>JAZDXN010000020.1:0-1200000 GCA_037013495.1 Hippophae tibetana
AAGACTTTACTTGGAATCAAGACATACAAGGGAAAGAAAATAGTGAGAAAAACTGAGTAAAAATAATTAAATGTAAATGAAAATTTAAACATTTTTTTGTCTACTTTACAAAACAAAACGCTAGGAAATAAATGCCAGAAATTTTATTTTCTTATTAGTTTCGAATATTTAAATATAATTTCTTATAAGTTAATACGCCAAACAATCACCTTTAGAAATTTTGATTATTAAGTTTTTTATAAGAGGTTAATACTTCTCAATTTTATATAATTTTTGACGTCAATAGTTTTACCTTATTGATAAGTTATTCTTGTTCTATTGGAATTGAACATGTCGATATTAACTAGCGTTTTACCTATCTCCCTTTGAATTTTTGTTTCAAACCAATTCTTATAGTAAGAAGCAAATAAAGATGATGAGAAATGTTGAGTTCATGCACCATAGAAATATTTCTGGCAAGGTAACAAGATGGTTACAAATCTTGTATACACCAACCACTAATCATCACCTATTTCTATTGTTAGTTAGATAACAAAATTCGGTTAAATAAGACTTTACTTGGAATCAAGACATACAAGGGAAAGAAAATAGTGAGAAAAATTGAGTAAAAATAATTAAATGTAAATGAAAACTTAAATTTTTTTTTGTCTACTTTACAAAACAAAATGCTAGGAAATAAATGACAGAAATTTTATTTTCTTATAATTTTCGAATATTTAAATAGAATTTCTTATAAGTTAATACGCCAAACAATCAAACATTAGAAATTTTGTTATTAAGTTTCTTATACGAGGTAAATACTTCTCAATTTTATATAATTTTTGACGTCAATACTTTTACCTTATTAATAAGTTATTCTTGTTCTACTGGAGTTGAACATGTTGATATTAACTTGTGTTTTACCTATCTCCCATTGAATTTTTGTTTCAAACCAATTCTTATAGTAAGAAGCAAATAAAGATGATGGGAAATATTGAGTTCATGCACCATAGAAATATTTCTCGCAAGGTAACAAGATGTTTACAAATCATGTACACACAAACCTCTAATTATAACCTTTTTTTATTGTTAGTTAGATAACAAAATTCGGTTAAATAAGGCTTTACCTGGAATCAAGACTTACAAGGGAAAGAAAATAGTGAGAAAAACTGCGTAAAAATAATTAAATGTAAATGAAAACTTAAACATTTTTTTTGTCTACTTTAAAAAATAAAAATCTAGGAAATAAATGCCAAAAAGTTTATTTTCTTATAATTTTCAAATATTGAAATAGAATTTCTTATAAGTTAATACGCCAAACAATCAAACTTTAGAAATTTTGATTATTAAGTTTTTTATAAGAGGTTAATACTTCTCAATTTTATATAATTTTTGACGTCAATACTTTTACCTTATTGATAATTTATTCTTGTCCTACTGGAATTTAAACTGTTGATTTAACATATGTTTTACCTATCTCCCATTGAATTTTTGTTTCAAACCAATTCTTATAGTAAGAAGCAAATAAAGATGATGAGAAATATTAGGTTGATGCACCATAGAAATATTTCTGGCAAGGTAACAAGACGTTTACAAATCATGTATAGACCAACCACTAATAATCACCTTTTTCTATTATTAGTTAGATAACAAAATTCGGTTAAATAAGGCTTTACTTGGAATCAAGACTTACAAAGGAAAGAAAATAGTGAGAAAAATTGAGTAAAAATAATTAAATGTAAATGAAAACTTAAACATTTTTTTGTCTACTTTACAAAACAAAACGCTAGGAAGTAAATGACAGAAATTTTATTTTCTTATAATTTTCAAATATTTAAATAGAATTTCTTATAAGTTAATACGCCAAACAATCAAAATTTAGAAATTTTTATTATTAAGTTTCTTATAATAGGTTAATACTTCTCAATTTTATATAATTTTTGACGTCAATACTTTTACCTTATTGATAAGTTATTCTTGTTCTACTGAAGTTGAACATGTTGATATTAACTTGCGTTTTACCTATCTCCCATTGAATTTTGTTTCAAACCAATTCTTATAGTAAGAAGCAAATAAAGATGATGGGAAATATTGAGTTCACGCACCATAGAAATATTTCTGGCAAGGTAAAAAGATGTTTACAATTCATTTACACACAAACCTCTAATTATAACCTTTTTCTATTGTTAGTTAGATAACAAAATTCGGTTAAATAAGGATTTACTTGGAATCAAGACTTACAAAGGAAAGAAAATAGTGAGAAAAATTGAGTAAAAATAATTAAATGTAAATGAAAACTTAAACATTTTTATTGCCTACTTTTAAAAACAAAAAGCAAGGAAATACATGCCAGAAATTTTATATTCTTATCATTTTCAAATATTTAAATAGAATTTCTTATAAGTTAATACGCCAAAGAATCAAACTTTAGAAATTTGTTTTATTAAGTTTTTTATAAGAGGTTAATACTTCTCAATTTTATATAATTTTTGACGTCAATACTTTTACCTTATTGATAATTTATTATTGTCCTACTGGAATTTAACCTGTTGATTTAACATTTGTTTACCTATCTCCCATTGAATTTTGGTTTCAATCCAATTCTTATAGTAAGAAGCAAATAAAGATGATGAGAAATGTTGAGTTCAGGCACCATAGAAATATTTCTCGCAAGGTAACAAGATGTTTACAAATCATGTATACACCAACCACTAATCATCACCTATTTCTATTGTTAGTTAGATAAAAAAATTCGGTTAAATAAGGCTTTACTTGGAATCAAGACATACAAAGGAAAGAAAATAGTGAGAAAAATTGAGTAAAAATAATTAAATGTAAATGAAAACTTAAACATTTTTTTTGTCTACTTTAAAAAAGAAAACGCGAGGAAATAAATGCCAGAAATTTTATTTTCTTATAATTTTCAAATATTTAAATAGAATTTCTTATAAGTTAATACGCCAAACAATCAAACTTTAGAAATTTTGATTGTTAAGTTTTTTATAAGAGGTTAATACTTCTCAATTTTATATAATTTTTGACGTTAATACTTTTACCATATTGATAATTTATTCTTGTCCTACTGGAATTTAACCTGTTGATTTAACTTCTGTTTTACCTATCTCACATTGAATTTTTGTTTCAATCCAATTCTTATAGTAAGAAGCAAATAATGATGATGAGAAATGTTGAGTTCATGCACCATAGAAATATTTCTGGCAAGGTAACAAGATGTTTACAAATCTTGTATACACCAACCACTAATCATCACCTTTTTCTATTGTTAGTTAGATAACAAAATTCGGTTAAATAAGACTTTACTTGGAATCAAGACATACAAGGGAAAGAAAATAGTGAGAAAAATTGAGTAAAAATAATTAAATGTAAATGAAAATTTAAACATTTTTTTGTCTACTTTACAAACAAAACGCTAGGAAATAAATGCTAGAAATTTTATTTTCTTATTATTTTCGAATATTTAAATATAATTTCTTATAAGTTAATACGCCAAACAATCACCTTTAGAAATTTTGATTATTAAGTTTTTTATAAGAGGTTAATACTTCTCAATTTTATATAATTTTTGACGTCAATACTTTTACCTTATTGATAAGTTATTCTTGTTCTATTGGAATTGAACATGTCGATATTAACTAGCGTTTTACCTATCTCCCATTGAATTTTTGTTTCAAACCAATTCTTATAGTTAGAAGCAAATAAAGATGATGAGAAATGTTGAGTTCATGCACCATAGAAATATTTCTGGCAAGGTAACAAGATGTTTACAAATCTTGTATACACCAACCACTAATCATCACCTTTTTCTATTGTTAGTTAGATAACAAAATTCGGTTAAATAAGACTTTACTTGGAATCAAGACATACAAGGGAAAGAAAATAGTGAGAAAAATTGAGTAAAAATAATTAAATGTAAATGAAAACTTAAATATTTTTTTGTCTACTTTACAAAACAAAATGCTAGGAAATAAATGACAGAAATTTTATTTTCTTTAATTTTCGAATATTTAAATAGAATTTCTTATAAGTTAATACGCCAAACAATCAAACATTAGAAATTTTGTTATTAAGTTTCTTATACGAGGTAAATACTTCTCAATTTTATATAATTTTTGACGTCAATACTTTTACCTTATTAATAAGTTATTCTTGTTCTACTGGAGTTGAACATGTTGATATTAACTTGTGTTTTACCTATCTCCCATTGAATTTTTGTTTCAAACCAATTCTTATAGTAAGAAGCAAATAAAGATGATGGGAAATATTGAGTTCATGCACCATAGAAATATTTCTCGCAAGGTAACAAGATGTTTACAAATCATGTACACACAAACCTCTAATTATAACCTTTTTTTATTGTTAGTTAGATAACAAAATTCGGTTAAATAAGGCTTTACCTGGAATCAAGACTTACAAGGGAAAGCAAATAGTGAGAAAAACTGCGTAAAAATAATTAAATGTAAATGAAAACTTAAACATTTTTTTTGTCTACTTTAAAAAATAAAAATCTAGGAAATAAATGCCAAAAAGTTTATTTTCTTATAATTTTCAAATATTGAAATAGAATTTCTTATAAGTTAATACGCCAAACAATCAAACTTTAGAAATTTTGATTATTAAGTTTTTTATAAGAGGTTAATACTTCTCAATTTTATATAATTTTTGACGTCAATACTTTTACCTTATTGATAATTTATTCTTGTCCTACTGGAATTTAACCTGTTGATTTAACATGTGTTTTACCTATCTCCCATTGAATTTTTGTTTCAAACCAATTCTTATAGTAAGAAGCAAATAAAGATGATGAGAAATATTAGGTTGATGCACCATAGAAATATTTCTGGCAAGGTAACAAGACGTTTACAAATCATGTATAGACCAACCACTAATAATCACCTTTTTCTATTATTAGTTAGATAACAAAATTCGGTTAAATAAGGCTTTACTTGGAATCAAGACTTACAAAGGAAAGAAAATAGTGAGAAAAATTGAGTAAAAATAATTAAATGTAAATGAAACCTTAAACATTTTTTTTGTCTACTTTACAAAACAAAACGCTAGGAAATAAATGCCAGAAATTTTATTTTCTTATTATTTTCGAATATTTAAATATAATTTCTTATAAGTTAATACGCCAAACAATCACCTTTAGAAATTTTGATTATTAAGTTTTTTATAAGAGGTTAATACTTCTCAATTTTATATAATTTTTGACGTCAATACTTTTACCTTATTGATAAGTTATTCTTGTTCTATTGGAATTGAACATGTCGATATTAACTAGCGTTTTACCTATCTCCCATTGAATTTTTGTTTCAAACCAATTCTTATAGTTAGAAGCAAATAAAGATGATGAGAAATGTTGAGTTCATGCACCATAGAAATATTTCTGGCAAGGTAACAAGATGTTTACAAATCTTGTATACACCAACCACTAATCATCACCTTTTTCTATTGTTAGTTAGATAACAAAATTCGGTTAAATAAGGCTTTACTTGGAATCAAGACTTACAAAGGAAAGAAAATAGTGAGAAAAACTGCGTAAAAATAATTAAATGTAAATGAAAACTTAAACATTTTTTTTGTCTACTTTAAAAAATAAAAATCTAGCAAATAAATGCCAAAAAGTTTATTTTCTTATAATTTTCAAATATTGAAATAGAATTTCTTATAAGTTAATACGCCAAACAATCAAACTTTAGAAATTTTGATTATTAAGTTTTTTATAAGAGGTTAATACTTCTCAATTTTATATAATTTTTGACGTCAATACTTTTACCTTATTGATAATTTATTCTTGTCCTACTGGAATTTAACCTGTTGATTTAACATGTGTTTTACCTATCTCCCATTGAATTTTGGTTTCAATCCAATTCTTATAGTAAGAAGCAAATAAAGATGATGAGAAATATTAGGTTGATGCACCATAGAAATATTTCTGGCAAGGTAACAAGACGTTTACAAATCATGTATAGACCAACCACTAATCATCACCTTTTTCTATTATTAGTTAGATAACAAAATTCGGTTAAATAAGGCTTTACTTGGAATCAAGACTTACAAAGGAAAGAAAATAGTGAGAAAAATTGAGTAAAAATAATTAAATGTAAATGAAAACTTAAACATTTTTTTGTCTACTTTACAAAACAAAACGCTAGGAAATAAATTACAGAAATTTTATTTTCTTATAATTTCCGAATATTTAAATAGAATTTCTTATAAGTTAATACGCCAAACAATCAAACTTTAGAAATTTTTATTATTAAGTTTCTTATAATAGGTTAATACTTCTCAATTTTATATAATTTTTGACGTCAATACTTTTACCTTATTGATAAGTTATTCTTGTTCTACTGAAGTTGAACATGTTGATATTAACTTGCGTTTTACTATCTCCCATTGAATTTTTGTTTCAAACAATTCTTATAGTAAGAAGCAAATAAAGATGATGGCAAATATTGAGTTCACGCACCATAGAAATATTTCTGGCAAGGTAAAAAGATGTTTACAATTCATTTACACACAAACCTCTAATTATAACCTTTTTCTATTGTTAGTTAGATAACAAAATTCGGTTAAATAAGGATTTACTTGGAATCAAGACTTACAAAGGAAAGAAAATAGTGAGAAAAATTGAGTAAAAATAATTAAATGTAAATGAAAACTTAAACATTTTTATTGCCTACTTTTAAAAACAAAAAGCAAAATTTCTTATAAGTTAATACGCCAAAGAATCAAACTTTAGAAATTTGTTTTATTAAGTTTTTTATAAGAGGTTAATACTTCTCAATTTTAATATAATTTTTGACGTCAATACTTTTACCTTATTGATAATTTATTATTGTCCTACTGGAATTTAACCTGTTGATTTAACATTTGTTTTACCTATCTCCCATTGAATTTTGGTTTCAATCCAATTCTTATAGTAAGAAGCAAATAAAGATGATGAGAATGTTGAGTTCAGGCACCATAGAAATATTTCTCGCAAGGTAACAAGATGTTTACAAATCATGTATACACCAACCACTAATCATCACCTATTTCTATTGTTAGTTAGATAACAAAATTCGGTTAAATAAGGCTTTACTTGGAATCAAGACCATACAAAGGAAAGAAAATAGTGAGAAAAATTGAGTAAAAATAATTAAATGTAAATGAAAACTTAAACATTTTTTTTTGTCTACTTTAAAAAAGAAAACGCGAGGAAATAAATGCCAGAAATTTTATTTTCTTATAATTTTCAAATATTTAAATAGAATTTCTTATAAGTTAATACGCCAAACAATCAAACTTTAGAAATTTTTGGATTGTTAAGTTTTTTATAAGAGGTTAATACTTCTCAATTTTATATAATTTTTGACGTTAATACTTTTACCATATTGATAATTTATTCTTGTCCTACTGGAATTTAACCTGTTGATTTAAACTTCTGTTTTAACCTATCTCACATTGAATTTTTGTTTCAATCCAATTCTTATCAGTAAGAAGCAAATAATGATGATGAGAAATGTTGAGTTCATGCACCATAGAAATATTTCTGGCAAGGTAACAAGATGTTTACAAATCTTGTATACACCAACCACTAATCAATCACCTTTTTCTATTGTTAGTTAGATAACAAAATTCGGTTAAATAAGACTTTACTTGGAATCAAGACATACAAGGGAAAGAAAATAGTGAGAAAATTGAGTAAAAATAATTAAATGTAAATGAAAATTTAAACATTTTTTTGTCTACTTTACAAAACAAAAACGCTAGGAAATAAATGCCAGAAATTTTATTTTCTTAGTATTTTCGAATATTTAAATATAATTTCTTATAAGTTAATACGCCAAACAATCACCTTTAGAAATTTTGATTATTAAGTTTTTTATAAGAGGTTAATACTTCTCAATTTTATATAATTTTTTGACGTCAATACTTTTACCTTATTGATAAGTTATTCTTGTTCTATTGGAATTGAACATGTCGATATTAACTAGCGTTTTACCTATCTCCCATTGAATTTTTGTTTCAAACCAATTCTTATAGTTAGAAGCAAATAAAGATGATGAGAAATGTTGAGTTCATGCAACATAGAAATATTTCTGGCAAGGTAACAAGATGTTTACAAATCTTGTATACCCCACCCCCCCACCAACCACTAATCATCACCTTTTTCTATTGTTAGTTAGATAACAAAATTCGGTTAAATAAGACTTTACTTGGAATCAAGACATACAAGGGAAAGAAACATAGTGAGAAAAATTGAGTAAAAATAATTAAATGTAAATGAAAAACTTAAATTATTTTTTTTGTCTACTTTACAAAACAAAATGCTAGGAAATAAATGACAGAAATTTTATTTTCTTATAATTTTCGAATATTTTAAATAGAATTTCTTATAAGGTTAATACGCCAAACAATCAAACATTAGAAATTTTGTTATTAAGTTTCTTATACGAGGTAAATACTTCTCAATTTTATATAATTTTTGACGTCAATACTTTACCTTATTAATAAGTTATTCTTGTTCTACTGAGTTGAACATGTTGATATTAACTTGTGTTTTAACCTATCTCCCATTGAATTTTTGTTTCAAACCAATTCTTATAGTAAGAAGCAAATAAAGATGATGGGAAATATTGAGTTCATGCACCATAGAAATATTTCTCGCAAGGTAACAAGATGTTTACAAATCATGTACACACAAACCTCTAATTATAACCTTTTTTTATTGTTAGTTAGATAACAAAATTCGGTTAAATAAGGCTTTACCTGGAAATCAAGACTTACAAGGGAAAGAAAATAGTGAGAAAAACTGCGTAAAAATAATTAAATGTAAATGAAAACTTAAACATTTTTTTTGTCTACTTTAAAAAAATAAAAATCTAGGAAATAAATGCCAAAAAGTTTATTTTCTTATAAGTTTCAAATATTGAAATAGAATTTCTTATAAGTTAATACGCCAAACAATCAAACTTTAGAAATTTTGATTATTAAGTTTTTTTATAAGAGGTTAATACTTCTCAATTTTATATAATTTTTGACGTCAATACTTTTACCTTATTTGATAATTTATTCTTGTCCTACTGGAATTTAACCTGTTGATTTAACCATGTGTTTTACCTATCTCCCATTGAATTTTTGTTTCAAACCAATTCTTATAGTAAGAAGCAAATAAAGATGATGAGAAATAATTAGGTTGATGCACCATAGAAATATTTCTGGCAAGGTAACAAGACGTTTACAAATCATGTATAGACAACCACTAATAATCACCTTTTTCTATTATTAGTTAGATAACAAAATTCGGTTAAATAAGGGCTTTACTTGGAATCAAGACTTACAAAGGAAAGAAAATAGTGAGAAAAATTGAGTAAAAATAATTAAATGTAAATGAAAACTTAAACATTTTTTTGTCTACTTTACAAAACAAAACGCTAGGAAATAAATGCCAGAAATTTTATTTTCTTATTATTTTCGAATATTTAAATATAATTTCTTATAAGTTAATACGCCAAACAATCACCCTTTAGAAATTTTGATTATTAAGTTTTTTATAAGAGGTTAATACTTCTCAATTTTATATAATTTTTGACGTCAATACTTTTACCTTATTGATAAGTTTATTCTTGTTCTATTGGAATTGAACATGGTCGATATTAACTAGCGTTTTACCTATCTCCCATTGAATTTTTGTTTCAAACCAATTCTTATAGTTAGAAGCAATAAAGATGATGAGAAATGTTGAGGTCATGCACCATAGAAATATTTCTGGCAAGGTAACAAGATGTTTACAAATCTTGTATACACCAACCACTAATCATCACCTTTTTCTATTGTTAGTTAGATAACAAAATTCGGTTAAATAAGGCTTTACTTGGAATCAAGACTTACACAGGAAAGAAAATAGTGAGAAAAACTACTAAAAATAATTAAATGTAAATGAAAACTTAAACATTTTTTTTGTCTACTTTAAAAATAAAAAATCTAGCAAATAAATGCCAAAAAGTTTATTTTCTTATAATTTTCAAATATTGAAATAAAATTTCTTATAAGTTAATACGCCAAACAATCAAACTTTAGAAATTTTGATTATTAAGTTTTTTATAAGAGGTTAATACTTCTCAATTTTATATAATTTTTGACGTCAATACTTTTACCTTATTGATTAATTTATTCTTGTCCTACTGGAATTTAAACCTGTTGATTTAACATGTGTTTTACCTATCTCCCATTGAATTTTTGTTTCAAACCAATTCTTATAGTAAGAAGCAAATAAAGATGATGAGAAATATTAGGTTGATGCACCATAGAAATATTTCTGGCAAGGTAACAAGACGTTTACAAATCATGTATAGACCAACCACTAATAATCACCTTTTTCTATTATTAGTTAGATAACAAAATTCGGTTAAATAAGGCTTTACTTGGAATCAAGACTTACAAGGGAAAGAAAATAGTGAGGAAAAACTGAGTAAAAATAATTAAATGTAAATGAAAACTTAAACATTTTTTTGTCTACTTTACAAAAACAAAACGCTAGGAAATAAATGCCAGAAATTTTATTTTCTTATTATTTTCGATATTTAAATATTAATTTCTTATAAGTTAATACGCCAAACAATCACCTTTAGAAATTTTGATTATTAAGTTTTTTATAAGAGGTTAATACTTCTCAATTTTATATAATTTTTGACGTCAATACTTTTACCTTATTGATAAGTTATTCTTGTTCTACTGAAGTTGAACATGTCGATATTAACTAGCGTTTTACCTATCTCCCATTGAATTTTTGTTTCAAACCAATTCTTATAGTTAGAAGCAAATAAAGATGATGAGAAATGTTGAGTTCATGCACCATAGAAATATTTCTGGCAAGGTAACAAGATGTTTACAAATCTTGTATACACCAACCACTAATCATCACCTTTTTCTATTGTTAGTTAGATAACAAAATTCGGTTAAATAAGGCTTTACTTGGAATCAAGACTTACAAAGGAAAGAAAATAGTGAGAAAAACCTGCGTAAAAATAATTAAATGTAAATGAAAACTTAAACATTTTTTTTTGTCTACTTTAAAAAATAAAAATCTAGCAAATAAATGCCAAAAAGGTTTATTTTCTTATAATTTTCAAATATTGAAATAGAATTTCTTATAAGTTAATACGCCAAACAATCAAACTTTAGAAATTTTTGATTATTAAGTTTTTTATAAGAGGTTAATACTTCTCAATTTTATATAATTTTTGACGTCAATACTTTTACCTTATTGATAATTTATTCTTGTCCTACTGGAATTTAACCTGTTGATTTAACATGTGTTTTACCTATCCTCCCATTGAATTTTTTGTTTCAAACCAATTCTTATAGTAAGAAGTAAATAAAGATGATGAAGAATATTAGGTTGATGCACCATAGAAATATTTCTGGCAAGGTAACAAGGACGTTTTACAAATCATGTATAGGGACCAACCACTAATCATCACCTTTTTCTATTATTAGTTAGATAAAAAAATTCGGTTAAATAAGGCTTTACTTGGAATCAAGACTTACAAAGGAAAAGAAAATAGTGAGAAAAATTGAGTAAAAATAATTAAATGTAAATGAAAACTTAAACATTTTTTTGTCTACTTTACAAAAACAAAACGCTAGGAAATAAATTACAGAAAATTTTATTTTCTTATAATTTCCGAATATTTAAATAGAATTTCTTATAAGTTAATACGCCAAACAATCAAACTTTAGAAATTTTTATTATTAAGTTTCTTATAATAGGTTAATACTTCTCAAATTTTATATAATTTTTGACGTCAATACTTTTACCTTATTGATAAGTTATTCTTGTTCTACTGAAGTTGAACATGTTGATATTAACGTGCGTTTTACCTATCTCCCATTGAATTTTTGTTTCAAACCAATTCTTATAGTAAGAAGCAAATAAAGATGATGGCAAATATTGAGTTCACGCACCATAGAAATATTTCTGGCAAGGTAAAAAGATGTTTACAATTCATTTACACACAAACCTCTAATTATAACCTTTTTCTATTGTTAGTTAGATAACAAAATTCGGTTAAATAAGGATTTACTTGGAATCAAGACTTACAAAGGAAATAAAATAGTGAGAAAAATTGAGTAAAAATAATTAAATGTAAATGAAAACTTAAACATTTTTATTGCCTACTTTTAAAAACAAAAAGCAAGGAAATACATGCCAGAAATTTTATATTCTTATCATTTTCAAATATTTAAATAGAATTTCTTATAAGTTAATACGCCAAAGAATCAAACTTTAGAAATTTGTTTTATTAAGTTTTTTATAAGAGGTTAATACTTCTCAATTTTATATAATTTTTGACGTCAATACTTTTACCTTATTGATAATTTATTATTGTCCTACTGGAATTTAACCTGTTGATTTAACATTTGTTTTACCTATCTCCCATTGAATTTTGGTTTCAATCCAATTCTTATAGTAAGAAGCAAATAAAGATGATGAGAAATGTTGAGTTCAGGCACCATAGAAATATTTCTCGCAAGGTAACAAGATGTTTACAAATCATGTATACACCAACCACTAATCATCACCTATTTCTATTGTTAGTTAGATAACAAAATTCGGTTAAATAAGGCTTTACTTGGAATCAAGACATACAAAGGAAAGAAAATAGTGAGAAAAATTGAGTAAAAATAATTAAATGTAAATGAAAACTTAAACATTTTTTTTGTCTACTTTAAAAAAGAAAACGCGAGGAAATAAATGCCAGAAATTTTATTTTCTTATAATTTTCAAATATTTAAATAGAATTTCTTATAAGTTAATACGCCAAACAATCAAACTTTAGAAATTTTGATTGTTAAGTTTTTTATAAGAGGTTAATACTTCTCAATTTTATATAATTTTTGACGTTAATACTTTTACCATATTGATAATTTATTCTTGTCCTACTGGAATTTAACCTGTTGATTTAACTTCTGTTTTACCTATCTCACATTGAATTTTTGTTTCAATCCAATTCTTATAGTAAGAAGCAAATAATGATGATGAGAAATGTTGAGTTCATGCACCATAGAAATATTTCTGGCAAGGTAACAAGATGTTTACAAATCTTGTATACACCAACCACTAATCATCACCTTTTTCTATTGTTAGTTAGATAACAAAATTCGGTTAAATAAGACTTTACTTGGAATAAAGACATACAAGGGAAAGAAAATAGTGAGAAAAATTGAGTAAAAATAATTAAATGTAAATGAAAATTTAAACATTTTTTTTGTCTACTTTACAAAACAAAACGCTAGGAAATAAATGCCAGAAATTTTATTTTCTTATTATTTTCGAATATTTAAATATAATTTCTTATAAGTTAATACGCCAAACAATCACCTTTAGAAATTTTGATTATTAAGTTTTTTATAAGAGGTTAATACTTCTCAATTTTATATAATTTTTGACGTCAATACTTTTACCTTATTGATAAGTTATTCTTGTTCTATTGGAATTGAACATGGTCGATATTAACTAGCGTTTTACCTATCTCCCATTGAATTTTTTGTTTCAAACCAATTCTTATAGTTAGAAGCAAATAAAGATGATGAGAAATGTTGAGTTCATGCACCATAGAAATATTTCTGGCAAGGTAACAAGATGTTTACAAATCTTGTATACACCAACCACTAATCATCACCTTTTTCTATTGTTAGTTAGATAACAAAATTCGGTTAAATAAGACTTTACTTGGAATCAAGACATACAAGGGAAAGAAAAATAGTGAGAAAAATTGAGTAAAAATAATTAAATGTAAATGAAAACTTAAATATTTTTTTGTCTACTTTACAAAACAAAATGCTAGGAAATAAATGACAGAAATTTTATTTTCTTATAATTTTCGAATATTTAAATAGAATTTCTTATAAGTTAATACGCCAAACAATCAAACATTAGAAATTTTTGTTTATTAAGTTTCTTATACGAGGTAAATACTTCTCAATTTTATATAATTTTTGACGTCAATACTTTTACCTTATTAATAAGTTATTCTTGTTCTACTGGAGTTGAACATGTTGATATTAACTTGTGTTTTACCTATCTCCCATTGAATTTTTGTTTCAAACCAATTCTTATAGTAAGAAGCAAATAAAGATGATGGGAAATATTGAGTTCATGCACCATAGAAATATTTCTCGCAAGGTAACAAGATGTTTACAAATCATGTACACACAAACCTCTAATTATAACCTTTTTTTATTGTTAGTTAGATAACAAAATTCGGTTAAATAAGGCTTTACCTGGAATCAAGACTTACAAGGGGAAAGAAAATAGTGAGAAAAACTGCGTAAAAATAATTAAATGTAAATGAAAACTTAAACATTTTTTTTTGTCTACTTTAAAAAATAAAAATCTAGGAAATAAATGCCAAAAAAGTTTATTTTCTTATAATTTTCAAATATTGAAATAGAATTTCTTATAAGTTAATACGCCAAACAATCAAACTTTAGAAATTTTGATTATTAAGTTTTTTATAAGAGGTTAATACTTCTCAATTTTATATAATTTTTGACGTCAATACTTTTACCTTATTGATAATTTATTCTTGTCCTACTGGAATTTAACCTGTTGATTTAACATATGTTTTACCTATCTCCCATTGAATTTTTGTTTCAAACCAATTCTTATAGTAAGAAGCAAATAAAGATGATGAGAATATTAGGTTGATGCACCATAGAAAATATTTCTGGCAAGGTAACAAGACGTTTACAAATCATGTATAAGGACCAACCACTAATCATCACCTTTTTCTATTATTAGTTAGATAACAAAATTCGGTTAAATAAGGCTTTACTTGGAATCAAGACTTACAAAGGAAAGAAAATAGTGAGAAAAATTGAGTAAAAATAATTAAATGTAAATGAAAACTTAAACATTTTTTTGTCTACTTTACAAAACAAAACGCTAGGAAATAAATGACAGAAATTTTATTTTCCTTATAATTTTCGAATATTTTAAATAGAATTTCTTATAAGTTAATACGCCAAACAATCAAACTTTAGAAATTTTTATTATTAAGTTTCTTATAATAGGTTAATACTTCTCAATTTTATATAATTTTTGACGTCAATACTTTTACCTTATTGATAAGTTATTCTTGTTCTACTGAAGTTGAACATGTTGATATTAACTTGCGTTTTTACCTATCTCCCATTGAATTTTTGTTTCAAACCAATTCTTATAGTAAGAAGCAAATAAAGATGATGGGAAATATTGAGTTCACGCACCATAGAAATATTTCTGGCAAGGTAAAAAGATGTTTACAATTCCATTTACACACAAACCTCTAATTATAACCTTTTTCTATTGTTAGTTAGATAACAAAATTCGGTTAAATAAGGATTTACTTGGAATCAAGACTTACAAAGGAAAGAAAATAGTGAGAAAAATTGAGTAAAAATAATTAAATGTAAATGAAAACTTAAAACATTTTTATTGGCCCTACTTTTAAAAACAAAAAGCAAGGAAATACATGCCAAAAATTTTATATTCTTATCATTTTCAAATATTTAAATAGAATTTCTTATAAGTTAATACGCCAAAGAATCAAACTTAGAAATTGGTTTTATAAGTTTTTTTATAAGAGGTTAATACTTCTCAATTTTTATATAATTTTTGACGTCAATACTTTTACCTTATTGATAATTTATTATTGTCCTACTGGAATTTAACCTGTTGATTTAACATTTGTTTTACCTATCTCCCATTGAATTTTGGTTTCAATCCAATTCCTTATAGTAAGAAGCAAATAAAGATGATGAGAAATGTTGAGTTCAGGCACCATAGAAATATTTCTCGCAAGGTAACAAGATGTTTACAAATCATGTATACCACCAACCACTAATCATCACCTATTTCTATTGTTAGTTAGATAACAAAATTCGGTTAAATAAGGCTTTACTTGGAATCAAGACATACAAAGGAAAGAAAATAGTGAGAAAAATTGAGTAAAAATAATTAAATGTAAATGAAAACTTAAACATTTTTTTTGTCTACTTTAAAAAAGAAAACGCGAGGAAATAAATGCCAGAAATTTTATTTTCTTATAATTTTCAAATATTTAAATAGAATTTCTTATAAGTTAATACGCCAAACAATCAAACTTTAGAAATTTTTGATTGTTAAGTTTTTTATAAGAGGTTAATACTTCTCAATTTTATATAATTTTTGACGTTAATACTTTTACCATATTGATAAATTTATTCTTGTCCTACTGGAATTTAACCTGTTGATTTAACTTCTGTTTTACCTATCTCACATTGAATTTTTGTTTCAATCCAATTCTTATAGTAAGAAGCAAATAATGATGATGAGAAATGTTGAGTTCATGCACCATAGAAATATTTCTGGCAAGGTATCAAGATGTTTACAAATCATGTATACACCAATTACTAATCATCACATTTTTCTATTGTTAGTTAGATAACAAAATTCGGTTAAATAAGACTTTACTTGGAATCAAGACATACAAGGGAAAGAAAATAGTGAGAAAAACTGAGTAAAAATAATTAAATGTAAATGAAAATTTAAACATTTTTTTGTCTACTTTACAAAACAAAACGCTAGGAAATAAATGCCAGAAATTTTATTTTCTTATTATTTTCGAATATTTAAATATAATTTCTTATAAGTTAATACGCCAAACAATCACCTTTAGAAATTTTGATTATTAAGTTTTTTATAAGAGGTTAATACTTCTCAATTTTATATAATTTTTGACGTCAATACTTTTACCTTATTGATAAGTTATTCTTGTTCTATTGGAATTGAACATGTCGATATTAACTAGCGTTTTACCTATCTCCCATTGAATTTTTGTTTCAAACCAATTCTTATAGTAAGAAGCAAATAAAGATGATGAGAAATGTTGAGTTCATGCACCATAGAAATATTTCTGGCAAGGTAACAAGATGTTTACAAATCTTGTATACACCAACCACTAATCATCACCTTTTTCTATTGTTAGTTAGATAACAAAATTCGGTTAAATAAGACTTTACTTGGAATCAAGACATACAAGGGAAAGAAAATAGTGAGAAAAACTGAGTAAAAATAATTAAATGTAAATGAAAATTTAAACATTTTTTTGTCTACTTTACAAAACAAAACGCTAGGAAATAAATGCCAGAAATTTTATTTTCTTATTATTTTCGAATATTTAAATATAATTTCTTATAAGTTAATACGCCAAACAATCACCTTTAGAAATTTTGATTATTAAGTTTTTTATAAGAGGTTAATACTTCTCAATTTTATATAATTTTTGACGTCAATACTTTTACCTTATTGATAAGTTATTCTTGTTCTATTGGAATTGAACATGTCGATATTAACTAGCGTTTTACCTATCTCCCATTGAATTTTTGTTTCAAACCAATTCTTATAGTTAGAAGCAAATAAAGATGATGAGAAATGTTGAGTTCATGCACCATAGAAATATTTCTGGCAAGGTAACAAGATGTTTACAAATCTTGTATACACCAACCACTAATCATCACCTTTTTCTATTGTTAGTTAGATAACAAAATTCGGTTAAATAAGAATTTACTTGGAATCAAGACATACAAGGGAAAGAAAATAGTGAGAAAAATTGAGTAAAAATAATTAAATGTAAATGAAAACTTAAATATTTTTTTGTCTACTTTACAAAACAAAATGCTAGGAAATAAATGACAGAAATTTTATTTTCTTATAATTTTCGAATATTTAAATAGAATTTCTTATAAGTTAATACGCCAAACAATCAAACATTAGAAATTTTGTTATTAAGTTTCTTATACGAGGTAAATACTTCTCAATTTTATATAATTTTTGACGTCAATACTTTTACCTTATTAATAAGTTATTCTTGTTCTACTGGAGTTGAACATGTTGATATTAACTTGTGTTTTACCTATCTCCCATTGAATTTTTGTTTCAAACCAATTCTTATAGTAAGAAGCAAATAAAGATGATGGGAAATATTGAGTTCATGCACCATAGAAATATTTCTCGCAAGGTAACAAGATGTTTACAAATCATGTACACACAAACCTCTAATTATAACCTTTTTTTATTGTTAGTTAGATAACAAAATTCGGTTAAATAAGGCTTTACCTGGAATCAAGACTTACAAGGGAAAGAAAATAGTGAGAAAAACTGCGTAAAAATAATTAAATGTAAATGAAAACTTAAACATTTTTTTTGTCTACTTTAAAAAATAAAAATCTAGGAAATAAATGCCAAAAAGTTTATTTTCTTATAATTTTCAAATATTGAAATAGAATTTCTTATAAGTTAATACGCCAAACAATCAAACTTTAGAAATTTTGATTATTAAGTTTTTTATAAGAGGTTAATACTTCTCAATTTTATATAATTTTTGACGTCAATACTTTTACCTTATTGATAATTTATTCTTGTCCTACTGGAATTTAACCTGTTGATTTAACATGTGTTTTACCTATCTCCCATTGAATTTTTGTTTCAAACCAATTCTTATAGTAAGAAGCAAATAAAGATGATGAGAAATATTAGGTTGATGCACCATAGAAATATTTCTGGCAAGGTAACAAGACGTTTACAAATCATGTATAGACCAACCACTAATAATCACCTTTTTCTATTATTAGTTAGATAACAAAATTCGGTTAAATAAGGCTTTACTTGGAATCAAGACTTACAAGGGAAAGAAAATAGTGAGAAAAACTGAGTAAAAATAATTAAATGTAAATGAAAATTTAAACATTTTTTTGTCTACTTTACAAAACAAAACGCTAGGAAATAAATGCCAGAAATTTTATTTTCTTATTATTTTCGAATATTTAAATATAATTTCTTATAAGTTAATACGCCAAACAATCAAACTTTAGAAATTTTGATTGTTAAGTTTTTTATAAGAGGTTAATACTTCTCAATTTTATATAATTTTTGACGTTAATACTTTTACCATATTGATAATTTATTCTTGTCCTACTGGAATTTAACCTGTTGATTTAACTTCTGTTTTACCTATCTCACATTGAATTTTTGTTTCAATCCAATTCTTATAGTAAGAAGCAAATAATGATGATGAGAAATGTTGAGTTCATGCACCATAGAAATATTTCTGGCAAGGTATCAAGATGTTTACAAATCATGTATACACCAATTACTAATCATCACATTTTTCTATTGTTAGTTAGATAACAAAATTCGGTTAAATAAGACTTTACTTGGAATCAAGACATACAAGGGAAAGAAAATAGTGAGAAAAACTGAGTAAAAATAATTAAATGTAAATGAAAATTTAAACATTTTTTTGTCTACTTTACAAAACAAAACGCTAGGAAATAAATGCCAGAAATTTTATTTTCTTATTATTTTCGAATATTTAAATATAATTTCTTATAAGTTAATACGCCAAACAATCACCTTTAGAAATTTTGATTATTAAGTTTTTTATAAGAGGTTAATACTTCTCAATTTTATATAATTTTTGACGTCAATACTTTTACCTTATTGATAAGTTATTCTTGTTCTATTGGAATTGAACATGTCGATATTAACTAGCGTTTTACCTATCTCCCATTGAATTTTTGTTTCAAACCAATTCTTATAGTAAGAAGCAAATAAAGATGATGAGAAATGTTGAGTTCATGCACCATAGAAATATTTCTGGCAAGGTAACAAGATGTTTACAAATCTTGTATACACCAACCACTAATCATCACCTTTTTCTATTGTTAGTTAGATAACAAAATTCGGTTAAATAAGACTTTACTTGGAATCCAGACATACAAGGGAAAGAAAATAGTGAGAAAAACTGAGTAAAAATAATTAAATGTAAATGAAAATTTAAACATTTTTTTGTCTACTTTACAAAACAAAACGCTAGGAAATAAATGCCAGAAATTTTATTTTCTTATTATTTTCGAATATTTAAATATAATTTCTTATAAGTTAATACGCCAAACAATCACCTTTAGAAATTTTGATTATTAAGTTTTTTATAAGAGGTTAATACTTCTCAATTTTATATAATTTTTGACGTCAATACTTTTACCTTATTGATAAGTTATTCTTGTTCTATTGGAATTGAACATGTCGATATTAACTAGCGTTTTACCTATCTCCCATTGAATTTTTGTTTCAAACCAATTCTTATAGTTAGAAGCAAATAAAGATGATGAGAAATGTTGAGTTCATGCACCATAGAAATATTTCTGGCAAGGTAACAAGATGTTTACAAATCTTGTATACACCAACCACTAATCATCACCTTTTTCTATTGTTAGTTAGATAACAAAATTCGGTTAAATAAGAATTTACTTGGAATCAAGACATACAAGGGAAAGAAAATAGTGAGAAAAATTGAGTAAAAATAATTAAATGTAAATGAAAACTTAAATATTTTTTTGTCTACTTTACAAAACAAAATGCTAGGAAATAAATGACAGAAATTTTATTTTCTTATAATTTTCGAATATTTAAATAGAATTTCTTATAAGTTAATACGCCAAACAATCAAACATTAGAAATTTTGTTATTAAGTTTCTTATACGAGGTAAATACTTCTCAATTTTATATAATTTTTGACGTCAATACTTTTACCTTATTAATAAGTTATTCTTGTTCTACTGGAGTTGAACATGTTGATATTAACTTGTGTTTTACCTATCTCCCATTGAATTTTTGTTTCAAACCAATTCTTATAGTAAGAAGCAAATAAAGATGATGGGAAATATTGAGTTCATGCACCATAGAAATATTTCTCGCAAGGTAACAAGATGTTTACAAATCATGTACACACAAACCTCTAATTATAACCTTTTTTTATTGTTAGTTAGATAACAAAATTCGGTTAAATAAGGCTTTACCTGGAATCAAGACTTACAAGGGAAAGAAAATAGTGAGAAAAACTGCGTAAAAATAATTAAATGTAAATGAAAACTTAAACATTTTTTTTGTCTACTTTAAAAAATAAAAATCTAGGAAATAAATGCCAAAAAGTTTATTTTCTTATAATTTTCAAATATTGAAATAGAATTTCTTATAAGTTAATACGCCAAACAATCAAACTTTAGAAATTTTGATTATTAAGTTTTTTATAAGAGGTTAATACTTCTCAATTTTATATAATTTTTGACGTCAATACTTTTACCTTATTGATAATTTATTCTTGTCCTACTGGAATTTAACCTGTTGATTTAACATGTGTTTTACCTATCTCCCATTGAATTTTTGTTTCAAACCAATTCTTATAGTAAGAAGCAAATAAAGATGATGAGAAATATTAGGTTGATGCACCATAGAAATATTTCTGGCAAGGTAACAAGACGTTTACAAATCATGTATAGACCAACCACTAATAATCACCTTTTTCTATTATTAGTTAGATAACAAAATTCGGTTAAATAAGGCTTTACTTGGAATCAAGACTTACAAGGGAAAGAAAATAGTGAGAAAAACTGAGTAAAAATAATTAAATGTAAATGAAAATTTAAACATTTTTTTGTCTACTTTACAAAACAAAACGCTAGGAAATAAATGCCAGAAATTTTATTTTCTTATTATTTTCGAATATTTAAATATAATTTCTTATAAGTTAATACGCCAAACAATCACCTTTAGAAATTTTGATTATTAAGTTTTTTATAAGAGGTTAATACTTCTCAATTTTATATAATTTTTGACGTCAATACTTTTACCTTATTGATAAGTTATTCTTGTTCTATTGGAATTGAACATGTCGATATTAACTAGCGTTTTACCTATCTCCCATTGAATTTTTGTTTCAAACCAATTCTTATAGTTAGAAGCAAATAAAGATGATGAGAAATGTTGAGTTCATGCACCATAGAAATATTTCTGGCAAGGTAACAAGATGTTTACAAATCTTGTATACACCAACCAGTAATCATCACCTTTTTCTATTGTTAGTTAGATAACAAAATTCGGTTAAATAAGAATTTACTTGGAATCAAGACATACAAGGGAAAGAAAATAGTGAGAAAAATTGAGTAAAAATAATTAAATGTAAATGAAAACTTAAATATTTTTTTGTCTACTTTACAAAACAAAATGCTAGGAAATAAATGACAGAAATTTTATTTTCTTATAATTTTCGAATATTTAAATAGAATTTCTTATAAGTTAATACGCCAAACAATCAAACATTAGAAATTTTGTTATTAAGTTTCTTATACGAGGTAAATACTTCTCAATTTTATATAATTTTTGACGTCAATACTTTTACCTTATTAATAAGTTATTCTTGTTCTACTGGAGTTGAACATGTTGATATTAACTTGTGTTTTACCTATCTCCCACTGAATTTTTGTTTCAAACCAATTCTTATAGTAAGAAGCAAATAAAGATGATGGGAAATATTGAGTTCATGCACCATAGAAATATTTCTCGCAAGGTAACAAGATGTTTACAAATCATGTACACACAAACCTCTAATTATAACCTTTTTTTATTGTTAGTTAGATAACAAAATTCGGTTAAATAAGGCTTTACCTGGAATCAAGACTTACAAGGGAAAGAAAATAGTGAGAAAAACTGCGTAAAAATAATTAAATGTAAATGAAAACTTAAACATTTTTTTTGTCTACTTTAAAAAATAAAAATCTAGGAAATAAATGCCAAAAAGTTTATTTTCTTATAATTTTCAAATATTGAAATAGAATTTCTTATAAGTTAATACGCCAAACAATCAAACTTTAGAAATTTTGATTATTAAGTTTTTTATAAGAGGTTAATACTTCTCAATTTTATATAATTTTTGACGTCAATACTTTTACCTTATTGATAATTTATTCTTGTCCTACTGGAATTTAACCTGTTGATTTAACATGTGTTTTACCTATCTCCCATTGAATTTTTGTTTCAAACCAATTCTTATAGTAAGAAGCAAATAAAGATGATGAGAAATATTAGGTTGATGCACCATAGAAATATTTCTGGCAAGGTAACAAGACGTTTACAAATCATGTATAGACCAACCACTAATAATCACCTTTTTCTATTATTAGTTAGATAACAAAATTCGGTTAAATAAGGCTTTACTTGGAATCAAGACTTACAAGGGAAAGAAAATAGTGAGAAAAACTGAGTAAAAATAATTAAATGTAAATGAAAATTTAAACATTTTTTTGTCTACTTTACAAAACAAAACGCTAGGAAATAAATGCCAGAAATTTTATTTTCTTATTATTTTCGAATATTTAAATATAATTTCTTATAAGTTAATACGCCAAACAATCACCTTTAGAAATTTTGATTATTAAGTTTTTTATAAGAGGTTAATACTTCTCAATTTTATATAATTTTTGACGTCAATACTTTTACCTTATTGATAAGTTATTCTTGTTCTATTGGAATTGAACATGTCGATATTAACTAGCGTTTTACCTATCTCCCATTGAATTTTTGTTTCAAACCAATTCTTATAGTTAGAAGCAAATAAAGATGATGAGAAATGTTGAGTTCATGCACCATAGAAATATTTCTGGCAAGGTAACAAGATGTTTACAAATCTTGTATACACCAACCAGTAATCATCACCTTTTTCTATTGTTAGTTAGATAACAAAATTCGGTTAAATAAGAATTTACTTGGAATCAAGACATACAAGGGAAAGAAAATAGTGAGAAAAATTGAGTAAAAATAATTAAATGTAAATGAAAACTTAAATATTTTTTTGTCTACTTTACAAAACAAAATGCTAGGAAATAAATGACAGAAATTTTATTTTCTTATAATTTTCGAATATTTAAATAGAATTTCTTATAAGTTAATACGCCAAACAATCAAACATTAGAAATTTTGTTATTAAGTTTCTTATACGAGGTAAATACTTCTCAATTTTATATAATTTTTGACGTCAATACTTTTACCTTATTAATAAGTTATTCTTGTTCTACTGGAGTTGAACATGTTGATATTAACTTGTGTTTTACCTATCTCCCACTGAATTTTTGTTTCAAACCAATTCTTATAGTAAGAAGCAAATAAAGATGATGGGAAATATTGAGTTCATGCACCATAGAAATATTTCTCGCAAGGTAACAAGATGTTTACAAATCATGTACACACAAACCTCTAATTATAACCTTTTTTTATTGTTAGTTAGATAACAAAATTCGGTTAAATAAGGCTTTACCTGGAATCAAGACTTACAAGGGAAAGAAAATAGTGAGAAAAACTGCGTAAAAATAATTAAATGTAAATGAAAACTTAAACATTTTTTTTGTCTACTTTAAAAAATAAAAATCTAGGAAATAAATGCCAAAAAGTTTATTTTCTTATAATTTTCAAATATTGAAATAGAATTTCTTATAAGTTAATACGCCAAACAATCAAACTTTAGAAATTTTGATTATTAAGTTTTTTATAAGAGGTTAATACTTCTCAATTTTATATAATTTTTGACGTCAATACTTTTACCTTATTGATAATTTATTCTTGTCCTACTGGAATTTAACCTGTTGATTTAACATGTGTTTTACCTATCTCCCATTGAATTTTTGTTTCAAACCAATTCTTATAGTAAGAAGCAAATAAAGATGATGAGAAATATTAGGTTGATGCACCATAGAAATATTTCTGGCAAGGTAACAAGACGTTTACAAATCATGTATAGACCAACCACTAATAATCACCTTTTTCTATTATTAGTTAGATAACAAAATTCGGTTAAATAAGGCTTTACTTGGAATCAAGACTTACAAGGGAAAGAAAATAGTGAGAAAAACTGAGTAAAAATAATTAAATGTAAATGAAAATTTAAACATTTTTTTGTCTACTTTACAAAACAAAACGCTAGGAAATAAATGCCAGAAATTTTATTTTCTTATTATTTTCGAATATTTAAATATAATTTCTTATAAGTTAATACGCCAAACAATCACCTTTAGAAATTTTGATTATTAAGTTTTTTATAAGAGGTTAATACTTCTCAATTTTATATAATTTTTGACGTCAATACTTTTACCTTATTGATAAGTTATTCTTGTTCTATTGGAATTGAACATGTCGATATTAACTAGCGTTTTACCTATCTCCCATTGAATTTTTGTTTCAAACCAATTCTTATAGTTAGAAGCAAATAAAGATGATGAGAAATGTTGAGTTCATGCACCATAGAAATATTTCTGGCAAGGTAACAAGATGTTTACAAATCTTGTATACACCAACCACTAATCATCACCTTTTTCTATTGTTAGTTAGATAACAAAATTCGGTTAAATAAGACTTTACTTGGAATCAAGACATACAAGGGAAAGAAAATAGTGAGAAAAATTGAGTAAAAATAATTAAATGTAAATGAAAACTTAAATATTTTTTTGTCTACTTTACAAAACAAAATGCTAGGAAATAAATGACAGAAATTTTATTTTCTTATAATTTTCGAATATTTAAATAGAATTTCTTATAAGTTAATACGCCAAACAATCAAACATTAGAAATTTTGTTATTAAGTTTCTTATACGAGGTAAATACTTCTCAATTTTATATAATTTTTGACGTCAATACTTTTACCTTATTAATAAGTTATTCTTGTTCTACTGGAGTTGAACATGTTGATATTAACTTGTGTTTTACCTATCTCCCATTGAATTTTTGTTTCAAACCAATTCTTATAGTAAGAAGCAAATAAAGATGATGGGAAATATTGAGTTCATGCACCATAGAAATATTTCTCGCAAGGTAACAAGATGTTTACAAATCATGTACACACAAACCTCTAATTATAACCTTTTTTTATTGTTAGTTAGATAACAAAATTCGGTTAAATAAGGCTTTACCTGGAATCAAGACTTACAAGGGAAAGAAAATAGTGAGAAAAACTGCGTAAAAATAATTAAATGTAAATGAAAACTTAAACATTTTTTTGTCTACTTTATAAAACAAAACGCTAGGAAATAAATGCCAGAAATTTTATTTTCTTATTATTTTCGAATATTTAAATATAATTTCTTATAAGTTAATACGCCAAACAATCACCTTTAGAAATTTTGAATATTAAGTTTTTTATAAGAGGTTAATACTTCTCAATTTTATATAATTTTTGACGTCAATACTTTTACCTTATTGATAAGTTATTCTTGTTCTATTGGAATTGAACATGTCGATATTAACTAGCGTTTTACCTATCTCCCATTGAATTTTTGTTTCAAACCAATTCTTATAGTTAGAAGCAAATAAAGATGATGAGAAATGTTGAGTTCATGCACCATAGAAATATTTCTGGCAAGGTAACAAGATGTTTACAAATCTTGTATACACCAACCACTAATCATCACCTTTTTCTATTGTTAGTTAGATAACAAAATTCGGTTAAATAAGAATTTACTTGGAATCAAGACATACAAGGGAAAGAAAATAGTGAGAAAAATTGAGTAAAAATAATTAAATGTAAATGAAAACTTAAATTTTTTTTTGTCTACTTTACAAAACAAAATGCTAGGAAATAAATGACAGAAATTTTATTTTCTTATAATTTTCGAATATTTAAATAGAATTTCTTATAAGTTAATACGCCAAACAATCAAACATTAGAAATTTTGTTATTAAGTTTCTTATACGAGGTAAATACTTCTCAATTTTATATAATTTTTGACGTCAATACTTTTACCTTATTAATAAGTTATTCTTGTTCTACTGGAGTTGAACATGTTGATATTAACTTGTGTTTTACCTATCTCCCATTGAATTTTTGTTTCAAACCAATTCTTATAGTAAGAAGCAAATAAAGATGATGGGAAATATTGAGTTCATGCACCATAGAAATATTTCTCGCAAGGTAACAAGATGTTTACAAATCATGTACACACAAACCTCTAATTATAACCTTTTTTTATTGTTAGTTAGATAACAAAATTCGGTTAAATAAGGCTTTACCTGGAATCAAGACTTACAAGGGAAAGAAAATAGTGAGAAAAACTGCGTAAAAATAATTAAATGTAAATGAAAACTTAAACATTTTTTTTGTCTACTTTAAAAAATAAAAATCTAGGAAATAAATGCCAAAAAGTTTATTTTCTTATAATTTTCAAATATTGAAATAGAATTTCTTATAAGTTAATACGCCAAACAATCAAACTTTAGAAATTTTGATTATTAAGTTTTTTATAAGAGGTTAATACTTCTCAATTTTATATAATTTTTGACGTCAATACTTTTACCTTATTGATAATTTATTCTTGTCCTACTGGAATTTAACCTGTTGATTTAACATGTGTTTTACCTATCTCCCATTGAATTTTTGTTTCAAACCAATTCTTATAGTAAGAAGCAAATAAAGATGATGAGAAATATTAGGTTGATGCACCATAGAAATATTTCTGGCAAGGTAACAAGATGTTTACAAATCATGTATACACCAATTACTAATCATCACATTTTTCTATTGTTAGTTAGATAACAAAATTCGGTTAAATAAGACTTTACTTGGAATCAAGACTTACAAGGGAAAGAAAATAGTGAGAAAAACTGAGTAAAAATAATTAAATGTAAATGAAAATTTAAACATTTTTTTGTCTACTTTACAAAACAAAACGCTAGGAAATAAATGCCAGAAATTTTATTTTCTTATTATTTTCGAATATTTAAATATAATTTCTTATAAGTTAATACGCCAAACAATCACCTTTAGAAATTTTGATTATTAAGTTTTTTATAAGAGGTTAATACTTCTCAATTTTATATAATTTTTGACGTCAATACTTTTACCTTATTGATAAGTTATTCTTGTTCTATTGGAATTGAACATGTCGATATTAACTAGCGTTTTACCTATCTCCCATTGAATTTTTGTTTCAAACCAATTCTTATAGTTAGAAGCAAATAAAGATGATGAGAAATGTTGAGTTCATGCACCATAGAAATATTTCTGGCAAGGTAACAAGATGTTTACAAATCTTGTATACACCAACCACTAATCATCACCTTTTTCTATTGTTAGTTAGATAACAAAATTCGGTTAAATAAGAATTTACTTGGAATCAAGACATACAAGGGAAAGAAAATAGTGAGAAAAATTGAGTAAAAATAATTAAATGTAAATGAAAACTTAAATTTTTTTTTGTCTACTTTACAAAACAAAATGCTAGGAAATAAATGACAGAAATTTTATTTTCTTATAATTTTCGAATATTTAAATAGAATTTCTTATAAGTTAATACGCCAAACAATCAAACATTAGAAATTTTGTTATTAAGTTTCTTATACGAGGTAAATACTTCTCAATTTTATATAATTTTTGACGTCAATACTTTTACCTTATTAATAAGTTATTCTTGTTCTACTGGAGTTGAACATGTTGATATTAACTTGTGTTTTACCTATCTCCCATTGAATTTTTGTTTCAAACCAATTCTTATAGTAAGAAGCAAATAAAGATGATGGGAAATATTGAGTTCATGCACCATAGAAATATTTCTCGCAAGGTAACAAGATGTTTACAAATCATGTACACACAAACCTCTAATTATAACCTTTTTTTATTGTTAGTTAGATAACAAAATTCGGTTAAATAAGGCTTTACCTGGAATCAAGACTTACAAGGGAAAGAAAATAGTGAGAAAAACTGCGTAAAAATAATTAAATGTAAATGAAAACTTAAACATTTTTTTTGTCTACTTTAAAAAATAAAAATCTAGGAAATAAATGCCAAAAAGTTTATTTTCTTATAATTTTCAAATATTGAAATAGAATTTCTTATAAGTTAATACGCCAAACAATCAAACTTTAGAAATTTTGATTATTAAGTTTTTTATAAGAGGTTAATACTTCTCAATTTTATATAATTTTTGACGTCAATACTTTTACCTTATTGATAATTTATTCTTGTCCTACTGGAATTTAACCTGTTGATTTAGCATGTGTTTTACCTATCTCCCATTGAATTTTTGTTTCAAACCAATTCTTATAGTAAGAAGCAAATAAAGATGATGAGAAATATTAGGTTGATGCACCATAGAAATATTTCTGGCAAGGTAACAAGACGTTTACAAATCATGTATAGACCAACCACTAATAATCACCTTTTTCTATTATTAGTTAGATAACAAAATTCGGTTAAATAAGGCTTTACTTGGAATCAAGACTTACAAGGGAAAGAAAATAGTGAGAAAAACTGAGTAAAAATAATTAAATGTAAATGAAAATTTAAACATTTTTTTGTCTACTTTACAAAACAAAACGCTAGGAAATAAATGCCAGAAATTTTATTTTCTTATTATTTTCGAATATTTAAATATAATTTCTTATAAGTTAATACGCCAAACAATCACCTTTAGAAATTTTGATTATTAAGTTTTTTATAAGAGGTTAATACTTCTCAATTTTATATAATTTTTGACGTCAATACTTTTACCTTATTGATAAGTTATTCTTGTTCTATTGGAATTGAACATGTCGATATTAACTAGCGTTTTACCTATCTCCCATTGAATTTTTGTTTCAAACCAATTCTTATAGTTAGAAGCAAATAAAGATGATGAGAAATGTTGAGTTCATGCACCATAGAAATATTTCTGGCAAGGTAACAAGATGTTTACAAATCTTGTATACACCAACCACTAATCATCACCTTTTTCTATTGTTAGTTAGATAACAAAATTCGGTTAAATAAGACTTTACTTGGAATCAAGACATACAAGGGAAAGAAAATAGTGAGAAAAATTGAGTAAAAATAATTAAATGTAAATGAAAACTTAAATATTTTTTTGTCTACTTTACAAAACAAAATGCTAGGAAATAAATGACAGAAATTTTATTTTCTTATAATTTTCGAATATTTAAATAGAATTTCTTATAAGTTAATACGCCAAACAATCAAACATTAGAAATTTTGTTATTAAGTTTCTTATACGAGGTAAATACTTCTCAATTTTATATAATTTTTGACGTCAATACTTTTACCTTATTAATAAGTTATTCTTGTTCTACTGGAGTTGAACATGTTGATATTAACTTGTGTTTTACCTATCTCCCATTGAATTTTTGTTTCAAACCAATTCTTATAGTAAGAAGCAAATAAAGATGATGGGAAATATTGAGTTCATGCACCATAGAAATATTTCTCGCAAGGTAACAAGATGTTTACAAATCATGTACACACAAACCTCTAATTATAACCTTTTTTTATTGTTAGTTAGATAACAAAATTCGGTTAAATAAGGCTTTACCTGGAATCAAGACTTACAAGGGAAAGAAAATAGTGAGAAAAACTGCGTAAAAATAATTAAATGTAAATGAAAACTTAAACATTTTTTTTGTCTACTTTAAAAAATAAAAATCTAGGAAATAAATGCCAAAAAGTTTATTTTCTTATAATTTTCAAATATTGAAATAGAATTTCTTATAAGTTAATACGCCAAACAATCAAACTTTAGAAATTTTGATTATTAAGTTTTTTATAAGAGGTTAATACTTCTCAATTTTATATAATTTTTGACGTCAATACTTTTACCTTATTGATAATTTATTCTTGTCCTACTGGAATTTAACCTGTTGATTTAACATGTGTTTTACCTATCTCCCATTGAATTTTTGTTTCAAACCAATTCTTATAGTAAGAGGCAAATAAAGATGATGAGAAATATTAGGTTGATGCACCATAGAAATATTTCTGGCAAGGTAACAAGACGTTTACAAATCATGTATAGACCAACCACTAATAATCACCTTTTTCTATTATTAGTTAGATAACAAAATTCGGTTAAATAAGGCTTTACTTGGAATCAAGACTTACAAAGGAAAGAAAATAGTGAGAAAAATTGAGTAAAAATAATTAAATGTAAATGAAAACTTAAACATTTTTTTGTCTACTTTACAAAACAAAACGCTAGGAAATAAATGACAGAAATTTTATTTTCTTATAATTTTCGAATATTTAAATAGAATTTCTTATAAGTTAATACGCCAAACAATCAAACTTTAGAAATTTTTATTATTAAGTTTCTTATAATAGGTTAATACTTCTCAATTTTATATAATTTTTGACGTCAATACTTTTACCTTATTGATAAGTTATTCTTGTTCTACTGAAGTTGAACATGTTGATATTAACTTGCGTTTTACCTATCTCCCATTGAATTTTTGTTTCAAACCAATTCTTATAGTAAGAAGCAAATAAAGATGATGGGAAATATTGAGTTCACGCACCATAGAAATATTTCTGGCAAGGTAAAAAGATGTTTACAATTCATTTACACACAAACCTCTAATTATAACCTTTTTCTATTGTTAGTTAGATAACAAAATTCGGTTAAATAAGGATTTACTTGGAATCAAGACTTACAAAGGAAAGAAAATAGTGAGAAAAATTGAGTAAAAATAATTAAATGTAAATGAAAACTTAAACATTTTTATTGCCTACTTTTAAAAACAAAAAGCAAGGAAATACATGCCAGAAATTTTATATTCTTATCATTTTCAAATATTTAAATAGAACTTCTTATAAGTTAATACGCCAAACAATCAAACTTTAGAAATTTTGATTGTTAAGTTTTTTATAAGAGGTTAATACTTCTCAATTTTATATAATTTTTGACGTTAATACTTTTACCATATTGATAATTTATTCTTGTCCTACTGGAATTTAACCTGTTGATTTAACTTCTGTTTTACCTATCTCACATTGAATTTTTGTTTCAATCCAATTCTTATAGTAAGAAGCAAATAAAGATGATGAGAAATGTTGAGTTCATGCACCATAGAAATATTTCTGGCAAGGTATTAAGATGTTTACAAATCATGTATACACCAATTACTAATCATCACATTTTTCTATTGTTAGTTAGATAACAAAATTCGGTTAAATAAGACTTTACTTGGAATCAAGACATACAAGGGAAAGAAAATAGTGAGAAAAACTGAGTAAAAATAATTAAATGTAAATGAAAATTTAAACATTTTTTTGTCTACTTTATAAAACAAAACGCTAGGAAATAAATGCCAGAAATTTTATTTTCTTATTATTTTCGAATATTTAAATATAATTTCTTATAAGTTAATACGCCAAACAATCACCTTTAGAAATTTTGATTATTAAGTTTTTTATAAGAGGTTAATACTTCTCAATTTTATATAATTTTTGACGTCAATACTTTTACCTTATTGATAAGTTATTCTTGTTCTATTGGAATTGAACATGTCGATATTAACTAGCGTTTTACCTATCTCCCATTGAATTTTTGTTTCAAACCAATTCTTATAGTAAGAAGCAAATAAAGATGATGAGAAATGTTGAGTTCATGCACCATAGAAATATTTCTGGCAAGGTAACAAGATGTTTACAAATCTTGTATACACCAACCACTAATCATCACCTTTTTCTATTGTTAGTTAGATAACAAAATTCGGTTAAATAAGACTTTACTTGGAATCAAGACATACAAGGGAAAGAAAATAGTGAGAAAAATTGAGTAAAAATAATTAAATGTAAATGAAAACTTAAATATTTTTTTGTCTACTTTACAAAACAAAATGCTAGGAAATAAATGACAGAAATTTTATTTTCTTATAATTTTCGAATATTTAAATAGAATTTCTTATAAGTTAATACGCCAAACAATCAAACATTAGAAATTTTGTTATTAAGTTTCTTATACGAGGTAAATACTTCTCAATTTTATATAATTTTTGACGTCAATACTTTTACCTTATTAATAAGTTATTCTTGTTCTACTGGAGTTGAACATGTTGATATTAACTTGTGTTTTACCTATCTCCCATTGAATTTTTGTTTCAAACCAATTCTTATAGTAAGAAGCAAATAAAGATGATGGGAAATATTGAGTTCATGCACCATAGAAATATTTCTCGCAAGGTAACAAGATGTTTACAAATCATGTACACACAAACCTCTAATTATAACCTTTTTTTATTGTTAGTTAGATAACAAAATTTGGTTAAATAAGGCTTTACCTGGAATCAAGACTTACAAGGGAAAGAAAATAGTGAGAAAAACTGCGTAAAAATAATTAAATGTAAATGAAAACTTAAACATTTTTTTTGTCTACTTTAAAAAATAAAAATCTAGGAAATAAATGCCAAAAAGTTTATTTTCTTATAATTTTCAAATATTGAAATAGAATTTCTTATAAGTTAATACGCCAAACAATCAAACTTTAGAAATTTTGATTATTAAGTTTTTTATAAGAGGTTAATACTTCTCAATTTTATATAATTTTTGACGTCAATACTTTTACCTTATTGATAATTTATTCTGGTCCTACTGGAATTTAACCTGTTGATTTAACATGTGTTTTACCTATCTCCCATTGAATTTTTGTTTCAAACCAATTCTTATAGTAAGAAGCAAATAAAGATGATGAGAAATATTAGGTTCATGCACCATAGAAATATTTCTGGCAAGGTAACAAGACGTTTACAAATCATGTATACACCAACCACTAATCATCACCTTTTTCTATTGTTAGTTAGATAACAAAATTCGGTTAAATAAGGCTTTACTTGGAATCAAGACTTACAAGGGAAAGAAAATAGTGAGAAAAATTGAGTAAAAATAATTAAATGTAAATGAAAACTTAAACATTTTTATTGCCTACTTTTAAAAACAAAAAGCTAGGAAATAAATGCCAAAAATTTTATTTTCTTATAATTTTCAAATATTTAAATAGAACTTCTTATAAGTTAATACGCCAAACAATCAAACTTTAGAAATTTTGATTATTAAGTTTTTTATAAGAGGTTAATACTTCTCAATTTTATATAATTTTTGACGTCAATACTTTTACCTTATTGATAAGTTATTCTTGTTCTATTGGAATTGAACATGTCGATATTAACTAGCGTTTTACCTATCTCACATTGAATTTTTGTTTCAAACCAATTCTTATAGTAAGAAACAAATAAAGATGATAAGAAATGTTGAGTTCATGCAACATAGAAATATTTCTGACAAGGTAACAAAATGTTTAGAAAACATGTATACACTAACCTCTAATAATAACCTTTTTCTATTGTTAGTTAGATAACAAAATTCGGTTAAATAAGGCTTTACTTGGAATCAAGACTTACAAACGAAAGAAAATAGTGAGAAAAATTGAGTAAAAATAATTAAATGTAAATGAAAACTTAAACATTTTTATTGCCTACTTTTAAAAACAAAAAGCTAGGAAATAAATGTCAGAAATTTTATATTCTTATAATTTTCAAATATTTAAATAGAACTTCTTATAAGTTAATACGCCAAACAATCAAACTTTAGAAATTTTGATTGTTAAGTTTTTTATAAGAGGTTAATACTTCTCAATTTTATATAATTTTTGACGTTAATACTTTTACCATATTGATAATTTATTCTTGTCCTACTGGAATTTAACCTGTTGATTTAACTTCTGTTTTACCTATCTCACATTGAATTTTTGTTTCAATCCAATTCTTATAGTAAGAAGCAAATAAAGATGATGAGAAATATTAGGTTGATGCACCATAGAAATATTTCTGGCAAGGTAACAAGACGTTTACAAATCATGTATAGACCAACCACTATCATCACCTTTTTCTATTGTTAGTTTGATAACAAAATTCGGTTAAATAAGGCTTTACTTGGAATCAAGACTTACAAGGGAAAGAAAATAGTGAGAAAAACTGAGTAAAAATAATTAAAAGTAAATGAAAACTTAAACATTTTTTTGTCTACTTTACAAAACAAAACACTAGGAAATAAATGCCAAAAATTTTATTTTCTTATTATTTTCGAATATTTAAATATAATTTCTTATAACTTAATACGCCAAACAATCAAACTTTAGAAATTTTGATTATTAAGTTTTTTATAAGAGGTTAATACTTCTCAATTTTATATAATTTTTGACGTCAATACTTTTACCTTATTGATAAGTTATTCTTGTTCTATTGGAATTTAACATGTCGATATTAACTAGCGTTTTACCTATCTCACATTGAATTTTTGTTTCAAACTAATTCTTATAGTAAGAAACAAATAAAGATGATGAGAAATGTTGAGTTCATGCAACATAGAAATATTTCTGACAAGGTAACAAAATGTTTAGAAAACATGTATACGCTAACCTCTAATAATAACCTTTTTCCATTGTTAGTTAGATAACAAAATTCGGTTAAATAAGGCTTTACTTGGAATCAAGACTTACAAACGAAAGAAAATAGTGAGAAAAATTGAGTAAAAATAATTAAATGTAAATGAAAACTTAAACATTTTTATTGCCTACTTTTAAAAACAAAAAGCTAGGAAATAAATGCCAGAAATTTTATATTCTTATCATTTTCAAATATTTAAATAGAATTTCTTATAAGTTAATACGCCAAACAATCAAACATTAGAAATTTTGATTATTAAGTTTCTTATACGAGGTAAATACTTCTCAATTTTATATAATTTTTGACGTCAATACTTTTACCTTATTAATAAGTTATTCTTGTTCTACTGGAGTTGAACATGTTGATATTAACTTGTGTTTTACCTATCTCCCATTGAATTTTTGTATCAAACCAATTCTTATAGTAAGAAGCAAATAAAGATGATGGGAAATATTGAGTTCACGTACCATAGAAATGTTTCTGGCAAGGTAACAAGATGTTTACAAATCATGTACACACAAACCTCTAATTATAACCTTTTTCTATTGTTAGTTAGAAAACAAAATTCGGTTAAATAAGGCTTTACTTGGAATAAAGACTTACAAAGGAAAGAAAATAGTCAGAAAAATTGAGTAAAAATAATTAAATGTAAATGAAAACTTAAACATTTTTTTTGTCTACTTTAAAAAATAAAAATCTAGGAAATAAATGCCAAAAAGTTTATTTTCTTATAATTTTCAAATATTGAAATAGAATTTCTTATAAGTTAATACGCCAAACAATCAAACTTTAGAAATTTTGATTATTAAGTTTTTTATAAGAGGTTAATACTTCTCAATTTTATATAATTTTTGACGTCAATACTTTTACCTTATTGATAATTTATTCTTGTCCTACAGGAATTTAACCTGTTGATTTAACATGTGTTTTACCTATCTCCCATTGAATTTTTGTTTCAATCCAATTCTTATAGTATGAAGCAAATAAAGATGATGAGAAATGTTGAGTTCATGCACCATAGAAATATTTCTCGCAAGGTAAAAGATGTTTACGAATCATGTATACACCAACCACTAATCATCACCTTTTTCTATTGTTAGTTAGATAACAAAATTCGGTTAAATAAGACTTTACTTGGAATGAAGACATACAAGGGAAAGAAAATAGTGAGAAAAATTGAGTAAAAATAATTAAATGTAAATGAAAACTTAAACATTTTTTTGTCTACTTTACAAAACAAAACGCTAGGAAATAAATGCCAGAAATTTTATTTTCTTATTATTTTGGAATATTTAAATATAATTTCTTATAAGTTAATACGCCAAACAATCAAAATTTAGAAATTTTGATTATTAAGTTTTTTATAAGAGGTTAATACTTCTCAATTTTATATAATTTTTGACGTCAATACTTTTACCTTATTGATAAGTTATTCTTGTTCTACTGGAGTTGAACATGTTGATATTAACTTGCGTTTTACCTATCTCCCATTGAATTTTTGTTTCAAACCAATACTTATAGTAAGAAGCAAATAAAGATGATGGTAAATATTGAGTTCACGCACCATAGAAATAATTCTGGCAAGGTAACAAAATGTTTACAAATCATGTACACACAAACCTCTAATTATAACCTTTTTCTATTGTTAGTTAGAAAACAAAATTCGGTTAAATAAGGCTTTACTTGGAATAAAGACTTACAAAGGAAAGAAAATAGTCAGAAAAATTGAGTAAAAATAATTAAATATAAATGAAAACTTAAACATATTTATTGCCTACTTTACAAAACAAAAAGCTTGGAAATAAATCCCAGAAATTTATATTCTTATCATTTTCAAATATTTAAATAGAATTTCTTATAAGTTAATACGCCAAACAATCAAACTTTAGAAATTTGTTTTATTAAGTTTTTTATAAGAGGTTAATACTTCTAAATTTTATATAATTTTTGACGTCAATACTTATACCTTATTGATAATTTATTCTTGTACTACTGGAATTTAACCTGTTGATTTAACATGTGTTTTACCTATCTCCCATTGAATTTTTGTTTCAAACCAATTCTTATAGTAAGAAGCAAATAAAGATGATGAGAAATATTAGGTTCATGCACCATAGAAATATTTCTGGCAAGGTAACAAGATGTTTACAAATCATGTATACACCAACCACTAATTATCACCTTTTTCTATTGTTAGTTGGATAACAAAATTCGGTTAAATAAGGCTTTCCTTGGAATCAAGATTTACAAGGGAAAGAAAATAGTGAGAAAAACTGAGTAAAAATAATTAAATGTAAATGAAAACTTAAACATTTTTATTGCCTACTTTACAAAACAAAAAGCTTGGAAATAAATCCCAGAAATTTATATTCTTATCATTTTCAAATATTTAAATAGAATTTCTTATAAGTTAATACGCCAAACAATCAAACTTTAGAAATTTGTTTTATTAAGTTTTTTATAAGAGGTTAATACTTCTAAATTTTATATAATTTTTGACGTCAATACTTATACCTTATTGATAATTTATTCTTTTACTACTGGAATTTAACCTGTTGATTTAACATGTGTTTTACCTATCTCCCATTGAATTTTTGTTTCAAACCAATTCTTATAGTAAGAAGCAAATAAAGATGATGAGAAATATTAGGTTCATGCACCATAGAAATATTTCTGGCAAGGTAACAAGATGTTTACAAATCATGTATACACCAACCACTAATCATCACCTTTTTCTATTGTTAGTTGGATAACAAAATTAGGTTAAATAAGGCTTTACTTGGAATCAAGACTTACAAGGGAAAGAAAATAGTGAGAAAAACTGGGTAAAAATAATTAAATGTAAATGAAAACTTAAACATTTTTATTGCCTACTTTACAAAACAAAAAGCTTGGAAATAAATCCCAGAAATTTATATTCTTATCATTTTCAAATATTTAAATAGAATTTCTTATAAGTTAATACGCCAAACAATCAAACTTTAGAAATTTGTTTTATTAAGTTTTTTACAAGAGGTTAATACTTCTAAATTTTATATAATTTTTGACGTCAATACTTTTACCTTATTGATAATTTATTCTTGTCCTACTGGAATTTAACCTGTTGATTTAACATGTGTTTTACCTATCTCCCATTGAATTTTTGTTTCAAACCAATTCTTATAGTATGAAGCAAATAAAGATGATGAGATATATTAGGTTCATGCACCATAGAAATATTTCTGGCAAGGTAACAAGACGCTTACAAATCATGTATACACGAACCACTAATCATCACCTTTTTCTATTGTTAGTTAGATAACAAAATTCGGTTAAATAAGGCTTTACTTGGAATCAAGACTTACAAGGGAAAGAAAATAGAGGGAAAAACTGAGTAAAAATAATTAAATGTAAATGAAAACTTAAACATTTTTTTGTCTACTTTACAAAACAAAACGCTAGGAAATAAATGCCAAAAATTTTATTTTCTTATTATTTTCGAATATTTAAATATAATTTCTTATAACTTAATACGCCAAACAATCAAACTTTAGAAATTTTGATTATTAAGTTTTTTATAAGAGGTTAATACTTCTCAATTTTATATAATTTTTGACATCAATACTTTTACCTTATTGATAAGTTATTCTTGTTCTATTGGAATTGAACATGTCGATATTAACTAGCGTTTTACCTATCTCACATTGAATTTTTGTTTCAAACCAATTCTTATAGTAAGAAACAAATAAAGATGATGGGAAATATTGAGTTCATGCAACATAGAAATATTTCTGACAAGGTAACAAGATGTTTACAAATCATGTACACACTAACCTCTAATAATAACCTTTTTCTATTATTAGTTAGATAACAAAATTCGGTTAAATAAGGCTTTACTTGGAATCAAGACTTACAAACGAAAGAAAATAGTGAGAAAAATTGAGTAAAAATAATTAAATGTAAATGAAAACTTAAACATTTTTATTGACTACTTTTAAAAACAAAAAGCTAGGAAATAAATGCCAGAAATTTTATATTCTTATCATTTTCAAATATTTAAATAGAATTTCTTATAAGTTAATACGCCAAACAATCAAACTTTAGAAATTTGTTTTATTAAGTTTTTTATAAGAGGTTAATACATCTCAATTTTATATAATTTTTGACGTCAATACTTTTACCTTATTGATAAGTTATTCTTGTTCTACTGAAATTGAACATGTTGATATTAACTTGCGTTTTACCTATCTCCCATTGAATATTTGTTTCAAACCAATTTTTATAGTAAGAAGCAAAATAAAGATGATGGGAAATATTGAGTTCACACACCATAGAAATATTTCTGGCAAGGTAACAAGATGTTTTCAAATCATTTACACACAAACCTCTAATTATAACATTTTTCTATTGTTTGTTAGATAACAAAATTCGGTTAAATAAGGATTTACTTGGAATCAAGACTTACAAAGGAAAGAAAATAGTGCGAAAAATTGAGTAAAAATAATTAAATGTAAATGAAAACTTAAACATTTTTATTGCCTACTTTTAAAAACAAAAAGCTTGGAAATAAATGCCGGAAATTTTATATTCTTATCATTTTCAAATATTTAAATAGAATTTCTTATAAGTTAATACGCCAAACAATCAAACTTTAGAAATTTGTTTTATTAAGTTTTTTATAAGAGGTTAATACTTCTCAATTTTGTATAATTTTTGACGTCAATACTTTTACCTTATTGATAATTTATTCTTGTCCTACTGGAATTTAACCTGTTGATTTAACATGTGTTTTACCTATCTCACATTGAATTTTTGTTTCAATCCAATTCTTATAGTATGAAGCAAATAAAGATGATGAGAAATGTTGAGTTCATGCACCATAGAAATATTTCTCGCAAGGTAAAAGATGTTTACAAATCATGTATACACCAACCACTAATCATCACCTTTTTCTATTGTTAGTTAGATAACAAAATTCGGTTAAATAAGACTTTACTTGGAATGAAGACATACAAGGGAAAGAAAATAGTGAGAAAAATTGAGTAAAAATAATTAAATGTAAATGAAAACTTAAACATTTTTTTGTCTACTTTACAAAACAAAACGCTAGGAAATAAATGCCAGAAATTTTATTTTCTTATTATTTTGGAATATTTAAATATAATTTCTTATAAGTTAATACGCCAAACAATCAAAATTTAGAAATTTTGATTATTAAGTTTTTTATAAGAGGTTAATACTTCTCAATTTTATATAATTTTTGACGTCAATACTTTCACCTTATTGATAAGTTATTCTTGTTCTACTGGAGTTGAACATGTTGATATTAACTTGCGTTTTACCTATCTCCCATTGAATTTTTGTTTCAAACCAATACTTATAGTAAGAAGCAAATAAAGATGATGGTAAATATTGAGTTCACGCACCATAGAAATAATTCTGGCAAGGTAACAAAATGTTTACAAATCATGTACACACAAACCTCTAATTATAACCTTTTTCTATTGTTAGTTAGAAAACAAAATTCGGTTAAATAAGGCTTTACTTGGAATAAAGACTTACAAAGGAAAGAAAATAGTCAGAAAAATTGAGTAAAAATAATAAAATATAAATGAAAACTTAAACATTTTTATTGCCTACTTTACAAAACAAAAAGCTTGGAAATAAATCCCAGAAATTTATATTCTTATCATTTTCAAATATTTAAATAGAATTTCTTATAAGTTAATACGCCAAACAATCAAACTTTAGAAATTTGTTTTATTAAGTTTTTTATAAGAGGTTAATACTTCTAAATTTTATATAATTTTTGACGTCAATACTTTTAACTTATTGATAATTTATTCTTGTCCTACTGGAATTTAACCTGTTGATTTACATGTGTTTTACCTATCTCCCATTGAATTTTTGTTTCAAACCAATTCTTATAGTAAGAAGCAAATAAAGATGATGAGAAATATTAGGTTCATGCACCATAGAAATATTTCTGGCAAGGTAACAAGATGTTTACAAATCATGTATACACCAACCACTAATCATCACCTTTTTCTATTGTTAGTTGGATAACAAAATTAGGTTAAATAAGGCTTTACTTGGAATCAAGACTTACAAGGGAAAGAAAATAGTGAGAAAAACTGAGTAAAAATAATTAAATGTAAATGAAAACTTAAACATTTTTATTGCCTAATTTACAAAACAAAAAGCTTGGAAATAAATCCGAGAAATTTATATTCTTATCATTTTCAAATATTTAAATAGAATTTCTTATAAGTTAATACGCCAAACAATCAAACTTTAGAAATTTGTTTTATTAAGTTTTTTACAAGAGGTTAATACTTCTAAATTTTATATAATTTTTGACGTCAATACTTTTACCTTATTGATAATTTATTTTTGTCCTATTGGAATTTATCCTGTTGATTTAACATGTGTTTTACCTATCTCTCATTGAATTTTTGTTTCAATCCAATTCTTACAGTAAGAAGCAAATAAAGATGATGAGAAATGTTAGTTCATGCACCATAGAAATATTTCTGGCAAGGTAACAAGATGTTTACAAATCATGTATACACCAACCACTAATCATCACCTTTTTCTATTGTTAGTTAGATAACAAAATTCGGTTAAATAAGGCTTTACCTGGAATCAAGACTTACAAGGGAAAGAAAATAGTGAGAAAAACTGCGTAAAAATAATTAAATGTAAATGAAAATTTAAACATTTTTTTGTCTACTTTACAAAACAAAACGCTAGGAAATAAATGCCAGAAATTTTATTTTCTTATTATTTTCGAATATTTAAATATAATTTCTTATAAGTTAATACGCCAAACAATCAAAATTTAGAAATTTTGATTATTAAGTTTTTTATAAGAGGTTAATACTTCTCAATTTTATATAATTTTTGACGTCAATACTTTTACCTTATTGATAAGTTATTCTTGTTCTATTGGAATTGAACATGTCGATATTAACTAGCGTTTCACCTATCTCCCATTGAATTTTTGTTTCAAACCAATTCTTATAGTAAGAAGCAAATAAAGATGATGAGAAATGTTGAGTTCATGCACCATAGAAATATTTCTGGCAAGGTAACAAGATGTTTACAAATCTTGTATACACCAACCACTAATCATCACCTTTTTCTATTGTTAGTTAGATAACAAAATTCGGTTAAATAAGACTTTACTTGGAATCAAGACATACAAGGGAAAGAAAATAGTGAGAAAAATTGAGTAAAAATAATTAAATGTAAATGAAAACTTAAATATTTTTTTGTCTACTTTACAAAACAAAATGCTAGGAAATAAATGACAGAAATTTTATTTTCTTAAAATTTTCGAATATTTAAATAGAATTTCTTATAAGTTAATACGCCAAACAATCAAACATTAGAAATTTTGATTATTAAGTTTCTTATACGAGGTAAATACTTCTCAATTTTATATAATTTTTGACGTCAATACTTTTACCTTATTAATAAGTTATTCTTGTTCTACTGGAGTTGAACATGTTGATATTAACTTGTGTTTTACCTATCTCCCATTGAATTTTTGTTTCAAACCAATTCTTATAGTAAGAAGCAAATAAAGATGATGGGAAATATTGAGTTCACGTACCATAGAAATGTTTCTGGCAAGGTAACAAGATGTTTACAAATCATGTACACACAAACCTCTAATTATAACCTTTTTTTATTGTTAGTTAGATAACAAAATTCGGTTAAATAAGGCTTTACCTGGAATCAAGACTTACAAGGGAAAGAAAATAGTGAGAAAAACTGCGTAAAAATAATTAAATGTAAATGAAAACTTAAACATTTTTTTTTGTCTACTTTAAAAAATAAAAACCTAGGAAATAAATGCCAAAAAGTTTATTTTCTTATAATTTTCAAATATTGAAATAGAATTTCTTATAAGTTAATACGCCAAACAATCAAACTTTAGAAATTTTGATTATTATGTTTTTTATAAGAGGTTAATACATCTCAATTTTATATAATTTTTGACGTCAATACTTTTACCTTATTGATAATTTATTCTTGTCCTAATGGAATTTAACCTGTGTTTTACCTATCACCCATTGAATTTTTGTTTCAAACCAATTCTTATAATAAGAAGCAAATAAAGATGATGAGAAATATTAGGTTCATGCACCATAGAAATATTTCTGGCAAGGTAACAAGACGTTTACAAATCATGTATACACCAACCACTAATCATCACCTTTTTGTATTGTTAGTTAGATAACAAAATTCGGTTAAATAAGGCTTTACTTGGAATCAAGACTTACAAGGGAAAGAAAATAGTGAGAAAAACTCAGTAAAAATAATTAAATGTAAATGAAAACTTAAACATTTTTTTGTCTACTTTACAAAACAAAACGCTAGGAAATAAATGCCAAAAATTTTATTTTCTTATTATTTTCGAATATTTAAATATAATTTCTTATAACTTAATACGCCAAACAATCAAACTTTAGAAATTTTGATTATTAAGTTTTTTATAAGAGGTTAATACTTCTCAATTTTATATAATTTTTGACGTCAATACTTTTACCTTATTGATAAGTTATTCTTGTTCTATTGGAATTGAACATGTCGATATTAACTAGCGTTTTACCTATCTCACATTGAATTTTTGTTTCAAACCAATTCTTATAGTAAGAAACAAATAAAGATGATGATAAATGTTGAGTTCATGTAACATAGAAATATTTCTGACAAGGTAACAAAATGTTTAGAAAACATGTATACACTAACCTCTAATAATAACCTTTTTCTATTGTTAGTTAGATAACAAAATTCGGTTAAATAAGGCTTTACTTGGAATCAAGACTTACAAACGAAAGAAAATAGTGAGAAAAATTGAGTAAAAATAATTAAATGTAAATGAAAACTTAAACATTTTTATTGCCTACTTTTAAAAACAAAAAGCTAGGAAATAAATGCCAGAAATTTTATATTCTTATCATTTTGAAATATTTAAATAGAATTTCTTATAAGTTAATACGCCAAACAATCAAACTTTAGAAATTTTTTTTATTAAGTTTTTTATAAGAGGTTAATACATCTCAATTTTATATAATTTTTGACGTCAATACTTTTACCTTATTGATAAGTTATTCTTGTTCTACTGAAATTGAACATGTTGATATTAACTTGCGTTTTACCTATCTCCCATTGAATATTTGTTTCAAACCAATTCTTATAGTAAGAAGCAAAATAAAGATGATGGGAAATATTGAGTTCACACACCATAGAAATATTTCTGGCAAGGTAACAAGATGTTTACAAATCATTTACACACAAACCTCTAATTATAACATTTTTCTATTGTTAGTTAGATAACAAAATTCGGTTAAATAAGGATTTACTTGGAATCAAGACTTACAAAGGAAAGAAAATAGTGAGAAAAATTGAGTAAAAATAATTAAATGTAAATGAAAACTTAAACATTTTTATTGCCTACTTTTAAAAATTAAAAGCTAGGAAATAAATGCCGGAAATTTTATATTCTTATCATTTTCAAATATTTAAATAGAATTTCTTATAAGTTAATACGGCAAACAATCAAACTTTAGAAATTTGTTTTATTAAGTTTTTTATAAGAGGTTAATACTTCTCAATTTTGTATAATTTTTGACGTCAATACTTTTACCTTATTGATAATTTATTCTTGTCCAACTGGAATTTAACCTGTTGATTTAACATGTGTTTTACCTATCTCCCATTGAATTTTTGTTTCAATCCAATTCTTATAGTAAGAAGCAAATAAAGATGATGAGAAATGTTGAGTTCATGCACCATAGAAATATTTCTCGCAAGGTAAAAGATGTTTACAAATCATGTATACACCAACCACTAATCATCACCTTTTTCTATTGTTAGTTAGATAACAAAATTCGGTTAAATAAGACTTTACTTGGAATGAAGACATACAAGGGAAAGAAAATAGTGAGAAAAATTGAGTAAAAATAATTAAATGTAAATGAAAACTTAAACATTTTTATTGCCTACTTTACAAAACAAAAAGCTTGGAAATAAATCCCAGAAATTTATATTCTTATCATTTTCAAATATTTAAATAGAATTTCTTATAAGTTAATACGCCAAACAATCAAACTTTAGAAATTTGTTTTATTAAGTTTTTTACAAGAGGTTAATACTTCTAAATTTTATATAATTTTTGACGTCAATACTTTTACCTTATTGATAATTTATTCTTGTCCTATTGGAATTTAACCTGTTGATTTAACATGTGTTTTACCTATCTCTCATTGAATTTTTGTTTCAATCCAATTCTTATAGTAAGAAGCAAATAAAGATGATGAGAAATGTTAGTTCATGCACCATAGAAATATTTCTGGCAAGGTAACAAGATGTTTACAAATCATGTATACACCAACCACTAATCATCACCTTTTTCTATTGTTAGTTAGATAACAAAATTCGGTTAAATAAGGCTTTACCTGGAATCAAGACTTACAAGGGAAAGAAAATAGTGAGAAAAACTGCGTAAAAATAATTAAATGTAAATGAAAATTTAAACATTTTTTTGTCTACTCTACAAAACAAAACGCTAGGAAATAAATGCCAGAAATTTTAATTTCTTATTATTTTGGAATATTTAAATATAATTTCTTATAAGTTAATACGCCAAACAATCAAAATTTAGAAATTTTGATTATTAAGTTTTTTATAAGAGGTTAATACTTCTCAATTTTATATAATTTTTGACGTCAATACTTTTACCTTATTGATAAGTTATTCTTGTTCTACTGGAGTTGAACATGTTGATATTAACTTGCGTTTTACCTATCTCCCATTGAATTTTTGTTTCAAACCAATACTTATAGTAAGAAGCAAATAAAGATGATGGGAAATATTGAGTTCACGCACCATAGAAATAATTCTGGCAAGGTAACAAAATGTTTACAAATCATGTACACACAAACCTCTAATTATAACCTTTTTCTATTGTTAGTTAGAAAACAAAATTCGGTTAAATAAGGCTTTACTTGGAATAAAGACTTACAAAGGAAAGAAAATAGTCAGAAAAATTGAGTAAAAATAATTAAATGTAAATGAAAACTTAAACATTTTTATTGCCTACTTTACAAAACAAAAAGCTTGGAAATAAATCCCAGAAATTTATATTCTTATCATTTTCAAATATTTAAATAGAATTTCTTATAAGTTAATACACCAAACAATCAAACTTTAGAAATTTGTTTTATTAAGTTTTTTATAAGAGGTTAATACTTCTAAATTTTATATAATTTTTGACGTCAATACTTTTACCTTATTGATAATTTATTCTTGTCCTACTGGAATTTAACCTGTTGATTTAACATGTGTTATACCTATCTCCCATTGAATTTTTGTTTCAAACCAATTCTTATAGTAAGAAGCAAATAAAGATGATGAGAAATATTAGGTTCATGCACCATAGAAATATTTCTAGCAAGGTAACAAGATGTTTACAAATCATGTATACACCAACCACTAATCATCACCTTTTTCTATTGTTAGTTAGATAACAAAATTCGGTTAAATAAGGCATTACTTGGAATCAAGACTTACAAGGGAAAGAAAATAGTGAGAAAAACTGAGTAAAAATAATTAAATGTAAATGAAAACTTAAACATTTTTATTGCCTACTTTACAAAACAAAAAGCTTGGAAATAAATCCCAGAAATTTATATTCTTATCATTTTCAAATATTGAAATAGAATTTCTTATAAGTTAATACGCCAAACAATCAAACTTTAGAAATTTGTTTTATTAAGTTTTTTATAAGAGGTTAATACTTCTAAATTTTATATAATTTTTGACGTCAATACTTTTAGCTTATTGATAATTTATTCTTGTCCTATTGGAATTTAACCTGTTGATTTAACATGTGTTTTACCTATCTCCCATTGAATTTTTGTTTCAATCCAATTCTTATAGTAAGAAGCAAATAAAGATGATGAGAAATGTTAGTTCATGCACCATAGAAATATTTCTGGCAAGGTAACAAGATGTTTACAAATCATGTATACACCAACCACTAATCATCATCTTTTTCTATTGTTAGTTAGATAACAAAATTCGGTTAAATAAGGCTTTACCTGGAATCAAGACTTACAAGGGAAAGAAAATAGTGAGAAAAACTGCGTAAAAATAATTAAATGTAAATGAAAATTTAAACATTTTTTTGTCTACTTTACAAAACAAAACGCTAGGAAATAAATGCCAGAAATTTTATTTTCTTATTATTTTCGAATATTTAAATATAATTTCTTATAAGTTAATACGCCAAACAATCAACCTTTAGAAATTTTGATTATTAAGTTTTTTATAAGAGGTTAATACTTCTCAATTTTATATAATTTTTGACGTCAATACTTTTACCTTATTGATAAGTTATTCTTGTTCTACTGGAGTTGAACATGTTGATATTAACTTGCGTTTTACCTATCTCCCATTGAATTTTTGTTTCAAACCAATACTTATAGTAAGAAGCAAATAAAGATGATGGGAAATATTGAGTTCACGCACCATAGAAATAATTCTGGCAAGGTAACAAAATGTTTACAAATCATGTACACACAAACCTCTAATTATAACCTTTTTCTATTGTTAGTTAGAAAACAAAATTCGGTTAAATAAGGCTTTACTTGGAATAAAGACTTACAAAGGAAAGAAAATAGTCAGAAAAATTGAGTAAAAATAATTAAATGTAAATGAAAACTTAAACATTTTTATTGCCTACTTTACAAAACAAAAAGCTTGGAAATAAATCCCAGAAATTTATATTCTTATCATTTTTAAATATTTAAATAGAATTTCTTATAAGTTAATACGCCAAACAATCAAACTTTAGAAATTTGTTTTATTAAGTTTTTTATAAGAGGTTAATACTTCTAAATTTTATATAATTTTTGACGTCAATACTTTTAACTTATTGATAATTTATTCTTGTCCTACTGGAATTTAACCTGTTGATTTAACATGTGTTTTACCTATCTCCCATTGAATTTTTGTTTCAAACCAATTCTTATAGTAAGAAGCAAATAAAGATGATGACAAATATTAGGTTCCTGCACCATAGAAATATTTCTGGCAAGGTAACAAGATGTTTACAAATCATGTATACACCAACCACTAATCATCACCTTTTTCTATTGTTAGTTAGATAACAAAATTCGGTTAAATAAGGCTTTACTTGGAATCAAGACTTACAATGGAAAGAAAATAGTGAGAAAAACTGAGTAAAAATAATTAAATGTAAATGAAAACTTAAACATTTTTATTGCCTACTTTACAAAACAAAAAGCTTGGAAATAAATCCCAGAAATTTATATTCTTATCATTTTCAAATATTTAAATAGAATTTCTTATAAGTTAATTCGCCAAACAATCAAACTTTAGAAATTTGTTTTATTAAGTTTTTTATAATAGGTTAATACTTCTAAATTTTATATAATTTTTGACGTCAATACTTTTACCTTATTGATAATTTATTCTTGTCCTATTGGAATTTAACCTGTTGATTTAACATGTGTTTTACCTATCTCCCATTGAATTTTTGTTTCAATCCAATTCTTACAGTAAGAAGCAAATAAAGATGATGAGAAATGTTAGTTCATGCACCATAGAAATATTTCTGGCAAGGTAACAAGATGTTTACAAATCATGTATACACCAACCACTAATCATCATCTTTTTCTATTGTTAGTTAGATAACAAAATTCGGTTAAATAAGGCTTTACCTGGAATCAAGACTTACAAGGGAAAGAAAATAGTGAGAAAAACTGCGTAAAAATAATTAAATGTAAATGAAAATTTAAACATTTTTTTGTCTACTTTACAAAACAAAACGCTAGGAAATAAATGCCAGAAATTTTATTTTCTTATTATTTTCGAATATTTAAATATAATTTCTTATAAGTTAATACGCCAAACAATCAACCTTTAGAAATTTTGATTATTAAGTTTTTTATAAGAGGTTAATACATCTCAATTTTATATAATTTTTGATGTCAATACTTTTACCTTATTGATAAGTTATTCTTGTTCTACTGGAGTTGAACATGTTGATATTAACTTGCGTTTTACCTATCTCCCATTGAATTTTTGTTTCAAACCAATACTTATAGTAAGAAGCAAATAAAGATGATGGGAAATATTGAGTTCACGCACCATAGAAATAATTCTGGCAAGGTAACAAAATGTTTACAAATCATGTACACACAAACCTCTAATTATAACCTTTTTCTATTCTTAGTTAGAAAACAAAATTCGGTTAAATAAGGCTTTACTTGGAATAAAGACTTACAAAGGAAAGAAAATAGTCAGAAAAATTGAGTAAAAATAATTAAATGTAAATGAAAACATAAACATTGTTATTGCCTACTTTACAAAACAAAAAGCTTGGAAATAAATCCCAGAAATTTATATTCTTATCATTTTCAAATATTTAAATAGAATTTCTTATAAGTTAATACGCCAAACAATCAAACTTTAGAAATTTGTTTTATTAAGTTTTTTATAAGAGGTTAATACTTCTAAATTTTATATAATTTTTGACGTCAATACTTTTAACTTATTGATAATTTATTCTTGTCCTACTGGAATTTAACCTGTTGATTTACATGTGTTTTACCTATCTCCCATTGAATTTTTGTTTCAAACCAATTCTTATAGTAAGAAGCAAATAAAGATGATGAGAAATATTAGGTTCATGCACCATAGAAATATTTCTGGCAAGGTAACAAGATGTTTACAAATCATGTATACACCAACCACTAATCATCACCTTTTTCTATTGTTAGTTGGATAACAAAATTAGGTTAAATAAGGCTTTACTTGGAATCAAGACTTACAAGGAAAGAAAATAGTGAGAAAAACTGAGTAAAAATAATTAAATGTAAATGAAAACTTAAACATTTTTATTGCCTACTTTACAAAACAAAAAGCTTGGAAATAAATCCGAGAAATTTATCTTCTTATCATTTTCAAATATTTAAATAGAATTTCTTATAAGTTAATACGCCAAACAATCAAACTTTAGAAATTTGTTTTATTAAGTTTTTTACAAGAGGTTAATACTTCTAAATTTTATATAATTTTTGACGTCAATACTTTTACCTTATTGATAATTTATTTTTGTCCTATTGGAATTTATCCTGTTGATTTAACATGTGTTTTACCTATCTCTCATTGAATTTTTGTTTCAATCCAATTCTTACAGTAAGAAGCAAATAAAGATGATGAGAAATGTTAGTTCATGCACCATAGAAATATTTCTGGCAAGGTAACAAGATGTTTACAAATCATGTATACACCAACCACTAATCATCACCTTTTTCTATTGTTAGTTAGATAACAAAATTCGGTTAAATAAGGCTTTACCTGGAATCAAGACTTACAAGGGAAAGAAAATAGTGAGAAAAACTGCGTAAAAATAATTAAATGTAAATGAAAATTTAAACATTTTTTTGTCTACTTTACAAAACAAAACGCTAGGAAATAAATGCCAGAAATTTTATTTTCTTATTATTTTCGAATATTTAAATATAATTTCTTATAAGTTAATACGCCAAACAATCAAAATTTAGAAATTTTGATTATTAAGTTTTTTATAAGAGGTTAATACTTCTCAATTTTATATAATTTTTGACGTCAATACTTTTACCTTATTGATAAGTTATTCTTGTTCTATTGGAATTGAACATGTCGATATTAACTAGCGTTTCACCTATCTCCCATTGAATTTTTGTTTCAAACCAATTCTTATAGTAAGAAGCAAATAAAGATGATGAGAAATGTTGAGTTCATGCACCATAGAAATATTTCTGGCAAGGTAACAAGATGTTTACAAATCTTGTATACACCAACCACTAATCATCACCTTTTTCTATTGTTAGTTAGATAACAAAATTCGGTTAAATAAGACTTTACTTGGAATCAAGACATACAAGGGAAAGAAAATAGTGAGAAAAATTGAGTAAAAATAATTAAATGTAAATGAAAACTTAAATATTTTTTTGTCTACTTTACAAAACAAAATGCTAGGAAATAAATGACAGAAATTTTATTTTCTTATAATTTTCGAATATTTAAATAGAATTTCTTATAAGTTAATACGCCAAACAATCAAACATTAGAAATTTTGATTATTAAGTTTCTTATACGAGGTAAATACTTCTCAATTTTATATAATTTTTGACGTCAATACTTTTACCTTATTAATAAGTTATTCTTGTTCTACTGGAGTTGAACATGTTGATATTAACTTGTGTTTTACCTATCTCCCATTGAATTTTTGTTTCAAACCAATTCTTATAGTAAGAAGCAAATAAAGATGATGGGAAATATTGAGTTCACGTACCATAGAAATGTTTCTGGCAAGGTAACAAGATGTTTACAAATCATGTACACACAAACCTCTAATTATAACCTTTTTTTATTGTTAGTTAGATAACAAAATTCGGTTAAATAAGGCTTTACCTGGAATCAAGACTTACAAGGGAAAGAAAATAGTGAGAAAAACTGCGTAAAAATAATTAAATGTAAATGAAAACTTAAACATTTTTTTTGTCTACTTCAAAAAATAAAAATCTAGGAAATAAATGCCAAAAAGTTTATTTTCTTATAATTTTCAAATATTGAAATAGAATTTCTTATAAGTTAATACGCCAAACAATCAAACTTTAGAAATTTTGATTATTATGTTTTTTATAAGAGGTTAATACATCACAATTTTATATAATTTTTGACGTCAATACGTTTACCTTATTGATAATTTATTCTTGTCCTAATGGAATTTAACCTGTTGATTTAACCTGTGTTTTACCTATCACCCATTGAATTTTTGTTTCAAACCAATTCTTATAATAAGAAGCAAATAAAGATGATGAGAAATATTAGGTTCATGCACCATAGAAATATTTCTGGCAAGGTAACAAGACGTTTACAAATCATGTATACACCAACCACTAATCATCACCTTTTTGTATTGTTAGTTAGATAACAAAATTCGGTTAAATAAGGCTTTACTTGGAATCAAGACTTACAAGGGAAAGAAAATAGTGAGAAAAACTCAGTAAAAATAATTAAATGTAAATGAAAACTTAAACATTTTTTTGTCTACTTTACAAAACAAAACGCTAGGAAATAAATGCCAAAAATTTTATTTTCTTATTATTTTCGAATATTTAAATATAATTTCTTATAACTTAATACGCCAAACAATCAAACTTTAGAAATTTTGATTATTAAGTTTTTTATAAGAGGTTAATACTTCTCAATTTTATATAATTTTTGACGTCAATACTTTTACCTTATTGATAAGTTATTCTTGTTCTATTGGAATTGAACATGTCGATATTAACTAGCGTTTTACCTATCTCACATTGAATTTTTGTTTCAAACCAATTCTTATAGTAAGAAACAAATAAAGATGATGATAAATGTTGAGTTCATGTAACATAGAAATATTTCTGACAAGGTAACAAAATGTTTAGAAAACATGTATACACTAACCTCTAATAATAACCTTTTTCTATTGTTAGTTAGATAACAAAATTCGGTTAAATAAGGCTTTACCTGGAATCAAGACTTACAAGGGAAAGAAAATAGTGAGAAAAACTGCGTAAAAATAATTAATTGTAAATGAAAACTTAAACATTTTTATTGCCTACTTTTAAAAACAAAAAGCTAGGAAATAAATGCCAGAAATTTTATATTCTTATCATTTTCAAATATTTAAATAGAATTTCTTATAAGTTAATACGGCAAACAATCAAACTTTAGAAATTTGTTTTATTAAGTTTTTTATAAGAGGTTAATACTTCTCAATTTTGTATAATTTTTGACGTCAATACTTTTACCTTATTGATAAGTTATTCTTGTTCTACTGAAATTGAACATGTTGATATTAACTTGCGTTTTACCTATCTCCCATTGAATATTTGTTTCAAACCAATTCTTATAGTAAGAAGCAAAATAAAGATGATGGGAAATATTGAGTTCACACACCATAGAAATATTTCTGGCAAGGTAACAAGATGTTTACAAATCATTTACACACAAACCTCTAATTATAACATTTTTCTATTGTTAGTTAGATAACAAAATTCGGTTAAATAAGGATTTACTTGGAATCAAGACTTACAAAGGAAAGAAAATAGTGAGAAAAATTGAGTAAAAATAATTAAATGTAAATGAAAACTTAAACATTTTTATTGCCTACTTTTAAAAATTAAAAGCTAGGAAATAAATGCCGGAAATTTTATATTCTTATCATTTTCAAATATTTAAATAGAATTTCTTATAAGTTAATACGGCAAACAATCAAACTTTAGAAATTTGTTTTATTAAGTTTTTTATAAGAGGTTAATACTTCTCAATTTTGTATAATTTTTGACGTCAATACTTTTACCTTATTGATAATTTATTCTTGTCCAACTGGAATTTAACCTGTTGATTTAACATGTGTTTTACCTATCTCCCATTGAATTTTTGTTTCAATCCAATTCTTATAGTAAGAAGCAAATAAAGATGATGAGAAATGTTGAGTTCATGCACCATAGAAATATTTCTCGCAAGGTAAAAGATGTTTACAAATCATGTATACACCAACCTCTAATTATAACCTTTTTCTATTGTTAGTTAGAAAACAAAATTCGGTTAAATAAGGCTTTACTTGGAATAAAGACTTACAAAGGAAAGAAAATAGTCAGAAAAATTGAGTAAAAATAATTAAATGTAAACGAAAACTTAAACATTTTTATTGCCTACTTTACAAAACAAAAAGCTTGGAAATAAATCCCAGAAATTTATATTCTTATCATTTTCAAATATTTAAATAGAATTTCTTATAAGTTAATACGCCAAACAATCAAACTTTAGAAATTTGTTTTATTAGGTTTTTTACAAGCGGTTAATACTTCTAAATTTTATATAATTTTTGACGTCAATACTTTTACCTTATTGATAATTTATTCTTGTCCTATTGGAATTTAACCTGTTGATTTAACATGTGTTTTACCTATCTCTCATTGAATTTTTGTTTCAATCCAATTCTTATAGTAAGAAGCAAATAAAGATGATGAGAAATGTTAGTTCATGCACCATAGAAATATTTCTGGCAAGGTAACAAGATGTTTACAAATCATGTATACACCAACCACTAATCATCACCTTTTTCTATTGTTAGTTAGATAACAAAATTCGGTTAAATAAGGCTTTACCTGGAATCAAGACTTACAAGGGAAAGAAAATAGTGAGAAAAACTGCGTAAAAATAATTAAATGTAAATGAAAATTTAAATATTTTTTTGTCTACTCTACAAAACAAAACGCTAGAAAATAAATGCCAGAAATTTTATTTTCTTATTATTTTCGAATATTTAAATATAATTTCTTATAAGTTAATACGCCAAACAATCAACCTTTAGAAATTTTGATTATTAAGTTTTTTATAAGAGGTTAATACTTCTCAATTTTATATAATTTTTGACGTCAATACTTTTACCTTATTGATAAGTTATTCTTGTTCTACTGGAGTTGAACATGTTGATATTAACTTGCGTTTTACCTATCTCCCATTGAATTTTTGTTTCAAACCAATACTTATAGTAAGAAGCAAATAAAGATGATGGGAAATATTGAGTTCACGTACCATAGAAATAATTCTGGCAAGGTAACAAAATGTTTACAAATCATGTACACACAAACCTCTAATTATAACCTTTTTCTATTGTTAGTTAGAAAACAAAATTCGGTTAAATAAGGCTTTACTTGGAATAAAGACTTACAAAGGAAAGAAAATAGTCAGAAAAATTGAGTAAAAATAATTAAATGTAAATGAAAACTTAAACATTTTTATTGCCTACTTTACAAAACAAAAAGCTTGGAAATAAATCCCAGAAATTTATATTCTTATCATTTTCAAATATTTAAATAGAATTTCTTATAAGTTAATACGCCAAACAATCAAACTTTAGAAATTTGTTTTATTAAGTTTTTTATAAGAGGTTAATACTTCTAAATTTTATATAATTTTTGACGTCAATACTTTTACCTTATTGATAATTTATTCTTGTCCTACTGGAATTTAACCTGTTGATTTAACATGTGTTTTACCTATCTCCCATTGAATTTTTGTTTCAAACCAATTCTTATAGTAAGAAGCAAATAAAGATGATGAGAAATATTAGGTTCATGCACCATAGAAATATTTCTGGCAAGGTAACAAGATGTTTACAAATCATGTATACACCAACCACTAATCATCACCTTTTTCTATTGTTAGTTAGATAACAAAATTCGGTTAAATAAGGCTTTACTTGGAATCAAGACTTACAAGGGAAAGAAAATAGTGAGAAAAACTGAGTAAAAATAATTAAATGTAAATGAAAACTTAAACATTTTTATTGCCTACTTTACAAAACAAAAAGCTTGGAAATAAATCCCAGAAATTTATATTCTTATCATTTTCAAATATTTAAATAGAATTTCTTATAAGTTAATTCGCCAAACAATCAAACTTTAGAAATTTGTTTTATTAAGTTTTTTATAAGAGGTTAATACTTCTAAATTTTATATAATTTTTGACGTCAATACTTTTACCTTATTGATAATTTATTCTTGTCCTATTGGAATTTAACCTGTTGATTTAACATGTGTTTTACCTATCTCCCATTGAATTTTTGTTTCAATCCAATTCTTACAGTAAGAAGCAAATAAAGATGATGAGAAATGTTAGTTCATGCACCATAGAAATATTTCTGGCAAGGTAACAAGATGTTTACAAATCATGTATACACCAACCACTAATCATCATCTTTTTCTATTGTTAGTTAGATAACAAAATTCGGTTAAATAAGGCTTTACCTGGAATAAAGACTTACAAGGGAAAGAAAATAGTGAGAAAAACTGCGTAAAAATAATTAAATGTAAATGAAAATTTAAACATTTTTTTGTCTACTTTACAAAACAAAACGCTAGGAAATAAATGCCAGAAATTTTATTTTCTTATTATTTTCGAATATTTAAATATAATTTCTTATAAGTTAATACGCCAAACAATCAACCTTTAGAAATTTTGATTATTAAGTTTTTTATAAGAGGTTAATACTTCTCAATTTTATATAATTTTTGACGTCAATAATTTTACCTTATTGATAAGTTATTCTTGTTCTACTGGAGTTGAACATGTTGATATTAACTTGCGTTTTACCTATCTCCCATTGAATTTTTGTTTCAAACCAATACTTATAGTAAGAAGCAAATAAAGATGATGGGAAATATTGAGTTCACGTACCATAGAAATAATTCTGGCAAGGTAACAAAATGTTTACAAATCATGTACACACAAACCTCTAATTATAACCTTTTTCTATTGTTAGTTAGAAAACAAAATTCGGTTAAATAAGGCTTTACTTGGAATAAAGACTTACAAAGGAAAGAAAATAGTTAGAAAAATTGAGTAAAAATAATTAAATGTAAATGAAAACTTAAACATTTTTATTGCCTACTTTACAAAACAAAAAGCTTGGAAATAAATCCCAGAAATTTATATTCTTATCATTTTCAAATATTTAAATAGAATTTCTTATAAGTTAATACGCCAAACAATCAAACTTTAGAAATTTGTTTTATTAAGTTTTTTATAAGAGGTTAATACTTCTAAATTTTATATAATTTTTGACGTCAATACTTTTAACTTATTGATAATTTATTCTTGTCCTACTGGAATTTAACCTGTTGATTTACATGTGTTTTACCTATCTCCCATTGAATTTTTGTTTCAAACCAATTCTTATAGTAAGAAGCAAATAAAGATGATGAGAAATATTAGGTTCATGCACCATAGAAATATTTCTGGCAAGGTAACAAGATGTTTACAAATCATGTATACACCAACCACTAATCATCACCTTTTTCTATTGTTAGTTGGATAACAAAATTCGGTTAAATAAGGCTTTACTTGGAATCAAGACTTACAAGGGAAAGAAAATAGTGAGAAAAACTGAGTAAAAATAATTAAATGTAAATGAAAACTTAAACATTTTTATTGCCTACTTTACAAAACAAAAAGCTTGGAAATAAATCCCAGAAATTTATATTCTTATCATTTTCAAATATTTAAATAGAATTTCTTATAAGTTAATACGCCAAACAATCAAACTTTAGAAATTTGTTTTATTAAGTTTTTTAGAAGAGGTTAATACTTCTAAAATTTATATAATTTTTGACGTCAATACTTTTACCTTATTGATAATTTATTTTTGTCCTATTGGAATTTAACCTGTTGATTTAACATGTGTTTTACCTATCTCTCATTGAATTTTTGTTTCAATCCAATTCTTACAGTAAGAAGCAAATAAAGATGATGAGAAATGTTAGTTCATGCACCATAGAAATATTTCTGGCAAGGTAACAAGATGTTTACAAATCATGTATACACCAACCACTAATCATCATCTTTTTCTATTGTTAGTTAGATAACAAAATTCGGTTAAATAAGGCTTTACCTGGAATCAAGACTTACAAGGGAAAGAAAATAGTGAGAAAAACTGCGTAAAAATAATTAAATGTAAATGAAAATTTAAACATTTTTTTGTCTACTTTACAAAACAAAACGCTAGGAAATAAATGCCAGAAATTTTATTTTCTTATTATTTTCGAATATTTAAATATAATTTCTTATAAGTTAATACGCCAAACAATCAACCTTTAGAAATTTTGATTATTAAGTTTTTTATAAGAGGTTAATACTTCTCAATTTTATATAATTTTTGACGTCAATACTTTTACCTTATTGATAAGTTATTCTTGTTCTACTGGAGTTGAACATGTTGATATTAACTTGCGTTTTACCTATCTCCCATTGAATTTTTGTTTCAAACCAATACTTATAGTAAGAAGCAAATAAAGATGATGGGAAATATTGAGTTCACGTACCATAGAAATAATTCTGGCAAGGTAACAAAATGTTTACAAATCATGTACACACAAACCTCTAATTATAACCTTTTTCTATTGTTAGTTAGAAAACAAAATTCGGTTAAATAAGGCTTTACTTGGAATAAAGACTTACAAAGGAAAGAAAATAGTCAGAAAAATTGAGTAAAAATAATTAAATGTAAATGAAAACTTAAACATTTTTATTGCCTACTTTACAAAACAAAAAGCTTGGAAATAAATCCCAGAAATTTATATTCTTATCATTTTCAAATATTTAAATAGAATTTCTTATAAGTTAATACGCCAAACAATCAAACTTTAGAAATTTGTTTTATTAAGTTTTTTATAAGAGGTTAATACTTCTAAATTTTATATAATTTTTGACGTCAATACTTTTACCTTATTGATAATTTATTCTTGTCCTACTGGAATTTAACCTGTTGATTTAACATGTGTTTTACCTATCTCCCATTGAATTTTTGTTTCAAACCAATTCTTATAGTAAGAAGCAAATAAAGATGATGAGAAATATTAGGTTCATGCACCATAGAAATATTTCTGGCAAGGTAACAAGATGTTTACAAATCATGTATACACCAACCACTAATCATCACCTTTTTCTATTGTTAGTTAGATAACAAAATTCGGTTAAATAAGGCTTTACTTGGAATCAAGACTTACAAGGGAAAGAAAATAGTGAGAAAAACTGAGTAAAAATAATTAAATGTAAATGAAAACTTAAACATTTTTATTGCCTACTTTACAAAACAAAAAGCTTGGAAATAAATCCCAGAAATTTATATTCTTATCATTTTCAAATATTTAAATAGAATTTCTTATAAGTTAATTCGCCAAACAATCAAACTTTAGAAATTTGTTTTATTAAGTTTTTTATAAGAGGTTAATACTTCTAAATTTTATATAATTTTTGACGTCAATACTTTTACCTTATTGATAATTTATTCTTGTCCTATTGGAATTTAACCTGTTGATTTAACATGTGTTTTACCTATCTCCCATTGAATTTTTGTTTCAATCCAATTCTTACAGTAAGAAGCAAATAAAGATGATGAGAAATGTTAGTTCATGCACCATAGAAATATTTCTGGCAAGGTAACAAGATGTTTACAAATCATGTATACACCAACCACTAATCATCATCTTTTTCTATTGTTAGTTAGATAACAAAATTCGGTTAAATAAGGCTTTACCTGGAATAAAGACTTACAAGGGAAAGAAAATAGTGAGAAAAACTGCGTAAAAATAATTAAATGTAAATGAAAATTTAAACATTTTTTTGTCTACTTTACAAAACAAAACGCTAGGAAATAAATGCCAGAAATTTTATTTTCTTATTATTTTCGAATATTTAAATATAATTTCTTATAAGTTAATACGCCAAACAATCAACCTTTAGAAATTTTGATTATTAAGTTTTTTATAAGAGGTTAATACTTCTCAATTTTATATAATTTTTGACGTCAATAATTTTACCTTATTGATAAGTTATTCTTGTTCTACTGGAGTTGAACATGTTGATATTAACTTGGGTTTTACCTATCTCCCATTGAATTTTTGTTTCAAACCAATACTTATAGTAAGAAGCAAATAAAGATGATGGGAAATATTGAGTTCACGTACCATAGAAATAATTCTGGCAAGGTAACAAAATGTTTACAAATCATGTACACACAAACCTCTAATTATAACCTTTTTCTATTGTTAGTTAGAAAACAAAATTCGGTTAAATAAGGCTTTACTTGGAATAAAGACTTACAAAGGAAAGAAAATAGTTAGAAAAATTGAGTAAAAATAATTAAATGTAAATGAAAACTTAAACATTTTTATTGCCTACTTTACAAAACAAAAAGCTTGGAAATAAATCCCAGAAATTTATATTCTTATCATTTTCAAATATTTAAATAGAATTTCTTATAAGTTAATACGCCAAACAATCAAACTTTAGAAATTTGTTTTATTAAGTTTTTTATAAGAGGTTAATACTTCTAAATTTTATATAATTTTTGACGTCAATACTTTTAACTTATTGATAATTTATTCTTGTCCTACTGGAATTTAACCTGTTGATTTACATGTGTTTTACCTATCTCCCATTGAATTTTTGTTTCAAACCAATTCTTATAGTAAGAAGCAAATAAAGATGATGAGAAATATTAGGTTCATGCACCATAGAAATATTTCTGGCAAGGTAACAAGATGTTTACAAATCATGTATACACCAACCACTAATCATCACCTTTTTCTATTGTTAGTTGGATAACAAAATTCGGTTAAATAAGGCTTTACTTGGAATCAAGACTTACAAGGGAAAGAAAATAGTGAGAAAAACTGAGTAAAAATAATTAAATGTAAATGAAAACTTAAACATTTTTATTGCCTACTTTACAAAACAAAAAGCTTGGAAATAAATCCCAGAAATTTATATTCTTATCATTTTCAAATATTTAAATAGAATTTCTTATAAGTTAATACGCCAAACAATCAAACTTTAGAAATTTGTTTTATTAAGTTTTTTAGAAGAGGTTAATACTTCTAAAATTTATATAATTTTTGACGTCAATACTTTTACCTTATTGATAATTTATTTTTGTCCTATTGGAATTTAACCTGTTGATTTAACATGTGTTTTACCTATCTCTCATTGAATTTTTGTTTCAATCCAATTCTTACAGTAAGAAGCAAATAAAGATGATGAGAAATGTTAGTTCATGCACCATAGAAATATTTCTGGCAAGGTAACAAGATGTTTACAAATCATGTATACACCAACCACTAATCATCATCTTTTTCTATTGTTAGTTAGATAACAAAATTCGGTTAAATAAGGCTTTACCTGGAATCAAGACTTACAAGGGAAAGAAAATAGTGAGAAAAACTGCGTAAAAATAATTAAATGTAAATGAAAATTTAAACATTTTTTTGTCTACTTTACAAAACAAAACGCTAGGAAATAAATGCCAGAAATTTTATTTTCTTATTATTTTCGAATATTTAAATATAATTTCTTATAAGTTAATACGCCAAACAATCAACCTTTAGAAATTTTGATTATTAAGTTTTTTATAAGAGGTTAATACTTCTCAATTTTATATAATTTTTGACGTCAATACTTTTACCTTATTGATAAGTTATTCTTGTTCTACTGGAGTTGAACATGTTGATATTAACTTGCGTTTTACCTATCTCCCATTGAATTTTTGTTTCAAACCAATACTTATAGTAAGAAGCAAATAAAGATGATGGGAAATATTGAGTTCACGTACCATAGAAATAATTCTGGCAAGGTAACAAAATGTTTACAAATCATGTACACACAAACCTCTAATTATAACCTTTTTCTATTGTTAGTTAGAAAACAAAATTCGGTTAAATAAGGCTTTACTTGGAATAAAGACTTACAAAGGAAAGAAAATAGTTAGAAAAATTGAGTAAAAATAATTAAATGTAAATGAAAACTTAAACATTTTTATTGCCTACTTTACAAAACAAAAAGCTTGGAAATAAATCCCAGAAATTTATATTCTTATCATTTTCAAATATTTAAATAGAATTTCTTATAAGTTAATACGCCAAACAATCAAACTTTAGAAATTTGTTTTATTAAGTTTTTTATAAGAGGTTAATACTTCTAAATTTTATATAATTTTTGACGTCAATACTTTTAACTTATTGATAATTTATTCTTGTCCTACTGGAATTTAACCTGTTGATTTACATGTGTTTTACCTATCTCCCATTGAATTTTTGTTTCAAACCAATTCTTATAGTAAGAAGCAAATAAAGATGATGAGAAATATTAGGTTCATGCACCATAGAAATATTTCTGGCAAGGTAACAAGATGTTTACAAATCATGTATACACCAACCACTAATCATCACCTTTTTCTATTGTTAGTTGGATAACAAAATTAGGTTAAATAAGGCTTTACTTGGAATCAAGACTTACAAGGGAAAGAAAATAGTGAGAAAAACTGAGTAAAAATAATTAAATGTAAATGAAAACTTAAACATTTTTATTGCCTACTTTACAAAACAAAAAGCTTGGAAATAAATCCCAGAAATTTATATTCTTATCATTTTCAAATATTTAAATAGAATTTCTTATAAGTTAATACGCCAAACAATCAAACTTTATAAATTTTTTTTATTAAGTTTTTTACAAGAGGTTAATACTTCTAAAATTTATATAATTTTTGACGTCAATACTTTTACCTTATTGATAATTTATTTTTGTCCTATTGGAATTTAACCTGTTGATTTAACATGTGTTTTACCTATCTCTCATTGAATTTTTGTTTCAATCCAATTCTTACAGTAAGAAGCAAATAAAGATGATGAGAAATGTTAGTTCATGCACCATAGAAATATTTCTGGCAAGGTAACAAGATGTTTACAAATCATGTATACACCAACCACTAATCATCATCTTTTTCTATTGTTAGTTAGATAACAAAATTCGGTTAAATAAGGCTTTACCTGGAATCAAGACTTACAAGGGAAAGAAAATAGTGAGAAAAACTGCGTAAAAATAATTAAATGTAAATGAAAATTTAAACATTTTTTTGTCTACTTTACAAAACAAAACGCTAGGAAATAAATGCCAGAAATTTTATTTTCTTATTATTTTCGAATATTTAAATATAATTTCTTATAAGTTAATACGCCAAACAATCAACCTTTAGAAATTTTGATTATTAAGTTTTTTATAAGAGGTTAATACTTCTCAATTTTATATAATTTTTGACGTCAATACTTTTACCTTATTGATAAGTTATTCTTGTTCTATTGGAATTGAACATGTCGATATTTACTAGCGTTTCACCTATCTCCCATTGAATTTTTGTTTCAAACCAATTCTTATAGTAAGAAGCAAATAAAGATGATGAGGAATGTTGAGTTCATGCACCATAGAAATATTTCTGGCAAGGTAACAAGATGTTTACAAATCTTGTATACACCAACCACTAATCATCACCTTTTTCTATTGTTAGTTAGATAACAAAATTCGGTTAAATAAGACTTTACTTGGAATCAAGACATACAAGGGAAAGAAAATAGTGAGAAAAATTGAGTAAAAATAATTAAATGTAAATGAAAACTTAAATATTTTTTTGTCTACTTTACAAAACAAAATGCTAGGAAATAAATGACAGAAATTTTATTTTCTTATAATTTTCGAATATTTAAATAGAATTTCTTATAAGTTAATACGCCAAACAATCAAACATTAGAAATTTTGATTATTAAGTTTCTTATACGAGGTAAATACTTCTCAATTTTATATAATTTTTGACGTCAATACTTTTACCTTATTAATAAGTTATTCTTGTTCTACTGGAGTTGAACATGTTGATATTAACTTGTGTTTTACCTATCTCCTATTGAATTTTTGTTTCAAACCAATTCTTATAGTAAGAAGCAAATAAAGATGATGGGAAATATTGAGTTCACGTACCATAGAAATGTTTCTGGCAAGGTAACAAGATGTTTACAAATCATGTACACACAAACCTCTAATTATAACCTTTTTTTATTGTTAGTTAGATAACAAAATTCGGTTAAATAAGGCTTTACCTGGAATCAAGACTTACAAGGGAAAGAAAATAGTGAGAAAAACTGCGTAAAAATAATAAATTGTAAATGAAAACTTAAACATTTTTTTTGTCTACTTTAAAAAATAAAAATCTATGAAATAAATGCCAAAAAGTTTATTTTCTTATAATTTTCAAATATTGAAATAGAATTTCTTATAAGTTAATACGCCAAACAATCAAACTTTAGAAATTTTGATTATTAAGTTTTTTATAAGAGGTTAATACTTCTCAATTTTATATAATTCTTGACGTCAATACTTTTACCTTATTGATAAGTTATTCTTGTTCTACTGGAATTGAACATGTTGATATTAACTTGCGTTTTACCTATCTCCCATTGAATTTTTGTTTCAAACCAATACTTATAGTAAGAAGCAAATAAAGATGATGGGAAATATTGAGTTCACGTACCATAGAAATAATTCTGGCAAGGTAACAAAATGTTTACAAATCATGTACACACAAACCTCTAATTATAACCTTTTTCTATTGTTAGTTAGAAAACAAAATTCGGTTAAATAAGGCTTTACTTGGAATAAAGACTTACAAAGGAAAGAAAATAGTCAGAAAAATTGAGTAAAAATAATTAAATGTAAATGAAAACTTAAACATTTTTATTGCCTACTTTACAAAACAAAAAGCTTGGAAATAAATCCCAGAAATTTTATATTCTTATCATTTTCAAATATTTAAATAGAATTTCTTATAAGTTAATACGCCAAACAATCAAACTTTAGAAATTTGTTTTATTAAGTTTTTTATAAGAGGTTAATACTTCTAAATTTTATATAATTTTTGACGTCAATACTTTTACCTTATTAATAAGTTATTCTTGTTCTACTGGAGTTGAACATGTTGATATTAACTCGTGTTTTACCTATCTCCTATTGAATTTTTGTTTCAAACCAATTCTTATAGTAAGAAGCAAATAAAGATGATGGGAAATATTGAGTTCACGTACCATAGAAATGTTTCTGGCAAGGTAACAAGATGTTTACAAATCATGTACACACAAACCTCTAATTATAACCTTTTTTTATTGTTAGTTAGATAACAAAATTCGGTTAAATAAGGCTTTACCTGGAATCAAGACTTACAAGGGAAAGAAAATAGTGAGAAAAACTGCGTAAAAATAATTAATTGTAAATGAAAACTTAAACATTTTTTTTGTCTACTTTAAAAAATAAAAATCTATGAAATAAATGCCAAAAATTTTATTTTCTTATAATTTTCAAATATTGAAATAGAATTTCTTATAAGTTAATACGCCAAACAATCAAACTTTAGAAATTTTGATTATTAAGTTTTTTATAAGAGGTTAATACATCTCAATTTTATATAATTTTTAACGTCAATACTTTTACCTTATTGATAATTTATTCTTGTCCTAATGGAATTTAACCTGTTGATTTAACCTGTGTTTTACCTATCACCCATTGAATTTTTGTTTCAAACCAATTCTTATAGTAAGAAGCAAATAAAGATGATGAGAAATATTAGGTTCATGCACCATAGAAATATTTCTGGCAAGGTAACAAGACGTTTACAAATCATGTATACACCAACCACTAATCATCACCTTTTTGTATTGTTAGTTAGATAACAAAATTCGGTTAAATAAGGCTTTACCTGGAATCAAGACTTACAAGGGAAAGAAAATAGTGAGAAAAACTGCGTAAAAATAATTAAATGTAAATGAAAATTTAAACATTTTTTGTCTACTTTACAAAACAAAACGCTAGGAAATAAATGCCAGAAATTTTATTTTCTTATTATTTTCGAATATTTAAATATAATTTCTTATAAGTTAATACGCCAAACAATCAACCTTTAGAAATTTTGATTATTAAGTTTTTTATAAGAGGTTAATACTTCTCAATTTTATATAATTTTTGACGTCAATACTTTTACCTTATTGATAAGTTATTCTTGTTCTATTGGAATTGAACATGTCGATATTTACTAGCGTTTCACCTATCTCCCATTGAATTTTTGTTTCAAACCAATTCTTATAGTAAGAAGCAAATAAAGATGATGAGGAATGTTGAGTTCATGCACCATAGAAATATTTCTGGCAAGGTAACAAGATGTTTACAAATCTTGTATACACCAACCACTAATCATCACCTTTTTCTATTGTTAGTTAGATAACAAAATTCGGTTAAATAAGACTTTACTTGGAATCAAGACATACAAGGGAAAGAAAATAGTGAGAAAAATTGAGTAAAAATAATTAAATGTAAATGAAAACTTAAATATTTTTTTGTCTACTTTACAAAACAAAATGCTAGGAAATAAATGACAGAAATTTTATTTTCTTATAATTTTCGAATATTTAAATAGAATTTCTTATAAGTTAATACGCCAAACAATCAAACATTAGAAATTTTGATTATTAAGTTTCTTATACGAGGTAAATACTTCTCAATTTTATATAATTTTTGACGTCAATACTTTTACCTTATTAATAAGTTATTCTTGTTCTACTGGAGTTGAACATGTTGATATTAACTTGTGTTTTACCTATCTCCTATTGAATTTTTGTTTCAAACCAATTCTTATAGTAAGAAGCAAATAAAGATGATGGGAAATATTGAGTTCACGTACCATAGAAATGTTTCTGGCAAGGTAACAAGATGTTTACAAATCATGTACACACAAACCTCTAATTATAACCTTTTTTTATTGTTAGTTAGATAACAAAATTCGGTTAAATAAGGCTTTACCTGGAATCAAGACTTACAAGGGAAAGAAAATAGTGAGAAAAACTGCGTAAAAATAATTAATTGTAAATGAAAACTTAAACATTTTTTTTGTCTACTTTAAAAAATAAAAATCTATGAAATAAATGCCAAAAAGTTTATTTTCTTATAATTTTCAAATATTGAAATAGAATTTCTTATAAGTTAATACGCCAAACAATCAAACTTTAGAAATTTTGATTATTAAGTTTTTTATAAGAGGTTAATACATCTCAATTTTATATAATTTTTGACGTCAATACTTTTACCTTATTAATAAGTTATTCTTGTTCTACTGGAGTTGAACATGTTGATATTAACTTGTGTTTTACCTATCTCCTATTGAATTTTTGTTTCAAACCAATTCTTATAGTAAGAAGCAAATAAAGATGATGGGAAATATTGAGTTCACGTACCATAGAAATATTTCTCGCAAGGTAAAAGATGTTTACAAATCATGTATACACCAACCACTAATCATCACCTTTTTCTATTGTTAGTTAGATAACAAAATTCGGTTAAATAAGGCTTTACTTGGAATGAAGACATACAAGGGAAAGAAAATAGTGAGAAAAATTGAGTAAAAATAATTAAATGTAAATGAAAACTTAAATATTTTTTTGTCTACTTTACAAAACAAAATGCTAGGAAATAAATGACAGAAATTTTATTTTCTTATAATTTTCGAATATTTAAATAGAATTTCTTATAAGTTAATACGCCAAACAATCAAACATTAGAAATTTTGATTATTAAGTTTCTTATACGAGGTAAATACTTCTCAATTTTATATAATTTTTGACGTCAATACTTTTACCTTATTAATAAGTTATTCTTGTTCTACTGGAGTTGAACATGTTGATATTAACTTGTGTTTTACCTATCTCCTATTGAATTTTTGTTTCAAACCAATTCTTATAGTAAGAAGCAAATAAAGATGATGGGAAATATTGAGTTCACGTACCATAGAAATGTTTCTGGCAAGGTAACAAGATGTTTACAAATCATGTACACACAAACCTCTAATTATAACCTTTTTTTATTGTTAGTTAGATAACAAAATTCGGTTAAATAAGGCTTTACCTGGAATCAAGACTTACAAGGGAAAGAAAATAGTGAGAAAAACTGCGTAAAAATAATTAATTGTAAATGAAAACTTAAACATTTTTTTTGTCTACTTTAAAAAATAAAAATCTATGAAATAAATGCCAAAAATTTTATTTTCTTATAATTTTCAAATATTGAAATAGAATTTCTTATAAGTTAATACGCCAAACAATCAAACTTTAGAAATTTTGATTATTAAGTTTTTTATAAGAGGTTAATACATCTCAATTTTATATAATTTTTAACGTCAATACTTTTACCTTATTGATAATTTATTCTTGTCCTAATGGAATTTAACCTGTTGATTTAACCTGTGTTTTACCTATCACCCATTGAATTTTTGTTTCAAACCAATTCTTATAGTAAGAAGCAAATAAAGATGATGAGAAATATTAGGTTCATGCACCATAGAAATATTTCTGGCAAGGTAACAAGACGTTTACAAATCATGTATACACCAACCACTAATCATCACCTTTTTGTATTGTTAGTTAGATAACAAAATTCGGTTAAATAAGGCTTTACCTGGAATCAAGACTTACAAGGGAAAGAAAATAGTGAGAAAAACTGCGTAAAAATAATTAAATGTAAATGAAAATTTAAACATTTTTTGTCTACTTTACAAAACAAAACGCTAGGAAATAAATGCCAGAAATTTTATTTTCTTATTATTTTCGAATATTTAAATATAATTTCTTATAAGTTAATACGCCAAACAATCAACCTTTAGAAATTTTGATTATTAAGTTTTTTATAAGAGGTTAATACTTCTCAATTTTATATAATTTTTGACGTCAATACTTTTACCTTATTGATAAGTTATTCTTGTTCTATTGGAATTGAACATGTCGATATTTACTAGCGTTTCACCTATCTCCCATTGAATTTTTGTTTCAAACCAATTCTTATAGTAAGAAGCAAATAAAGATGATGAGGAATGTTGAGTTCATGCACCATAGAAATATTTCTGGCAAGGTAACAAGATGTTTACAAATCTTGTATACACCAACCACTAATCATCACCTTTTTCTATTGTTAGTTAGATAACAAAATTCGGTTAAATAAGACTTTACTTGGAATCAAGACATACAAGGGAAAGAAAATAGTGAGAAAAATTGAGTAAAAATAATTAAATGTAAATGAAAACTTAAATATTTTTTTGTCTACTTTACAAAACAAAATGCTAGGAAATAAATGACAGAAATTTTATTTTCTTATAATTTTCGAATATTTAAATAGAATTTCTTATAAGTTAATACGCCAAACAATCAAACATTAGAAATTTTGATTATTAAGTTTCTTATACGAGGTAAATACTTCTCAATTTTATATAATTTTTGACGTCAATACTTTTACCTTATTAATAAGTTATTCTTGTTCTACTGGAGTTGAACATGTTGATATTAACTTGTGTTTTACCTATCTCCTATTGAATTTTTGTTTCAAACCAATTCTTATAGTAAGAAGCAAATAAAGATGATGGGAAATATTGAGTTCACGTACCATAGAAATGTTTCTGGCAAGGTAACAAGATGTTTACAAATCATGTACACACAAACCTCTAATTATAACCTTTTTTTATTGTTAGTTAGATAACAAAATTCGGTTAAATAAGGCTTTACCTGGAATCAAGACTTACAAGGGAAAGAAAATAGTGAGAAAAACTGCGTAAAAATAATTAATTGTAAATGAAAACTTAAACATTTTTTTTGTCTACTTTAAAAAATAAAAATCTATGAAATAAATGCCAAAAAGTTTATTTTCTTATAATTTTCAAATATTGAAATAGAATTTCTTATAAGTTAATACGCCAAACAATCAAACTTTAGAAATTTTGATTATTAAGTTTTTTATAAGAGGTTAATACATCTCAATTTTATATAATTTTTGACGTCAATACTTTTACCTTATTAATAAGTTATTCTTGTTCTACTGGAGTTGAACATGTTGATATTAACTTGTGTTTTACCTATCTCCTATTGAATTTTTGTTTCAAACCAATTCTTATAGTAAGAAGCAAATAAAGATGATGGGAAATATTGAGTTCACGTACCATAGAAATATTTCTCGCAAGGTAAAAGATGTTTACAAATCATGTATACACCAACCACTAATCATCACCTTTTTCTATTGTTAGTTAGATAACAAAATTCGGTTAAATAAGGCTTTACTTGGAATGAAGACATACAAGGGAAAGAAAATAGTGAGAAAAATTGAGTAAAAATAATTAAATGTAAATGAAAACTTAAATATTTTTTTGTCTACTTTACAAAACAAAATGCTAGGAAATAAATGACAGAAATTTTATTTTCTTATAATTTTCGAATATTTAAATAGAATTTCTTATAAGTTAATACGCCAAACAATCAAACATTAGAAATTTTGATTATTAAGTTTCTTATACGAGGTAAATACTTCTCAATTTTATATAATTTTTGACGTCAATACTTTTACCTTATTAATAAGTTATTCTTGTTCTACTGAAATTGAACATGTTGATATTAACTTGCGTTTTACCTATCTCCCATTGAATATTTGTTTCAAACCAATTCTTATAGTAAGAAGCAAAATAAAGATGATGGGAAATATTGAGTTCACACACCATAGAAATATTTCTGGCAAGGTAACAAGATGTTTACAAATCATTTACACACAAACCTCTAATTATAACATTTTTCTATTGTTAGTTAGATAACAAAATTCGGTTAAATAAGGATTTACTTGGAATCAAGACTTACAAAGGAAAGAAAATAGTGAGAAAAATTGAGTAAAAATAATTAAATGTAAATGAAAACTTAAACATTTTTATTGCCTACTTTTAAAAATTAAAAGCTAGGATATAAATGCCGGAAATTTTATATTCTTATCATTTTCAAATATTTAAATAGAATTTCTTATAAGTTAATACGGCAAACAATCAAACTTTAGAAATTTGTTTTATTAAGTTTTTTATAAGAGGTTAATACTTCTCAATTTTGTATAATTTTTGACGTCAATACTTTTACCTTATTGATAATTTATTCTTGTCCAACTGGAATTTAACCTGTTGATTTAACATGTGTTTTACCTATCTCCCATTGAATTTTTGTTTCAATCCAATTCTTATAGTAAGAAGCAAATAAAGATGATGAGAAATATTGAGTTCACGTACCATAGAAATATTTCTCGCAAGGTAAAAGATGTTTACAAATCATGTATACACCAACCACTAATCATCACCTTTTTCTATTGTTAGTTAGATAACAAAATTCGGTTAAATAAGGCTTTACTTGGAATGAAGACATACAAGGGAAAGAAAATAGTGAGAAAAATTGAGTAAAAATAATTAAATGTAAATGAAAACTTAAATATTTTTTTGTCTACTTTACAAAACAAAATGCTAGGAAATAAATGACAGAAATTTTATTTTCTTATAATTTTCGAATATTTAAATAGAATTTCTTATAAGTTAATACGCCAAACAATCAAACATTAGAAATTTTGATTATTAAGTTTCTTATACGAGGTAAATACTTCTCAATTTTATATAATTTTTGACGTCAATACTTTTACCTTATTAATAAGTTATTCTTGTTCTACTGGAGTTGAACATGTTGATATTAACTTGTGTTTTACCTATCTCCTATTGAATTTTTGTTTCAAACCAATTCTTATAGTAAGAAGCAAATAAAGATGATGGGAAATATTGAGTTCACGTACCATAGAAATGTTTCTGGCAAGGTAACAAGATGTTTACAAATCATGTACACACAAACCTCTAATTATAACCTTTTTTTATTGTTAGTTAGATAACAAAATTCGGTTAAATAAGGCTTTACCTGGAATCAAGACTTACAAGGGAAAGAAAATAGTGAGAAAAACTGCGTAAAAATAATTAATTGTAAATGAAAACTTAAACATTTTTTTGTCTACTTTAAAAAATAAAAATCTATGAAATAAATGCCAAAAAGTTTATTTTCTTATAATTTTCAAATATTGAAATAGAATTTCTTATAAGTTAATACGCCAAACAATCAAACTTTAGAAATTTTGATTATTAAGTTTTTTATAAGAGGTTAATACATCTCAATTTTATATAATTTTTAACGTCAATACTTTTACCTTATTGATAATTTATTCTTGTCCTAATGGAATTTAACCTGTTGATTTAACCTGTGTTTTACCTATCACCCATTGAATTTTTGTTTCAAACCAATTCTTATAGTAAGAAGCAAATAAAGATGATGAGAAATATTAGGTTCATGCACCATAGAAATATTTCTGGCAAGGTAACAAGACGTTTACAAATCATGTATACACCAACCACTAATCATCACCTTTTTGTATTGTTAGTTAGATAACAAAATTCGGTTAAATAAGGCTTTACTTGGAATCAAGACTTACAAGGGAAAGAAAATAGTGAGAAAAACTCAGTAAAAATAATTAAATGTAAATGAAAACTTAAACATTTTTTTGTCTACTTTACAAAACAAAACGCTAGGAAATAAATGCCAAAAATTTTATTTTCTTATTATTTTCGAATATTTAAATATAATTTCTTATAACTTAATACGCCAAACAATCAAACTTTAGAAATTTTGATTATTAAGTTTTTTATAAGAGGTTAATACTTCTCAATTTTATATAATTTTTGACGTCAATACTTTTACCTTATTGATAAGTTATTCTTGTTCTATTGGAATTGAACATGTCGATATTAACTAGCGTTTTACCTATCTCACATTGAATTTTTGTTTCAAACCAATTCTTATAGTAAGAAACAAATAAAGATGATGATAAATGTTGAGTTCATGTAACATAGAAATATTTCTGACAAGGTAACAAAATGTTTAGAAAACATGTATACACTAACCTCTAATAATAACCTTTTTCTATTGTTAGTTAGATAACAAAATTCGGTTAAATAAGGCTTTACTTGGAATCAAGACTTACAAACGAAAGAAAATAGTGAGAAAAATTGAGTAAAAATAATTAAATGTAAATGAAAACTTAAACATTTTTATTGCCTACTTTTAAAAAACAAAAAGCTAGGAAATAAATGCCAGAAATTTTATATTCTTATCATTTTCAAATATTTAAATAGAATTTCTTATAAGTTAATACGCCAAACAATCAAACTTTAGAAATTTTTTTTATTAAGTTTTTTATAAGAGGTTAATACATCTCAATTTTATATAATTTTTGACGTCAATACTTTTACCTTATTGATAAGTTATTCTTGTTCTACTGAAATTGAACATGTTGATATTAACTTGCGTTTTACCTATCTCCCATTGAATATTTGTTTCAAACCAATTCTTATAGTAAGAAGCAAAATAAAGATGATGGGAAATATTGAGTTCACACACCATAGAAATATTTCTGGCAAGGTAACAAGATGTTTACAAATCATTTACACACAAACCTCTAATTATAACATTTTTCTATTGTTAGTTAGATAACAAAATTCGGTTAAATAAGGATTTACTTGGAATCAAGACTTACAAAGGAAAGAAAATAGTGAGAAAAATTGAGTAAAAATAATTAAATGTAAATGAAAACTTAAACATTTTTATTGCCTACTTTTAAAAATTAAAAGCTAGGAAATAAATGCCGGAAATTTTATATTCTTATCATTTTCAAATATTTAAATAGAATTTCTTATAAGTTAATACGGCAAACAATCAAACTTTAGAAATTTGTTTTATTAAGTTTTTTATAAGAGGTTAATACTTCTCAATTTTGTATAATTTTTGACGTCAATACTTTTACCTTATTGATAATTTATTCTTGTCCAACAGGAATTTAACCTGTTGATTTAACATGTGTTTTACCTATCTCCCATTGAATTTTTGTTTCAATCCAATTCTTATAGTAAGAAGCAAATAAAGATGATGAGAAATATTGAGTTCATGCACCATAGAAATATTTCTCGCAAGGTAAAAGATGTTTACAAATCATGTATACACCAACCACTAATCATCACCTTTTTCTATTGTTAGTTAGATAACAAAATTCGGTTAAATAAGGCTTTACTTGGAATGAAGACATACAAGGGAAAGAAAATAGTGAGAAAAATTGAGTAAAAATAATTAAATGTAAATGAAAACTTAAACATTTTTATTGCCTACTTTACAAAACAAAAAGCTTGGAAATAAATCCCAGAAAATTTATATTCTTATCATTTTCAAATATTTAAATAGAATTTCTTATAAGTTAATACGCCAAACAATCGAACTTTAGAAATTTGTTTTATTAAGTTTTTTACAAGAGGTTAATACTTCTAAATTTTATATAATTTTTGACGTCAATACTTTTACCTTATTGATAATTTATTCTTGTCCTATTGGAATTTAACCTGTTGATTTAACATGTGTTTTACCTATCTCTCATTGAATTTTTGTTTAAATCCAATTCTTATAGTAAGAAACAAATAAAGATGATGAGAAATGTTAGTTCATGCACCATAGAAATATTTCTGGCAAGGTAACAAGATGTTTACAAATCATGTATACACCAACCACTAATCATCACCTTTTTCTATTCTTAGTTAGATAACAAAATTCGGTTAAATAAGGCTTTACCTGGAATCAAGACTTACAAGGGAAAGAAAATAGTGAGAAAAATTGAGTAAAAATAATTAAATGTAAATGAAAACTTAAACATTTTTATTGCCTACTTTTAAAAATTAAAAGCTAGGAAATAAATGCCGGAAATTTTATATTCTTATCATTTTCAAATATTTAAATAGAATTTCTTATAAGTTAATACGGCAAACAATCAAACTTTAGAAATTTGTTTTATTAAGTTTTTTATAAGAGGTTAATACTTCTCAATTTTGTATAATTTTTGACGTCAATACTTTTACCTTATTGATAATTTATTCTTGTCCAACTGGAATTTAACCTGTTGATTTAACATGTGTTTTACCTATCTCCCATTGAATTTTTGTTTCAATCCAATTCTTATAGTAAGAAGCAAATAAAGATGATGAGAAATATTGAGTTCATGCACCATAGAAATATTTCTCGCAAGGTAAAAGATGTTTACAAATCATGTATACACCAACCACTAATCATCACCTTTTTCTATTGTTAGTTAGATAACAAAATTCGGTTAAATAAGGCTTTACTTGGAATGAAGACATACAAGGGAAAGAAAATAGTGAGAAAAATTGAGTAAAAATAATTAAATGTAAATGAAAACTTAAACATTTTTATTGCCTACTTTACAAAACAAAAAGCTTGGAAATAAATCCCAGAAATTTATATTCTTATCATTTTCAAATATTTAAATAGAATTTCTTATAAGTTAATACGCCAAACAATCAAACTTTAGAAATTTGTTTTATTAAGTTTTTTATAAGAGGTTAATACTTCTAAATTTTATATAATTTTTGACGTCAATACTTTTACCTTATTGATAATTTATTCTTGTCCTACTGGAATTTAACCTGTTGATTTAACATGTGTTTTACCTATCTCCCATTGAATTTTTGTTTCAAACCAATTCTTATAGTAAGAAGCAAATAAAGATGATGAGAAATATTAGGTTCATGCACCATAGAAATATTTCTGGCAAGGTAACAAGATGTTTACAAATCATGTATACACCAACCACTAATCATCACCTTTTTCTATTGTTAGTTAGATAACAAAATTCAGTTAAATAAGGCTTTACTTGGAATCAAGACTTACAAGGGAAAGAAAATAGTGAGAAAAACTGAGTAAAAATAATTAAATGTAAATGAAAACTTAAACATTTTTATTGCCTACTTTACAAAACAAAAAGCTTGGAAATAAATCCCAGAAATTTATATTCTTATCATTTTCAAATATTTAAATAGAATTTCTTATAAGTTAATACGCCAAACAATCAAACTTTAGAAATTTGTTTTATTAAGTTTTTTATAAGAGGTTAATACTTCTAAATTTTATATAATTTTTGACGTCAATACTTTTACCTTATTGATAATTTATTCTTGTCCTATTGGAATTTAACCTGTTGATTTAACATGTGTTTTACCTATCTCCCATTGAATTTTTGTTTCAATCCAATTCTTATAGTAAGAAGCAAATAAAGATGATGAGAAATGTTAGTTCATGCACCATAGAAATATTTCTGGCAAGGTAACAAGATGTTTACAAATCATGTATACACCAACCACTAATCATCATCTTTTTCTATTGTTAGTTAGATAACAAAATTCGGTTAAATAAGGCTTTACCTGGAATCAAGACTTACAAGGGAAAGAAAATAGTGAGAAAAACTGCGTAAAAATAATTAAATGTAAATGAAAATTTAAACATTTTTTTGTCTACTTTACAAAACAAAACGCTAGGAAATAAATGCCAGAAATTTTATTTTCTTATTATTTTCGAATATTTAAATATAATTTCTTATAAGTTAATACGCCAAACAATCAACCTTTAGAAATTTTGATTATTAAGTTTTTTATAAGAGGTTAATACTTCTCAATTTTATATAATTTTTGACGTCAATACTTTTACCTTATTGATAAGTTATTCTTGTTCTATTGGAATTGAACATGTCGATATTTACTAGCGTTTCACCTATCTCACATTCAATTTTTGTTTCAAACCAATTCTTATAGTAAGAAGCAAATAAAGATGATGAGAAATATTGAGTTCATGCACCATAGAAATATTTCTCGCAAGGTAACAAGATGTTTACAAATCTTGTATACACCAACCACTAATCATCACCTTTTTCTATTGTTAGTTAGATAAAAAAATTCGGCTAAAAAAGGCTTTACTTGGAATCAAGACATACAAGGGAAAGAAAATAGTGAGAAAAATTGAGTAAAAATAATTAAATGTAAATGAAAACTTAAATATTTTTTTGTCTACTTTACAAAACAAAAAGCTTGGAAATAAATGACAAAAATTTTATTTTCTTATAATTTTCGAATATTTAAATAGAATTTCTTATAAGTTAATACGCCAAACAATCAAACTTCAGAAATTTGTTTTATTAAGTTTTTTATAAGAGGTTAATACTTCTAAATTTTATATAATTTTTGACGTCAATACTTTTACCTTATTGATAATTTATTCTTGTCCTACTGGAATTTAACCTGTTGATTTAACATGTGTTTTACCTATCTCCCATTGAATTTTTGTTTCAAACCAATTCTTATAGTAAGAAGCAAATAAAGATGATGAGAAATATTAGGTTCATGCACCATAGAAATATTTCTGGCAAGGTAACAAGATGTTTACAAATCATGTATACACCAACCACTAATCATCACCTTTTTCTATTGTTAGTTAGATAACAAAATTCGGTTAAATAAGGCTTTACTTGGAATCAAGACTTACAAGGGAAAGAAAATAGTGAGAAAAACTGAGTAAAAATAATTAAATGTAAATGAAAACTTAAACATTTTTATTGCCTACTTTACAAAACAAAAAGCTTGGAAATAAATCCCAGAATTTTATTTTCTTATTATTTTCGAATATTTAAATATAATTTCTTATAACTTAATACGCCAAACAATCAAACTTTAGAAATTTTGATTATTAAGTTTTTTATAAGAGGTTAATACTTCTCAATTTTATATAATTTTTGACGTCAATACTTTTACCTTATTGATAAGTTATTCATGTTCTATTGGAATTGAACATGTCGATATTAACTAGCGTTTTACCTATCTCACATTGAATTTTTGTTTCAAACCAATTCTTATAGTAAGAAGCAAATAAAGATGATGAGAAATGTTGAGTTCATGCACCATAGAAATATTTCTGGCAAGGTAACAAGATGTTTACAAATCATGTATACACCAACCACTAATCATCACCTTTTTCTATTGTTAGTTAGATAACAAAATTCGGTTAAATAAGACTTTACTTGGAATCAAGACATACAAGGGAAAGAAAATAGTGAGAAAAATTGAGTAAAAATAATTAAATGTAAATGAAAACGTAAATATTTTTTTGTCTACTTTACAAAACAAAATACAAGGAAATAAATGACAGAAATTTTATTTTCTTATAATTTTCGAATATTTAAATAGAATTTTTTATAAGTTAATACGCCAAACAATCAAACATTAGAAATTTTGATTATTAAGTTTCTTATACGAGGTAAATACTTCTCAATTTTATATAATTTTTGACGTCAATACTTTTACCTTATTGATAAGTTATTCTTGTTCTACTGGAGTTGAACATGTTGATATTTACTTGCGTTTTACCTATCTCCCATTGAATTTTTGTTTCAAACCAATTCTTATAGTAAGAAGCAAATAAAGATGATGGGAAATATTGAGTTCACGCACCATAGAAATAATTCTGGCAAGGTAACAAAGTGTTTACAAATCATGTACACACAAACCTCTAATTATAACATTTTTCTATTGTTAGTTAGATAACAAAATTCGGTTAAATAAGGATTTACTTGGAATCAAGACTTACAAAGGAAAGAAAATAGTGAGAAAAACTGAGTAAAAATAATTAAATGTAAATGAAAACTTAAACATTTTTATTGCCTACTTTACAAAACAAAAAGCTTGGAAATAAATCCCAGAATTTTATTTTCTTATTATTTTCGAATATTTAAATATAATTTCTTATAACTTAATACGCCAAACAATCAAACTTTAGAAATTTTGATTATTAAGTTTTTTATAAGAGGTTAATACTTCTCAATTTTATATAATTTTTGACGTCAATACTTTTACCTTATTGATAAGTTATTCATGTTCTATTGGAATTGAACATGTCGATATTAACTAGCGTTTTACCTATCTCACATTGAATTTTTGTTTCAAACCAATTCTTATAGTAAGAAGCAAATAAAGATGATGAGAAATGTTGAGTTCATGCACCATAGAAATATTTCTGGCAAGGTAACAAGATGTTTACAAATCATGTATACACCAACCACTAATCATCACCTTTTTCTATTGTTAGTTAGATAACAAAATTCGGTTAAATAAGACTTTACTTGGAATCAAGACATACAAGGGAAAGAAAATAGTGAGAAAAATTGAGTAAAAATAATTAAATGTAAATGAAAACGTAAATATTTTTTTGTCTACTTTACAAAACAAAATACAAGGAAATAAATGACAGAAATTTTATTTTCTTATAATTTTCGAATATTTAAATAGAATTTTTTATAAGTTAATACGCCAAACAATCAAACATTAGAAATTTTGATTATTAAGTTTCTTATACGAGGTAAATACTTCTCAATTTTATATAATTTTTGACGTCAATACTTTTACCTTATTGATAAGTTATTCTTGTTCTACTGGAGTTGAACATGTTGATATTAACTTGTGTTTTACCTATCTCCCATTGAATTTTTGTTTCAAACCAATTCTTATAGTAAGAAGCAAATAAAGATGATGGGAAATATTGAGTTCACGCACCATAGAAATAATTCTGGCAAGGTAACAAAGTGTTTACAAATCATGTACACACAAACCTCTAATTATAACCTTTTTCTATTGTTAGTTAGATAACAAAATTCGGTTAAATAAAGCTTTACTTGGAATCAAGAGTTACAAAGGAAAGAAAATAGTGAGAAAAATTGAGTAAAAATAATTAAATGTAAATGAAAACTTAAACATTTTTATTGCCTACTTTACAAAACAAAAAGCTTGGAAATAAATCCCAGAAATTTTATATTCTTATCATTTTCAAATATTTAAATAGAATTTCTTATATGTTAATACGCCAAACAATCAAACTTTAGAAATTTGTTTTATTACGTTTTTTATAAGAGGTTAATACTTCTAAATTTTATATAATTTTTGACGCCAATACTTTTATCTTATTGATAATTTATTCTTGTCCTACTGATATTTAACCTGTTGATTTAACATGTGTTTTACCTATCTCCCATTGAATTTTTGTTTCAATGCAATTCTTATAGTAAGAAGCAAATAAAGATGATGAGAAATGTTAAGTTCATGCCCCATAGAAATATTTCTGGCAAGGTAACAAGATGTTTACAAATCATGTATACACCAACCACTAATCATCACCTTTTTCTATTGTTAGTTAGATAACAAAATTCGGTTAAATAAGGCTTTACTTGGAATCAAGACTTACAAAGGAAAGAAAGTAGTGAGAAATATTGAGTAAAATTAATTAAATGTAAATGAAAACTTAAACATTTTTTTTGTCTACTTTATAAAACAAAAATCAAGGAAATAAATGCCAGAAATTTTATTTTCTTATAATTTTCAAATATTTAAATAGAATTTCTTATAAGTTAATACGCCAAAAAATCAAACTTTAGAAATTTTGATTATTAAGTTTTTTATAAGAGTTTAATACTTTTCAATTTTATATAATTTTTGACGTCAATACTTTTACCTTATTGATAATTTATTCTTGTCCTACTGGAATTTAACCTATTGATTTAACATGTGTTTTACCTATCTTCCATTGATTTTTTGTTTCAGACCAATTCTTATAGTAAGAAGCAAATAAAGATGATGAGAAATATTAGGTTCATGCACCATAGAAATATATCTGGCAAGGTAACAATATGTTTACAAATCATGTATACACCAACCACTAATCATCACCTTTTTCTATTGTTAGTTAGATAACAAAATTTGGTTAAATAAGGCTTTACTTGGAATCAAGACTTACAAGGGAAAGAAAATAGTGAGAAAAATTGAGTAAAAATAATTAAATGTAAATGAAAACTTAAACATTTTTTTTGTCTACTTTACAAAACAAAAAGTTAGGAAATAAATGCCAGAAATTTTATTTTCTTATAATTTTCAAATATTTAAATAGAATTTCTTGTAAGTTAATATGCCAAACAATCAAACTTTAGAAATTTGTTTTATTAAGTCTTTTATAAGAGGTTAATACTTCTCAATTTTATATAATTTTTGACGTCAATACTTTTACCTTATTGATAATTTTTTCTTGTCCAACTGGAATTTAACCTGTTGATTTAACTAGCGTTTTACCTATCTCCCATAGTATTTCTGTTTGAAATCAATTCTTATAGTAAGAAGCAAATAAAGATGATGAGAAATATTGAGTTCATGCAACATAGAAATATTTTTGGCAAGGTAACAAGATGTTTACAAATCATGTACACACTAACCTCTAATTATAACCTTTTTCTATTGTGACTTAGATAACAAAGTTCGGTTAAATAAGGCTTTACGTGGAATCAAGACATACAAAGGAAAGAAAATAGTGAGAAAAACTGAGTAAAAATAATTAAATGTAAATGAAAACTTAAACATTTATTTTGTCTAATTTATAAAACAAAAATGAAGGAAATAAATGCCAGAAATTTTATTTTCTTATAATTTTCCAATATTTAAATAGAATTCCTTATAAGTTAATACGCCAAACAATCAAACTTTCAAAATTTTGATGATTAAGTTTTTTATAAGAGGTTAATACTTCTCAATTTTATATAATTTTTAACGTCAATACTTTTACCTTATTGATAATTTTTTCTTGTCCAACTAGAATTTAACATGTTGATATTAACTTGCGTTTTACCTATCTCCCATTGAATTTATGTTTCAAACCAATTCTTATAGTAACAAGCAAAATAAATATGATGGTAAATTTTGAGTTCACACACCATAGAAATATTTCTGGCAAGGTAACAAGATGTTTACAAATCATTTACACACAAAGCTCTAATTATAACATTTTTCTATTGTTAGTTAGATAACAAAATTCGGTTAAATAAGGATTTACTTGCAATTAAGACTTACAAAGGAAAGAAAATAGTGAGAAAAATTGAGTAAAAATAATTAAATGTAAATGAAAACTTAAACATTTTTATTGCCTACTTTTAAAAACAAAAAGCTAGGAAATAAATGCCAGAAATTTTATATTCTTATCATTTTCAAATATTTAAATAGAATTTCTTATAAGTTAATACGCCAAACAATCAAACTTTAGAAATTTGTTTTATTAAGTTTTTTATAAGAGGTTAATACATCTCAATTTTATATAATTTTTGACGTCAATACTTTTACCTTATTGATAAGTTATTCTTGTTCTACTGAAATTGAACATGTTGATATTAACTTGCGTTTTACCTATCTCCCATTGAATTTTTGTTTCAAACCAATTCTTATAGTAAGAAGCAAAATAAAGATGATGGGAAATATTGAGTTCACACACCATAGAAATATTTCTGGCAAGGTAACAAGATGTTTACAAATCATTTACACACAAACCTCTAATTATAACATTTTTCTATTGTTAGTTAGATAACAAAATTCGGTTAAATAATGATTTACTTGGAATCAAGACTTACAAAGGAAAGAAAATAGTGAGAAAAATTGAGTAAAAATAATTAAATGTAAATGAAAACTTAAACATTTTTATTGCCTACTTTTAAAAACAAAAAGCTAGGAAATAAATGCCGGAAATTTTATATTCTTATCATTTTCAAATATTTAAATAGAATTTCTTATAAGTTAATACGCCAAACAATCAAACTTTAGAAATTTGTTTTATTAAGTTTTTTATAAGAGGTTAATACTTCTCAATTTTGTATAATTTTTGACGTCAATACTTTTACCTTATTGATAAGTTATTCTTGTCCTACTGGAATTTAACCTGTTGATTTAACATGTGTTTTACCTATCTCCCATTGAATTTTTGTTTCAATGCAATTCTTATAGTAAGAAGCAAATAAAGATGATGAGAAATGTTAAGTTCATGCCCCATAGAAATATTTCTGGCAAGGTAACAAGATGTTTACAAATCATGTATACACCAACCACTAATCATCACCTTTTTCTATTGTTAGTTAGATAACAAAATTCGGTTAAATAAGACTTTACTTGGAATCAAGACATACAAGGGAAAGAAAATAGTGAGAAAAATTGAGTAAAAATAATTAAATGTAAATGAAAACTTAAACATTTTTATTGCCTACTTTACAAAACAAAAAGCTTGGAAATAAATCCCAGAAATTTTATATTCTTATCATTTTCAAATATTTAAATAGAATTTCTTATATGTTAATACGCCAAACAATCAAACTTTAGAAATTTGTCTTATTACGTTTTTTATAAGAGGTTAATACTTCTAAATTTTATATAATTTTTGACGCCAATACTTTTATCTTATTGATAATTTATTCTTGTCCTATTGGAATTTAACCTGTTGATTTAACATGTGTTTTACCTATCTCCCATTGAATTTTTGTTTCAATCCAATTCTAATAGTAAGAAGCAAATAAAAATGATGAGAAATGTTGAGTTCATGCACCATAGAAATATTTCTGGCAAGGTAACAAGATGTTTACAAATCATGTATAAACCAACCACTAATCATCACCTTTTTCTATTGTTAGTTAGATAACAAAATTCGGTTAAATAAGGCTTTACTTGGAATCAAGACTTACAAGGGAAAGAAAATAGTGAGAAAAACTGAGTAAAAATTATTAAATGTAAATGAAAACTTAAACATTTTTTTTGCCTACTTTACAAAACAAAAAGCTTGGAAATAAATCCCAGAAATTTATTTTTCTTATAATTTTCAAATATTTAAATAGAATTTCATATAAGTTAATACGCCAAACAATCAAACTTTAGAAATTTTGATTATTAAGTTTTTTATAAGAGTTTAATACTTCTCAATTTTATATAATTTTTGACGTCAATACTTTTACCTTATTGATAATTTATTCTTGTCCTACTGGAATTTAACCTATTGATTTAACATGTGTTTTACCTATCTTCCATTGATTTTTTGTTTCAGACCAATTCTTATAGTAAGAAGCAAATAAAGATGATGAGAAATATTAGGTTCATGCACCATAGAAATATATCTGGCAAGGTAACAATATGTTTACAAATCATGTATACACCAACCACTAATCATCACCTTTTTCTATTGTTAGATAGATAACAAAATTTGGTTAAATAAGGCTTTACTTGGAATCAAGACATACAAGGGAAAGAAAATAGTGAGAAAAACTGAGTAAAAATAATTAAATGTAAATGAAAACTTAAACATTTTTTTTGTCTACTTTACAAAACAAAAAGTTAGGAAATAAATGCCAGAAATTTTATTTTCTTATAATTTTCAAATATTTAAATAGAATTTCTTGTAAGTTAATATGCCAAACAATCAAACTTTATAAATTTTGATTATTAAGTTTTTTTATAAGAGGTTAATACTTCTCAATTTTATATAATTTTTGACGTCAATACTTTTAACTTATTGATAATTTATTCTTGTTCTACTGGAATTGAACCTGTTGATATTAACTTGTGTTTTACCTATCTCCCATAGAATTTCTATTTCAAACCAATTCTTATAGTATGAAGAAAATAAAGATGATGGGAAATATTGAGTTCCTGCACCATAGAAATATTTCTGGCAAGGTACCAAGATGTTTACAAATCATGTATACACCAACCACTAATCACCACCTTTTTCTATTGTCAGTTAGATAACAAAATTCGGTTAAATAATTTTTTACTTGGAATCAAGACTTACAAAGGAAAGAAAATAGTGAGAAAAAATTAGTCAAAATAAATAAATGTAAATGAAAACTTAAATATTTTTTTGTCTACTTTACAAAACAAAAGGGTAGGAAATAAATACCAGAAATTTTATTTTCTTATTATTTTTAAATATTTAAATAGAATTTCTTATAAGTTAATACGCCAAACAATCAAACTTTAGAAATTTGTTTTATTAAGTCTTTTATAAGAGGTTAATACTTCTCAATTTTATATAATTTTTGACGTCAATACTTTTACCTTATTGATAATTTTTTCTTGTCCAACTGGAATTTAACCTGTTGATTTAACTAGCGTTTTACCTATCTCCCATAGTATTTCTGTTTGAAACCAATTCTTATAGTAAGAAGCAAATAAAGATGATGAGAAATATTGAGTTCATGCAACATAGAAATATTTTTGGCAAGGTAACAAGATGTTTACAAATCATGTACACACTAACCTCTAATTATAACCTTTTTCTATTGTTAGTTAGATAACAAAGTTCGGTTAAATAAGGCTTTACGTGGAATCAAGACATACAAAGGAAAGAAAATAGTGAGAAAAACTGAGTAAAAATAATTAAATGTAAATGAAAACTTAAACATTTATTTTGTTTAATTTATAAAACAAAAATCAAGGAAATAAATGCCAGAAATTTTATTTTCTTATAATTTTCCAATATTTAAATAGAATTCCTTATAAGTTAATACGCCAAACAATCAAACTTTCAAAATTTTGATGATTAAGTTTTTTATAAGAGGTTAATACTTCTCGATTTTATATAATTTTTAACGTCAATACTTTTACCTTATTGATAATTTTTTCTTGTCCAACTAGAATTTAACATGTTGATATTAACTTGCGTTTTACCTATCTCCCATTGAATTTATGTTTCAAACAATTCTTATAGTAAGAAGCAAAATAAATATGATGGTAAATATTGAGTTCACACACCATAGAAATATTTCTGGCAAGGTAACAAGATGTTTACAAATCATTTACACACAAACCTCTAATTATAACATTTTTCTATTGTTAGTTAGATAACAAAATTCGGTTAAATAAGGATTTACTTGGAATCAAGACTTACAAAGGAAAGAAAATAGTGAGAAAAATTGAGTAAAAATAATTAAATGTAAATGAAAACTTAAACATTTTTATTGCCTACTTTTAAAAACAAAAAGCTAGGAAATAAATGCCAGAAATTTATATTCTTATCATTTTCAAATATTTAAATAGAATTTCTTATAAGTTAATACGCAAAACAATCAAACTTTAGAAATTTGTTTTATTAAGTTTTTTATAAGAGGTTAATACATCTCAATTTTATATAATTTTTGACGTCAATACTTTTACCTTATTGATAAGTTTATTCTTGTTCTACTGAAAATGAACATGTTGATATTAACTTGCGTTTTACCTATCTCCCATTGAATTTTTGTTTCAAACCAATTCTTACAGTAAGAAGCAAAATAAAGATGATGGGAAATATTGAGTTCACACATCATAGAAATATTTCTGGCAAGGTAACAAGATGTTTACAAATCATTTACACACAAACCTCTAATTATAACATTTTTTCTATGTTAGTTAGATAACAAAATTCGGTTAAATAAGGATTTACTTGGAATCAAGACTTACAAAAGGAAAGAAAATAGTGAGAAAAATTGAGTAAAAATAATTAAATGTAAATGAAAATTTAAACATTTTTATTGCCTACTTTTAAAAACAAAAAGCTAGGAAATAAATGCCGGAAATTTTATATTCTTATCATTTTCAAATATTTAAATAGAATTTCTTATAAGTTAATACGCCAAACAATCAAACTTTAGAAATTTGTTTTATTAAGTTTTTTATAAGAGGTTAATACTTCTAAATTTTATATAATTTTTGACGCCAATACTTTTATCTTATTGATAATTTATTCTTGTCCTATTGGAATTTAACCTGTTGTTTTAACATGTGTTTTACCTATCTCCCATTGAATTTTTGTTTCAATCCAATTCTAATAGTAAGAAGCAAATTAAAAATGATGAGAAATGTTGAGTTCATGCACCATAGAAATATTTCTGGCAAGGTAACAAGATGTTTACAAATCATGTATACACCAACCACTAATCTTCACCTTTTTCAATTGTTAGTTTAGGTAACAAAATTCGGTTAAATATGGCTTTACCTGGAATCAAGACTTACAAGGGAAAGAAAATAGTGAGAAAAACTGCGAAAAAATAATTAAATGTAAATGAAAACTTAAACATTTTTTTGTCTACTTTAAAAAATAAAAATCTAGGAAATAAATGCCAGAAATTTTATTTTCTTATAATTTTCAAATATTTAAATAGAATTTCTTATAAGTTAATACGCCAAACAATCAAACTTTAGAAATTTTGATTATTAAGTTTTTTATAAGAGTTTAATACTTCTCAATTTTATATAATTTTTGACGTCAATACTTTTACCTTATTGATAATTTATTCTTGTCCTACTGGAATTTAACCTGTTGATTTAACATGTGTTTTACCTATCTTCCATTGATTTTTTGTTTCAATGCAATTCTTATAGTAAGAAGCAAATAAAGATGATGAGAAATATTAGGTTCATGCACCATAGAAATATATCTGGCAAGGTAACAATATGTTTACAAATCATGTATACACCAACCACTAATCATCACCTTTTTCTATTGTTAGTTAGATAACAAAATTCGGTTAAATAAGGCTTTACTTGGAATCAAGACTTACAAAGGAAAGAAAGTAGTGAGAAATATTGAGTAAAATTAATTAAATATAAATGAAAACTTAAACATTTTTTTTGTCTACTTTATAAAACAAAAATCAAGGAAATAAATGCCAGAAATTTTATTTTCTTATAATTTTCAAATATTTAAATAGAATTTCTTATAAGTTAATACGCCAAAAAATCAAACTTTAGAAATTTTGATTATTAAGTTTTTTATAAGAGTTTAATACTTTTCAATTTTATATAATTTTTGACGTCAATACTTTTACCTTATTGATAATTTATTCTTGTCCTACTGGAATTTAACCTATTGATTTAACATGTGTTTTACCTATCTTCCATTGATTTTTTGTTTCAGACCAATTCTTATAGTAAGAAGCAAATAAAGATGATGAGAAATATTAGGTTCATGCACCATAGAAATATATCTGGCAAGGTAACAATATGTTTACAAATCATGTATACACCAACCACTAATCATCACCTTTTTCTATTGTTAGTTAGATAACAAAATTTGGTTAAATAAGGCTTTACTTGGAATCAAGACTTACAAGGGAAAGAAAATAGTGAGAAAAATTGAGTAAAAATAATTAAATGTAAATGAAAACTTAAACATTTTTTTTGTCTACTTTACAAAACAAAAAGTTAGGAAATAAATGCCAGAAATTTTATTTTCTTATAATTTTCAAATATTTAAATAGAATTTCTTGTAAGTTAATATGCCAAACAATCAAACTTTAGAAATTTGTTTTATTAAGTCTTTTATAAGAGGTTAATACTTCTCAATTTTATATAATTTTTGACGTCAATACTTTTACCTTATTGATAATTTTTTCTTGTCCAACTGGAATTTAACTTGTTGATTTAACTAGCGTTTTACCTATCTCCCATAGTATTTCTGTTTGAAACCAATTCTTATAGTAAGAAGCAAATAAAGATGATGAGAAATATTGAGTTCATGCAACATAGAAATATTTTTGGCAAGGTAACAAGATGTTTACAAATCATGTACACACTAACCTCTAATTATAACCTTTTTCTATTGTGACTTAGATAACAAAGTTCGGTTAAATAAGGCTTTACGTGGAATCAAGACATACAAAGGAAAGAAAATAGTGAGAAAAACTGAGTAAAAATAATTAAATGTAAATGAAAACTTAAACATTTATTTTGTCTAATTTATAAAACAAAAATGAAGGAAATAAATGCCAGAAATTTTATTTTCTTATAATTTTCCAATATTTAAATAGAATTCCTTATAAGTTAATACGCCAAACAATCAAACTTTCAAAATTTTGATGATTAAGTTTTTTATAAGAGGTTAATACTTCTCAATTTTATATAATTTTTAACGTCAATACTTTTACCTTATTGATAATTTTTTCTTGTCCAACTAGAATTTAACATGTTGATATTAACATGTGTTTTACCTATCTCCCATTGAATTTTTGTTTCAAACCAATTCTTATAGTAACAAGCAAAATAAATATGATGGGAAATATTGAGTTCACGCACCATAGAAATAATTCTGGCAAGGTAACAAGATGTTTACAAATCATGTACACACAAACCTCTAATTATAACCTTTTTCTATTGTTAGTTAGATAACAAAATTCGGTTAAATAATGCTTTACTTGGAATCAAGAGTTACAAAGAAAAGAAAATAGTGAGAAAAATTGAGTAAAAATAATTAAATGTAAATGAAAACTTAAAGATTTTTATTGCCTACTTTACAAAACAAAAAGCTTGGAAATAAATCCCAGAAATTTTATATTCTTATCATTTTCAAATATTTAAATAGAATTTCTTATATGTTAATACGCCAAACAATCAAACTTTAGAAATTTGTTTTATTGCGTTTTTTATAAGAGGTTAATACTTCTAAATTTTATATAATTTTTGACGCCAATACTTTTATCTTATTGATAATTTATTCTTGTCCTATTGGAATTTAACCTGTTGATTTAACATGTGTTTTACCTATCTCCCATTGAATTTTTGTTTCAATCCAATTCTAATAGTAAGAAGCAAATAAAAATGATGAGAAATGTTGAGTTCATGCACCATAGAAATATTTCTGGCAAGGTAACAAGATGTTTACAAATCATTTACACACAAAGCTCTAATTATAACATTTTTCTATTGTTAGTTAGATAACAAAATTCGGTTAAATAATGATTTACTTGGAATCAAGACTTACAAAGGAAGAAAATAGTGAGAAAAATTGAGTAAAAATAATTAAATGTAAATGAAAACTTAAACATTTTTATTGCCTACTTTTAAAAACAAAAAGCTAGGAAATAAATGCCGGAAATTTTATATTCTTATCATTTTCAAATATTTAAATAGAATTTCTTATAAGTTAATACGCCAAACAATCAAACTTTAGAAATTTGTTTTATTAAGTTTTTTATAAGAGGTTAATACTTCTCAATTTTGTATAATTTTTGACGTCAATACTTTTACCTTATTGATAAGTTATTCTTGTCCTACTGGAATTTAACCTGTTGATTTAACATGTGTTTTACCTATCTCCCATTGAATTTTTGTTTCAATGCAATTCTTATAGTAAGAAGCAAATAAAGATGATGAGAAATGTTAAGTTCATGCCCCATAGAAATATTTCTGGCAAGGTAACAAGATGTTTACCTCACCCCACCCTTTCAAATCATGTATACACCAACCACTAATCATCACCTTTTTCTATTGTTAGTTAGATAACAAAATTCGGTTAAATAAGACTTTACTTGGAATCAAGACATACAAGGGAAAGAAAATAGTGAGAAAAATTGAGTAAAAATAATTAAATGTAAATGAAAACTTAAACATTTTTATTGCCTACTTTACAAAACAAAAAGCTTGGAAATAAATCCCAGAAATTTTATATTCTTATCATTTTCAAATATTTAAATAGAATTTCTTATATGTTAATACGCCAAACAATCAAACTTTAGAAATTTGTCTTATTACGTTTTTTATAAGAGGTTAATACTTCTAAATTTTATATAATTTTTGACGCCAATACTTTTATCTTATTGATAATTTATTCTTGTCCTATTGGAATTTAACCTGTTGATTTAACATGTGTTTTACCTATCTCCCATTGAATTTTGTTTCAATCCAATTCTAATAGTAAGAAGCAAATAAAAATGATGAGAAATGTTGAGTTCATGCACCATAGAAATATTTCTGGCAAGGTAACAAGATGTTTACAAATCATGTATACACCAACCACTAATCATCACCTTTTTCTATTGTTAGTTAGATAACAAAATTCGGTTAAATAAGGCTTTACTTGGAATCAAGACTTACAAGGGAAAGAAAATAGTGAGAAAAACTAAGTAAAAATTATTAAATGTAAATGAAAACTTAAACATTTTTTTTGCCTACTTTACAAAACAAAAAGCTTGGAAATAAATCCCAGAAATTTATTTTTCTTATAATTTTCAAATATTTAAATAGAATTTCATATAAGTTAATACGCCAAACAATCAAACTTTAGAAATTTTGATTATTAAGTTTTTTATATGAGTTTAATACTTCTCAATTTTATATAATTTTTGACGTCAATACTTTTACCTTATTGATAATTTATTCTTGTCCTACTGGAATTTAACCTATTGATTTAACATGTGTTTTACCTATCTTCCATTGATTTTTTGTTTCAGACCAATTCTTATAGTAAGAAGCAAATAAAGATGATGAGAAATATTAGGTTCATGCACCATAGAAATATATCTGGCAAGGTAACAATATGTTTACAAATCATGTATACACCAACCACTAATCATCACCTTTTTCTATTGTTAGTTAGATAACAAAATTTGGTTAAATAAGGCTTTACTTGGAATCAAGACATACAAGGGAAAGAAAATAGTGAGAAAAACTGAGTAAAAATAATTAAATGTAAATGAAAACTTAAACATTTTTTTTGTCTACTTTACAAAACAAAAAGTTAGGAAATAAATGCCAGAAATTTTATTTTCTTATAATTTTCAAATATTTAAATAGAATTTCTTGTAAGTTAATATGCCAAACAATCAAACTTTATAAATTTTGATTATTAAGTTTTTTTATAAGAGGTTAATACTTCTCAATTTTATATAATTTTTGACGTCAATACTTTTAACTTATTGATAATATATTCTTGTTCTACTGGAATTGAACCTGTTGATATTAACTTGTGTTTTACCTATCTCCCATAGAATTTCTATTTCAAACCAATTCTTATAGTATGAAGAAAATAAAGATGATGGGAAATATTGAGTTCCTGCACCATAGAAATATTTCTGGCAAGGTACCAAGATGTTTACAAATCATGTATACACCAACCACTAATCACCACCTTTTTCTATTGTCAGTTAGATAACAAAATTCGGTTAAATAATTTTTTACTTGGAATCAAGACTTACAAAGGAAAGAAAATAGTGAGAAAAAATTAGTCAAAATAAATAAATGTAAATGAAAACTTAAATATTTTTTTGTCTACTTTACAAAACAAAAGGGTAGGAAATAAATACCAGAAATTTTATTTTCTTATTATTTTTAAATATTTAAATAGAATTTCTTATAAGTTAATACGCCAAACAATCAAACTTTAGAAATTTGTTTTATTAAGTCTTTTATAAGAGGTTAATACTTCTCAATTTTATATAATTTTTGACGTCAATACTTTTACCTTATTGATAATTTTTTCTTGTCCAACTGGAATTTAACCTGTTGATTTAACTAGCGTTTTACCTATCTCCCATAGTATTTCTGTTTGAAACCAATTCTTATAGTAAGAAGCAAATAAAGATGATGAGAAATATTGAGTTCATGCAACATAGAAATATTTTTGGCAAGGTAACAAGATGTTTACAAATCATGTACACACTAACCTCTAATTATAACCTTTTTCTATTGTTAGTTAGATAACAAAGTTCGGTTAAATAAGGCTTTACGTGGAATCAAGACATACAAAGGAAAGAAAATAGTGAGAAAAACTGAGTAAAAATAATTAAATGTAAATGAAAACTTAAACATTTATTTTGTTTAATTTATAAAACAAAAATCAAGGAAATAAATGCCAGAAATTTTATTTTCTTATAATTTTCCAATATTTAAATAGAATTCCTTATAAGTTAATACGCCAAACAATCAAACTTTCAAAATTTTGATGATTAAGTTTTTATAAGAGGTTAATACTTCTCGATTTTATATAATTTTTAACGTCAATACTTTTACCTTATTGATAATTTTTTCTTGTCCAACTAGAATTTAACATGTTGATATTAACTTGCGTTTTACCTATCTCCCATTGAATTTATGTTTCAAACCAATTCTTATAGTAAGAAGCAAAATAAATATGATGGTAAATATTGAGTTCACACACCATAGAAATATTTCTGGCAAGGTAACAAGATGTTTACAAATCATTTACACACAAACCTCTAATTATAACATTTTTCTATTGTTAGTTAGATAACAAAATTCGGTTAAATAAGGATTTACTTGGAATCAAGACTTACAAAGGAAAGAAAATAGTGAGAAAAATTGAGTAAAAATAATTAAATGTAAATGAAAACTTAAACATTTTTATTGCCTACTTTTAAAAACAAAAAGCTAGGAAATAAATGCCAGAAATTTTATATTCTTATCATTTTCAAATATTTAAACAGAATTTCTTATAAGTTAATACGCAAAACAATCAAACTTTAGAAATTTGTTTTATTAAGTTTTTTATAAGAGGTTAATACATCTCAATTTTATATAATTTTTGACGTCAATACTTTTACCTTATTGATAAGTTATTCTTGTTCTACTGAAAATGAACATGTTGATATTAACTTGCGTTTTACCTATCTCCATTGAATTTTTGTTTCAAACCAATTCTTATAGTAAGAAGCAAAATAAAGATGATGGGAAATATTGAGTTCACACATCATAGAAATATTTCTGGCAAGGTAACAAGATGTTTACAAAGCATTTACACACAAACCTCTAATTATAACATTTTTCTATTGTTAGTTAGATAACAAAATTCGGTTAAATAAGGATTTACTTGGAATCAAGACTTACAAAGGAAAGAAAATAGTGAGAAAAATTGAGTAAAAATAATTAAATGTAAATGAAAATTTAAACATTTTTATTGCCTACTTTAAAAACAAAAAGCTAGGAAATAAATGCCGGAAATTTTATATTCTTATCATTTTCAAATATTTAAATAGAATTTCTTATAAGTTAATACGCCAAACAATCAAACTTTAGAAATTTGTTTTATTAAGTTTTTTTTAAGAGGTTAATACTTCTAAATTTTATATAATTTTTGACGCCAATACTTTTATCTTATTGATAATTTATTCTTGTCCTATTGGAATTTAACCTGTTGTTTTAACATGTGTTTTACCTATCTCCCATTGAATTTTTGTTTCAATCCAATTCTAATAGTAAGAAGCAAATAAAAATGATGAGAAATGTTGAGTTCATGCACCATAGAAATATTTCTGGCAAGGTAACAAGATGTTTACAAATCATGTATACACCAACCACTAATCTTCACCTTTTTCAATTGTTAGTTAGGTAACAAAATTCGGTTAAATATGGCTTTACCTGGAATCAAGACTTACAAGGGAAAGAAATAGTGAGAAAAACTGCGAAAAAATAATTAAATGTAAATGAAAACTTAAACATTTTTTTTGTCTACTTTAAAAAATAAAAATCTAGGAAATAAATGCCAGAAATTTTATTTTCTTATAATTTTCAAATATTTAAATAGAATTTCTTATAAGTTAATACGCCAAACAATCAAACTTTAGAAATTTTGATTATTAAGTTTTTTATAAGAGTTTAATACTTCTCAATTTTATATAATTTTTGACGTCAATACTTTTACCTTATTGATAATTTATTCTTGTCCTACTGGAATTTAACCTATTGATTTAACATGTGTTTTACCTATCTTCCATTGATTTTTTGTTTCATACCAATTCTTATAGTAAGAAGCAAATAAAGATGATGAGAAATATTAGGTTCATGCACCATAGAAATATATCTCGCAAGGTAACAATATGTTTACAAATCATGTATACACCAACCACTAATCATCACCTTTTTCTATTGTTAGTTAGATAACAAAATTTGGTTAAATAAGGCTTTACTTGAATCAAGACATACAAGGGAAAGAAAATAGTGAGAAAAACTGAGTAAAAATAATTAAATGTAAATGAAAACTTAAACATTTTTTTTGTCTACTTTACAAAACAAAAAGTTAGGAAATAAATGCCAGAAATTTTATTTTCTTATAATTTTCAAATATTTAAATAGAATTTCTTGTAAGTTAATATGCCAAACAATCAAACTTTATAAATTTTGATTATTAAGTTTTTTTTATAAGAGGTTAATACTTCTCAATTTTATATAATTTTTGACGTCAATACTTTTAACTTATTGATAATTTATTCTTGTTCTACTGGAATTGAACCTGTTGATATTAACTTGTGTTTTACCTATCTCCCATAGAATTTCTGTTTCAAACCAATTCTTATAGTATGAAGAAAATAAAGATGATGGGAATATTGAGTTCCTGCACCATAGAATATTTCTGGCAAGGTACCAAGATGTTTACAAATCATGTATACACCAACCACTAATCACCACCTTATTCTATTGTCAGTTAGATAACAAAATTCGGTTAAATAATTTTTTACTTGGAATCAAGACTTACAAAGGAAAGAAAATAGTGAGAAAAAATTAGTCAAAATAAATAAATGTAAATGAAAACTTAAATATTTTTTTGTCTACTTTACAAAACAAAAGGGTAGGAAATAAATACCAGAAATTTTATTTTCTTATTATTTTTAAATATTTAAATAGAATTTCTTATAAGTTAATACGCCAAACAATCAAACTTTAGAAATTTGTTTTATTAAGTCTTTTATAAGAGGTTAATACTTCTCAATTTTATATAATTTTTGACGTCAATACTTTTACCTTATTGATAATTTTTTCTTGTCCAACTGGAATTTAACCTGTTGATTTAACTAGCGTTTTACCTATCTCCCATAGTATTTCTATTTGAAACCAATTCTTATAGTAAGAAGCAAATAAAGATGATGAGAAATATTGAGTTCATGCAACATAGAAATATTTTTGGCAAGGTAACAAGATGTTTACAAATCATGTACACACTAACCTCTAATTATAACCTTTTTCTATTGTTAGTTAGATAACAAAGTTCGGTTAAATAAGGCTTTACGTGGAATCAAGACATACAAAGGAAAGAAAATAGTGAGAAAAACTGAGTAAAAATAATTAAATGTAAATGAAAACTTAAACATTTATTTGTTTAATTTATAAAACAAAAATCAAGGAAATAAATGCCAGAAATTTTATTTTCTTATAATTTTCCAATATTTAAATAGAATTCCTTATAAGTTAATACGCCAAACAATCAAACTTTCAAAATTTTGATGATTAAGTTTTTTATAAGAGGTTAATACTTCTCGATTTTATATAATTTTTAACGTCAATACTTTTACCTTATTGATAATTTTTTCTTGTCCAACTAGAATTTAACATGTTGATATTAACTTGCGTTTTACCTATCTCCCATTGAATTTATGTTTCAAACCAATTCTTATAGTAAGAAGCAAAATAAATATGATGGTAAATATTGAGTTCACACACCATAGAAATATTTCTGGCAAGGTAACAAGATGTTTACAAATCATTTACACACAAACCTCTAATTATAACATTTTTCTATTGTTAGTTAGATAACAAAATTCGGTTAAATAAGGATTTACTTGGAATCAAGACTTACAAAGGAAAGAAAATAGTGAGAAAAATTGAGTAAAAATAATTAAATGTAAATGAAAACTTAAACATTTTTATTGCCTACTTTTAAAAACAAAAAGCTAGGAAATAAATGCCAGAAATTTTATATTCTTATCATTTTCAAATATTTAAATAGAATTTCTTATAAGTTAATACGCAAAACAATCAAACTTTAGAAATTTGTTTTATAAAGTTTTTTATAAGAGGTTAATACATCTCAATTTTATATAATTTTTGACGTCAATACTTTTACCTTATTGATAAGTTATTCTTGTTCTACTGAAAATGAACATGTTGATATTAACTTGCGTTTTACCTATCTTCCATTGAATTTTTGTTTCAAACCAATTCTTATAGTAAGAAGCAAAATAAAGATGATGGGAAATATTGAGTTCACACATCATAGAAATATTTCTGGCAAGGTAACAAGATGTTTACAAATCATTTACACACAAACCTCTAATTATAACATTTTTCTATTGTTAGTTAGATAACAAAATTCGGTTAAATAAGGATTTACTTGGAATCAAGACTTACAAAGGAAAGAAAATAGTGAGAAAAATTGAGTAAAAAATAATTAAATGTAAATGAAAATTTAAACATTTTTATTGCCTACTTTTAAAAACAAAAAGCTAGGAAATAAATGCCGGAAATTTTATATTCTTATCATTTTCAAATATTTAAATAGAATTTCTTATAAGTTAATACGCCAAACAATCAAACTTTAGAAATTTGTTTTATTAAGTTTTTTATAAGAGGTTAATACTTCTCAATTTTGTATAATTTTTGACGTCAATACTTTTACCTTATTGATAAGTTATTCTTGTTCTACTGGAATTTAACCTGTTGATTTAACATGTGTTTTACCTATCTCCCATTGAATTTTTGTTTCAATCCAATTCTTATAGTAAGAAGCAAATAAAGATGATGAGAAATGTTGAGTCATGCACCATAGAAATATTTCTGGCAAAGTAACAAGATGTTTACAAATCATGTATACACCAACCACTAATCATCACCTTTTTCTATTGTTAGTTAGATAACAAAATTCGGTTAAATAAGACTTTACTTGGAATCAAGACATACAAGGGAAAGAAAATAGTGAGAAATAATGAGTAAAAATAATTAAATGTAAATGAAAACTTAAATATTTTTTTGTCTACTTTACAAAACAAAATCCAAGGAAATAAATGACAGAAATTTTATTTTCTTATAATTTTCGAATATTTAAATAGAATTTCTTATAAGTTAATACGCCAAACAATCAAACATTAGAAATTTGATTATTAAGTATTAAGTTTTTTATAAGAGGTTAATACTTCTAAATTTTATATAATTTTTGACGTCAATACTTTTACCTTATTGATAATTTATTCTTGTCCTACTGGAATTTAGCCTGTTGATTTACATGTGTTTTACCTATCTCCCATTGAATTTTTGTTTCAAACCAATACTTATAGTAAGAAGCAAATAAAGATGAGGGGAAATATTGAGTTCACGCACCATAGAAATAATTCTGGCAAGGTAACAACATGTTTACAAATCATGTACACACAAACCTCTAGTTATAACCTTTTTCTATTGTTAGTTAGATAACAAAATTCGGTTAAATAAGGCTTTACTTGGAATAAAGACTTACAAAGGAAAGAAAATAGTCAGAAAAATTGAGTAAAAATAATTAAATGTAAATGAAAACTTAAACATTTTTATTGCCTACTTTACAAAACAAAAAGCTTGGAAATAAATCCCAGAAATTTATATTCTTATCATTTTCAAATATTTAAATAGAATTTCTTATAAGTTAATACGCCAAACAATAAAACTTTAGAAATTTGTTTTATTAAGTTTTTTATAAGAGGTTAATACTTCTAAATTTTATATAATTTTTGACGTCAATACTTTTACCTTATTGATAATTTATTCTTGTCCTAGTGGAATTTAACCTGTTGATTTAACATGTGTTTTACCTATCTCCCATTGAATTTTTGTTTCAAACCAATTCTTATAGAAAGAAGCAAATAAAGATGATGAGAAATATTAGGTTAATGCACCATAGAAATATTTCTGGCAAGGTAACAAGATGTTTACAAATCATGTATACACCAACCACTAATCATCTCCTTTTTCTATTGTTAGTTAGATAACAAAATTCGGTTAAATAAGGCTTTACTTGGAATCAAGACTTACAAGGGAAAGAAAATAGTGAGAAAAACTGAGTAAAAATAATTAAATGTAAATGAAAACTTAAACATTTTTATTGCCTACTTTACAAAACAAAAAGCTTGGAAATAAATCCCAGAAATTTATATTCTTATCATTTTCAAATATTTAAATAGAATTTCTTATAAGTTAATACGCCAAACAATCAAACTTTAGAAATTTGTTTTATTAAGTTTTTTATAAGAGGTTAATACTTCTAAATTTTATATAAGTTTTGACGTCAATACTTTTACCTTATTGATAATTTATTCTTGTCCTACTGGAGTTGAACATGTTGATATTAACTTGCGTTTTACCTATCTCCCATTGAATTTTTGTTTCAAACCAATACTTATAGTAAGAAGCAAATAAAGATGAGGGGAAATATTGAGTTCACGCACCATAGAAATAATTCTGGCAAGGTAACAACATGTTTACAAATCATGTACACACAAACCTCTAGTTATAACCTTTTTCTATTGTTAGTTAGATAACAAAATTCGGTTAAATAAGGCTTTACTTGGAATAAAGACTTACAAAGGAAAGAAAATAGTCAGAAAAATTGAGTAAAAATAATTAAATGTAAATGAAAACTTAAACATTTTTATTGCCTACTTTACAAAACAAAAAGCTTGGAAATAAATCGCAGAAATTTATATTCTTATCATTTTCAAATATTTAAATAGAATTTCTTATAAGTTAATACGCCAAACAATCAAACTTTAGAAATTTGTTTTATTAAGTTTTTTATAAGAGGTTAATACTTCTAAATTTTATATAATTTTTGACGTCAATACTTTTAACTTATTGATAATTTATTCTTATCCTACTGGAATTTAGCCTGTTGATTTACATGTGTTTTACCTATCTCCCATTGAATTTTTGTTTCAAACCAATTCTTATAGTAAGAAGCAAATAAAGATGATGAGAAATATTAGGTTCATGCACCATAGAAATATTTCTGGCAAGGTAACAAGATGTTTACAAATCATGTATACACCAACCACTACTCATCACCTTTTTCTATTGTTAGTTAGATAACAAAATTCGGTTAAATAAGGCTTTACTTGGAATCAAGACTTACAAGGGAAAGAAAATAGTGAGAAAAACTGAGTAAAAATAATTAAATGTAAATGAAAACTTAAACATTTTTATTGCCTACTTTACAAAACAAAAAGCTTGGAAATAAATCCCAGAAATTTATATTCTTATCATTTTCAAATATTTAAATAGAATTTCTTATAAGTTAATACGCCAAACAATCAAACTTTAGAAATTTGTTTTATTAAGTTTTTTATAAGAGGTTAATACTTCTAAATTTTATATAATTTTTGACGTCAATACTTTTACCTTATTGATAATTTATTCTTGTCCTAGTGGAATTTAACCTGTTGATTTAACATGTGTTTTACCTATCTCCCATTGAATTTTTGTTTCAAACCAATTCTTATAGAAAGAAGCAAATAAAGATGATGAGAAATATTAGGTTAATGCACCATAGAAATATTTCTGGCAAGGTAACAAGATGTTTACAAATCATGTATACACCAACCACTAATCATCACCTTTTTCTATTGTTATTTAGATAACAAAATTCGGTTAAATAAGGCTTTACTTGGAATCAAGACTTACAAGGGAAAGAAAATAGTGAGAAAAACTGAGTAAAAATAATTAAATGTAAATGAAAACTTAAACATTTTTATTGCCTACTTTACAAAACAAAAAGCTTGGAAATAAATCCCAGAAATTTATATTCTTATCATTTTCAAATATTTAAATAGAATTTCTTATAAGTTAATACGCCAAACAATCAAACTTTAGAAATTTGTTTTATTAAGTTTTTTATAAGAGGTTAATACTTCTAAATTTTATATAATTTTTGACGTCAATACTTTTACCTTATTGATAATTTATTCTTGTCCTACTGGAATTTAGCCTGTTGATTTACATGTGTTTTACCTATCTCCCATTGAATTTTTGTTTCAAACCAATACTTATAGTAAGAAGCAAATAAAGATGAGGGGAAATATTGAGTTCACGCACCATAGAAATAATTCTGGCAAGGTAACAACATGTTTACAAATCATGTACACACAAACCTCTAGTTATAACCTTTTTCTATTGTTAGTTAGATAACAAAATTCGGTTAAATAAGGCTTTACTTGGAATAAAGACTTACAAAGGAAAGAAAATAGTCAGAAAAATTGAGTAAAAATAATTAAATGTAAATGAAAACTTAAACATTTTTATTGCCTACTTTACAAAACAAAAAGCTTGGAAATAAATCCCAGAAATTTATATTCTTATCATTTTCAAATATTTAAATAGAATTTCTTATAAGTTAATACGCCAAACAATAAAACTTTAGAAATTTGTTTTATTAAGTTTTTTATAAGAGGTTAATACTTCTAAATTTTATATAATTTTTGACGTCAATACTTTTACCTTATTGATAATTTATTCTTGTCCTAGTGGAATTTAACCTGTTGATTTAACATGTGTTTTACCTATCTCCCATTGAATTTTTGTTTCAAACCAATTCTTATAGAAAGAAGCAAATAAAGATGATGAGAAATATTAGGTTAATGCACCATAGAAATATTTCTGGCAAGGTAACAAGATGTTTACAAATCATGTATACACCAACCACTAATCATCACCTTTTTCTATTGTTAGTTAGATAACAAAATTCGGTTAAATAAGGCTTTACTTGGAATCAAGACTTACAAGGGAAAGAAAATAGTGAGAAAAACTGAGTAAAAATAATTAAATGTAAATGAAAACTTAAACATTTTTATTGCCTACTTTACAAAACAAAAAGCTTGGAAATAAATCCCAGAAATTTATATTCTTATCATTTTCAAATATTTAAATAGAATTTCTTATAAGTTAATACGCCAAACAATCAAACTTTAGAAATTTGTTTTATTAAGTTTTTTATAAGAGGTTAATACTTCTAAATTTTATATAATTTTTGACGTCAATACTTTTACCTTATTGATAATTTATTCTTGTCCTACTGGAATTTAACCTGTTGATTTAACATGTGTTTTACCTATCTCCCATTGAATTTTTGTTTCAAACCAATTCTTATAGTAAGAAGCAAATAAAGATGATGAGAAATATTAGGTTAATGCACCATAGGAATATTTCTGGCAAGGTAACAAGATGTTTACAAATCATGTATACACCAACCACTAATCATCAACTTTTTCTATTGTTAGTTAGATAACAAAATTCGGTTAAATAAGGCTTTACTTGGAATCAAGACTTACAAGGGAAAGAAAATATTGAGAAAAACTGAGTAAAAATAATTAAATGTAAATGAAAACTTAAACATTTTTATTGCCTACTTTACAAAACAAAAAGCTTGGAAATAAATCCCAGAAATTTATATTCTTATCATTTTCAAATATTTAAATAGAATTTCTTATAAGTTAATACGCCAAACAATCAAACTTTAGAAATTTGTTTTATTAAGTTTTTTATAAGAGGTTAATACTTCTAAATTTTATATAATTTTTGACGTCAATACTTTTACCTTATTGATAATTTATTCTTGTCCTATTGGAATTTAACCTGTTGATTTAACATGTGTTTTACCTATCTCCCATTGAATTTTTGTTTCAAACCAATTCTTATAGAAAGAAGCAAATAAAGATGATGAGAAATATTAGGTTAATGCACCATAGAAATATTTCTGGCAAGGTAACAAGATGTTTACAAATCATGTATACACCAACCACTAATCATCACCTTTTTCTATTGTTAGTTAGATAACAAAATTCGGTTAAATAAGGCTTTACTTGGAATCAAGACTTACAAGGTAAAGAAAATAGTGAGAAAAACTGAGTAAAAATAATTAAATGTAAATGAAAACTTAAACATTTTTTTTGCCTACTTTACAAAACAAAAAGCTTGGAAATAAATCCCAGAAATTTATATTCTTATAATTTTCGAATATTTAAATAGAATTTCTTATAAGTTAATACGCCAAACAATCAAACTTTAGAAATTTGTTTTATTAAGTTTTTTATAAGAGGTTAATACTTCTAAATTTTATATAAGTTTTGACGTCAATACTTTTACCTTATTGATAATTTATTCTTGTCCTACTGGAGTTGAACATGTTGATATTAACTTGCGTTTTACCTATCTCCCATTGAATTTTTGTTTCAAACCAATACTTATAGTAAGAAGCAAATAAAGATGATGGGAAATATTGAGTTCACGCACCATAGAAATAATTCTGGCAAGGTAACAACATGTTTACAAATCATGTACACACAAACCTCTAGTTATAACCTTTTTCTATTGTTAGTTAGATAACAAAATTCGGTTAAATAAGGCTTTACTTGGAATAAAGACTTACAAAGGAAAGAAAATAGTCAGAAAAATTGAGTAAAAATAATTAAATGTAAATGAAAACTTAAACATTTTTATTGCCTACTTTACAAAACAAAAAGCTTGGAAATAAATCCCAGAAATTTATATTCTTATCATTTTCAAATATTTAAATAGAATTTCTTATAAGTTAATACGCCAAACAATCAAACTTTAGAAATTTGTTTTATTAAGTTTTTTATAAGAGGTTAATACTTCTAAATTTTATATAATTTTTGACGTCAATACTTTTAACTTATTGATAATTTATTCTTGTCCTACTGGAATTTAGCCTGTTGATTTACATGTGTTTTACCTATCTCCCATTGAATTTTTGTTTCAAACCAATTCTTATAGAAAGAAGCAAATAAAGATGATGAGAAATATTAGGTTAATGCACCATAGAAATATTTCTGGCAAGGTAACAAGATGTTTACAAATCATGTATACACCAACCACTAATCATCACCTTTTTCTATTGTTATTTAGATAACAAAATTCGGTTAAATAAGGCTTTACTTGGAATCAAGACTTACAAGGGAAAGAAAATAGTGAGAAAAACTGAGTAAAAATAATTAAATGTAAATGAAAACTTAAACATTTTTATTGCCTACTTTACAAAACAAAAAGCTTGGAAATAAATCCCAGAAATTTATATTCTTATCATTTTCAAATATTTAAATAGAATTTCTTATAAGTTAATACGCCAAACAATCAAACTTTAGAAATTTGTTTTATTAAGTTTTTTATAAGAGGTTAATACTTCTAAATTTTATATAAGTTTTGACGTCAATACTTTTACCTTATTGATAATTTATTCTTGTCCTACTGGAGTTGAACATGTTGATATTAACTTGCGTTTTACCTATCTCCCATTGAATTTTTGTTTCAAACCAATACTTATAGTAAGAAGCAAATAAAGATGAGGGGAAATATTGAGTTCACGCACCATAGAAATAATTCTGGCAAGGTAACAACATGTTTACAAATCATGTACACACAAACCTCTAGTTATAACCTTTTTCTATTGTTAGTTAGATAACAAAATTCGGTTAAATAAGGCTTTACTTGGAATAAAGACTTACAAAGGAAAGAAAATAGTCAGAAAAATTGAGTAAAAATAATTAAATGTAAATGAAAACTTAAACATTTTTATTGCCTACTTTACAAAACAAAAAGCTTGGAAATAAATCCCAGAAATTTATATTCTTATCATTTTCAAATATTTAAATAGAATTTCTTATAAGTTAATACGCCAAACAATCAAACTTTAGAAATTTGTTTTATTAAGTTTTTTATAAGAGGTTAATACTTCTAAATTTTATATAATTTTTGACGTCAATACTTTTAACTTATTGATAATTTATTCTTGTCCTACTGGAATTTAGCCTGTTGATTTACATGTGTTTTACCTATCTCCCATTGAATTTTTGTTTCAAACCAATTCTTATAGAAAGAAGCAAATAAAGATGATGAGAAATATTAGGTTAATGCACCATAGAAATATTTCTGGCAAGGTAACAAGATGTTTACAAATCATGTATACACCAACCACTAATCATCACCTTTTTCTATTGTTAGTTAGATAACAAAATTCGGTTAAATAAGGCTTTACTTGGAATCAAGACTTACAAGGTAAAGAAAATAGTGAGAAAAACTGAGTAAAAATAATTAAATGTAAATGAAAACTTAAACATTTTTTTTGCCTACTTTACAAAACAAAAAGCTTGGAAATAAATCCCAGAAATTTATATTCTTATAATTTTCGAATATTTAAATAGAATTTCTTATAAGTTAATACGCCAAACAATCAAACTTTAGAAATTTGTTTTATTAAGTTTTTTATAAGAGGTTAATACTTCTAAATTTTATATTTGACGTCAATACTTTTACCTTATTGATAATTTATTCTTGTCCTACTGGAGTTGAACATGTTGATATTAACTTGCGTTTTACCTATCTCCCATTGAATTTTTGTTTCAAACCAATACTTATAGTAAGAAGCAAATAAAGATGAGGGGAAATATTGAGTTCACGCACCATAGAAATAATTCTGGCAAGGTAACAACATGTTTACAAATCATGTACACACAAACCTCTAGTTATAACCTTTTTCTATTGTTAGTTAGATAACAAAATTCGGTTAAATAAGGCTTTACTTGGAATAAAGACTTACAAAGGAAAGAAAATAGTCAGAAAAATTGAGTAAAAATAATTAAATGTAAATGAAAACTTAAACATTTTTATTGCCTACTTTACAAAACAAAAAGCTTGGAAATAAATCCCAGAAATTTATATTCTTATCATTTTCAAATATTTAAATAGAATTTCTTATAAGTTAATACGCCAAACAATCAAACTTTAGAAATTTGTTTTATTAAGTTTTTTATAAGAGGTTAATACTTCTAAATTTTATATAATTTTTGACGTCAATACTTTTAACTTATTGATAATTTATTCTTGTCCTACTGGAATTTAGCCTGTTGATTTACATGTGTTTTACCTATCTCCCATTGAATTTTTGTTTCAAACCAATTCTTATAGAAAGAAGCAAATAAAGATGATGAGAAATATTAGGTTAATGCACCATAGAAATATTTCTGGCAAGGTAACAAGATGTTTACAAATCATGTATACACCAACCACTAATCATCACCTTTTTCTATTGTTAGTTAGATAACAAAATTCGGTTAAATAAGGCTTTACTTGGAATCAAGACTTACAAGGTAAAGAAAATAGTGAGAAAAACTGAGTAAAAATAATTAAATGTAAATGAAAACTTAAACATTTTTTTTGCCTACTTTACAAAACAAAAAGCTTGGAAATAAATCCCAGAAATTTATATTCTTATAATTTTCGAATATTTAAATAGAATTTCTTATAAGTTAATACGCCAAACAATCAAACTTTAGAAATTTGTTTTATTAAGTTTTTTATAAGAGGTTAATACTTCTAAATTTTATATAAGTTTTGACGTCAATACTTTTACCTTATTGATAATTTATTCTTGTCCTACTGGAGTTGAACATGTTGATATTAACTTGCGTTTTACCTATCTCCCATTGAATTTTTGTTTCAAACCAATACTTATAGTAAGAAGCAAATAAAGATGAGGGGGAAATATTGAGTTCACGCACCATAGAAATAATTCTGGCAAGGGTAACAACATGTTTACAAATCATGTACACACAAACCTCTAGTTATAACCTTTTTCTATTGTTAGTTAGATAACAAAATTCGGTTAAATAAGGCTTTACTTGGAATAAAGACTTACAAAGGAAAGAAAATAGTCAGAAAAATTGAGTAAAAATAATTAAATGTAAATGAAAACTTAAACATTTTTATTGCCTACTTTACAAAACAAAAAGCTTGGAAATAAATCCCAGAAATTTATATTCTTATCATTTTCAAATATTTAAATAGAATTTCTTATAAGTTAATACGCCAAACAATCAAACTTTAGAAATTTGTTTTATTAAGTTTTTTATAAGAGGTTAATACTTCTAAATTTTATATAATTTTTGACGTCAATACTTTTAACTTATTGATAATTTATTCTTGTCCTACTGGAATTTAGCCTGTTGATTTACATGTGTTTTACCTATCTCCCATTGAATTTTTGTTTCAAACCAATTCTTATAGTAAGAAGCAAATAAAGATGATGAGAAATATTAGGTTCATGCACCATAGAAATATTTCTGGCAAGGTAACAAGTTGTTTACAAATCATGTATACACCAACCACTAATCATCACCTTTTTCTATTGTTAGTTAGATAACAAAATTCGGTTAAATAAGGCTTTACTTGGAATCAAGACTTACAAGGGAAAGAAAATAGTGAGAAAAACTGAGTAAAAATAATTAAATGTAAATGAAAACTTAAACATTTTTATTGCCTACTTTACAAAACAAAAAGCTTGGAAATAAATCCCAGAAATTTATATTCTTATCATTTTCAAATATTTAAATAGAATTTCTTATAAGTTAATACGCCAAACAATCAAACTTTAGAAATTTGTTTTATTAAGTTTTTTATAAGAGGTTAATACTTCTCAATTTTATATAATTTTTGACGTCAATACTTTTACCTTATTGATAATTTATTCTTGTCCTACTGGAGTTGAACATGTTGATATTAACTTGCGTTTTACCTATCTCCCATTGAATTTTTGTTTCAAACCAATACTTATAGTAAGAAGCAAATAAAGATGATGGGAAAATATTGAGTTCACGCACCATAGAAATAATTCTGGCAAGGGTAACAAAATGTTTACAAATCATGTACACACAAACCTCTAATTATAACCTTTTTCTATTGTTAGTTAGATAACAAAATTCGGTTAAATAAGGCTTTACTTGGAATAAAGACTTACAAAGGAAAGAAAATAGTCAGAAAAATTGAGTAAAAATAATTAAATGTAAATGAAAACTTAAACATTTTTATTGCCTACTTTACAAAACAAAAAGCTTGGAAATAAATCCCAGAAATTTATATTCTTATCATTTTCAAATATTTAAATAGAATTTCTTATAAGTTAATACGCCAAACAATCAAACTTTAGAAATTTGTTTTATTAAGTTTTTTATAAGAGGTTAATACTTCTCAATTTTATATAATTTTTGACGTCAATACTTTTACCTTATTGATAATTTATTCTTGTCCTACTGGAGTTGAACATGTTGATATTAACTTGCGTTTTACCTATCTCCCATTGAATTTTTGTTTCAAACCAATACTTATAGTAAGAAGCAAATAAAGATGATGAGAAATATTTAGGTTCATGCACCATAGAAATATTTCTGGCAAGGTAACAAGATGTTTACAAATCATGTATACACCAACCACTAATCATCACCTTTTTCTATTGTTAGTTAGATAACAAAATTCGGTTAAATAAGGCTTTACTTGGAATCAAGACTTACAAGGGAAAGAAAATAGTGAGAAAAACTGAGTAAAAATAATTAAATGTAAATGAAAACTTAAACATTTTTATTACCTACTTTACAAAACAAAAAGCTTGGAAATAAATCCCAGAAATTTATATTCTTATCATTTTCAAATATTTAAATAGAATTTCTTATAAGTTAATACGCCAAACAATCAAACTTTAGAAATTTGTTTTATTAAGTTTTTTATAAGAGGTTTATACTTCTAAATTTTATATAATTTTTGACGTCAATACTTTTAACTTATTGATAATTTATTCTTGTCCTACTGGAATTTAACCTCTTGATTTACATGTGTTTTACCTATCTCCCATTGAATTTTTGTTTCAAACCAATTCTTATAGTAAGAAGCAAATAAAGATGATGAGAAATATTAGGTTCATGCACCATAGAAATATTTCTGGCAAGGTAACAAGATGTTTACAAATCATGTACACACAAACCTCTAATTATAACCTTTTTCTATTGTTAGTTAGATAACAAAATTCGGTTAAATAAGGCTTTACTGGGAATCAAGACTTACAAGGGAAAGAAAATAGTCAGAAAAACTGAGTAAAAATAATTAAATGTAAATGAAAACTTAAACATTTTTATTGCCTACTTTACAAAACAAAAAGCTTGGAAATAAATCCCAGAAATTTATATTCTTATCATTTTCAAATATTTAAATAGAATTTCTTATAAGTTAATACGCCAAACAATCAAACTTTAGAAATTTGTTTTATTAAGTTTTTTATAAGAGGTTAATACTTCTAAATTTTATATAATTTTTGACGTCAATACTTTTACCTTATTGATAATTTATTCTTGTCCTATTGGAATTTAACCTGTTGATTTAACATGTGTTTTACCTATCTCCCATTGAATTTTTGTTTCAAACCAATTCTTATAGAAAGAAGCAAATAAAGATGATGAGAAATATTAGGTTAATGCACCATAGAAATATTTCTGGCAAGGTAACAAGATGTTTACAAATCATGTATACACCAACCACTAATCATCACCTTTTTCTATTGTTAGTTAGATAACAAAATTCGGTTAAATAAGGCTTTACTTGGAATCAAGACTTACAAGGTAAAGAAAATAGTGAGAAAAACTGAGTAAAAATAATTAAATGTAAATGAAAACTTAAACATTTTTTTTGCCTACTTTACAAAACAAAAAGCTTGGAAATAAATCCCAGAAATTTATATTCTTATAATTTTCGAATATTTAAATAGAATTTCTTATAAGTTAATACGCCAAACAATCAAACTTTAGAAATTTGTTTTATTAAGTTTTTTATAAGAGGTTAATACTTCTAAATTTTATATAAGTTTTGACGTCAATACTTTTACCTTATTGATAATTTATTCTTGTCCTACTGGAGTTGAACATGTTGATATTAACTTGCGTTTTACCTATCTCCCATTGAATTTTTGTTTCAAACCAATACTTATAGTAAGAAGCAAATAAAGATGAGGGGAAATATTGAGTTCACGCACCATAGAAATAATTCTGGCAAGGTAACAACATGTTTACAAATCATGTACACACAAACCTCTAGTTATAACCTTTTTCTATTGTTAGTTAGATAACAAAATTCGGTTAAATAAGGCTTTACTTGGAATAAAGACTTACAAAGGAAAGAAAATAGTCAGAAAAATTGAGTAAAAATAATTAAATGTAAATGAAAACTTAAACATTTTTATTGCCTACTTTACAAAACAAAAAGCTTGGAAATAAATCGCAGAAATTTATATTCTTATCATTTTCAAATATTTAAATAGAATTTCTTATAAGTTAATACGCCAAACAATCAAACTTTAGAAATTTGTTTTATTAAGTTTTTTATAAGAGGTTAATACTTCTAAATTTTATATAATTTTTGACGTCAATACTTTTAACTTATTGATAATTTATTCTTATCCTACTGGAATTTAGCCTGTTGATTTACATGTGTTTTACCTATCTCCCATTGAATTTTTGTTTCAAACCAATTCTTATAGTAAGAAGCAAATAAAGATGATGAGAAATATTAGGTTCATGCACCATAGAAATATTTCTGGCAAGGTAACAAGATGTTTACAAATCATGTATACACCAACCACTAATCATCACCTTTTTCTATTGTTAGTTAGATAACAAAATTCGGTTAAATAAGGCTTTACTTGGAATCAAGACTTACAAGGGAAAGAAAATAGTGAGAAAAACTGAGTAAAAATAATTAAATGTAAATGAAAACTTAAACATTTTTATTGCCTACTTTACAAAACAAAAAGCTTGGAAATAAATCCCAGAAATTTATATTCTTATCATTTTCAAATATTTAAATAGAATTTCTTATAAGTTAATACGCCAAACAATCAAACTTTAGAAATTTGTTTTATTAAGTTTTTTATAAGAGGTTAATACTTCTAAATTTTATATAATTTTTGACGTCAATACTTTTACCTTATTGATAATTTATTCTTGTCCTAGTGGAATTTAACCTGTTGATTTAACATGTGTTTTACCTATCTCCCATTGAATTTTTGTTTCAAACCAATTCTTATAGAAAGAAGCAAATAAAGATGATGAGAAATATTAGGTTAATGCACCATAGAAATATTTCTGGCAAGGTAACAAGATGTTTACAAATCATGTATACACCAACCACTAATCATCACCTTTTTCTATTGTTATTTAGATAACAAAATTCGGTTAAATAAGGCTTTACTTGGAATCAAGACTTACAAGGGAAAGAAAATAGTGAGAAAAACTGAGTAAAAATAATTAAATGTAAATGAAAACTTAAACATTTTTTATTGCCTACTTTACAAAACAAAAAGCTTGGAAATAAATCCCAGAAATTTATATTCTTATCATTTTCAAATATTTAAATAGAATTTCTTATAAGTTAATACGCCAAACAATCAAACTTTAGAAATTTGTTTTATTAAGTTTTTTATAAGAGGTTAATACTTCTAAATTTTATATAATTTTTGACGTCAATACTTTTACCTTATTGATAATTTATTCTTGTCCTACTGGAATTTAGCCTGTTGATTTACATGTGTTTTACCTATCTCCCATTGAATTTTTGTTTCAAACCAATACTTATAGTAAGAAGCAAATAAAGATGAGGGGAAATATTGAGTTCACGCACCATAGAAAATAATTCTGGCAAGGTAACAACATGTTTACAAATCATGTACACACAAACCTCTAGTTATAACCTTTTTCTATTGTTAGTTAGATAACAAAATTCGGTTAAATAAGGCTTTACTTGGAATAAAGACTTACAAAGGAAAGAAAATAGTCAGAAAAATTGAGTAAAAATAATTAAATGTAAATGAAAACTTAAACATTTTTATTGCCTACTTTACAAAACAAAAAGCTTGGAAATAAATCCCAGAAATTTATATTCTTATCATTTTCAAATATTTAAATAGAATTTCTTATAAGTTAATACGCCAAACAATCAAACTTTAGAAATTTGTTTTATTAAGTTTTTTATAAGAGGTTAATACTTCTAAATTTTATATAATTTTTGACGTCAATACTTTTACCTTATTGATAATTTATTCTTGTCCTAGTGGAATTTAACCTGTTGATTTAACATGTGTTTTACCTATCTCCCATTGAATTTTTGTTTCAAACCAATTCTTATAGAAAGAAGCAAATAAAGATGATGAGAAATATTAGGTTAATGCACCATAGAAATATTTCTGGCAAGGTAACAAGATGTTTACAAATCATGTATACACCAACCACTAATCATCTCCTTTTTCTATTGTTAGTTAGATAACAAAATTCGGTTAAATAAGGCTTTACTTGGAATCAAGACTTACAAGGGAAAGAAAATAGTGAGAAAAACTGAGTAAAAATAATTAAATGTAAATGAAAACTTAAACATTTTTATTGCCTACTTTACAAAACAAAAAGCTTGGAAATAAATCCCAGAAATTTATATTCTTATCATTTTCAAATATTTAAATAGAATTTCTTATAAGTTAATACGCCAAACAATCAAACTTTAGAAATTTGTTTTATTAAGTTTTTTATAAGAGGTTAATACTTCTAAATTTTATATAAGTTTTGACGTCAATACTTTTACCTTATTGATAATTTATTCTTGTCCTACTGGAGTTGAACATGTTGATATTAACTTGCGTTTTACCTATCTCCCATTGAATTTTTGTTTCAAACCAATACTTATAGTAAGAAGCAAATAAAGATGAGGGGAAATATTGAGTTCACGCACCATAGAAATAATTCTGGCAAGGTAACAACATGTTTACAAATCATGTACACACAAACCTCTAGTTATAACCTTTTTCTATTGTTAGTTAGATAACAAAATTCGGTTAAATAAGGCTTTACTTGGAATAAAGACTTACAAAGGAAAGAAAATAGTCAGAAAAATTGAGTAAAAATAATTAAATGTAAATGAAAACTTAAACATTTTTATTGCCTACTTTACAAAACAAAAAGCTTGGAAACAAATCGCAGAAATTTATATTCTTATCATTTTCAAATATTTAAATAGAATTTCTTATAAGTTAATACGCCAAACAATCAAACTTTAGAAATTTGTTTTATTAAGTTTTTTATAAGAGGTTAATACTTCTAAATTTTATATAATTTTTGACGTCAATACTTTTAACTTATTGATAATTTATTCTTATCCTACTGGAATTTAGCCTGTTGATTTACATGTGTTTTACCTATCTCCCATTGAATTTTTGTTTCCAACCAATTCTTATAGTAAGAAGCAAATAAAGATGATGAGAAATATTAGGTTCATGCACCATAGAAATATTTCTGGCAAGGTAACAAGATGTTTACAAATCATGTATACACCAACCACTACTCATCACCTTTTTTCTATTGTTAGTTAGATAACAAAATTCGGTTAAATAAGGCTTTACTTGGAATCAAGACTTACAAGGGAAAGAAAATAGTGAGAAAAACTGAGTAAAAATAATTAAATGTAAATGAAAACTTAAACATTTTTATTGCCTACTTTACAAAACAAAAAGCTTGGAAATAAATCCCAGAAATTTATATTCTTATCATTTTCAAATATTTAAATAGAATTTCTTATAAGTTAATACGCCAAACAATCAAACTTTAGAAATTTGTTTTATTAAGTTTTTTATAAGAGGTTAATACTTCTAAATTTTATATAATTTTTGACGTCAATACTTTTACCTTATTGATAATTTATTCTTGTCCTAGTGGAATTTAACCTGTTGATTTAACATGTGTTTTACCTATCTCCCATTGAATTTTTGTTTCAAACCAATTCTTATAGAAAGAAGCAAATAAAGATGATGAGAAATATTAGGTTAATGCACCATAGAAATATTTCTGGCAAGGTAACAAGATGTTTACAAATCATGTATACACCAACCACTAATCATCACCTTTTTCTATTGTTATTTAGATAACAAAATTCGGTTAAATAAGGCTTTACTTGGAATCAAGACTTACAAGGGAAAGAAAATAGTGAGAAAAACTGAGTAAAAATAATTAAATGTAAATGAAAACTTAAACATTTTTATTGCCTACTTTACAAAACAAAAAGCTTGGAAATAAATCCCAGAAATTTATATTCTTATCATTTTCAAATATTTAAATAGAATTTCTTATAAGTTAATACGCCAAACAATCAAACTTTAGAAATTTGTTTTATTAAGTTTTTTATAAGAGGTTAATACTTCTAAATTTTATATAATTTTTGACGTCAATACTTTTACCTTATTGATAATTTATTCTTGTCCTACTGGAATTTAGCCTGTTGATTTACATGTGTTTTACCTATCTCCCATTGAATTTTTGTTTCAAACCAATACTTATAGTAAGAAGCAAATAAAGATGAGGGGAAATATTGAGTTCACGCACCATAGAAATAATTCTGGCAAGGTAACAACATGTTTACAAATCATGTACACACAAACCTCTAGTTATAACCTTTTTCTATTGTTAGTTAGATAACAAAATTCGGTTAAATAAGGCTTTACTTGGAATAAAGACTTACAAAGGAAAGAAAATAGTCAGAAAAATTGAGTAAAAATAATTAAATGTAAATGAAAACTTAAACATTTTTATTGCCTACTTTACAAAACAAAAAGCTTGGAAATAAATCCCAGAAATTTATATTCTTATCATTTTCAAATATTTAAATAGAATTTCTTATAAGTTAATACGCCAAACAATAAAACTTTAGAAATTTGTTTTATTAAGTTTTTTATAAGAGGTTAATACTTCTAAATTTTATATAATTTTTGACGTCAATACTTTTACCTTATTGATAATTTATTCTTGTCCTAGTGGAATTTAACCTGTTGATTTAACATGTGTTTTACCTATCTCCCATTGAATTTTTGTTTCAAACCAATTCTTATAGAAAGAAGCAAATAAAGATGATGAGAAATATTAGGTTAATGCACCATAGGAATATTTCTGGCAAGGTAACAAGATGTTTACAAATCATGTATACACCAACCACTAATCATCAACTTTTTCTATTGTTAGTTAGATAACAAAATTCGGTTAAATAAGGCTTTACTTGGAATCAAGACTTACAAGGGAAAGAAAATATTGAGAAAAACTGAGTAAAAATAATTAAATGTAAATGAAAACTTAAACATTTTTATTGCCTACTTTACAAAACAAAAAGCTTGGAAATAAATCCCAGAAATTTATATTCTTATCATTTTCAAATATTTAAATAGAATTTCTTATAAGTTAATACGCCAAACAATCAAACTTTAGAAATTTGTTTTATTAAGTTTTTTATAAGAGGTTAATACTTCTAAATTTTATATAATTTTTGACGTCAATACTTTTACCTTATTGATAATTTATTCTTGTCCTATTGGAATTTAACCTGTTGATTTAACATGTGTTTTACCTATCTCCCATTGAATTTTTTGTTTCAAACCAATTCTTATAGAAAGAAGCAAATAAAGATGATGAGAAATATTAGGTTAATGCACCATAGAAATATTTCTGGCAAGGTAACAAGATGTTTACAAATCATGTATACACCAACCACTAATCATCACCTTTTTCTATTGTTAGTTAGATAACAAAATTCGGTTAAATAAGGCTTTACTTGGAATCAAGACTTACAAGGTAAAGAAAATAGTGAGAAAAACTGAGTAAAAATAATTAAATGTAAATGAAAACTTAAACATTTTTTTTGCCTACTTTACAAAACAAAAAGCTTGGAAATAAATCCCAGAAATTTATATTCTTATAATTTTCGAATATTTAAATAGAATTTCTTATAAGTTAATACGCCAAACAATCAAACTTTAGAAATTTTGTTTTATTAAGTTTTTTATAAGAGGTTAATACTTCTAAATTTTATATAAGTTTTGACGTCAATACTTTTACCTTATTGATAATTTATTCTTGTCCTACTGGAGTTGAACATGTTGATATTAACTTGCGTTTTACCTATCTCCCATTGAATTTTTGTTTCAAACCAATACTTATAGTAAGAAGCAAATAAAGATGATGGGAAATATTGAGTTCACGCACCATAGAAATAATTCTGGCAAGGTAACAACATGTTTACAAATCATGTACACACAAACCTCTAGTTATAACCTTTTTCTATTGTTAGTTAGATAACAAAATTCGGTTAAATAAGGCTTTACTTGGAATAAAGACTTACAAAGGAAAGAAAATAGTCAGAAAAATTGAGTAAAAATAATTAAATGTAAATGAAAACTTAAACATTTTTATTGCCTACTTTACAAAACAAAAAGCTTGGAAATAAATCCCAGAAATTTATATTCTTATCATTTTCAAATATTTAAATAGAATTTCTTATAAGTTAATACGCCAAACAATCAAACTTTAGAAATTTGTTTTATTAAGTTTTTTATAAGAGGTTAATACTTCTAAATTTTATATAATTTTTGACGTCAATACTTTTAACTTATTGATAATTTATTCTTGTCCTACTGGAATTTAGCCTGTTGATTTACATGTGTTTTACCTATCTCCCATTGAATTTTTGTTTCAAACCAATTCTTATAGAAAGAAGCAAATAAAGATGATGAGAAATATTAGGTTAATGCACCATAGAAATATTTCTGGCAAGGTAACAAGATGTTTACAAATCATGTATACACCAACCACTAATCATCACCTTTTTCTATTGTTATTTAGATAACAAAATTCGGTTAAATAAGGCTTTACTTGGAATCAAGACTTACAAGGGAAAGAAAATAGTGAGAAAAACTGAGTAAAAATAATTAAATGTAAATGAAAACTTAAACATTTTTTTTGCCTACTTTACAAAACAAAAAGCTTGGAAATAAATCCCAGAAATTTATATTCTTATAATTTTCGAATATTTAAATAGAATTTCTTATAAGTTAATACGCCAAACAATCAAACTTTAGAAATTTGTTTTATTAAGTTTTTTATAAGAGGTTAATACTTCTAAATTTTATATAAGTTTTGACGTCAATACTTTTACCTTATTGATAATTTATTCTTGTCCTACTGGAGTTGAACATGTTGATATTAACTTGCGTTTTACCTATCTCCCATTGAATTTTTGTTTCAAACCAATACTTATAGTAAGAAGCAAATAAAGATGATGGGAAATATTGAGTTCACGCACCATAGAAATAATTCTGGCAAGGTAACAACATGTTTACAAATCATGTACACACAAACCTCTAGTTATAACCTTTTTCTATTGTTAGTTAGATAACAAAATTCGGTTAAATAAGGCTTTACTTGGAATAAAGACTTACAAAGGAAAGAAAATAGTCAGAAAAATTGAGTAAAAATAATTAAATGTAAATGAAAACTTAAACATTTTTATTGCCTACTTTACAAAACAAAAAGATTGGAAATAAATCCCAGAAATTTATATTCTTATCATTTTCAAATATTTAAATAGAATTTCTTATAAGTTAATACGCCAAACAATCAAACTTTAGAAATTTGTTTTATTAAGTTTTTTATAAGAGGTTAATACTTCTAAATTTTATATAATTTTTGACGTCAATACTTTTAACTTATTGATAATTTATTCTTGTCCTACTGGAATTTAGCCTGTTGATTTACATGTGTTTTACCTATCTCCCATTGAATTTTTGTTTCAAACCAATTCTTATAGTAAGAAGCAAATAAAGATGATGAGAAATATTAGGTTCATGCACCATAGAAATATTTCTGGCAAGGTAACAAGATGTTTACAAATCATGTATACACCAACCACTAATCATCACCTTTTTCTATTGTTAGTTAGATAACAAAATTCGGTTAAATAAGGCTTTACTTGGAATCAAGACTTACAAGGGAAAGAAAATATTGAGAAAAACTGAGTAAAAATAATTAAATGTAAATGAAAACTTAAACATTTTTATTGCCTACTTTACAAAACAAAAAGCTTGGAAATAAATCCCAGAAATTAATATTCTTATCATTTTCAAATATTTAAATAGAATTTCTTATAAGTTAATACGCCAAACAATCAAACTTTAGAAATTTGTTTTATTAAGTTTTTTATAAGAGGTTAATACTTCTAAATTTTATATAATTTTTGACGTCAATACTTTTACCTTATTGATAATTTATTCTTGTCCTATTGGAATTTAACCTGTTGCTTTAACATGTGTTTTACCTATCTCCCATTGAATTTTTGTTTCAAACCAATTCTTATAGAAAGAAGCAAATAAAGATGATGAGAAATATTAGGTTAATGCACCATAGAAATATTTCTGGCAAGGTAACAAGATGTTTACAAATCATGTATACACCAACCACTAATCATCACCTTTTTCTATTGTTAGTTAGATAACAAAATTCGGTTAAATAAGGCTTTACTTGGAATCAAGACTTACAAGGGAAAGAAAATAGTGAGAAAAACTGAGTAAAAATAATTAAATGTAAATGAAAACTTAAACATTTTTATTGCCTACTTTACAAAACAAAAGGCTTGGAAATAAATCCCAGAAATTTATATTCTTATCATTTTCAAATATTTAAATAGAATTTCTTATAAGTTAATACGCCAAACAATCAAACTTTAGAAATTTGTTTTATTAAGTTTTTTATAAGAGGTTAATACTTCTAAATTTTATATAATTTTTGACGTCAATACTTTTACCTTATTGATAATTTATTCTTGTCCTAGTGGAATTTAACCTGTTGATTTAACATGTGTTTTACCTATCTCCCATTGAATTTTTGTTTCAAACCAATTCTTATAGAAAGAAGCAAATAAAGATGATGAGAAATATTAGGTTAATGCACCATAGAAATATTTCTGGCAAGGTAACAAGATGTTTACAAATCATGTATACACCAACCACTAATCATCACCTTTTTCTATTGTTATTTAGATAACAAAATTCGATTAAATAAGGCTTTACTTGGAATCAAGACTTACAAGGGAAAGAAAATAGTGAGAAAAACTGAGTAAAAATAATTAAATGTAAATGAAAACTTAAACATTTTTATTGCCTACTTTACAAAACAAAAAGCTTGGAAATAAATCCCAGAAATTTATATTCTTATCATTTTCAAATATTTAAATAGAATTTCTTATAAGTTAATACGCCAAACAATCAAACTTTAGAAATTTGTTTTATTAAGTTTTTTATAAGAGGTTAATACTTCTAAATTTTATATAATTTTTGACGTCAATACTTTTACCTTATTGATAATTTATTCTTGTCCTAGTGGAATTTAACCTGTTGATTTAACATGTGTTTTACCTATCTCCCATTGAATTTTTGTTTCAAACCAATTCTTATAGAAAGAAGCAAATAAAGATGATGAGAAATATTAGGTTAATGCACCATAGAAATATTTCTGGCAAGGTAACAAGATGTTTACAAATCATGTATACACCAACCACTAATCATCACCTTTTTCTATTGTTATTTAGATAACAAAATTCGATTAAATAAGGCTTTACTTGGAATCAAGACTTACAAGGGAAAGAAAATAGTGAGAAAAACTGAGTAAAAATAATTAAATGTAAATGAAAACTTAAACATTTTTATTGCCTACTTTACAAAACAAAAAGCTTGGAAATAAATCCCAGAAATTTATATTCTTATCATTTTCAAATATTTAAATAGAATTTCTTATAAGTTAATACGCCAAACAATCAAACTTTAGAAATTTGTTTTATTAAGTTTTTTATAAGAGGTTAATACTTCTAAATTTTATATAATTTTTGACGTCAATACTTTTACCTTATTGATAATTTATTCTTGTCCTACTGGAATTTAACCTGTTGATTTAACATGTGTTTTACCTATCTCCCATTGAATTTTTGTTTCAAACCAATTCTTATAGTAAGAAGCAAATAAAGATGATGAGAAATATTAGGTTAATGCACCATAGGAATATTTCTGGCAAGGTAACAAGATGTTTACAAATCATGTATACACCAACCACTAATCATCACCTTTTTCTATTGTTAGTTAGATAACAAAATTCGGTTAAATAAGGCTTTACTTGGAATCAAGACTTACAAGGGAAAGAAAATATTGAGAAAAACTGAGTAAAAATAATTAAATGTAAATGAAAACTTAAACATTTTTATTGCCTACTTTACAAAACAAAAAGCTTGGAAATAAATCCCAGAAATTAATATTCTTATCATTTTCAAATATTTAAATAGAATTTCTTATAAGTTAATACGCCAAACAATCAAACTTTAGAAATTTGTTTTATTAAGTTTTTTATAAGAGGTTAATACTTCTAAATTTTATATAATTTTTGACGTCAATACTTTTACCTTATTGATAATTTATTCTTGTCCTATGGGAATTTAACCTGTTGCTTTAACATGTGTTTTACCTATCTCCCATTGAATTTTTGTTTCAAACCAATTCTTATAGAAAGAAGCAAATAAAGATGATGAGAAATATTAGGTTAATGCACCATAGGAATATTTCTGGCAAGGTAACAAGATGTTTACAAATCATGTATACACCAACCACTAATCATCACCTTTTTCTATTGTTAGTTAGATAACAAAATTCGGTTAAATAAGGCTTTACTTGGAATCAAGACTTACAAGGGAAAGAAAATATTGAGAAAAACTGAGTAAAAATAATTAAATGTAAATGAAAACTTAAACATTTTTATTGCCTACTTTACAAAACAAAAAGCTTGGAAATAAATCCCAGAAATTAATATTCTTATCATTTTCAAATATTTAAATAGAATTTCTTATAAGTTAATACGCCAAACAATCAAACTTTAGAAATTTGTTTTATTAAGTTTTTTATAAGAGGTTAATACTTCTAAATTTTATATAATTTTTGACGTCAATACTTTTACCTTATTGATAATTTATTCTTGTCCTATGGGAATTTAACCTGTTGCTTTAACATGTGTTTTACCTATCTCCCATTGAATTTTTGTTTCAAACCAATTCTTATAGAAAGAAGCAAATAAAGATGATGAGAAATATTAGGTTAATGCACCATAGAAATATTTCTGGCAAGGTAACAAGATGTTTACAAATCATGTATACACCAACCACTAATCATCACCTTTTTCTATTGTTAGTTAGATAACAAAATTCGGTTAAATAAGGCTTTACTTGGAATCAAGACTTACAAGGGAAAGAAAATAGTGAGAAAAAACTGAGTAAAAAATAATTAAATGTAAATGAAAACTTAAACATTTTTATTGCCTACTTTACAAAACAAAAGGCTTGGAAATAAATCCCAGAAATTTATATTCTTATCATTTTCAAATATTTAAATAGAATTTCTTATAAGTTAATACGCCAAACAATTCAAACTTTAGAAATTTTGTTTTATTAAGTTTTTTATAAGAGGTTAATACTTCTAAATTTTTATATAATTTTTTGACGTCAATACTTTTACCTTATTGATAATTTATTCTTGTCCTACTGGATTTAACCTGTTGATTTAACATGTGTTTTACCTATCTCCCATTGAATTTTTGTTTCAAACCAATTCTTATAGAAAGAAGCAAATAAAGATGATGAGAAATATTAGGTTAATGCACCATAGAAATATTTCTGGCAAGGTAACAAGATGTTTACAAATCATGTATACACCAACCACTAATCATCACCTTTTTCTATTGTTAGTTAGATAACAAAATTCGGTTAAATAAGGCTTTACTTGGAATCAAGACTTACAAGGGAAAGAAAATAGTGAGAAAAACTGAGTAAAAATAATTAAATGTAAATGAAAACTTAAACATTTTTATTGCCTACTTTACAAAACAAAAAGCTTGGAAATAAATCCCAGAAATTTATATTCTTATCATTTTCAAATATTTAAATAGAATTTCTTATAAGTTAATACGCCAAACAATCAAACTTTAGAAATTTGTTTTATTAAGTTTTTTATAAGAGGTTAATACTTCTAAATTTTATATAATTTTTGACGTCAATACTTTTACCTTATTGATAATTTATTCTTGTCCTACTGGAATTTAACCTGTTGATTTAACATGTGTTTTTACCTATCTCCCATTGAATTTTTGTTTCAAACCAATTCTTATAGTAAGAAGCAAATAAAGATGATGAGAAATATTAGGTTAATGCACCATAGGAATATTTCTGGCAAGGTAACAAGATGTTTACAAATCATGTATACACCAACCACTAATCATCACCTTTTTCTATTGTTAGTTAGATAACAAAATTCGGTTAAATAAGGCTTTACTTGGAATCAAGACTTACAAGGGAAAGAAAAATATTGAGAAAAACTGAGTAAAAAATAATTAAATGTAAATGAAAACTTAAACATTTTTTATTGCCTACTTTACAAAACAAAAAGCTTGGAAATAAATCCCAGAAATTAATATTCTTATCATTTTCAAATATTTAAATAGAATTTCTTATAAGTTAATACGCCAAACAATCAAACTTTAGAAATTTGTTTTATTAAGTTTTTTATAAGAGGTTAATACCTCTAAATTTTATATAATTTTTGACGTCAATACTTTTACCTTATTGATAATTTATTCTTGTCCTATTGGAATTTAACCTGTTGCTTTAACATGTGTTTTTACCTATCTCCCATTGAATTTTTGTTTCAAACCAATTCTTATAGAAAGAAGCAAATAAAGATGATGAGAAATATTAGGTTAATGCACCATAGAAATATTTCTGGCAAGGTAACAAGATGTTTTACAAATCATGTATACACCAACCACTAATCATCACCTTTTTCTATTGTTAGTTAGATAACAAAATTCGGTTAAATAAGGCTTTACTTGGAATCAAGACTTACAAGGGAAAGAAAATAGTGAGAAAAACTGAGTAAAAATAATTAAATGTAAATGAAAACTTAAACATTTTTATTGCCTACTTTACAAAACAAAAGGCTTGGAAATAAATCCCAGAAATTTATATTCTTATCATTTTCAAATATTTAAATAGAATTTCTTATAAGTTAATACGCCAAACAATCAAATTTTAGAAATTTGTTTTATTAAGTTTTTTATAAGAGGTTAATACTTCTAAATTTTATATAATTTTTGACGTCAATACTTTTACCTTATTGATAATTTATTCTTGTCCTAGTGGAATTTAACCTGTTGATTTAACATGTGTTTTACCTATCTCCCATTGAATTTTTTGTTTCAAACCAATTCTTATAGAAAGAAGCAAATAAAGATGATGAGAAATATTAGGTTAATGCACCATAGAAATATTTCTGGCAAGGTAACAAGATGTTTACAAATCATGTATACACCAACCACTAATCATCACCTTTTTCTATTGTTATTTAGATAACAAAATTCGGTTAAATAAGGCTTTACTTGGAATCAAGACTTACAAGGGAAAGAAAATAGTGAGAAAAACTGAGTAAAAAATAATTAAATGTAAATGAAAACTTAAACATTTTTATTGCCTACTTTACAAAACAAAAAGCTTGGAAATAAATCCCAGAAATTTATATTCTTATCATTTTCAAATATTTAAATAGAATTTCTTATAAGTTAATACGCCAAACAATCAAACTTTAGAAATTTGTTTTATTAAGTTTTTTATAAGAGGTTAATACTTCTAAATTTTATATAATTTTTTGACGTCAATACTTTTACCTTATTGATAATTTATTCTTGTCCTACTGGAATTTAACCTGTTGATTTAACATGTGTTTTTACCTATCTCCCATTGAATTTTTGTTTCAAACCAATTCTTATAGTAAGAAGCAAATAAAGATGATGAGAAATATTAGGTTAATGCGCACCATAGAATATTTCTGGCAAGGTAACAAGATGTTTACAAATCATGTATACACCACCAACCACTAATCATCACCTTTTTCTATTGTTAGTTAGATAAAAAAATTCGGTTAAATAAGGCTTTACTTGGAATCAAGACTTACAAGGGAAAGAAAATATTGAGAAAAACTGAGTAAAAATAATTAAATGTAAATGAAAACTTAAACATTTTTATTGCCTACTTTACAAAACAAAAAGCTTGGAAATAAATCCCAGAAATTAATATTCTTATCATTTTCAAATATTTAAATAGAATTTTCTTATAAGTTAATACGCCAAACAATCAACTTTAGAAATTTGTTTTATTAAGTTTTTTATAAGAGGTTAATACTTCTAAATTTTATATAATTTTTTGACGTCAATACTTTTACCTTATTGATAATTTATTCTTGTCCTATTGGAATTTAACCTGTTGCTTTAACATGTGTTTTACCTATCTCCCATTGAATTTTTGTTTCAAACCAATTCTTATAGAAAGAAGCAAATAAAGATGATGAGAAATATTAGGTTAATGCACCATAGAAATATTTCTGGCAAGGTAACAAGATGTTTACAAATCATGTAAACACCAACCACTAATCATCACCTTTTTCTATTGTTAGTTAGATAACAAAATTCGGTTAAATAAGGCTTTACTTGGAATCAAGACTTACAAGGGAAAGAAAATAGTGAGAAAAAACTGAGTAAAAATAATTAAATGTAAATGAAAACTTAAACATTTTTATTGCCTACTTTACAAAAACAAAAGAGCTTGGAAATAAATCCCAGAAATTTATATTCTTATCATTTTCAAATATTTAAATAGAATTTCTTATAAGTTAATACGCCAAACAATCAAACTTTAGAAATTTGTTTTATTAAGTTTTTTATAAGAGGTTAATACTTCTAAATTTTATATAATTTTTGACGTCAATACTTTTACCTTATTGATAATTTATTCTTGTCCTACTGGAATTTAACCTGTTGATTTAACATGTGTTTTACCTATCTCCCATTGAATTTTTTTTCAAACCAATTCTTATAGTAAGAAGCAAATAAAGATGATGAGAAATATTAGGTTAATGCACCATAGAAATATTTCTGGCAAGGTAACAAGATGTTTACAAATCATGTATACACCAACCACTAATCATCACCTTTTTCTATTGTTAGTTAGATAATAAAATTCGGTTAAATAAGGCTTTACTTGGAATCAAGACTTACAAGGGAAAGAAAATAGTGAGAAAAACTGAGTAAAAATAATTAAATGTAAATGAAAACTTAAACATTTTTATTACCTACTTTACAAAACAAAAAGCTTGGAAATAAATCCCAGAAATTTTATATTCTTATCATTTTCAAATATTTAAATAGAATTTCTTATAAGTTAATACGCCAAACAATCAAACTTTAGAAATTTTGTTTTATTAAGTTTTTTATAAGAGGTTTATACTTCTAAATTTTATATAATTTTTTGACGTCAATACTTTTACCTTATTGATAATTTATTCTTGTCCTAGTGGAATTTAACCTGTTGATTTAACATGTGTTTTACCTATCTCCCATTGAATTTTTGTTTCAAACCAATTCTTATAGAAAGAAGCAAATAAAGATGATGAGAAATATTAGGTTAATGCACCATAGAAATATTTCTGGCAAGGTAACAAGATGTTTACAAATCATGTATACACCAACCACTAATCATCACCTTTTTCTATTGTTAGTTAGATAACAAAATTCGGTTAAATAAGGCTTTACTTGGAATCAAGACCTTACAAGGGAAAGAAAATAGTGAGAAAAACTGAGTAAAAATAATTAAATGTAAATGAAAACTTAAACATTTTTATTGCCTACTTTACAAAACAAAAAAGCTTGGAAATAAATCCCAGAAATTTATATTCTTATCATTTTCAAATATTTAAATACAATTTCTTATAAGTTAATACGCCAAACAATCAAACTTTAGAAATTTGTTTTATTAAGTTTTTTATAAGAGGTTAATACTTCTAAATTTTATATAATTTTTGACGTCAATACTTTTTACCTTATTGATAATTTATTCTTGTCCTACTGGAATTTAACCTGTTGATTTAACATGTGTTTTACCTATCTCCCATTGAATTTTTGTTTCAAACCAATTCTTATAGTAAGAAGCAAATAAAGATGATGAGAAATATTAGGTTCATGCACCCATAGAAATATTTTCTGGCAAGGTAACAAGATGTTTACAAATCATGTATACACCAACCACTAATCATCACCTTTTTCTATTGTTAGTTAGATAACAAAAATTCGGTTAAATAAGGCTTTACTTGGAATCAAGACTTACAAGGGAAAGAAAATAGTGAGAAAAAACTGAGTAAAAATAATTAAATGTAAATGAAAACTTAAACATTTTTATTGCCTACTTTACAAAACAAAAAGCTGGAAATAAATCCCAGAAATTTATATTCTTATCATTTTCAAATATTAAATAGAATTTCTTATAAGTTAATACGCCAAACAATCAAACTTTAGAAATTTGTTTTATTAAGTTTTTTATAAGAGGTTAATACTTCTAAATTTTATATAATTTTTGACGTCAATACTTTTACCTTATTGATAATTTATTCTTGTCCTATTGGAATTTAACATGTTGATTTAACATGTGTTTTACCTATCTCCCATTGAATTTTTTGTTTCAATCCAATTCTTATAGTAAGGAAGCAAATAAAGATGATGAGAAATATTAGGTTCATGCACCATCGAAATATTTCTGGCAAGGTAACAAGATGTTTACAAATCATGTATACACCAACCAACTAATCATCACCTTTTTCTATTGTTAGTTAGATAACAAAATTCGGTTAAATAAGGCTTTACTTGGAATCAAGACTTACAAGGGAAAGAAAATAGTGAGAAAAACTAAGTAAAAATTATTAAATGTAAATGAAAACTTACACATTTTTTTTGCCTACTTTACAAAACAAAAAGCTTGGAAATAAATCCCAGAAATTTAATATTCTTATCATTTTCAAATATTTAAATAGAATTTCTTATAAGTTAATACGCCAAACAATCAAACTTTAGAAATTTGTTTTATTAAGTTTTTTATAAGAGGTTAATACTTCTAAATTTTATATAATTTTTTGACGTCAATACTTTGACCCTTATTGATAATTTATTCTTGTCCTATTGGAATTTAACCTGTTGATTTTAACATGTGTTTTACCTATCTCCCATTGAATTTTTGTTTCAATCCAATTCTTATAGTAAGAAGCAAATAAAGATGATGAGAAATATTAGGTTAATGCACCATAGGAATATTTCTGGCAAGGTAACAAGATGTTTACAAATCATGTATACACCAACCACTAATCATCACCTTTTTCTATTGTTAGTTAGATAACAAAATTCGGTTAAATAAGGCTTTACTTGGAATCAAGACTTACAAGGGAAAGAAAATATTGAGAAAAACTGAGTAAAAATAATTAAATGTAAATGAAAACTTAAACATTTTTATTGCCTACTTTACAAAACAAAAAGCTTGGAAATAAATCCCAGAAATTAATATTCTTATCATTTTCAAATATTTAAATAGAATTTCTTATAAGTTAATACGCCAAACAATCAAACTTTAGAAATTGTTTTATTAAGTTTTTTATAAGAGGTTAATACTTCTAAATTTTATATAATTTTTGACGTCAATACTTTTACCTTATTGATAATTTATTCTTGTCCTATTGGAATTTAACCTGTTGCTTAACATGTGTTTTACCTATCTCCCATTGAATTTTTGTTTCAAACCAATTCTTATAGAAAGAAGCAAATAAAGATGATGAGAAATATTAGGTTAATGCACCATAGAAATATTTCTGGCAAGGTAACAAGATGTTTACAAATCATGTATACACCAACCACTAATCATCACCTTTTTCTATTGTTAGTTAGATAACAAAATTCGGTTAAATAAGGCTTTACTTGGAATCAAGACTTACAAGGGAAAGAAAATAGTGAGAAAAACTGAGTAAAAATAATTAAATGTAAATGAAAACTTAAACATTTTTATTGCCTACTTTACAAAACAAAAGGCTTGGAAATAAATCCCAGAAATTTATATTCTTATCATTTTCAAATATTTAAATAGAATTTCTTATAAGTTAATACGCCAAACAATCAAACTTTAGAAATTTGTTTTATTAAGTTTTTTATAAGAGGTTAATACTTCTAAATTTTATATAATTTTTGACGTCAATACTTTTACCTTATTGATAATTTTATTCTTGTCCTAGTGGAATTTAACCTGTTGATTTAACATGTGTTTTACCTATCTCCCATTGAATTTTTGTTTCAAACCAATTCTTATAGAAAGAAGCAAATAAAGATGATGAGAAATATTAGGTTAATGCACCATAGAAATATTTCTGGCAAGGTAACAAGATGTTTACAAATCATGTATACACCAACCACTAATCATCACCTTTTTCTATTGTTATTTAGATAACAAAATTCGGTTAAATAAGGCTTTACTTGGAATCAAGACTTACAAGGGAAAGAAAATAGTGAGAAAAAACTGAGTAAAAATAATTAAATGTAAATGAAAACTTAAACATTTTTATTGCCTACTTTACAAAACAAAAAAGCTTGGAAATAAATCCAGAAATTTATATTCTTATCATTTTCAAATATTTAAATAGAATTTGTTATAAGTTAATACGCCAAACAATCAAACTTTAGAAATTTGTTTTATTAAGTTTTTTATAAGAGGTTAATACTTCTAAATTTTATATAATTTTTGACGTCAATACTTTTACCTTATTGATAATTTATTCTTGTCCTACTGGAATTTAACCTGTTGATATAACATGTGTTTTACCTATCTCCCATTGAATTTTTGTTTCAAACCAATTCTTATAGTAAGAAGCAAATAAAGATGATGAGAAATATTAGGTTAATGCACCATAGGAATATTTTCTGGCAAGGTAACAAGATGTTTACAAATCATGTATACACCAACCACTAATCATCACCTTTTTCTATTGTTAGTTAGATAACAAAATTCGGTTAAATAAGGCTTTACTTGGAATCAAGACTTACAAGGGAAAGAAAAATATTGAGAAAAACTGAGTAAAAATAATTAAATGTAAATGAAAACTTAAACATTTTTATTGCCTACTTTACAAAACAAAAAGCTTGGAAATAAATCCCAGAAATTAATATTCTTATCATTTTCAAATATTTAAATAGAATTTCTTATAAGTTAATACGCCAAACAATCAAACTTTAGAAATTTGTTTTATTAAGTTTTTTATAAGAGGTTAATACTTCTAAATTTTATATAATTTTTGACGTCAATACTTTTACCTTATTGATAATTTATTCTTGTCCTATTGGAATTTAACCTGTTGCTTTAACATGTGTTTTTACCTATCTCCCATTGAATTTTTGTTTCAAACCAATTCTTATAGAAAGAAGCAAATAAAGATGATGAGAAATATTAGGTTAATGCACCATAGAAATATTTCTGGCAAGGTAACAAGATGTTTACAAATCATGTATACACCAACCACTAATCATCACCTTTTTCTATTGTTAGTTAGATAACAAAATTCGGTTAAATAAGGCTTTACTTGAATCAAGACTTACAAGGGAAAGAAAATAGTGAGAAAAACTGAGTAAAAATAATTAAATGTAAATGAAAACTTAAACATTTTTATTGCCTACTTTACAAAACAAAAGGCTTGGAAATAAATCCAGAAATTTATATTCTTATCATTTTCAAATATTTAAATAGAATTTCTTATAAGTTAATACGCCAAACAATCAAACTTTAGAAATTTGTTTTATTAAGTTTTTTTATAAGAGGTTAATACTTCTAAATTTTATATAATTTTTTGACGTCAATACTTTTACCTTATTGATAATTTATTCTTGTCCTAGTGGAATTTAACCTGTTGATTTAACATGTGTTTTTACCCTATCTCCCATTGAATTTTTTGTTTCAAACCAATTCCTTATAGAAAAGAAGCAAATAAAGATGATGAGAAATATTAGGTTAATGCACCATAGAAATATTTCTGGCAAGGTAACAAGATGTTTACAAATCATGTATACACCAACCACTAATCATCACCTTTTTCTATTGTTATTTAGATAACAAAATTCGGTTAAATAAGGCTTTACTTGGAATCAAGACTTACAAGGGAAAGAAAATAGTGAGAAAAACTGAGTAAAAATAATTAAATGTAAATGAAAACTTAAACAGTTTTATTGCCTACTTTACAAAACAAAAAGCTTGGAAATAAAATCCCAGAAATTTATATTCTTATCATTTTCAAATATTTAAATAGAATTTCTTATAAGTTAATACGCCAAACAATCAAACTTTAGAAATTTGTTTTATTAAGTTTTTTATAAGAGGTTAATACTTCTAAATTTTATATAATTTTTGACGTCAATACTTTTACCTTATTGATAATTTATTCTTGTCCTATTGGAATTTAACCTGTTGATTTAACATGTGTTTTACCTATCTCCCATTGAATTTTTGTTTCAAACCAATTCTTATAGTAAGAAGCAAATAAAGATGATGAGAAATATTAGGTTAATGCACCATAGGAATATTTCTGGCAAGGTAACAAGATGTTTACAAATCATGTATACACCAACCACTAATCATCACCTTTTTCTATTGTTAGTTAGATAACAAAATTCGGTTAAATAAGGCTTTACTTGGAATCAAGACTTACAAGGGAAAGAAAATATTGAGAAAAACTGAGTAAAAATAATTAAATGTAAATGAAAAACTTAAACATTTTTATTGCCTACTTTACAAAACAAAAAGCTTGGAAATAAATCCCAGAAATTTATATTCTTATCATTTTCAAATATTTAAATAGAATTTCTTATAAGTTAATACGCCAAACAATCAAACTTTAGAAATTTGTTTTATTAAGTTTTTTATAAGAGGTTAATACTTCTAAATTTATATAATTTTTTGACGTCAATACTTTTACCTTATTGATAATTTATTCTTGTCCCTATTGGAATTTAACCTGTTGATTTAACATGTGTTTTACCTATCTCCCATTGAATTTTTGTTTCAAACCAATTCTTATAGTAAGAAGCAAATAAAGATGATGAGAAATATTAGGTTAATGCACCATAGGAATATTTCTGGCAAGGTAACAAGATGTTTACAAATCATGTATACACCAACCACTAATCATCACCTTTTTCTATTGTTAGTTAGATAACAAAATTCGGTTAAATAAGGCTTTACTTGGAATCAAGACTTACAAGGGAAAGAAAATATTGAGAAAAACTGAGTAAAAATAATTAAATGTAAATGAAAACTTAAACATTTTTATTGCCTACTTTACAAAACAAAAAGCTTGGAAATAAATCCCAGAAATTAATATTCTTATCATTTTCAAATATTTAAATAGAATTTCTTATAAGTTAATACGCCAAACAATCAAACTTTAGAAATTTGTTTTATTAAGTTTTTTATAAGAGGTTAATACTTCTAAATTTTATATAATTTTTGACGTCAATACTTTTACCTTATTGATAATTTATTCTTGTCCTAGTGGAATTTAACCTGTTGATTTAACATGTGTTTTACCTATCTCCCATTGAATTTTTGTTTCAAACCAATTCTTATAGAAAGAAGCAAATAAAGATGATGAGAAATATTAGGTTAATGCACCATAGAAATATTTCTGGCAAGGTAACAAGATGTTTACAAATCATGTATACACCAACCACTAATCATCACCTTTTTCTATTGTTATTTAGATAACAAAATTCGGTTAAATAAGGCTTTACTTGGAATCAAGACTTACAAGGGAAAGAAAATAGTGAGAAAAACTGAGTAAAAATAATTAAATGTAAATGAAAACTTAAACATTTTTATTGCCTACTTTACAAAACAAAAAGCTTGGAAATAAATCCCAGAAATTTATATTCTTATCATTTTCAAATATTTAAATAGAATTTGTTATAAGTTAATACGCCAAACAATCAAACTTTAGAAATTTGTTTTATTAAGTTTTTTATAAGAGGTTAATACTTCTAAATTTTATATAATTTTTGACGTCAATACTTTTACCTTATTGATAATTTATTCTTGTCCTACTGGAATTTAACCTGTTGATATAACATGTGTTTTACCTATCTCCCATTGAATTTTTGTTTCAAACCAATTCTTATAGTAAGAAGCAAATAAAGATGATGAGAAATATTAGGTTAATGCACCATAGGAATATTTCTGGCAAGGTAACAAGATGTTTACAAATCATGTATACACCAACCACTAATCATCACCTTTTTCTATTGTTAGTTAGATAACAAAATTCGGTTAAATAAGGCTTTACTTGGAATCAAGACTTACAAGGGAAAGAAAATATTGAGAAAAACTGAGTAAAAATAATTAAATGTAAATGAAAACTTAAACATTTTTATTGCCTACTTTACAAAACAAAAAGCTTGGAAATAAATCCCAGAAATTAATATTCTTATCATTTTCAAATATTTAAATAGAATTTCTTATAAGTTAATACGCCAAACAATCAAACTTTAGAAATTTGTTTTATTAAGTTTTTTATAAGAGGTTAATACTTCTAAATTTTATATAATTTTTGACGTCAATACTTTTACCTTATTGATAATTTATTCTTGTCCTATTGGAATTTAACCTGTTGCTTTAACATGTGTTTTACCTATCTCCCATTGAATTTTTGTTTCAAACCAATTCTTATAGAAAGAAGCAAATAAAGATGATGAGAAATATTAGGTTAATGCACCATAGAAATATTTCTGGCAAGGTAACAAGATGTTTACAAATCATGTATACACCAACCACTAATCATCACCTTTTTCTATTGTTAGTTAGATAACAAAATTCGGTTAAATAAGGCTTTACTTGGAATCAAGACTTACAAGGGAAAGAAAAATAGTGAGAAAAACTGAGTAAAAATAATTAAATGTAAATGAAAACTTAAACATTTTTATTGCCTACTTTACAAAACAAAAGGCTTGGAAATAAATCCCAGAAATTTATATTCTTATCATTTTCAAATATTTAAATAGAATTTCTTATAAGTTAATACGCCAAACAATCAAACTTTAGAAATTTGTTTTATTAAGTTTTTTATAAGAGGTTAATACTTCTAAATTTTATATAATTTTTTGACGTCAATACTTTTACCTTATTGATAATTTATTCTTGTCCTAGTGGAATTTAACCTGTTGATTTAACATGTGTTTTACCTATCTCCCATTGAATTTTTGTTTCAAACCAATTCTTATAGAAAGAAGCAAATAAAGATGATGAGAAATATTAGGTTAATGCACCATAGAAATATTTCTGGCAAGGTAACAAGATGTTTACAAATCATGTATACACCAACCACTAATCATCACCTTTTTCTATTGTTATTTAGATAACAAAATTCGGTTAAATAAGGCTTTACTTGGAATCAAGACTTACAAGGGAAAGAAAATAGTGAGAAAAACTGAGTAAAAATAATTAAATGTAAATGAAAACTTAAACATTTTTATTGCCTACTTTACAAAACAAAAAGCTTGGAAATAAATCCCAGAAATTTATATTCTTATCATTTTCAAATATTTAAATAGAATTTCTTATAAGTTAATACGCCAAACAATCAAACTTTAGAAATTTGTTTTATTAAGTTTTTTATAAGAGGTTAATACTTCTAAATTTTATATAATTTTTGACGTCAATACTTTTACCTTATTGATAATTTATTCTTGTCCTATTGGAATTTAACCTGTTGATTTAACATGTGTTTTACCTATCTCCCATTGAATTTTTGTTTCAAACCAATTCTTATAGTAAGAAGCAAATAAAGATGATGAGAAATATTAGGTTAATGCACCATAGGAATATTTCTGGCAAGGTAACAAGATGTTTACAAATCATGTATACACCAACCACTAATCATCACCTTTTTCTATTGTTAGTTAGATAACAAAATTCGGTTAAATAAGGCTTTACTTGGAATCAAGACTTACAAGGGAAAGAAAATATTGAGAAAAACTGAGTAAAAATAATTAAATGTAAATGAAAACTTAAACATTTTTATTGCCTACTTTACAAAACAAAAAGCTTGGAAATAAATCCCAGAAATTAATATTCTTATCATTTTCAAATATTTAAATAGAATTTCTTATAAGTTAATACGCCAAACAATCAAACTTTAGAAATTTGTTTTATTAAGTTTTTTATAAGAGGTTAATACTTCTAAATTTTATATAATTTTTGACGTCAATACTTTTACCTTATTGATAATTTATTCTTGTCCTATTGGAATTTAACCTGTTGCTTTAACATGTGTTTTACCTATCTCCCATTGAATTTTTGTTTCAAACCAATTCTTATAGAAAGAAGCAAATAAAGATGATGAGAAATATTAGGTTAATGCACCATAGAAATATTTCTGGCAAGGTAACAAGATGTTTACAAATCATGTAAACACCAACCACTAATCATCACCTTTTTCTATTGTTAGTTAGATAACAAAATTCGGTTAAATAAGGCTTTACTTGGAATCAAGACTTACAAGGGAAAGAAAATAGTGAGAAAAACTGAGTAAAAATAATTAAATGTAAATGAAAACTTAAACATTTTTATTGCCTACTTTACAAAACAAAAGGCTTGGAAATAAATCCCAGAAATTTATATTCTTATCATTTTCAAATATTTAAATAGAATTTCTTATAAGTTAATACGCCAAACAATCAAACTTTAGAAATTTGTTTTATTAAGTTTTTTATAAGAGGTTAATACTTCTAAATTTTATATAATTTTTGACGTCAATACTTTTACCTTATTGATAATTTATTCTTGTCCTACTGGAATTTAACCTGTTGATTTAACATGTGTTTTACCTATCTCCCATTGAATTTTTGTTTCAAACCAATTCTTATAGTAAGAAGCAAATAAAGATGATGAGAAATATTAGGTTAATGCACCATAGAAATATTTCTGGCAAGGTAACAAGATGTTTACAAATCATGTATACACCAACCACTAATCATCACCTTTTTCTATTGTTAGTTAGATAACAAAATTCGGTTAAATAAGGCTTTACTTGGAATCAAGACTTACAAGGGAAAGAAAATAGTGAGAAAAACTGAGTAAAAATAATTAAATGTAAATGAAAACTTAAACATTTTTATTACCTACTTTACAAAACAAAAAGCTTGGAAATAAATCCCAGAAATTTATATTCTTATCATTTTCAAATATTTAAATAGAATTTCTTATAAGTTAATACGCCAAACAATCAAACTTTAGAAATTTGTTTTATTAAGTTTTTTATAAGAGGTTTATACTTCTAAATTTTATATAATTTTTGACGTCAATACTTTTACCTTATTGATAATTTATTCTTGTCCTACTGGAATTTAACCTGTTGATTTAACATGTGTTTTACCTATCTCCCATTGAATTTTTGTTTCAAACCAATTCTTATAGAAAGAAGCAAATAAAGATGATGAGAAATATTAGGTTAATGCACCATAGAAATATTTCTGGCAAGGTAACAAGATGTTTACAAATCATGTAAACACCAACCACTAATCATCACCTTTTTCTATTGTTAGTTAGATAACAAAATTCGGTTAAATAAGGCTTTACTTGGAATCAAGACTTACAAGGGAAAGAAAATAGTGAGAAAAACTGAGTAAAAATAATTAAATGTAAATGAAAACTTAAACATTTTTATTGCCTACTTTTAAAAACAAAAAGCTAGGAAATAAATGCCGGAAATTTTATATTCTTATCATTTTCAAATATTTAAATAGAATTTCTTATAAGTTAATACGCCAAACAATCAAACTTTAGAAATTTGTTTTATTAAGTTTTTTATAAGAGGTTAATACTTCTAAATTTTATATAATTTTTGACGTCAATACTTTTACCTTATTGATAATTTATTCTTGTCCTATTGGAATTTAACCTGTTGCTTTAACATGTGTTTTACCTATCTCCCATTGAATTTTTGTTTCAAACCAATTCTTATAGAAAGAAGCAAATAAAGATGATGAGAAATATTAGGTTAATGCACCATAGAAATATTTCTGGCAAGGTAACAAGATGTTTACAAATCATGTAAACACCAACCACTAATCATCACCTTTTTCTATTGTTAGTTAGATAACAAAATTCAGTTAAATAAGGCTTTACTTGGAATCAAGACTTACAAGGGAAAGAAAATAGTGAGAAAAACTGAGTAAAAATAATTAAATGTAAATGAAAACTTAAACATTTTTATTGCCTACTTTACAAAACAAAAGGCTTGGAAATAAATCCCAGAAATTTATATTCTTATCATTTTCAAATATTTAAATAGAATTTCTTATAAGTTAATACGCCAAACAATCAAACTTTAGAAATTTGTTTTATTAAGTTTTTTATAAGAGGTTAATACTTCTAAATTTTATATAATTTTTGACGTCAATACTTTTACCTTATTGATAATTTATTCTTGTCCTACTGGAATTTAACCTGTTGATTTAACATGTGTTTTACCTATCTCCCATTGAATTTTTGTTTCAAACCAATTCTTATAGTAAGAAGCAAATAAAGATGATGAGAAATATTAGGTTAATGCACCATAGAAATATTTCTGGCAAGGTAACAAGATGTTTACAAATCATGTATACACCAACCACTAATCATCACCTTTTTCTATTGTTAGTTAGATAACAAAATTCGGTTAAATAAGGCTTTACTTGGAATCAAGACTTACAAGGGAAAGAAAATAGTGAGAAAAACTGAGTAAAAATAATTAAATGTAAATGAAAACTTAAACATTTTTATTCCCTACTTTACAAAACAAAAAGCTTGGAAATAAATCCCAGAAATTTATATTCTTATCATTTTCAAATATTTAAATACAATTTCTTATAAGTTAATACGCCAAACAATCAAACTTTAGAAATTTGTTTTATTAAGTTTTTTATAAGAGGTTTATACTTCTAAATTTTATATAATTTTTGACGTCAATACTTTTACCTTATTGATAATTTATTCTTGTCCTAGTGGAATTTAACCTGTTGATTTAACATGTGTTTTACCTATCTCCCATTGAATTTTTGTTTCAAACCAATTCTTATAGAAAGAAGCAAATAAAGATGATGAGAAATATTAGGTTAATGCACCATAGAAATATTTCTGGCAAGGTAACAAGATGTTTACAAATCATGTATACACCAACCACTAATCATCACCTTTTTCTATTGTTAGTTAGATAACAAAATTCGGTTAAATAAGGCTTTACTTGGAATCAAGACTTACAAGGGAAAGAAAATAGTGAGAAAAACTGAGTAAAAATAATTAAATGTAAATGAAAACTTAAACATTTTTATTGCCTACTTTACAAAACAAAAAGCTTGGAAATAAATCCCAGAAATTTATATTCTTATCATTTTCAAATATTTAAATACAATTTCTTATAAGTTAATACGCCAAACAATCAAACTTTAGAAATTTGTTTTATTAAGTTTTTTATAAGAGGTTAATACTTCTAAATTTTATATAATTTTTGACGTCAATACTTTTACCTTATTGATAATTTATTCTTGTCCTACTGGAATTTAACCTGTTGATTTAACATGTGTTTTACCTATCTCCCATTGAATTTTTGTTTCAAACCAATTCTTATAGTAAGAAGCAAATAAAGATGATGAGAAATATTAGGTTCATGCACCATAGAAATATTTCTGGCAAGGTAACAAGATGTTTACAAATCATGTATACACCAACCACTAATCATCACCTTTTTCTATTGTTAGTTAGATAACAAAATTCGGTTAAATAAGGCTTTACTTGGAATCAAGACTTACAAGGGAAAGAAAATAGTGAGAAAAACTGAGTAAAAATAATTAAATGTAAATGAAAACTTAAACATTTTTATTGCCTACTTTACAAAACAAAAAGCTTGGAAATAAATCCCAGAAATTTATATTCTTATCATTTTCAAATATTTAAATACAATTTCTTATAAGTTAATACGCCAAACAATCAAACTTTAGAAATTTGTTTTATTAAGTTTTTTATAAGAGGTTAATACTTCTAAATTTTATATAATTTTTGACGTCAATACTTTTACCTTATTGATAATTTATTCTTGTCCTATTGGAATTTAACCTGTTGATTTAACATGTGTTTTACCTATCTCCCATTGAATTTTTGTTTCAATCCAATTCTTATAGTAAGAAGCAAATAAAGATGATGAGAAATATTAGGTTCATGCACCATAGAAATATTTCTGGCAAGGTAACAAGATGTTTACAAATCATGTATACACCAACCACTAATCATCACCTTTTTCTATTGTTAGTTAGATAACAAAATTCGGTTAAATAAGGCTTTACTTGGAATCAAGACTTACAAGGGAAAGAAAATAGTGAGAAAAACTAAGTAAAAATTATTAAATGTAAATGAAAACTTACACATTTTTTTTGCCTACTTTACAAAACAAAAAGCTTGGAAATAAATCCCAGAAATTTATATTCTTATCATTTTCAAATATTTAAATAGAATTTCTTATAAGTTAATACGCCAAACAATCAAACATTAGAAATTTTGATTATTAAGTTTTTTATAAGAGGTTAATACTTCTAAATTTTATATAATTTTTGACGTCAATACTTTGACCTTATTGATAATTTATTCTTGTCCTATTGGAATTTAACCTGTTGATTTAACATGTGTTTTACCTATCTCCCATTGAATTTTTTTTTCAATCCAATTCTTATAGTAAGAAGCAAATAAAGATGTTGAGAAATATTAGGTTCATGCACCATAGAAATATTTCGGGCAAGGTAACAAGATGTTTACAAATCATGTATACACCAACCACTAATCATCACCTTTTTCTATTGTTAGTTAGATAACAAAATTCGGTTAAATAAGGCTTTACTTGGAATCAAGACTTACAAGGGAAAGAAAATAGTGAGAAAAACTGAGTAAAAATTATTAAATGTAAATAAAAACTTAAACATTTTTTTTGCCTACTTTACAAAACAAAAAGCTTGGAAATAAATCCCAGAAATTTATATTCTTATCATTTTCAAATATTTAAATAGAATTTCTTATAAGTTAATACGCCAAACAATCAAACTTTAGAAATTTGTTTTATTAAGTTTTTTATAAGAGGTTAATACATCTCAATTTTATATAATTTTTGACGTCAATACTTTTACCTTATTGATAAGTTATTCTTGTTCTACTGAAATTGAACATGTTGATATTAACTTGCGTTTTACCTATCTCCCATTAAATTTTTGTTTCAAACCAATTCTTATAGTAAGAAGCAAAATAAAGATGATGGGAAATATTGAGTTCACGCACCATAGAAATATTTCTAGCAAGGTAACAAGATGTTTACAAATCATTTACACACAAACCTCTAATTATAACCTTTTTCTATTGTTAGTTAGATAACAAAATTCGGTTAAATAAGGATTTACTTTTAATCAAGACTTACAAAGGAAAGAAAATAGTGAGAAAAATTGAGTAAAAATAATTAAATGTAAATGAAAACTTAAACATTTTTATTGCCTACTTTTAAAAACAAAAAGCTAGGAAATAAATGCCGGAAATTTTATATTCTTATCATTTTCAAATATTTAAATAGAATTTCTTATAAGTTAATACGCCAAACAATCAATCTTTAGAAATTTGTTTTATTAAGTTTTTTATAAGAGGTTAATACTTCTCAATTTTGTATAATTTTTGACGTCAATACTTTTACATTATTGAAAATTTATTCTTGTCCTACTAGAATTTAACCTATTGATTTAACATGTGTTTTACCTATCTCCCATTGAATTTTTGTTTCAATCCAATTCTTATAGTAAGAAGCAAATAAAGATGATGAGAAATGTTGAGTTCATGCACCATAGAAATATTTCTCGCAAGGTAAAAGATGTTTACAAATCATGTAAACACCAACCACTAATCATCACCTTTTTCTATTGTTAGTTAGATAACAAAATTCGGTTAAGTAAGACTTTACTTGGAATGAAGACATACAAGGGAAAGAAAATAGTGAGAAAAATTGAGTAAAAATAATTAAATGTAAATGAAAACTTAAACATTTTTATTGCCTACTTTACAAAACAAAAAGCTTGGAAATAAATCCCAGAAATTTATATTCTTATCATTTTCAAATATTTAAATAGAATTTCTTATAAGTTAATACGCCAAACAATCAAACTTTAGAAATTTTGATTATTAAGTTTTTTATAAGAGGTTAATACTTCTCAATTTTATATAATTTTTGACGTCAATACTTTTACCTTATTGATAAGTTATTCTTGTTCTACTGGAGTTGAACATGTTGATATTAACTTGCGTTTTACCTATCTCCCATTGAATTTTTGTTTCAAACCAATACTTATAGTAAGAAGCAAATAAAGATGATGGGAAATATTGAGTTCATGCACCATAGAAATAATTCTGGCAAGGTAACAAAATGTTTACAAATCATGTACACACAAACCTCTAATTATAACCTTTTTCTATTGTTAGTTAGAAAACAAAATTCGGTTAAATAAGGCCTTACTTGGAATAAAGACTTACAAAGGAAAGAAAATAGTCAGAAAAATTGAGTAAAAATAATTAAATGTAAATGAAAACTTAAACATTTTTATTGCCTACTTTACAAAACAAAAAGCTTGGAAATAAATCCCAGAAATTTATATTCTTATCATTTTCAAATATTTAAATAGAATTTCTTGTAAGTTAATACGCCAAACAATCAAACTTTAGAAATTTTGTTTATTAAGTTTTTTATAAGAGGTTAATACTTCTAAATTTTATATAATTTTTGACGTCAATACTTTTACCTTATTGATAAGTTATTCTTGTTCTACTGGAGTTGAACATGTTGATATTAACTTGCGTTTTACCTATCTCCCATTGAATTTTTGTTTCAAACCAATACTTATAGTAAGAAGCAAATAAAGATGATGGGAAATATTAGGTTCATGCACCATAGAAATAATTCTGGCAAGGTAACAAGATGTTTACAAATCATGTATACACCAACCACTAATCATCACCTTTTTCTATTGTTAGTTAGAAAACAAAATTCGGTTAAATAAGGCTTTACTTGGAATAAAGACTTACAAGGGAAAGAAAATAGTGAGAAAAACTAAGTAAAAATAATTAAATGTAAATGAAAACTTAAACATTTTTATTGCCTACTTTACAAAACAAAAAGCTTGGAAATAAATCCCAGAAATTTATATTCTTATCATTTTCAAATATTTAAATAGAATTTCCTATAAGTTAATACGCCAAACAATCAAACTTTAGAAATTTGTTTTATTAAGTTTTTTATAAGAGGTTAATACTTCTAAATTTTATATAATTTTTGACGTCAATACTTTTACCTTATTGATAATTTATTCTTGTCCTACTAGAATTTAACCTGTTGATTTAACATGTGTTTTACCTATCTCCCATTGAATTTTTGTTTCAAACCAATTCTTATAGTAAGAAGCAAATAAAGATGATGAGAAATATTAGGTTAATGCACCATAGAAATATTTCTGGCAAGGTAACAAGATGTTTACAAATCATGTATACACCAACCACTAATCATCACCTTTTTCTATTGTTAGTTAGATAACAAAATTCGGTTAAATAAGGCTTTACTTGGAATCAAGACTTACAAGGGAAAGAAAATAGTGAGAAAAACTGAGTAAAAATAATTAAATGTAAATGAAAACTTAAACATTTTTTTTGCCTACTTTATAAAACAAAAAGCTTGGAAATAAATCCCAGAAATTTATATTCTTATCATTTTCAAATATTTAAATAGAATTTCTTATAAGTTAATACGCCAAACAATCAAACTTTAGAAATTTGTTTTATTAAGTTTTTTATAAGAGGTTAATACTTCTAAATTTTATATAATTTTTGACGTCAATACTTTTACCTTATTGATAATTTATTCTTGTCCTATTGTAATTTAACTTGTTGATTTAACATGGTTTTTACCTATCTCCCATTGAATTTTTGTTTCAATCCAATTCTTATAGTAAGAAGAAAATAAAGATGATGAGAAATATTAGGTTCATGCACCATAGAAATATTTCTGGCAAGGTAACAAGATGTTTACAAATCATGTATACACCAACCACTAATCATCACCTTTTTCTATTGTTAGTTAGATAACAAAATTCGGTTAAATAAGGCTTTACTTGGAATCAAGACTTACAAGGTAAAGAAAATAGTGAGAAAAACTGAGTAAAAATAATTAAATGTAAATGAAAACTTAAACATTTTTTTTGCCTACTTTACAAAACAAAAAGCTTGGAAATAAATCCCAGAAATTTATATTCTTATCATTTTCAAATATTTAAATACAATTTCTTATAAGTTAATACGCCAAACAATCAAACTTTAGAAATTTGTTTTATTAAGTTTTTTATAAGAGGTTAATACTTCTAAATTTTATATAATTTTTGACGTCAATACTTTTACCTTATTGATAATTTTTTCTTGTCCTATTGGAATTTAACCTGTTGATTTAACATGTGTTTTACCTATCTCCCATTGAATTTTTGTTTCAAACCAATTCTTATAGTATGAAGCAAATAAAGATGATGAGAAATATTAGGTTCATGCACCATAGAAATATTTCTGGCAAGGTAACAAGATGTTTACAAATCATGTATACACCAACCACTAATCATCACCTTTTTCTATTGTTAGTTAGATAACAAAATTCGGTTAAATAAGGCTTTACTTGGATTCAAGACTTACAAGGGAAAGAAAATAGTGAAAAAAACTGAGTAAAAATAATTAAATGTAAATGAAAACTTAAACATTTTTATTGCCTACTTTACAAAACAAAAAGCTTGGAAATAAATCTCAGAAATTTATATTCTTATCATTTTCAAATATTTAAATAGAATTTCTTATAAGTTAATACGCCAAACAATCAAACTTTAGAAATTTGTTTTATTAAGTTTTTTATAAGAGGTTAATACTTCTAAATTTTATATAATTTTTGACGTCAATACTTTTACCTTATTGATAATTTATTCTTGTCCTATTGGAATTTAACATGTTGATTTAACATGTGTTTTACCTATCTCCCATTGAATTTTTGTTTCAATCCAATTCTTATAGTAAGAAGCAAATAAAGATGATGAGAAATGTTAGTTCATGCACCATAGAAATATTTCTGGCAAGGTAACAAGATGTTTACAAATCATGTATACACCAACCACTAATCATCACCTTTTTCTATTGTTAGTTAGATAACAAAATTCGGTTAAATAAGGCTTTACCTGGAATCAAGACTTACAAGGGAAAGAAAATAGTGAGAAAAACTGAGTAAAAATAATTAAATGTAAATGAAAACTTAAACATTTTTTTTGTGTACTTTACAAAACAAAAAGTTAGGAAATAAATTCCAGAAATTTTATTTTCTTATAATTTTCAAATATTTAAATAGAATTTCTTATAAGTTAATACGCCAAACAGTCAAACTTTAGAAATTTTGATTATTAAGTTTTTTTATAAGAGGTTAATACTTCTCAATTTTATATAATTTTTGACGTCAATACTTTTAACTTATTGATAATTTATTCTTGTCCTACTCGAATTTAACCTGTTGATTTAACATGTGTTTTACCTATCTCCCATTGAATTTTTGTTTCAAACCAATTCTTATAGTAAGAAGCAAATAAAGATGATGAGAAATATTAGGTTCATGCACCATAGAAATATTTCTGGCAAGGTAACAAGATGTTTACAAATCATGTATACACCAACCACTAATCATCACCTTTCTCTATTGTTAGTTAGATAACAAAATTCGGTTAAATAAGGCTTTACTTGGAATCAAGACTTACAAGGGAAAGAAAATAGTGAGAAAAACTCAGTAAAAATTATTAAATGCAAATGAAAACTTAAACATTTTTTTTGCCTACTTTACAAAACAAAAAGCTTGGAAATAAATCCCAGAAATTTATATTCTTATCATTTTCAAATATTTAAATAGAATTTCTTATAAGTTAATACGCCAAACAATCAACATTTAGAAATTTGTTTTATTAAGTTTTTTATAAGAGGTTAATACTTCTAAATTTTATATAATTTTTGACGTCAATACTTTTACCTTATTGATAATTTATTCTTGTCCTATTGGAATTTAACCTGTTGATTTAACATGTGTTTTACCTATCTCACATTGAATTTTTGTTTCAATCCAATTCTTATAGTAAGAAGCAAATAAAGATGATGAGAAATGTTAGTTCATGCACCATAGAAATATTTCTGGCAAGGTAACAAGATGTTTACAAATCATGTATACAGCAACCACTAATCATCACCTTTTTCTATTGTTAGTTAGATAACAAAATTCGGTTAAATAAGGCTTCACCTGGAATCAAGACTTACAAGGGAAAGAAAATAGTGAGAAAAACTGAGTAAAAATAATTAAATGTAAATGAAAACTTAAACATTTTTTGTGTGTACTTTACAAAACAAAAAGTTAGGAAATAAATTCAAGAAATTTTATTTTCTTATAATTTTCAAATATTTAAATAGAATTTCTTATAAGTTAATACGCCAAACAGTCAAACTTTAGAAATTTTGATTATTAAGTTTTTTTATAAGAGGTTAATACTTCTCAATTTTATATAATTTTTGACGTCAATACTTTTAACTTATTGATAATTTATTCTTGTCCTACTCGAATTTAACCTGTTGATTTAACATGTGTTTTACCTATCTCCCATTGAATTTTTGTTTCAAACCAATTCTTATAGTAAGAAGCAAATAAAGATGATGAGAAATATTAGGTTCATGCACCATAGAAATATTTCTTGCAAGGTAACAAGATGTTTACAAATCATGTATACACCAACCACTAATCATCACCTTTTTCTATTGTTAGTTAGATAACAAAATTCGGTTAAATAATTCTTTACTTGGAATCAAGACTTACAAAGGAAAGAAAATAGTGAGAAATAATTAGTCAAAATAAATAAATGTAAATGAAAACTTAAATATTTTTTTTGTCTACTTTAGAAAACAAAAGGTTGGAAATAAATACCAGAAATTTTATTTTCTTATTATTTTTAAATATTTAAATAAAATTTCTTATAAGTTAATACGCCAAACAATCAAACTTTAGAAATTTGTTTTATTAAGTCTTTTATAAGAGGTTAATACTTCTCAATTTTATATAATTTTTGACGTCAATACTTTTACCTTATTGATAATTTTTTCTTGTCCTACTGGAATTTAACCTGTTGATTTAACTTGCGTTTTACCTCTCTCCCATTGTATTTCTGTTTGAAACCAATTCTTATAGTAAGAAGCAAATAAAGATGATGAGAAATATTGAGTTCATGCAACATAGAAATATTTCTGGCAAGGTAACAAGATGTTTAGAAAACATGTATACACCAACCTCTAATTATAACCTTTTTTTATTGTTAGTTAGATAACAAAATTCGGTTAAATAAGGCTTTACTTGGAATCAAGACGTACAAGGGAAAGAAAATAGTGACAAAAACTGAGTAAAAATAATTAAATGTAAATGAAAACTTAAACATTTTTTTTGTCTACTTTACAAACCAAAAAGCTAGGAAATAAATGCCAGAAATTTTATTTTCTTATAATTTTTGAATATTTAAATAGAATTTCTTATAAGTTAATACGCCAAACAATCAAACTTTAGAAATTTTGTTTATTAAGTTTTTTATCACAGGTTAATACTTCTAAATTTTATATAATTTTTGACGTCAATACTTTTACCTTATTGATAAGTTATTCTTGTTCTACTGCAATTGAACATGTTGATATTAACTTGCGTTTTACCTATCTCCCATTGAATTTTTGTTTCAAACCAATTCATATAGTAAGAAGCAAATAAAGATGATGGGAAATATTGAGTTCATGCACCATAGAAATATTTTTGGCAAGGTAACAAGATGTTTACAAATCATGTACACACTAACCTCTAATTATAAACTTTTTCTATTGTTAGTTAGATAACAAAGTTCGGTTAAATATGGCTTTACGTGGAATCAAGACTTACAAAGGAATGAAAATAGTGAGAAAAACTGAGTAAAAATAATTAAATGTAAATGAAAACTTAAACATTTATTTTGTCTAATTGATAAAACAAAAATCAAGGAAATAAATGACAGAAATTTTATTTTCTTATAATTTTCCAATATTTAAATAGAATTCCTTATAAGTTAATACGCCAAACAATCAAACTTTCAAAATTTTGATGATTAAGTTTTTTATAAGAGGTTAATACTTCTCAATTTTTTATAATTTTTGACGTCAATACTTTTACCTTATTGATAATTTTTTCTTGTCCAACTCGAATTTAACCTGTTGATTTAACTTGCGTTTTACCTATCTCCCATTGAATTTTTGTTTCAAACCAATTCTTATAGTAAGAAGCAAATAAAGATGATGAGAAATATTAGGTTCATGCACCATAGAAATATTTCTGGCAAGGTAACAAGATGTTTACAAATCATGTATACACCAACCACTAATCATCACCTTTTTCTATTGTTAGTTAGATAACAAAATTCGGTTAAATAATTCTTTACTTGGAATCAAGACTTACAAAGGAAAGAAAATAGTGAGAAATAATTAGTCAAAATAAATAAATGTAAATGAAAACTTAAATATTTTTTTTGTCTACTTTAGAAAACAAAAGGTTGGAAATAAATACCAGAAATTTTATTTTCTTATTATTTTTAAATATTTAAATAAAATTTCTTATAAGTTAATACGCCAAACAATCAAACTTTAGAAATTTGTTTTATTAAGTCTTTTATAAGAGGTTAATACTTCTCAATTTTATATAATTTTTGACGTCAATACTTTTACCTTATTGATAATTTTTTCTTGTCCTACTGGAATTTAACCTGTTGATTTAACTTGCGTTTTACCTCTCTCCCATTGTATTTCTGTTTGAAACCAATTCTTATAGTAAGAAGCAAATAAAGATGATGAGAAATATTGAGTTCATGCAACATAGAAATATTTCTGGCAAGGTAACAAGATGTTTAGAAAACATGTATACACCAACCTCTAATTATAACCTTTTTTTATTGTTAGTTAGATAACAAAATTCGGTTAAATAAGGCTTTACTTGGAATCAAGACGTACAAGGGAAAGAAAATAGTGACAAAAACTGAGTAAAAATAATTAAATGTAAATGAAAACTTAAACATTTTTTTTGTCTACTTTACAAACCAAAAAGCTAGGAAATAAATGCCAGAAATTTTATTTTCTTATAATTTTTGAATATTTAAATAGAATTTCTTATAAGTTAATACGCCAAACAATCAAACTTTAGAAATTTTGTTTATTAAGTTTTTTATCACAGGTTAATACTTCTAAATTTTATATAATTTTTGACGTCAATACTTTTACCTTATTGATAAGTTATTCTTGTTCTACTGCAATTGAACATGTTGATATTAACTTGCGTTTTACCTATCTCCCATTGAATTTTTGTTTCAAACCAATTCATATAGTAAGAAGCAAATAAAGATGATGGGAAATATTGAGTTCATGCACCATAGAAATATTTTTGGCAAGGTAACAAGATGTTTACAAATCATGTACACACTAACCTCTAATTATAAACTTTTTCTATTGTTAGTTAGATAACAAAGTTCGGTTAAATATGGCTTTACGTGGAATCAAGACTTACAAAGGAATGAAAATAGTGAGAAAAACTGAGTAAAAATAATTAAATGTAAATGAAAACTTAAACATTTATTTTGTCTAATTGATAAAACAAAAATCAAGGAAATAAATGACAGAAATTTTATTTTCTTATAATTTTCCAATATTTAAATAGAATTCCTTATAAGTTAATACGCCAAACAATCAAACTTTCAAAATTTTGATGATTAAGTTTTTTATAAGAGGTTAATACTTCTCAATTTTTTATAATTTTTGACGTCAATACTTTTACCTTATTGATAATTTTTTCTTGTCCAACTCGAATTTATCCTGTTGATTTAACTTGCGTTTTACCTATCTCCCATAGTAATTCTGTTTCAAACCAATTCTTATAGTAAGAAGCAAACAAAGATGATGAGAAATATTGAGTTCATGCAACATAGAAATATTTCTGACAAGGTAACAAGATGTTTAAAAAACATATATACACAAACCTCTAATAATAACCTTTTTCTATTGTTAGTTAGATAACAAAATTCGGTTAAATAAGGCTTTACTTGGAATCAAGACTTACAAACGAAAGAAAATAGTGAGAAAAATTGAGTAAAAATAATTAAATGTAAATGAAAACTTAAACATTTTTTTGTGTACTTTAAAAAACAAAATGCTAGGAAATAAATGACAGAAATTTTATTTTCATATAATTTTTGAATATTTAAATAGAATTTCTTATAAGTTAATACGCCAAACAATCAAACTTTAGAAATTTTGATTATTAAGTTTCATATACGAGGTTAATACTTCTCAATTTTATATAATTTTTGACGTCAATACTTTTACCTTATTGATAAATTATTCTTGTTCTACTCGAGTTGAAGATGTTGATATTAACTTGCGTTTTACCTATCTCCCATTGAATTTTTGTTTCAAACCAATTCTTATAGTAAGAAGCAAATAAAGATGATGGGAAATATTGAGTTCACGCACCATAGAAATATTTCTGGCAAGGTAACAAGATGTTTACAAATCATTTACACACAAACCTCTAATTATAACCTTTTTCTATTGTTAGTTAGATAACAAAATTCGGTTAAATAAGGATTTACTTGGAATCAAGACTTACAAAGGAAAGAAAATAGTGAGAAAAATTGAGTAAAAATAATTAAATGTAAATGAAAACTTAAACATTTTTATTGCCTACTTTTAAAAACAAAAAGCTAGGAAATAAATGCCAGAAATTTTATATTCTTATCATTTTCAAATATTTAAATAGAATTTCTTATAAGTTAATACGCCAAACAATCAAACTTTAGAAATTTTGATTATTAAGTTTTTTATAAGAGGTTAATACTTCTCAATTTTATATAATTTTTGACGTCAATACTTTTACCTTATTGATAAGTTATTTTTGTTCTATTGGAATTGAACATGTCGATATTAACTAGCGTTTTACCTATCTCCCATTGAATTTTTGTTTCAAACCAATTCTTATAGTAAGAAGCAAATAAAGGTGATGAGAAATGTTGAGTTCATGCACCATAGAAATATTTCTGGCAAGGTAACAAGATATTTACAAATCATGTATACACCAACCACTAATCATCACCTTTTTCTATTGTTAGTTAGAAAACAAAATTCGGTTAAATAAGGCTTTACTTGGAATAAAGACTTACAAAGGAAAGAAAATAGTCAGAAAAATTGAGTAAAAATAATTAAATGTAAATGAAAACCTAAACATTTTTATTGCCTACTTTACAAAACAAAAAGCTTGGAAATAAATCCCAGAAATTTATATTCCTATCATTTTCAAATATTTAAATAGAATTTCTTGTAAGTTAATACGCCAAACAATCAAACTTTAGAAATTTTGTTTATTAAGTTTTTTATAAGAGGTTAATACTTCTAAATTTTATATAATTTTTGACGTCAATACTTTTACCTTATTGATAAGTTATTCTTGTTCTACTGGAGTTGAACATGTTGATATTAACTAGCGTTTTACCTATCTCCCATTGAATTTTTGTTTCAAACCAATTGTTATTGTAAGAAGCAAATAAAGATGATGAGAATTGTTAGTTCATGCACCATAGAAATATTTCTCGCAAGGTAAAAGATGTTTACAAATCATGTAAACACCAACCACTAATCATGACCTTTTTCTATTGTTAGTGAAATAACAAAATTCGGTTAGATAAGGCTTTACTTGAAATCAAGACTTACAAGGGAAAGAAAATAGTGAGAAAAACTGAGTAAAAATAATTAAATGTAAATGAAAACTTAAACATTTTTTTTGTCTACTTTAAAAAAGAAAAAGCTAGGAAATAAATGCCAGAAATTTTATTTTCTTATAATTTTCAAATATTTAAATAGAATTTCTTATAAGTTAATACGCCAAACAATCAAACTTTAGAAATTTTGATTATTAAGTTTTTTATAAGAGGTTAATACTTCTCAATTTTATATAATTTTTAACGTCAATACTTTTACCTTATTGATAACTTATTCTTGTTCTATTGGAATTGAACATGTCGATATTAACTAGCGTTTTACCTATCTCCCATTGAATTTTTGTTTCAAACCAATTCTTATAGTAAGAAGCAAATAAAGATGATGAGAAATGTTGAGTTCATGCACCATAGAAATATTTCTCGCAAGGTAACAAGATGTTTACAAATCATGTATACACCAACCACTAATCATCACCTTTTTCTATTGTTAGTTAGATAACAAAATTCGGTTAAATAAGACTTTACTTGGAATCAAGACATACAAGGGAAAGAAAATAGTGAGAAAAACTGAGTAAAAATAATTAAATGTAAATGAAAACTTAAATATTTTTTTGTCTACTTTACAAAACAAAATGCTAGGAAATAAATGACAGAAATTTTATTTTCTTATAATTTTCGAATATTTAAATAGAATTTCTTATAAGTTAATATGCCAAACAATCAAACATTAGAAGTTTTGATTATTAAGTTTCTTATACGAGGTAAATACTTCTCAATTTTATATAATTTTTGACGTCAATACTTTTACCTTATTTATAAGTTATTCTTGTTTTACTGGAGTTGAACATGTTGATATTAACTTGCGTTTTACCTATCTCCCATTGAATTTTTGTTTCATACCAATTCTTATAGTAAGAAGCAAATAAAGATGATGGGAAATATTGAGTTCATGCACCATAGAAATATTTTTGGGAAGGTAACAAGATGTTTACAAATCATGTACACACTAACCTCTAATTATAACCTTTTTCTATTGTTAGTTAGATAACAAAGTTCGGTTAAATAAGGCTTTACGTGGAATCAAGACTTACAAAGGAATGGAAATAGTGAGAAAAACTGAGTAAAAATAATTAAATGTAAATAAAAACTTAAACATTTATTTTGTCTAATTGATAAAACAAAAATCAAGGAAATAAATGCCAGAAATTTTATTTTCTTATAATTTTCAAATATTTAAATAGAATTCCTTATAAGTTAATACGCCAAACAATCAAACTTTCAAAATTTTGATGATTAAGTTTTTTATAAGAGGTTAATACTTCTCAATTTTATATAATTTTTAACGTCAATACTTTTATCTTATTGATAATTCTTTCTTGTCCAACTGGAATTTAACCTGTTGATTTAACTTGCGTTTTACCTATCTCCCATTGAATTTTTGTTTCAATCCAATTCTTATAATAAGAAGCAAATAAAGATGATGAGAAATGTTGAGTTCATGCACCATAGAAAATTTCTGGCAAGGTAACAAGATGTTTACAAATCATGTATACACCAACCACTAATCATGACCTTTTTCTATTGTTAGTTAAATAACAAAATTCGGTTAAATAAGTGATGAGTGCTCAAAAAGCACTAAAATAACCATGATTTTATGTACATTAATTGATTAAAAATATATATATTTATATGTTTTATCATATATTTATATAAATTTGTCTTTTTCGGAATCACGGGTATTTTTATTGTTTTTCAGGAATTTTGGCTTAAAAACGCAATTTAAAGACTCAAAGAGGAATACTTGAAGCAATACATCACAAATATATCAATAAATAAGTGAGAAAAGGTCAACAAACATGGAAAAATCGGACGAAATGGGTCGAAAAGGTCAAAAATGTCAAAAAGACGGAAATCGCGCGCCGCAGCCCAGCCGTGCGCGCAGCCCAGTGCCCCATGCCGCGCGCGCGCTGGCCTCCCCAGCTGCGCGCAGCGCAGCGCGTGTGCACTGTTCACGCGCGCCGAGCTGCGCGCAGCGACAGCCCCAGCGCGCGCGCGCAGCGCCTAGTAGCAGCCCCACCGCGCGCCCAACCCGTTTTCGCCCCATTTTTTACGTGCAGCAGCCCCTGTGACGTCATGCTGACGTCATTGATGACATCAGCAATTCCAATACGCGTTTTTACATTTTTTAACATTTGTTTTACTCATTTTTTCTCTCCATCCTCACCTATAAATACCCCCCTTCCCTTCACTTCAAATCACACCTTCAAAACTCACTTCTCTCTTCTTTCTTTCTCTCATTTCTTAGTTTTTAGTTTCTCTTTGTTTCTTTCTTAGTTTCTAAGCTTTTCTTAGTTTTTCTCTTAGTTTTTAGTTCAATTCTCTTAGGTTTAGAGTTCTTCTCTTTTTGAGAGGAACTTGTAATGTTTTTGTAATAATTTAGATTTTTGATTCAATATATGGAAGTGCAAATTCCGCTCGGAGGTTTTCTAGCAACTGGAATAGCGTCGAAGTTCTGTAAGGATTTTATTTTCTTTACAGTTATTTTTATGCTTTATTCTTACATGTTATATTCAACTTGTCTGTGGTTAAATTTAACTATGCTAGCTGTTTAGTAAAAATGATGTAATAACGACGTTGTTATGCTTGCGAAATATTAAATAGGTAAAAATCTTTAAAATGAATTGATTTTGTTTTTATTCAAGATTTTATATTAAGAATGTTAGAGAGAAATATATTATTTTTCATTACAAACTTAAACCCGAAAATTAGATTTTAAAGTTTAGTTATCCGGTCTAATTTAGAGTAGTGCTCTTTTATTTGTTGGTACAATCGCCCGGTAGTTAGAGTGAAACTCTATTTCGAAAGTTTTTATAAGAATTATTATGTGAAAATGTATTGACAACATGTTTTCAATAGTGGTTTTAAAACTTGAAAGTTAGTACTCGGATAATTAAATTCATATGTTTAATTTGGACACCTTGAATAATGTTTAAATTGTCTAACCCCACCAAAGGTGGCATTTAAATGGTTCATTTTCAATCTCTTAGAAAAAGGAATTAATTTAATTAAGCATATTAGTTATCAACCCCACCCATAGGTGTTAATTGATTTGTTTAGTTAACAAAGAATATCTAACCCCACCAAAGGTGGTATTTATATAAAAAAGAGAGAATCAATAAAATATCAATTTATATCTTTAATAACCTAGTTAATATGTGCAAGCATAATTAATTTAGTTATTACATCCATAAATACTCCGCTAATATAAATGATAAAAATTTGCATGAATATTTATTGAATATGTATATATGTTTATTTTTAGATAATTATTTATTGAATTTGTATCTATGTTTATTTTTATGTTATTAGATTATATTTAATTAATCTGTATATATGTTTATTTTATGTCATTAGATTAGGAACACAAAAACCAAACTATCGTGACAGGATGTTTAGGATTTAATTTCGTTTTTAAAAGTTTGAATAATAAATTAAAAACCACATACATTCCTTCCTTAGATCGACCTTGGGAGTATACTTATCATTTTCTTCGAAATGATTCGTGCACTGATGAACGAAAACCGGCATCGCCGATCTTCGCAAATACTTTGGTTTTAATATTTATAAAACTCTCGCAAGTGCACGAATTATTTCGAAGAAAACGATAAGTATACTCCCAAGGTCGATCTAAGGAAGGAATGTATGTGGTTTTTAATTTATTATTCAAACTTTTAAAAACGAAATTAAATCCTAAACATCCTGTCACGATAGTTTGGTTTTTGTGTTCCTAATCTAATAACATAAAATAAACATATATACAGATTAATTAAATATAATCTAATAACATAAAAATAAACATAGATACAAATTCAATAAATAATTATCTAAAAATAAACATATATACAGATTCAATAAATATTCATGCAAATTTTTATCATTTATATTAGCGGAGTATTTATGGATGTAATAACTAAATTAATTATACTTGCTCATATTAACTAGGTTATTAAAGATATAAATTGATATTTTATTGATTCTCTCTTTTTTATATAAATACCACCTTTGGTGGGGTTAGATATTCTTTGTTAACTAAACAAATCAATTAACACCTATTGGTGGGGTTGATAACTAATATGCTTAATTAAATTAATTCCTTTTTCTAAGAGATTGAAAATGAACCATTTAAATGCCACCTTTGGTGGGGTTAGACAATTTAAACATTATTCAAGGTGTCCAAATTAAACATAAGAATTTAATTATCCGAGTACTAACTTTAAAGTTTTAAAACCACTATTGAAAGCATGTTGTCAATACATTTTCACATAATAATTATTATAAAAACTTTCGAAATAGAGTTTCACTCTAACTACCGGGCGATTGTACCAACAAATAAAAGAGCACTACTCTAAATTAGACCGGATAACTAAACCTTAAAATCTAATTTTCAGGTTTAAGTTTGTAATGAAAAATAATATATTTCTCTCTAACATTCTTAATATAAATTCTTGAATAAAAACAAAATCAATTCATTTTAGAGATTTTTACCTATTTAATATTTCGCAAGCATAACAACGTCATTATTACATCATATTTACTAAACAGCCAACATAGTTAAATTTAACCACAGACAAGTTGAATATAACATGTAAGAATAAAGCATAAAAATAACTGTAAAGAAAATAAAATCCTTACAGAACTTTGACGCTATTCCCGTAGCTAGAAAACCTACGAGCGGAATTTGCACTTCCATATATTGAATCAAAAATCTAAATTATTACAAAAACATTACAAGTTCCTCTCAAAAAGAGAAGAACTCTAAACCTAAGAGAATTGAACTAAAAACTAAGAGAAAAACTAAGAAAAGCTTAGAAACTAAAAAAGAAACTAAGAGAAACTAAAAACTAAGAAATGAGAGAAAGAAAGAAGAGAGAAGTGAGTTTTGAAGGTGTGATTTGAAGTGAAGGGAAGGGGGGTATTTATAGGTGAGGATGGAGAGAAAAAATGAGTAAAAAAATGTTAAAAAAAATATTAAAAAATGTAAAAACGCGTATTGGAATTGCTGATGTCATCAATGACGTCAGCATGACGTCACAGGGGCTGCTGCACGTGAAAAATGGGGCGAAAACGCGTTGGGCGCGCGGAGGGGGGCTGCTGGGCGCGATGGGGCTGTCGCTGCGCGCAGCTCGGCGCGCGCGGAATGGGGCGCTGGGGCTCGCGCGGCTGGGCGCTGGGCTGCGCGCACGGCTGGGCTGCGGCGCGCGATTTCCGTCTTTTTGACATTTTTGACCTTTTCGACCCATTTCGTCCGATTTTTCCATGTTTGTTGACCTTTTCTCACTTATTTATTGATATATTTGTGATGTATTGCTTCAAATATTCCTCTTTGAGTCTTTACATTGCGTTTTTAAGCCAAAATACCTGAAAAACAATAAAAATACCCGTGATTCCGAAAAAGACAAATTTATATAAATATATGATAAAACATATAAATATATGTATTTTTAATCAATTAAGGTACATAAAATCATGGTTATTTTAGTGTTTTTTGAGCACTCATCACAACCCCCAACCAGCTTCTTGCTAGTCTCTTAGCAAGAGAAGCGATAAAAGCTAAAAATTAAACTATCCTAAATCACTTTCGTGGATTGAAACGGTTGCATTTAGCCTATGCAACAAGCCGTTAAACCCCTAGGTTGCCCTAGTGGACGAGTTTGAGTCTCGTGAGGGTTTTCAATAATGATACCCACTAACATTCAACTAAATGTGAAGATAAAAACAATCAAATCAAAAATTAAAATTACAACACAATCAAAAATTAATTTAAGAATAAAAGAACACAACATATCACAAAAATATCTCATACTTTTTAATCTCCTTTAAGATCATAATTAAAATCTCAAGCATAAGTTATTTTAATCTCTTTAAACAATCATGATTTTATTACAATAATTAGTCGAAAATCATTTTCATATTTCATTTCAAAAATGTATTAATTTAATTTTACCCAATTTCAGTGTCATGAATCAGTATTCGCTTCGACTCTATTCCTCACAAGTCAATACTCTCAAAGCACTGAATCCTATGGGTTCAAACACTCATACTAATTTATATGCGAAAGAGTTGATGTATAGAAATAAACTAATATGTTCGCATATGTATAAAGAATAAAGGCTCAAAGTGTTATTTTAACATTGATCTCATGAAAGGAATCGAATGTTAAATTATAAAGATATCATATATAAAAATTATTTTCATGCATAAATCAAACTCATTAAGAAAGAATTTCAAGATATATGCTTTTTATAAATGAAGAAATTGAAATGACTTTTTTTTTAGGGAATTACTTCCTATGTCTTTCTTTTGTATTTAACCTTTACTCACAACTTTGTTGGCAATGTGGGTCATAGTATGTAGATGATACTATTTTTTTATCTCTCTATACATTTTCTCTTTTTTTTTTTATATATGTATTTTTTAGAGAGTCAACCCATGTACAGATTGTACATTTTTTTTGGATTTTGGTGAGTGGTTAATTTTGTGGCTTTTCTGTTTGATCTTGGTTTAGGTAACCCCAGATATGTCTTTTTGTTTTTGTAGCAGTCATGCATGAATGAGATATAAGCATATACTATCCATTTCTACTCAAATCGTTTAATCTAAACAAAAATAATAATCAAAAATATATGATACTCTATTAAGATGAGAAAAAAATTCATACATTCAATGCTAATACCAATAGAGATCATCTAAACTTTTGAATAAATAAGAAATGTGTTTGGAGTAGAAAAAATATATATTTCACTCTGAATAAAAGAAATTAGGTTCAAATTATATCTCACAAGGGTAGTCTCCACTAAAAAATTCATAAACACCGATTTTGGGTTTAATATAATTTCCACATTTTATCAAGAAATACTAGTTATGACAAAAACTAACTAATTATCAAAAATAATTACAAAATATTTCATGATATGTTTTCAAAAATTAATCAACAGTACCAAAGACTTAACTATTTACTTAAATTTGATTTAAAGAAATGATACATTTTTGTGATAATTTTTTTTATATATATATATATATTTTTTATTTTTTATTAAGCATGGTAACTTTTCACCACCCCCAACCTAGAACTTACATTGTCCTCAATGTAACAACTGCAAATTAAAGATAAAGAGAAAAAAAGGAGAAAGATTACCTATTTCTTGAGAATGTGTAAGTAGTAATGAAGAAATGCAGGTGCATCCATCATATTCATCATTAAAGTGTATACAGACAGATCGCTGTGAACTTCTAACATCTCAACAAATATTTTAGTTTTAACAATTTTAAAAATTATTCACATACAAGTAAACTCAAATAAACAATAAAATTAAGTAAATAAAACAAATAACAAAAAAATTACCTAACATGATGGGTTGCCTCCCATCCAGCACTTAGTTTAACGTCTTAGCAAGACGTATCTTTTTGGTGCTAAGGGTTACTCAGCCAAATGCAATCCATTTCAGCAATGTTGTTTGGTTCTTCTAAATAAGGCTTGACACGATGGCCATTAACTTTGAACGTTTTTTGTGTCTTGGAGTCCAATAGTTCTACCACTCCATGTTCAGATACCTGAACTATTTTGAATGGTCCATCCCATCTTGATCTCAGCTTTCCTGGAAACAATCTCAAACGAGAGTTAAATAAAAGAATTTCATTCCAGGGTGAAAAGTTTTAGGAACTAGCCTCTTGTCATGATAGCGCTTAGTACGCTCTTTGTATAACTTGGCATTCTCATAAGCTTCATTCCTAATTTCTTCCAACTCATGAAGCTGGAGTACTCGTTTTTCACCTGCTTTATCTAAATCCATGTTTAGCTCTTTAATTGCCCAATAAGCCTTGTGTTCAAGTTCAACTAGAAGGTGGCACGCTTTCCCAAAGATTAACCGGTAAGGGCTCATCCCAATAGGTGTTTTGTAAGCGGTGCGGTATGCCCATAAGGCATCATTTAACTTAAATGCCCAATCCTTCCTTGAAGGACGCACAGTGCGTTCCAGTATTACCTTAATTTGCCTATTACTTACTTCCACTAAACCGGAAGTTTGAGGATGATATGGAGTAGCTACCTTATGTGTGATGTTGTACTTGTTTAGTACTCCATCAAAGAGTTTGTTACAAAAATGGCTACCTCCATCACTTATTATAGCTCTAGGCGTTCCGAACCTACTGAATATGAAATCTTTCAATAATTTCACAACACATTAGCATCATTGGTTTTGGTGGGGATAGCTTCTACCCACTTGGACACATAATCCACAGCAACCAAAATGTATTGAAAACCATTAGATGGGGGAAAAGGACCCATAAAGTCAATCCCCCATACATCAAAGAGTTCAACAACTAAATTAGATGTCAAAGGCATTTCATCTCTTTTGCTTATGTTTCCTATTCTTTGACATCTATCACATTGTGCACAAAACATATGAGCATCTTTAAAAAGAGTGGGCCAAAAGAATCCAGACTGTAATATCTTACGGGCTGTCTTTTCACCTCCAAAATGACCCCCACAATGAAGTTCATGACAAAAAGTCAGAATGCTCTTATGTTCTTCTTCAGGTACACATCTCCGGATGACTTGATCTTGACCAATTTTGTATAAATAAGGGTCATCCCAGAAATAGTCCTTAATAGTTTTAAAAAACCTTTTCTTGTCCTGATATGAAGTGTTTGGTCGCAAAACACCAGTGGCAAGATAGTTTACAATATCAGCATACCATGGGTTCGGACCTATGAAAAATAACTGTTCATCAGGAAAGGTTTCAACTATATCGTCATTACTCTCATCTTTAAGAGAATTGAAGTCAGAAATCAACCTAGACAAATGGTCAGCTACTAAGTTTTCACTGCCTTTCTTATCCTTGATTTCTAGGTCAAATTCTTGTAAGAGTAAGACCCACCTGATTAATCTTGGCTTGGCATTTGGTTTACTTAATAGGTATCTTAAAGCAGCATGATCAGAATGCACAATCACTTTAGATCCTACTAAATAAGACCGAAATTTGTCTAAAGAGAATACTATAGCCAAGAATTCATTTTCAGTGGTGGTGTAATTCATCTGGGCATCATTGAGTGTTTTGCTAGCATAGTAGATGACATGTAAACGCTTATCCACTCTTTGTCCCAGGACTGCTCCTATTGCATAATCAGAAGCGTCACACATTATTTCAAAGGGTAAAGACCAGTTTGGTGCCATTATAACAGGGGTAGATGTGAGTTTATCTTTCAAGGTATTAAAGGAAGTAAGGTAGTCATTGTTGAAATCAAAATCAGCATCTTTGGATAGCAAGTTACATAATGGACGACTTATTTTAGAGAAATCTTTAATAAATCGTCTGTAGAATCCTGCATGTCCCAAGAAGCTTCTTATCCCCTTCACAGATGTAGGGGGAGGTAGTTTGGATATCAATTCAACTTTTGCCTTATCAACTTCAATACCCTTGTTTGAAATTATATGTCCTAAAACTATCCCTTGTTGAACCATAAAATGACTTTTCTCCCAACTAAGGGTTAGATTGCATTCAATGCATCTTTCTAAAACCAAAGTCAATTTATGTAAGCAATCATCAAATGAGTTCCCAAAGACAGAGAAATCGTCCATGAAAATCTCAATGAATTTTTCCACCATGTCCGAAAAAATGGATATCATGCATCTCTGGAACGTGGCAGGGGCATTGCATAACCCAAATGGCATTCTGCGAAAAGCAAATGTCCCAAAAGGACATGTAAATGTGGTCTTTTCCTGATCTTCTGGTGCTATGGGTACTTGATAATATCCAGACAGTCCATCCAAAAAACAGTAAAATTCGTGCCCAGCTAATCTTTCCAACATTTGATCAATGAATGGAAGAGGAAAGTGATCCTTTTTCGTATATAAATTTAGTTTCCTAAAATCTATACACATTCTCCATCCAGTGATTATTCTAGTGGGCACTAATTCACTTTTGTCATTCTTAACAACTGTTATCCCATATTTCTTTGGTACCACATGCACTGGACTAACCCACTTACTATCCGCAATAGGATAGATAATCCCTTCTTCTAATAATTTAAGAATTTCCTTCTTAACTACCTCTTGCATGTTTGGGTTTAGTCTTCTTTGGGCCTCTCGTACAGGTTTAGCACCGTCCTCCAAGTTGATCTTGTGCATACACATTGTTGGACTAATGCCTCTTATATCCCCTATACTCCAACCTATAGATTTCTTAAACTGTTTAAGCACTTTGATGAGTTCCTTTTCTTGTGGTTTGGTCAAGGTTGAAGAAATTATCACTGGATAAGTTTCCCCTTCTCCCAAAAACACATATTTTAAGTGCTCAGGTAAGTCTTTGAGTTCAAGTTCAGGTGGATTGGCCTCTTTAATAGATGAAGAACTGGGTAGATTTAAAAGTGTACTAGATTTTGTCATCACTTCATTATTGTCTAGTTGTTCAAGGTACCCCTTTATTTCCTCATCTAAATCTTCTTCAACCTTTTCAAGTGTAAGAACGGTTTCAAGCTTGTCCTCTATTCTGGTTCAGAAAAAGGTGTTTTGGACAAGATTATCCAAAGGATTAACATCGAATATTTCATCGATGGCAGAAATAGAAGGGAAAGGTGAAGAATCAAAAACTTTAAAATGAACAGTCTCTCCTAAGACTGTCATTGTCAAATTTCCATCTTGGACATCAATAATAGGTTTAGAAGTTGCCATAAATGGTCTACCAAGCAATATTGTGTGCTCTCTGTCCAATGCTGGATTTTCTTGCATATCCAGAACCACAAAGTCAACAGGTATTATCAGTTTGTCTACTTGTACCAAAACATCCTCAACTATTCCCTCTGGATATTTAAGAGATCTATCTGCAAGTTGAAGGGACATAGTTGTGGGTTTTAAATCCCCTAGATTGAGTTGTAAGAATATAGAGTAGGGCATCAAATTTATACTAGCACCTAAATCAAGCATTGCTTTAGCAACCTTCCTATCCCCCATAGTTATGTTTATAATAAAACTTCCAGGGTCTTTCAACTTAGGGGGTAGTTTGTGCTGAAGTACAGCGCTAGAAATTTCTGAAACTACTACTCGTTCATTCAGTTCATACCTCCTTTTCTTAGTGTTCAACTCTTTGAAAAACTTGGCATATGAGGGCACATTCATGATCACTTCTAACAATGGTAAATTGATATTCACTTTAGAGAGCATATTAAAAAGATCATTGAATTGCTTATCTTGTTTGGACTCTTTTAACCGGTGGGGAAAAGGTACTTGTATCTGGTGTGGTTCTGTTGTCTTTTGAATTTTGGGGGTGTCAGATGACCCCCCAATGAGTTTTTCAGAAGGCTTGTTAAGTTTAACACTTGTTTCTCCTTTTTGCGAGATTAGAGTATCGCCTTCTTTGTTACCTGAAGTACAAGGTAGATTGTTAGAGATTTCAGGTAAACTGGTATTGACTACCTTACCACTTCGATGGGTTCTAACATCCTTTGCTTGTTCTGGTTGACTGGGCAACTTTCCTGGTTCTTTCTTTTGCATTTGTTCAGCCAGTTGCCCAACTTTAGATTCAATTCATTTAACCGAAGCCTCCATGGTGTTCAACCTTTGATTAGTCATCAATTGGTTGTCACGACTAACTTGAATAAAAGCATTCAAGCTATCTTCTAAGGTTGGCTTAAAAGATTGGCTTGGTGGGTAAGGGTGGTTGTTATCCGACCTTAGTGTTGGATATTGGGTGTAGGCTGGGTGATTATAGGTGTTTGGATGATACCTTTGAAAAGATTGGACTTCCTCTATGGCATTGACACTAGAATCACAAGTATTTGAACAATTATGAGTACCATGCCCAATTGAACAACACACTTCACATACCTCTTGATTTGAAATTTGGTGGGAAGTGAGGAATTTCACTTGTTTAGTCAATTCAGCAAGTTGCAAGGTTATCTCATTATCAGAGCCGACTTCATTGACCTTTGCTTTCCTTCTACCACCTCTTTGTTGGGAATTAGAACCCAATAGCTCATAGAGATTATAGGTTTCCTCTGCGGTCTTTTCTCCTACAGCACCTCCAGCAGCATTATCAACCATGTATTGACTCTGTAGTATCAATCCATCGTAAAAGAATTGGTTTTGTAGCTGTAATGGAAAGCTATGATTTTGACATTGAATGAAAAGGAGTTTGAATCGTTCCCAAGCTTCATGAAAGGGCTCTTCATACATTTGAGAAAATGTTGCTATCTTTGTTCTTAGATCAATAGTCTTTTGATGGGAATAGAACCTACCCATGAAAATTTCATAGACTGCCTCCCAAGTTTTAAGAGAACCTGACTGTAGAGTAATGAACCATGACCAAGCTTTATCTTTGAGAGTGTAAGGAAAACACCTCATCCTAAGTTGATCTTCATTAATTGCATGTAGTGGAAAGGTTTGGACAATAGCATAGAATTCTCGAATGAAATTTAAAGGGTCTTCATTAGGGATACCGTAAAAGGAAGGCAACAAAGAATAATGAATCTTTTTCAATTCATAATTCCTTGCAGCCTCTTGTAATTGGATACCGGAAGTTACATTGCCAATGATTGGCATTGTATATTCTTTCATCTTTTTCCGCCTATCTTCAGCATCTCCCATGGTTGTTTGTAGTTGAAAATGATCCTCCTCCTATTGTGTATCAACATTTTGCTTTTAGTAGATATCTCTAAGAAATATTTATAACTTGATAAAACGTAAAAGCAAAAAGTGCAAGGAACCTATAATATTTTTTTTTTTAAATTTTTTAAATTTAAGCGATTGGATAGAATTTTTGAAACAAACGAATTTTATTTCATCTGAATTTTTATTACACGCAAACTAAAACAAAGGAAAATACAATAATGGGTGACCTCCCATACAGGACTAAAATTTATCGTCTTCTAGTAAGACGTTTCTTGGAGATTGCAGAATGAAAAACTCAATGTCTCCTCTTCATTGAATTCATTTAAGTATCAAATTAGTCTTTGCCTTTTTGCAAATGTTCAACTAACTGTTCAACTTGAACTTCCACCTTTTTGATAGAAGCTTCCACAGAGTCCAACCGTTGATTGGTTTTAGATTGGTTATCCCTACAAACTTGAATAAAAGAATTCAAGTTGTCCTCCAGAGTTGGTTTATTGGGAATGCTTCTTGGAATAGGTGGGTGGAATTGCTGGCCTGCCTGGTTTGAGTTTTGAGTGAAAGGAGGGTTGTTTTGCCTCCAAGAGAAATTTGGATGACTTCTCCACCCAGGATTATAGGTATTTGAATTGGGATCAAACCTTGGTCTCTGTTGATATGCTCCCAACACATTGACCTGTTCAGGTCCAGTTGTTTCTCCTTGATATGGACAGGCTTTAGTACCATGTCCCATGTTGCTATACAAACCATATTGATCATTATTGGTGTTGGTTTGTGTAGCGAGAAGGGCAACTTGCTTAGTCAGTTGAACAAGTTGTTGTTGAACTTCATTACTGGAGTCGATTTCATGAACTCCAGCTTTTCTCACTCGGGAGCTTTTCTGTTGGGAATTAGCACCCAACATCTCAAAGAGGTTATACGTCTCTGAGGCAGTCTTTTCTCCTATTGCTCCTCCTGCAGCGTTGTCGACAATGAACTGACATTGTTGTGTAAGTCCATCGTAAAAGAATTGGTTCTGCAACTGCAGGGGAAAGCTAAGATGGGGACATTGAGTGAGAAACATTTTGAACCTATCCCAAGCTTCATGGAATGGTTCTCCTTCCATCTGAGAGAAAGTAGCAATCTTTCCTCTCAACTCTGATGTTTTTTTATGGGAATAGAATTTTCCCATGAATTTATTGTAAATGTTACCCCATGTCATCAGAGAACCTGGGGGAAGTGACATCAACCAAGCTTTGGCCTTATCCTTTAGAGTGTAGGGAAAACATCTCATCCTAAGCTGATCCTCGTTTAGAATACCGAGGGGGAATGTTTGGACCGTAGCATAGAAATCTCTCATAAAGGAAAGAGAATCTTCATTAGGTAGCCCATAAAAGGAAGGAAGCATAGAAAAATGAATATTTTTAAGGTCATAATTCCGAGCAGCCTCTCCCAACTGGATAGCGGCAGTTGCCGTGCCTATTACCGGTCTTGCAAACTCCTTCATCGTGGTTTCCCTAATATGTTGGTTTTCCTCCATTTCTTTTGGTTCTAGTAAAGGATTAAGACTTGGTTCTATGTTTGGCTCAAAAACAGGTTGATGGGTAGAATCCAGTTTTGTTGACACTTGTTTAAATTTATGAAATTTATTTACATATGGTGTAAGAGGGTTTCCTAAGGATCTCTTACCACGCATAGACTATTGTAAACGTAAATTTAAAACTCCTGTCAACAAAATAAAAAAATTTAGAGAAAATTTACATGTTATTTAATACAAAGCACTAAACAAAACTAGTTAAACCCTAAAAAAGAAATTGTTTTTTTTTTATTTTTTTTATTTTGTAACATAATTAGTATTAACCAAGAGTGCTCCCAGGAAAGAATGGTGGTGCAAATGGCTCCTTAAATACCATTCTCCTAGCCAGAGCAACGTTCCCATGAAAGACTAGTGGCACAAAGGCTTTCAAGAACTAGTCTCCTAGATAGAACTCCCTTAGATTTTTACTTTTCATGTTATTTAGTTAATTAGGTATAAATTCAAGTAATGTTTTTTATTTTTTTATTTTTTTATTTTTTTTATTTTATTCATGAACGGTAATTTTATTTTACTATTCACGCTATATAATGTCTTATTAACCTAAATTTTTTTTGAATTTTGAATTTTAAATTTTTATTTATTTATTTATTTATTTATTTTATTTATTATGAATTTTGAAATTTGATTATTGTTAAAATATCACAATTATTTACAGCACAAAAATGTTTTTAAAATTTTGATAAATAATTTAAAAACGCTATTCCTTCCCCGGCAACGGCGCCAAAAATTTGATGAACGAAAACCGGAATCGCCGATCTTCGCAAATACTTTGGTTTTAATATTTATAAAACTCTCGCAAGTGCACGAATCATTTCGAAGAAAATGATAAGTATACTCCCAAGGTCGATCTAAGGAAGGAATGTATGTGGTTTTTAATTTATTATTCAAACTTTTAAAAACGAAATTAAATCCTAAACATCCTGTCACGATAGTTTGGTTTTTGTGTTCCTAATCTAATAACATAAAATAAACATATATACAGATTAATTAAATATAATCTAATAACATAAAAATAAACATAGATACAAATTCAATAAATAATTATCTAAAAATAAACATATATATAGATTCAATAAATATTCATGCAAATTTTTATCATTTATATTAGCGGAGTATTTATGGATGTAATAACTAAATTAATTATGCTTGCTCATATTAACTAGGTTATTAAAGATATAAATTGATATTTTATTGATTCTCTCTTTTTTATATAAATACCACCTTTGGTGGGGTTAGATATTCTTTGTTAACTAAACAAATCAATTAACACCTATGGGTGGGGTTGATAACTAATATGCTTAATTAAATTAATTCCTTTTTCTAAGAGATTGAAAATGAACCATTTAAATGCCACCTTTGGTGGGGTTAGACAATTTAAACATTATTCAAGGTGTCCAAATTAAACATAAGAATTTAATTATCCGAGTACTAACTTTCAAGTTTTAAAACCACTATTGAAAACATGTTGTCAATACATTTTCACATAATAATTCTTATAAAAACTTTCGAAATAGAGTTTCACTCTAACTACCGGGCGATTGTACCAACAAATAAAAGAGCACTACTCTAAATTAGACCGGATAACTAAACCTTAAAATCTAATTTTCAGGTTTAAGTTTGTAATGAAAAATAATATATTTCTCTCTAACATTCTTAATATAAATTCTTGAATAAAAACAAAATCAATTCATTTTAGAGATTTTTACTTATTTAATATTTCGCAAGCATAACAACGTCATTATTACATCATATTTACTAAACAGCCAGCATAGTTAAATTTAACCACAGACAAGTTGAATATAACATGTAAGAATAAAGCATAAAAATAACTATAAAGAAAATAATATCCTTACAGAACTTTGACGCTATTCCCGTAGCTAGAAAACCTCCGAACGGAATTTGCACTTCCATATATTGAATCAAAAATCTAAATTATTACAAAAACATTACAAGTTCCTCTCAAAAAGAGAAGAACTCTAAACCTAAGAGAATTGAACTAAAAACTAAGAGAAAAACTAAGAAAAGCTTAGAAACTAAGAAAGAAACTAAGAGAAACTAAAAACTAAGAAATGAGAGAAAGAAAGAAGAGAGAAGTCAGTTTTGAAGGTGTGATTTGAAGTGAAGGGAAGGGGGGTATTTATAGGTGAGGATGGAGAGAAAAAATGAGTAAAACAAATGTTAAAAAATGTAAAAACGCGTATTGGAATTGCTGATGTCATCAATGACGTCAGCATGACGTCACAGGGGCTGCTGCACGTAAAAAATGGGGCGAAAACGGGTTGGGCGCGCGGTGGGGCTGCTACTAGGCGCTGCGCGCGCGCGCTGGGGTTGTCGCTGCGCGCAGCTCGGCGCGCGTGAACAGTGCACACGCGCTGCGCTGCGCGCAGCTGGGGAGGCCAGCGCGCGCGCGGCATGGGGCACTGGGCTGCGCGCACGGCTGGGCTGCGGCGCGCGATTTCCGTCTTTTTGACATTTTTGACCTTTTCGACCCATTTCGTCCGATTTTTCCATGTTTGTTGACCTTTTCTCACTTATTTATTGATATATTTGTGATGTATTGCTTCAAGTATTCCTCTTTGAGTCTTTAAATTGCGTTTTTAAGCCAAAATTCCTGAAAAACAATAAAAATACCCGTGATTCCGAAAAAGACAAATTTATATAAATATATGATAAAACATATAAATATATATATTTTTAATCAATTAATGTACATAAAATCATGGTTATTTTAGTGCTTTTTGAGCACTCATCATGCACTTGCGAGAGTTTTATAAATATTAAAACCAAAGTATTTGCGAAGATCGGCGATGCCGGTTTTCGTTCATCAATAAGGCTTTACTTGGAATCAAGACTTACAAGGGAAAAAAAATAGTGAGAAAAACTGAGTAAAAATAATTAAATGTAAATGAAAACTTAAACATTTTTTTTGTCTACTTCAAAAAAGAAAAAGCTAGGAAATAAATGCCAGAAATTTTATTTTCTTATAATTTTCAAATATTTAAATAGAATTTCTTATAAGTTAATACGTCAAACAATCAAACTTTAGAAATTTTGATTATTAAGTTTTTTATAAGAGGTTAATACTTCTCAATTTTATATAATTTTTGACGTCAATACTTTTACCTTATTGATAAGTTATTCTTGTTCTATTGGAATTGAACATGTCGATATTAACTAGCGTTTTACCTATCTCCCATTGAATTTTTGTTTCAAACCAATTCTTATAGTAAGAAGCAAATAAAGATGATGAGAAATGTTGAGTTCATGCACCATAGAAATATTTCTGGCAAGGTAACAAGATGTTTACAAATCATGTACACACTAACCTCTAATTATAACCTTTTTCTATTGTTAGTTAGATAACAAAGTTCGGTTAAATAAGGCTTTACGTGGAATCAAGACTTACAAAGGAATGGAAATAGTGAGAAAAACTGAGTAAAAATAATTAAATGTAAATAAAAACTTAAACATTTATTTTGTCTAATTGATAAAACAAAAAACAAGGAAATAAATGCCAGAAATTTTATTTTCTTATAATTTTCCAATATTTAAATAGAATTCCTTATAAGTTAATACGCCAAACAATCAAACTTTCAAAATTTTGATGATTAAGTTTTTTATAAGAGGTTAATACTTCTCAATTTTATATAATTTTTAACGTCAATACTTTTACCTTATTGATAATTCTTTCTTGTCCAACTGGAATTTAACCTGTTGATTTAACTTGCGTTTTACCTATCTCCCATTGAATTTTTGTTTCAATCCAATTCTTATAATAAGAAGCAAATAAAGATGATGAGAAATGTTGAGTTCATGCACCATAGAAATATTTCTGGCAAGGTTACAAGATGTTTACAAATCATGTATACACCAACCACTAATCATGACCTTTTTCTATTGTTAGTTAAATAACAAAATTCGGTTAAATAAGGCTTTACTTGGAATCAAGACTTACAAGGGAAAGAAAATAGTGAGAAAAACTGAGTAAAAATAATTAAATGTAAATGAAAACTTAAACATTTTTTTTGTCTACTTTAAAAAAGAAAAAGCTACGAAATAAATGCCAGAAATTTTATTTTCTTATAATTTTCAAATATTTAAATAGAATTTCTTATAAGTTAATACGCCAAACAATCAAACTTTAGAAATTTTGATTATTAATTTTTTATAAGAGGTTAATACTTCTCAATTTTATATAATTTTTGACGTCAATACTTTTACCTTATTGATAAGTTATTCTTGTTCTATTGGAATTGAACATGTCGATATTAACTAGCGTTTTACCTATCTCCCATTGAATTTTTGTTTCAAACCAATTCTTATAGTAAGAAGCAAATAAAGATGATGAGAAATGTTGAGTTCATGCACCATAGAAATATTTCTGGCAAGGTAACAAGATGTTTACAAATCATGTACACACTAACCTCTAATTATAACCTTTTTCTATTGTTAGTTAGATAACAAAATTCGGTTAAATAAGGCTTTACGTGGAATCAAGATTTACAAGGGAATGGAAATAGTGAGAAAAACTGAGTAAAAATAATTAAATGTAAATAAAAACTTACACATTTTTTTTGTCTAATTGATAAAACAAAAAACAAGGAAATAAATGCCAGAAATTTTATTTTCTTATAATTTTCCAATATTTAAATAGAATTCCTTATAAGTTAATACGCCAAACAATCAAACTTTCAAAATTTTGATGATTAAGTTTTTTATAAGAGGTTAATACTTCTCAATTTTATATAATTTTTAACGTCAATACTTTTACCTTATTGATAATTCTTTCTTGTCCAACTGGAATTTAACCTGTTGATTTAACTTGCGTTTTACCTATCTCCCATTGAATTTTTGTTTCAATCCAATTCTTATAATAAGAAGCAAATAAAGATGATGAGAAATGTTGAGTTCATGCACCATAGAAATATTTCTGTCAAGGTTACAAGATGTTTACAAATCATGTATACACCAACCACTAATCATGACCTTTTTCTATTGTTAGTTAGATAACAAAATTCGGTTAAATAAGGCTTTACTTGGAATCAAGACTTACAAGGGAAACAAAATAGTGAGAAAAACTGAGTAAAAATAATTAAATGTAAATGAAAACTTAAACATTTTTTTTGTCTACTTTAAAAAAGAAAAAGCTAGGAAATAAATGCCAGAAATTTTATTTTCTTATAATTTTCAAATATTTAAATAGAATTTCTTATAAGTTAATACGCCAAACAATCAAACTTTAGAAATTTTGATTATTAAGTTTTTTATAAGAGGTTAATACTTCTCAATTTTATATAATTTTTGACGTCAATACTTTTACCTTATTGATAAGTTATTCTTGTTCTATTGGAATTGAACATGTCGATATTAACTAGCGTTTTACCTATCTCCCATTGAATTTTTGTTTCAAACCAATTCTTATAGTAAGAAGCAAATAAAGATGATGAGAAATGTTGAGTTCATGCACCATAGAAATATTTCTGGCAAGGTAACAAGATGTTTACAAATCATGTACACACTAACCTCTAATTATAACCTTTTTCTATTGTTAGTTAGATAACAAAGTTCGGTTAAATAAGGCTTTACGTGGAATCAAGACTTACAAAGGAATGGAAATAGGGAGAAAAACTGAGTAAAAATAATTAAATGTAAATAAAAACTTAAACATTTATTTTGTCTAATTGATAAAAACAAAAAACAAGGAAATAAATGCCAGAAATTTTATTTTCTTATAATTTTCCAATATTTAAATAGAATTCCTTATAAGTTAATACCCCAAACAATCAAACTTTCAAAATTTTGATGATTAAGTTTTTTATAAGAGGTTAATACTTCTCAATTTTATATAATTTTTAACGTCAATACTTTTACCTTATTGATAATTCTTTCTTGTCCAACTGGAATTTAACCTGTTGATTTAACTTGCGTTTTACCTATCTCCCATTGAATTTTTGTTTCAATCCAATTCTTATAATAAGAAGCAAATAAAGATGATGAGAAATGTTGAGTTCATGCACCATAGAAATATTTCTGGCAAGGTTACAAGATGTTTACAAATCATGTATACACCAACCACTAATCATGACCTTTTTCTATTGTTAGTTAAATAACAAAATTCGGTTAAATAAGGCTTTACTTGGAATCAAGACTTACAAGGGAAAGAAAATAGTGAGAAAAACTGAGTAAAAATAATTAAATGTAAATGAAAACTTAAACATTTTTTTTGTCTACTTTAAAAAAGAAAAAGCTAGGAAATAAATGCCAGAAATTTTATTTTCTTATAATTTTCAAATATTTAAATAGAATTTCTTATAAGTTAATACGCCAAACAATCAAACTTTAGAAATTTTGATTATTAAGTTTTTTATAAGAGGTTAATACTTCTCAATTTTATATAATTTTTGACGTCAATACTTTTACCTTATTGATAAGTTATTCTTGTTCTATTGGAATTGAACATGTCGATATTAACTAGCGTTTTACCTATCTCCCATTGAATTTTTGTTTCAAACCAATTCTTATAGTAAGAAGCAAATAAAGATGATGAGAAATGTTGAGTTCATGCACCATAGAAATATTTCTGGCAAGGTAACAAGATGTTTACAAATCATGTACACACTAACCTCTAATTATAACCTTTTTCTATTGTTAGTTAGATAACAAAGTTCGGTTAAATAAGGCTTTACGTGGAATCAAGACTTACAAAGGAATGGAAATAGTGAGAAAAACTGAGTAAAAATAATTAAATGTAAATAAAAACTTAAACATTTATTTTGTCTAATTGATAAAACAAAAAACAAGGAAATAAATGCCAGAAATTTTATTTTCTTATAATTTTCCAATATTTAAATAGAATTCCTTATAAGTTAATACCCCAAACAATCAAACTTTCAAAATTTTGATGATTAAGTTTTTTATAAGAGGTTAATACTTCTCAATTTTATATAATTTTTAACGTCAATACTTTTACCTTATTGATAATTCTTTCTTGTCCAACTGGAATTTAACCTGTTGATTTAACTTGCGTTTTACCTATCTCCCATTGAATTTTTGTTTCAATCCAATTCTTATAATAAGAAGCAAATAAAGATGATGAGAAATGTTGAGTTCATGCACCATAGAAATATTTCTGGCAAGGTTACAAGATGTTTACAAATCATGTATACACCAACCACTAATCATGACCTTTTTCTATTGTTAGTTAAATAACAAAATTCGGTTAAATAAGGCTTTACTTGGAATCAAGACTTACAAGGGAAAGAAAATAGTGAGAAAAACTGAGTAAAAATAATTAAATGTAAATGAAAACTTAAACATTTTTTTTGTCTACTTTAAAAAAGAAAAAGATAGGAAATAAATGCCAGAAATTTTATTTTCTTATAATTTTCAAATATTTAAATAGAATTTCTTATAAGTTAATACGTCAAACAATCAAACTTTAGAAATTTTGATTATTAAGTTTTTTATAAGAGGTTAATACTTCTCAATTTTATATAATTTTTGACGTCAATACTTTTACCTTATTGATAAGTTATTCTTGTTCTATTGGAATTGAACATGTCGATATTAACTAGCGTTTTACCTATCTCCCATTGAATTTTTGTTTCAAACCAATTCTTATAGTAAGAAGCAAATAAAGATGATGAGAAATGTTGAGTTCATGCACCATAGAAATATTTCTGGCAAGGTAACAAGATGTTTACAAATCATGTATACACCAACCACTAATCATCACCTTTTTCTATTGTTAGTTAGATAACAAAATTCAGTTAAATAAGGCTTTACTTGGTATCAAGACTTACAAGGGAAAGAAAATAGTGACAAAAACTGAGTAAAAATTATTAAATGTAAATAAAAACTTAAACATTTTTTTTGCCTACTTTACAAAACAAAAAGCTTGGAAATAAATCCCAGAAATTTTATTTTCTTATAATTTTCCAATATTTAAATAGAATTCCTTATAAGTTAATACGCCAAACAATAAATATTTCAAAATTTTGATGATTAAGTTTTTTATAAGAGGTTAATACTTCTCAATTTTATATAATTTTTAACGTCAATACTTTTACCGTATTGATAATTCTTTCTTGTCCAACTGGAATTTAACCTGTTGATTTAACTTGCGTTTTACCTATCTCCCATTGAATTTTTGTTTCAATCCAATTCTTATAATAAGAAGCAAATAAAGATGATGAGAAATGTTGAGTTCATGCACCATAGAAATATTTCTGGCAAGTTTACAAGATGTTTACAAATCATGTATACACCAACCACTAATCATCACCTTTTTCTATTGTTAGTTAGATAACAAAATTCAGTTAAATAAGGCTTTACTTGGTATCAAGACTTACAAGGGAAAGAAAATAATGAGAAAAACTGAGTAAAAATAATTAAATGTAAATGAAAACTTAAACATTTTTTTGTCTACTTTAAAAAAGAAAAAGCTAGGAAATAAATTACAGAAATTTTATTTTCTTATAATTTTCGAATATTTAAATAGAATTTCTTATAAGTTAATACGCCAAACAATCAAACATTAGAAATTTTGATTATTAAGTTTCTTATACGTGGTAAATACTTCTCAATTTTATATAATTTTTGACGTCAATACTTTTACCTTATTTATGAGTTATTCTTGTTCTACTGGAGTTGAACATGTTGATATTAACTTGCGTTTTACCTGTCTCCCATTGAATTTTTGTTTCAAACCAATTCTTATAGTAAGAAGCAAATAAAGATGATGGGAAATATTGAGTTCATGCACCATAGAAATATTTTTGGCAAGGTAACAAGATGTTTAAAAATCATGTACACATTAACCTCTAATTATAACCTTTTTCTATTGTTAGTTAGATAACAAAGTTCGGTTAAATAAGGCTTTACGTGGAATCAAGACTTACAAAGGAATGGAAATAGTGAGAAAAACTGAGTAAAAATAATTAAATGTAAATAAAAACTTAAACATTTATTTTGTCTAATTGATAAAACAAAAATCAAGGAAATAAATGCCAGAAATTTTATTTTCTTATAATTTTCAAATATTTAAATAGAATTTCTTATAAGTTAATACGCCAAACAATCAAACTTTAGAAATTTTGATTATTAAGTTTTTTATAAGAGGTTAATACTTCTCAATTTTATATAATTTTTGACATCAATACTTTTACCTTATTGATAAGTTATTCTTGTTCTATTGGAATTGAACATGTCGATATTAACTAGCGTTTTACCTATCTCCCATTGAATTTTTGTTTCAAACCAATTCTTATAGTAAGAAGCAAATAAAGATGATGAGAAATGTTGAGTTCATGCACAATAGAAATATTTCTGGCAAGGTAACAAGATGTTTACAAATTATGTATACACCAACCACTAATCATCACCTTTTTCTATTGTTAGTTAGATAACAAAATTCGGTTAAATAAGACTTTACTTGGAATCAAGACATACAAGGGAAAGAAAATAGTGAGAAAAATTGAGTAAAAATAATTAAATGTAAATGAAAACTTAAATATTTTTTTGTCTACTTTACAAAACAAAATGCTAGGAAATAAATGACAGAAATTTTATTTTCTTATAATTTTTGAATATTTAAATATAATTTCTTATAAGTTAATACGCCAAACAATCAAACATTAGAAATTTTGATTATTAAGTTTCTTATACGAGGTTAATACTTCTCAATTTTATATAATTTTTGACGTCAATACTTTTACCTTATTGATAAGTTATTCTTGTTCTACTGGAGTTGAACATGTTGATATTAACTTGCGTTTTACCTATCTCCCATTGAATTTTTGTTTCAAACCAATTCTTATAGTAAGAAGCAAATAAAGATGATACGAAATATTGAGTTCACGCACCATAGAAATAATTCTGGCAAGGTAACAAGATGTTTACAAATCATGTACACACAAACCTATAATTATAATCTTTTTCTATTGTTAGTTAGATAACAAAATTCGGTTAAATAAGGCTTTACTTGGAATCAAGACTTACAAAGGAAAGAAAATAGTCAGAAAAATTAAGTAAAAATAATTAAATGTAAATGAAAACTTATACATTTTTATTGCCTACTTTACAAAACAAAAAGCTTAGAAATAAATCCCAGAAATTTTATATTCTTATCATTTTCAAATATTTAAATAGAATTTCTCATAAGTTAATACGCCAAACAATCACACTTTAGAAATTTGTTTTATTAAATTTTTTATAAGAGGTTAATACTTCTAAATTTTATATAATTTTTGACGTCAATACTTTTACCTTATTGATAATTTATTCTTGTCTATTGGAATTTAACCTGTTGATTTAACATGTCTTTTACCTATCTCCCCTTGAATTTTTGTTTCAATCCAATTCTTATAGTAAGAAGCAAATAAAGATGATGAGAAATGTTGAGTTCATGCACCATAGAAATATTTCTGGCAAGGTAACAAGATGTTTACAAATCATGTATACACCAACCACTAATCATCACCTTTTTCTATTGTTAGTTAGATAACAAAATTCGGTTAAATAAGGCTTTACCTGGAATCAAGACTTACAAGGGAAAGAAAATAGTTAGAAAAACTGCGTAAAAATAATTAAATGTAAATGAAAACTTAAACATTTTTTTTGTCTACTTTAAAAAAGAAAAAGCTAGGAAATAAATGCCAGAAATTTTATTTTCTTATAATTTTCAAATATTTAAATAGAATTTCTTATAAGTTAATACGCCAAACAATCAAACTTTAGAAATTTTGATTATTAAGTTTTTTATAAGAGGTTAATACTTCTCAATTTTATATAATTTTTGACGTCAATACTTTTACCTTATTGATAAGTTATTCTTGTTCTGTTGGAATTGAACATGTCGATATTAACTAGCGTTTTACCTATCTCCCATTGAATTTTTGTTTCAAACCAATTCTTATAGTAAGAAGCAAATAAAGATGATGAGAAATGTTGAGTTCATGCACAATAGAAATATTTCTGGCAAGGTAACAAGATGTTTACAAATTATGTATACACCAACCACTAATCATCACCTTTTTCTATTGTTAGTTAGATAACAAAATTCGGTTAAATAAGACTTTACTTGGAATCGAGACATACAAGGGAAAGAAAATAGTGAGAAAAATTGAGTAAAAATAATTAAATGTAAATGAAAACTTAAATATTTTTTTGTCTACTTTACAAAACAAAAGGTTAGGAAATAAATACCAGAAATTTTATTTTCTTATTATTTTTAAATATTTAAATATAATTTTTTAAAAGTTAATACGCCAAACAATCAAACTTTAGAAATTTTGATTGTTAAGTTTTTTATAAGAGGTTAATACTTCTCAATTTTATATAATTGACTACGTTAATACTTTTACCTTATTGATAATTTATTCTTGTCCTACTGGAATTTAACCTGTTGATTTAACTTGTGTTTTACCTATCTCCCATTGAATTTTTGTTTCAATCCAATTCTTATAGTAAGAAGCAAATAAAGATGATGAGAAATGTTGAGTTCATGCACCATAGAAATATTTCTGGCAAGGTAACAAGAGTTTTACAAATCATGTATACACCAACCCACTAATCATCACCTTTATCTATTGTTAGTTAGATAACAAAATTCGGTTAAATAAGACTTTACTTGGAATGAAGACATACAAGGGAAAGAAAATAGTGAGAAAAATCGAGTAAAAATAATTAAATGTAAATGAAAACTTAAACATTTTTTTGTCTACTTTACAAAACAAAACGCTAGGAAATAAATGCCAGTAATTTTATTTTCTTATTATTTTCGAATATTTAAATATAATTTCTTATAAGTTAATACGCCAAACAATCAAACTTTAGAAATTTTGATTATTAAGTTTTTTATAAGAGGTTAATGCTTCTCAATTTTATATAATTTTTGACGTCAATACTTTTACCTTATTGATAAGTTATTCTTGTTCTATTGGAATTGAACATGTCGATATTAACTAGCGTTTTACCTATCTCCCATTGAATTTTTGTTTCAAACCAATTCTTATAGTAAGAAGCAAATAAAGATGATGAGAAATGTTGAGTTCATGCACAATAAAAATATTTCTGGCAAGGTAACAAGATGTTTACAAATTATGTATACACCAACCACTAATCATCACCTTTTTCTATTGTTAGTTAGATAACAAAATTCGGTTAAATAAGACTTTACTTGGAATCAAGACATACAAGGGAAAGAAAATAGTGAGAAAAATTGAGTAAAAATAATTAAATGTAAATGAAAACTTAAATATTTTTTTGTCTACTTTACAAAACAAAATGCTAGGAAATAAATGACAGAAATTTTATTTTCTTATAATTTTTGAATATTTAAATATAATTTCTTATAAGTTAATACGCCAAACAATCAAACATTAGAAATTTTGATTATTAAGTTTCTTATACGAGGTTAATACTTCTCAATTTTATATAATTTTTGACGTCAATACTTTTACCTTATTGATAAGTTATTCTTGTTCTACTGGAGTTGAACATGTTGATATTAACTTGCGTTTTACCTATCTCCCATTGAATTTTTGTTTCAAACCAATTCTTATAGTAAGAAGCAAATAAAGATGATACGAAATATTGAGTTCACGCACCATAGAAATAATTCTGGCAAGGTAACAAGATGTTTACAAATCATGTACACACAAACCTATAATTATAATCTTTTTCTATTGTTAGTTAGATAAAAAAATTCGGTTAAATAAGGCTTTACTTGGAATCAAGACTTACAAAGGAAAGAAAATAGTCAGAAAAATTGAGTAAAAATAATTAAATGTAAATAAAAACTTATACATTTTTATTGCCTACTTTACAAAACAAAAAGCTTAGAAATAAATCCCAGAAATTTTATTTTCTTATAATTTTCAAATATTTAAATAGAATTTCTTATAAGTTAATACGCCAAACAATCAAACTTTAGAAATTTTGATTATTAAGTTTTTTATAAGAGGTTAATACTTCTCAATTTTATATAATTTTTGACGTCAATACTTTTACCTTATTGATAAGTTATTCTTGTTCTGTTGGAATTGAACATGTCGATATTAACTAGCGTTTTACCTATCTCCCATTGAATTTTTGTTTCAAACCAATTCTTATAGTAAGAAGCAAATAAAGATGATGAGAAATGTTGAGTTCATGCACAATAGAAATATTTCTGGCAAGGTAACAAGATGTTTACAAATTATGTATACACCAACCACTAATCATCACCTTTTTCTATTGTTAGTTAGATAACAAAATTCGGTTAAATAAGACTTTACTTGGAATCGAGACATACAAGGGAAAGAAAATAGTGAGAAAAATTGAGTAAAAATAATTAAATGTAAATGAAAACTTAAATATTTTTTTGTCTACTTTACAAAACAAAAGGTTAGGAAATAAATACCAGAAATTTTATTTTCTTATTATTTTTAAATATTTAAATATAATTTTTTAAAAGTTAATACGCCAAACAATCAAACTTTAGAAATTTTGATTGTTAAGTTTTTTATAAGAGGTTAATACTTCTCAATTTTATATAATTGACTACGTTAATACTTTTACCTTATTGATAATTTATTCTTGTCCTACTGGAATTTAACCTGTTGATTTAACTTGTGTTTTACCTATCTCCCATTGAATTTTTGTTTCAATCCAATTCTTATAGTAAGAAGCAAATAAAGATGATGAGAAATGTTGAGTTCATGCACCATAGAAATATTTCTGGCAAGGTAACAAGAGTTTTACAAATCATGTATACACCAACCCACTAATCATCACCTTTATCTATTGTTAGTTAGATAACAAAATTCGGTTAAATAAGACTTTACTTGGAATGAAGACATACAAGGGAAAGAAAATAGTGAGAAAAATCGAGTAAAAATAATTAAATGTAAATGAAAACTTAAACATTTTTTTGTCTACTTTACAAAACAAAACGCTAGGAAATAAATGCCAGTAATTTTATTTTCTTATTATTTTCGAATATTTAAATATAATTTCTTATAAGTTAATACGCCAAACAATCAAACTTTAGAAATTTTGATTATTAAGTTTTTTATAAGAGGTTAATGCTTCTCAATTTTATATAATTTTTGACGTCAATACTTTTACCTTATTGATAAGTTATTCTTGTTCTATTGGAATTGAACATGTCGATATTAACTAGCGTTTTACCTATCTCCCATTGAATTTTTGTTTCAAACCAATTCTTATAGTAAGAAGCAAATAAAGATGATGAGAAATGTTGAGTTCATGCACAATAGAAATATTTCTGGCAAGGTAACAAGATGTTTACAAATTATGTATACACCAACCACTAATCATCACCTTTTTCTATTGTTAGTTAGATAACAAAATTCGGTTAAATAAGACTTTACTTGGAATCAAGACATACAAGGGAAAGAAAATAGTGAGAAAAATTGAGTAAAAATAATTAAATGTAAATGAAAACTTAAATATTTTTTTGTCTACTTTACAAAACAAAATGCTAGGAAATAAATGACAGAAATTTTATTTTCTTATAATTTTTGAATATTTAAATATAATTTCTTATAAGTTAATACGCCAAACAATCAAACATTAGAAATTTTGATTATTAAGTTTCTTATACGAGGTTAATACTTCTCAATTTTATATAATTTTTGACGTCAATACTTTTACCTTATTGATAAGTTATTCTTGTTCTACTGGAGTTGAACATGTTGATATTAACTTGCGTTTTACCTATCTCCCATTGAATTTTTGTTTCAAACCAATTCTTATAGTAAGAAGCAAATAAAGATGATACGAAATATTGAGTTCACGCACCATAGAAATAATTCTGGCAAGGTAACAAGATGTTTACAAATCATGTACACACAAACCTATAATTATAATCTTTTTCTATTGTTAGTTAGATAAAAAAATTCGGTTAAATAAGGCTTTACTTGGAATCAAGACTTACAAAGGAAAGAAAATAGTCAGAAAAATTGAGTAAAAATAATTAAATGTAAATAAAAACTTATACATTTTTATTGCCTACTTTACAAAACAAAAAGCTTAGAAATAAATCCCAGAAATTTTATTTTCTTATAATTTTCAAATATTTAAATAGAATTTCTTATAAGTTAATACGCCAAACAATCAAACTTTAGAAATTTTGATTATTAAGTTTTTTATAAGAGGTTAATACTTCTCAATTTTATATAATTTTTGACGTCAATACTTTTACCTTATTGATAAGTTATTCTTGTTCTGTTGGAATTGAACATGTCGATATTAACTAGCGTTTTACCTATCTCCCATTGAATTTTTGTTTCAAACCAATTCTTATAGTAAGAAGCAAATAAAGATGATGAGAAATGTTGAGTTCATGCACAATAGAAATATTTCTGGCAAGGTAACAAGATGTTTACAAATTATGTATACACCAACCACTAATCATCACCTTTTTCTATTGTTAGTTAGATAACAAAATTCGGTTAAATAAGACTTTACTTGGAATCAAGACATACAAGGGAAAGAAAATAGTGAGAAAAATTGAGTAAAAATAATTAAATGTAAATGAAAACTTAAATATTTTTTTGTCTACTTTACAAAACAAAAGGTTAGGAAATAAATACCAGAAATTTTATTTTCTTATTATTTTTAAATATTTAAATATAATTTTTTAAAAGTTAATACGCCAAACAATCAAACTTTAGAAATTTTGATTGTTAAGTTTTTTATAAGAGGTTAATACTTCTCAATTTTATATAATTGACTACGTTAATACTTTTACCTTATTGATAATTTATTCTTGTCCTACTGGAATTTAACCTGTTGATTTAACTTGTGTTTTACCTATCTCCCATTGAATTTTTGTTTCAATCCAATTCTTATAGTAAGAAGCAAATAAAGATGATGAGAAATGTTGAGTTCATGCACCATAGAAATATTTCTGGCAAGGTAACAAGAGTTTTACAAATCATGTATACACCAACCCACTAATCATCACCTTTATCTATTGTTAGTTAGATAACAAAATTCGGTTAAATAAGACTTTACTTGGAATGAAGACATACAAGGGAAAGAAAATAGTGAGAAAAATCGAGTAAAAATAATTAAATGTAAATGAAAACTTAAACATTTTTTTGTCTACTTTACAAAACAAAACGCTAGGAAATAAATGCCAGTAATTTTATTTTCTTATTATTTTCGAATATTTAAATATAATTTCTTATAAGTTAATACGCCAAACAATCAAACTTTAGAAATTTTGATTATTAAGTTTTTTATAAGAGGTTAATGCTTCTCAATTTTATATAATTTTTGACGTCAATACTTTTACCTTATTGATAAGTTATTCTTGTTCTATTGGAATTGAACATGTCGATATTAACTAGCGTTTTACCTATCTCCCATTGAATTTTTGTTTCAAACCAATTCTTATAGTAAGAAGCAAATAAAGATGATGAGAAATGTTGAGTTCATGCACAATAGAAATATTTCTGGCAAGGTAACAAGATGTTTACAAATTATGTATACACCAACCACTAATCATCACCTTTTTCTATTGTTAGTTAGATAACAAAATTCGGTTAAATAAGACTTTACTTGGAATCAAGACATACAAGGGAAAGAAAATAGTGAGAAAAATTGAGTAAAAATAATTAAATGTAAATGAAAACTTAAATATTTTTTTGTCTACTTTACAAAACAAAATGCTAGGAAATAAATGACAGAAATTTTATTTTCTTATAATTTTTGAATATTTAAATATAATTTCTTATAAGTTAATACGCCAAACAATCAAACATTAGAAATTTTGATTATTAAGTTTCTTATACGAGGTTAATACTTCTCAATTTTATATAATTTTTGACGTCAATACTTTTACCTTATTGATAAGTTATTCTTGTTCTACTGGAGTTGAACATGTTGATATTAACTTGCGTTTTACCTATCTCCCATTGAATTTTTGTTTCAAACCAATTCTTATAGTAAGAAGCAAATAAAGATGATACGAAATATTGAGTTCACGCACCATAGAAATAATTCTGGCAAGGTAACAAGATGTTTACAAATCATGTACACACAAACCTATAATTATAATCTTTTTCTATTGTTAGTTAGATAAAAAAATTCGGTTAAATAAGGCTTTACTTGGAATCAAGACTTACAAAGGAAAGAAAATAGTCAGAAAAATTGAGTAAAAATAATTAAATGTAAATAAAAACTTATACATTTTTATTGCCTACTTTACAAAACAAAAAGCTTAGAAATAAATGCCAGAAATTTTATTTTCTTATTATTTTCGAATATTTAAATATAATTTCTTATAAGTTAATACGCCAAACAATCAAACTTTAGAAATTTTGATTATTAAGTTTTTTATAAGAGGTTAATACTTCTCAATTTTATATAATTTTTGACTTCAAAACTTTTACCTTATTCATAATTTATTCTTGTCCTACTGGAATTTAACCTGTGGATTTAACATGTGTTTTACCTATCTCCCATTGAATTTTTGTTTCAAACCAATTCTTATAGTAAGAAGCAAATAAAGATGATGAGAAATGTTGAGTTCATGCACCATAGAAATATTTCTGGCAAGGTAAAAAGATGTTTACAAATCATGTATACACCAACCACTAATCATCACCTTTTTCTATTGTTAGTTAGATAACAAAATTCGGTTAAATAAGGCTTTACCTGGAATCAAGACTTACAAGGGAAAGAAAATAGTTAGAAAAACTGCGTAAAAATAATTAAATGTAAATGAAAACTTAAACATTTTTTTTGTCTACTTTAAAAAATAAAAATCTAGGAAATAAATGCCAGAAATTTTATTTTCTTAAAATTTTCAAATATTTAAATAGAATTTCTTATAAGTTAATACGCCAAACAATCAACTTTAGAAATTTTGATTATTAAGTTTTTTATAAGAGGTTAATACTTCTCAATTTTATATAATTTTTGACGTCAATACTTTTACCTTATTGATAATTTATTCTTTTCCTACTGGAATTTAACCTGTTGATTTAACATGTGTTTTACCTATCTCCCATTGAATTTTTGTTTCAAACCAATTCTTATAGTATGAAGAAAATAAAGATGATGGGAAATATTGACTTCATGCACCATAGAAATATTTCTGGCAAGGTACCAAGATGTTTACAAATCATGTATACACGAACCACTAATCACCACCTTTTTCTATTGTTAGTTAGATAACAAAATTCGGTTAAATAATTCTTTACTTGGAATCAAGACTTACAAAGGAAAGAAAATAGTGAGAAAAAATTAGTCAAAATAAATAAATGTAAATGAAAACTTAAATATTTTTTTGTCTACTTTACAAAACAAAAGGTTAGGAAATAAATACCAGAAATTTTATTTTCTTATTATTTTTAAATATTTAAATAGAATTTCTTATAAGTTAATACGCCAAACAATCAAACTTTAGAAATTTGTTTTATTAAGTCTTTTATAGGAGGTTAATACTTCTCAATTTTAAATAATTTTTGACGTCAATACTTTTACCTTATTGATAATTTTTTCTTTTCCTAGTGGAATTGAACCTGTTGATTTAACTTGCGTTTTACCTATCTCCCATAGTATTTCTGTTTGAAACCAATTCTTATAGTAAGAAGCAAATAAAGATGATGAGAAATATTGAGTTCATGCAACATAGAAATATTTCTGGCAAGGTAACAAGATGTTTAGAAAACATGTATACACCAACCTCTAATTATAACCTTTTTCTATTGGTAGTTAGATAACAAAATTCGGTTAAATAAGGCTTTACTTGGAATCAAGACGTACAAGGGAAAGAAAATAGTGATAAAAACTGAGTAAAAATAATTAAATGTAAATGAAAACTTAAACATTTTTTTTGTCTACTTTAAAAAAGAAAAAGCTAGGAAATAAATGCTAGAAATTTTATTTTCTTATAATTTTCAAATATTTAAATATAATTTTTTAAAAGTTAATATGCCAAACAATCAAACTTTAGAAATTTTGATTGTTAAGTTTTTTATAAGAGGTTAATACTTCTCAATTTTATATAATTGACTACGTTAATACTTTTACCTTATTGATAATTTATTCTTGTCCTACTGGAATTTAACCTGTTGATTTAACTTGTGTTTTACCTATCTCCCATTGAATTTTTTTTTCAATCCAATTCTTATAGTAAGAAGCAAATAAAGATGATGAGAAATGTTGAGTTCATGCACCATAGAAATATTTCTGGCAAGGTAACAAGATGTTTACAAATCATGTATACACCAACCACTAATCATCACCTTTTTCTATTGTTAGTTAGATAACAAAATTCGGTTAAATAAGACTTTACTTGGAATGAAGACATACAAGGGAAAGAAAATAGTGAGAAAAATTGAGTAAAAATAATTAAATGTAAATGAAAACTTAAACATTTTTTTGTCTACTTTACAAAACAAAACGCTAGGAAATAAATGCCAGAAATTTTATTTTCTTATTATTTTCGAATATTTAAATATAATTTCTTATAAGTTAATACGCCAAACAATCAAACTTTAGAAATTTTGATTATTAAGTTTTTTAAAAGAGGTTAATGCTTCTCAATTTTATATAATTTTTGACGTCAGTACTTTTACCTTATTGATAAGTTATTCTTGTTCTATTGGAATTGAAATGTCGATATTAACTAGCGTTTTACCTATCTCCCATTGAATTTATGTTTCAAACCAATTCTTATAGTAAGAAGCAAAAAAAGATGATGAGAAATGTTGAGTTCATGCACCATAGAAATATTTCTTGCAAGGTAACAAGATGTTTACAAATCATGTATTCACCAACCACTAATCATCACCTTTTTCTATTGTTAGTTAGATAAAAAAATTCGGTTAAATAAGACTTTACTTGGAATCAAGACATACAAGGGAAAGAAAATAGTGAGAAAAATTGAGTAAAAATAATTAAATGTAAATGAAAACTTAAATATTTTTTTGTCTACTTTACAAAACAAAATGCTAGGAAATAAATGACAGAAATTTTATTTTCTTATAATTTTCGAATATTTAAATAGAATTTCTTATAAGTTAATACGCCAAACAATCAAACATTAGAAATTTTGATTATTAAGTTTCTTATACGAGGTTAATACTTCTCAATTTTATATAATTTTTGACGTCAATACTTTTACCTTATTGATAAGTTATTCTTGTTCTACTGGAGTTGAACATGTTGATATTAACTTGCGTTTTACCTATCTCCCATTGAATTTTTATTTCAAACCAATTCTTATAGTAAGAAGCAAATAAAGATGATACGAAATATTGAGTTCACGCACCATAGAAATAATTCTGGCAAGGTAACAAGATGTTTACAAATTACATACACACAAACCTCTAATTATAACCTTTTTCTATTGTTAGTTAGATAACAAAATTCGGTTAAATAAGGCTTTACTTGGAATCAAGACTTACAAAGGAAAAAAAATAGTCAGAAAAATTGAGTAAAAATAATTAAATGTAAATGAAAACTTATACATTTTTATTGCCTACTTTACAAAACAAAAAGCTTGGAAATAAATCCCAGAAATTTTATATTCTTATCATTTTCAAATATTTAAATAGAATTTCTCATAAGTTAATACGCCAAACAATCAAACTTTAGAAATTTGTTTTATTAAATTTTTTATAAGAGGTTAATACTTCTAAATTTTATATAATTTTTGACGTCAATACTTTTACCTTATTGATAATTTATTCTTGTCTATTGGAATTTAACCTGTTGATTTAACATGTCTTTTACCTATCTCCCCTTGAATTTTTGTTTCAATCCAATTCTTATAGTAAGAAGCAAATAAAGATGATGAGAAATGTTGAGTTCATGCACCATAGAAATATTTCTGGCAAGGTAACAAGATGTTTACAAATCATGTATACACCAACCACTAATCATCACCTTTTTCTATTGTTAGTTAGATAACAAAATTCGGTTAAATAAGGCTTTACCTGGAATCAAGACTTACAAGGGAAAGAAAATAGTTAGAAAAACTGCGTAAAAATAATTAAATGTAAATGAAAACTTAAACATTTTTTTTGTCTACTTTAAAAAATAACAATCTAGGAAATAAATGCCAGAAATTTTATTTTCTTAAAATTTTCAAATATTTAAATAGAATTTCTTATAAGTTAATACGCCAAACAATCAACTTTAGAAATTTTGATTATTAAGTTTTTTATAAGATGTTAATACTTCTCAATTTTATATAATTTTTTACGTCAATACTTTTACCTTATTGATAATTTATTCTTGTCCTACTGGAATTTAACCTGTTGATTTAACATGTGTTTTACCTATCTCCCATTGAATTTTTGTTTCAAACCAATTCTTATAGTATGAAGAAAATAAAGATGATGGGAAATATTGAGTTCATGCACCATAGAAATATTTCTGGCAAGGTACCAAGATGTTTACAAATCATGTATACACCAACCACTAATCACCACCTTTTTCTATTGTTAGTTAGATAACAAAATTCGGTTAAATAATTCTTTACTTGGAATCAAGACTTACAAAGGAAAGAAAATAGTGACAAAAAATTAGTCAAAATAAATAAATGCAAATGAAAACTTAAATATTTTTTTGTCTACTTTACAAAACAAAAGGTTAGGAAATAAATACCAGAAATTTTATTTTCTTATTATTTTTAAATATTTAAATAGAATTTCTTATAAGTTAATACGCCAAACAATCAAACTTTAGAAATTTGTTTTATTAAGTCTTTTATAGGAGGTTAATACTTCTCAATTTTATATAATTTTTGACGTCAATACTTTTACCTTATTGATAATTTTTTCTTTTCCTAGTGGAATTGAACCTGTTGATTTAACTTGCGTTTTACCTATCTCCCATAGTATTTCTGTTTGAAAGCAATTCTTATAGTAAGAAGCAAATAAAGATGATGAGAAATATTGAGTTCATGCAACATAGAAATATTTCTGGCAAGGTAACAAGATGTCTAGAAAACATGTATACACCAACCTCTAATTATAACCTTTTTCTATTGTTAGTTAGATAACAAAATTCGGTTAAATAAGGCTTTACTTGGAATCAAGACGTACAAGGGAAAGAAAATAGTGAGAAAAACTGAGTAAAAATAATTAAATGTAAATGAAAACTTAAACATTTTTTTTGTCTACTTTAAAAAAGAAAACGCTAGGAAATAAATGCCAGAAATTTTATTTTCTTATTATTTTCGAATATTTAAATATAATTTCTTATAAGTTAATACGCCAAACAATCAAACTTTAGAAATTTTGATTATTAAGTTTTTTATAAGAGGTTAATACTTCTCAATTTTATATAATTTTTGACTTCAAAACTTTTACCTTATTCATAATTTATTATTGTCCTACTAGAATTTAACCTGTGGATTTAACATGTGTTTTACCTATCTCCCATTGAATTTTTGTTTCAAACCAATTCTTATAGTAAGAAGCAAATAAAGATGATGAGAAATGTTGAGTTCATGCACCATAGAAATATTTCTGGCAAGGTAACAAGATGTTTACAAATCATGTATACACCAACCACTAATCATCACCTTTTTCTATTGTTAGTTAGATAACAAAATTCGGTTAAATAAGGCTTTACCTGGAATCAAGACTTACAAGGGAAAGAAAATAGTTAGAAAAACTGCGTAAAAATAATTAAATGTAAATGAAAACTTAAACATTTTTTTTGTCTACTTTAAAAAAGAAAAAGCTAGGAAATAAATGCTAGAAATTTTATTTTCTTATAATTTTTAAATATTTAAATATAATTTTTTATAAGTTAATACGCCAAACAATCAAACTTTAGAAATTTTGATTGTTAAGTTTTTTATAAGAGGTTAATACTTCTCAATTTTATATAATTTTTTACGTTAATACTTTTACCTTATTGATAATTTATTCTTGTCCTACTGGAATTTAACCTGTTGATTTAACTTGTGTTTTACCTATCTCCCATTGAATTTTTCTTTCAATCCAATTCTTATAGTAAGAAGCAAATAAAGATGATGAGAAATGTTGAGTTCATGCACCATAGAAATATTTCTGGCAAGGTAACAAGATGTTTACAAATCATGTATACACCAACCACTAATCATCACCTTTTTCTATTGTTAGTTAGATAACAAAATTCGGTTAAATAAGACTTTACTTGGAATGAAGACATACAAGGGAAAGAAAATAGTGAGAAAAATTGAGTAAAAATAATTAAATGTAAATGAAAACTTAAACATTTTTTTGTCTACTTTACAAAACAAAACGCTAGGAAATAAATGCCAGAAATTTTATTTTCTTATTATTTTCCAATATTTAAATATAATTTCTTATAACATAATACGCCAAACAATCAAACTTTAGAAATTTTTATTATTAAGTTTTTTATAAGAGGTTAATACTTCTCAATTTTATATAATTTTTGACTTCAAAACTTTTACCTTATTCATAATTTATTCTTCTCCTACTGGAATTTAACCTGTGGATTTAACATGTGTTTTACCTATCTCCCATTGAATTTTTGTTTCAAACCAATTCTTATAGTAAGAAGCAAATAAAGATGATGAGAAATGTTGAGTTCATGCACCATAGAAATATTTCTGGCAAGGTAACAAGATGTTTACAAATCATTTATACACCAACCACTAATCATCACCTTTTTCTATTGTTAGTTAGATAACAAAATTCGGTTAAATAAGACTTTACTTGGAATCAAGACATACAAGGGAAAGAAAATAGTGAGAAAAATTGAGTAAAAATAATTAAATGTAAATGTAAACTTATATATTTTTTTGTCTACTTTACAAAACAAAATGCTAGGAAATAAATGACATAAATTTTATTTTCTTATAATTTTCGAATATTTAAATAGAATTTCTTATAAGTTAAAACGCCAAACAATCAAACTTTAGAAATTTTCATTATTAAGTTTTTTATAAGAGGTTAATACTTCTCAATTTTATATAATTTTTGACTTCAAAACTTTTACCTTATTCATAATTTATTCTTGTCCTACTGGAATTTAACCTATGGATTTAACATGTGTTTTACCTATCTCCCATTGAATTTTTGTTTCAAACCAATTCTTATAGTAAGAAGCAAATAAAGATGATGAGAAATGTTGAGTTCATGCACCATAGAAATATTTCTGGCAAGGTAACAAGATGTTTACAAATCATGTATACACCAACCACTAATCATCACCTTTTTCTATTGTTAGTTAGATAACAAAATTCGGTTAAATAAGACTTTACTTGGGATGAAGACATACAAGGGAAAGAAAATAGTGAGAAAAATTGAGTAAAAATAATTAAATGTAAATGAAAACTTAAACATTTTTTTGTCTACTTTGCAAAACAAAACGCTAGGAAATAAATGCCAGAAATTTTATTTTCTTATTATTTTCGAATATTTAAATATAATTTCTTATAAGTTAATACGCCAAACAATCAAACTTTAGAAATTTTGATTATTAAGTTTTTTATAAGAGGTTAATACTTCTCAATTTTATATAATTTTTGACTTCAAAACTTTTACCTTATTCATAATTTATTCTTGTCCTACTGGAATTTAACCTGTGGATTTAACATGTGTTTTACCTATCTCCCATTGAATTTTTGTTTCAAACCAATTCTTATAGTAAGAAGCAAATAAAGATGATGAGAAATGTTGAGTTCATGCACCATAGAAATATTTCTGGCAAGGTAAAAAGATGTTTACAAATCATGTATACACCAACCACTAATCATCACCTTTTTCTATTGTTAGTTAGATAACAAAATTCGGTTAAATAAGGCTTTACCTGGAATCAAGACTTACAAGGGAAAGAAAATAGTTAGAAAAACTGCGTAAAAATAATTAAATGTAAATGAAAACTTAAACATTTTTTTTGTCTACTTTAAAAAATAAAAATCTAGGAAATAAATGCCAGAAATTTTATTTTCTTAAAATTTTCAAATATTTAAATAGAATTTCTTATAAGTTAATACGCCAAAAAATCAACTTTAGAAATTTTGATTATTAAGTTTTTTATAAGAGGTTAATACTTCTCAATTTTATATAATTTTTGACGTCAATACTTTTACCTTATTGATAATTTATTCTTGTCCTACTGGAATTTAACCTGTTGATTTAACATGTGTTTTACCTATCTCCCATTGAATTTTTGTTTCAAACCAATTCTTATAGTATGAAGAAAATAAAGATGATGGGAAATATTGAGTTCATGCACCATAGAAATATTTCTGGCAAGGTACCAAGATGTTTACAAATCATGTATACACCAACCACTAATCACCACCTTTTTCTATTGTTAGTTAGATAACAAAATTCGGTTAAATAATTCTTTACTTGGAATCAAGACTTACAAAGGAAACAAAATAGTGAGAAAAAATTAGTCAAAATAAATAAATGTAAATGAAAACTTAAATATTTTTTTGTCTATTTACAAAACAAAAGGGTAGGAAATAAATACCAGAAATTTTATTTTCTTATTATTTTTAAATATTTAAATAGAATTTCTTATAAGTTAATACGCCAAACAATCAAACTTTAGAAATTTGTTTTATTAAGTCTTTTATAGGAGGTTAATACTTCTCAATTTTATATAATTTTTGACGTCAATACTTTTACCTTATTGATAATTTTTTCTTTTCCTAGTGGAATTGAACCTGTTGATTTAACTTGCGTTTTACCTATCTCCCATAGTATTTCTGTTTGAAACCAATTCTTATAGTAAGAAGCAAATAAAGATGATGAGAAATATTGAGTTCATGCAACATAGAAATATTTCTGGCATGGTAACAAGATGTTTAGAAAACATGTATACACCAACCTCTAATTATAACCTTTTTCTATTGTTAGTTAGATAACAAAATTCGGTTAAATAAGGCTTTACTTGGAATCAAGACGTACAAGGGAAAGAAAATAGTGAGAAAAACTGAGTAAAAATAACTAAATGTAAATGAAAACTTAAACATTTTTTTTTGTCTACTTTAAAAAAGAAAAAGCTAGGAAATAAATGCTAGAAATTTTATTTTCTTATAATTTTCAAATATTTAAATATAATTTTTTATAAGTTAATACGCCAAACAATCAAACTTTAGAAATTTTGATTGTTAAGTTTTTTATAAGAGGTTAATACTTCTCAATTTTATATAATTTTTTACGTTAATACTTTTACCTTATTGATAATTTATTCTTGTCCTACTGGAATTTAACCTGTTGATTTAACTTGTGTTTTACCTATCTCCCATTGAATTTTTTTTTCAATCCAATTCTTATAGTAAGAAGCAAATAAAGATGATGAGAAATGTTGAGTTCATGCACCATAGAAATATTTCTGGCAAGGTACCAAGATGTTTACAAATCATGTATACACCAACCACTAATCACCACCTTTTTCTATTGTTAGTTAGATAACAAAATTCGGTTAAATAAGGCTTTACCTGGAATCAAGACTTACAAGGGAAAGAAAATAGTTAGAAAAACTGCGTAAAAATAATTAAATGTAAATGAAAACTTAAACATTTTTTTTGTCTACTTTACAATCCAAAAAGCTAGGAAATAAATGCCAGAAATTTTATTTTCTTATAATTTTCAAATATTTAAATAGAATTTCTTATAAGTTAATACGCCAAACAATAAAACTTTAGAAATTTTGATTATTAAGCTTTTTATAAGAGGTTAATACTTCTCAATTTTATATAATTTTTGACGTCAATACTTTTACCTTATTGATAATTTATTCTTGTCCTACTAGAATTTAACCTGTTGATTTAACATGTGTTTTTAACCTATCTCCCATTGAATTTTTGTTTCAAACCAATTCTTATATTATGAAGCAAATAAAGATGATGAGAAATATTAGGTTCATGCACCATAGAAATATTTCTGGCAAGGTAACAAGATGTTTACAAATCATGTATACACCAACCACTAATCATCCCCTTTTTCTATTGTTAGTTAGATAACAAAATTCGGTTAAATAAGGCTTTACTTGGAATCAAGACTTACAAGGGAAAGAAAATAGTGAGAAAAACTGAGTAAAAATAATTAAATGTAAATGAAAACTTAAACATTTTTTTTGTTTACTTTACAAACCAAAAAGCTAGGAAATAAATGCGAGAAATTTTATTTTCTTATAATTTTCAAATATTTAAATAGAATTTCTTATAAATTAATACGCCAAAAAATCAAACTTGAGAAATTTTGATTATTAAGTTTTTTATAAGAGGTTATTACTTCTCAATTTTATATAATTTTTTCCGTTAATACTTTTACCTTATTAATAATTTATTCTTGTCCTACTGGAATTTAACCTGTTGATTTAACTTGTGTTTTACCTATCTCCCATTGAATTTTTTTTTCAATCCAATTCTTATAGTAAGAAGCAAATAAAGATGATGAGAAATGTTGAGTTCATGCACCATAGAAATATTTCTGGCAAGGTAACAAGATGTTTACAAATCATGTATACACCAACCACTAATCATCACCTTTTTCTATTGTTAGTTAGATAACAAAATTCGGTTAAATAAGACTTTACTTGGAATGAAGACATACAAGGGAAAGAAAATAGTGAGAAAAATTGAGTAAAAATAATTAAATGTAAATGAAAACTTAAACATTTTTTTGTCTACTTTGCAAAACAAAACGCTAGGAAATAAATGCCAGAAATTTTATTTTCTTATTATTTTCGAATATTTAAATATAATTTCTTATAAGTTAATACGCCAAACAATCAAACTTTAGAAATTTTGATTATTAAGTTTTTTATAAGAGGTTAATACTTCTCAATTTTATATAATTTTTGACTTCAAAACTTTTACCTTATTCATAATTTATTCTTGTCCTACTGGAATTTAACCTGTGGATTTAACATGTGTTTTACCTATCTCCCATTGAATTTTTGTTTCAAACCAATTCTTATAGTAAGAAGCAAATAAAGATGATGAGAAATGTTGAGTTCATGCACCATAGAAATATTTCTGGCAAGGTAACAAGATGTTTACAAATCATGTATACACCAACCACTAATCATCACCTTTTTCTATTGTTAGTTAGATAACAAAATTCGGTTAAATAAGACTTTACTTGGAATCAAGACATACAAGGGAAAGAAAATAGTGAGAAAAATTGAGTAAAAATAATTAAATGTAAATGTAAACTTAAATATTTTTTTGTCTACTTTACAAAACAAAATGCTAGAAAATAAATGACAGAAATTTTTTTTTCTTATAATTTTCGAATATTTAAATAGAATTTCTTATAAGTTAATACGCCAAACAATCAAACATTAGAAATTTTGATTATTAAGTTTCTTATACGAGGTTAATACTTCTCAATTTTATATAATTTTTGACGTCAATACTTTTACCTTATTGATAAGTTATTCTTGTTCTACTAGAGTTGAACATGTTGATATTAACTTGCATTTTACCTATCTCCCATTGAATTTTTGTTTCAAACCAATTCTTATAGTAAGAAGCAAATAAAGATGATGGGAAATAATGAGTTCATGCACCATAGAAATATTTCTGGCAAGGTACCAAGATGTTTACAAATCATGTATACACCAACCACTAATCACCACCTTTTCTATTGTTAGTTGGATAACAAAATTCGGTTAAATAATTCTTTACTTGGAATCAAGACTTACAAAGGAAAGAAAATAGTGAGAAAAATTGAGTAAAAATAATTAAATGTAAATGAAAACTTAAACATTTTTTTGTCTACTTTGCAAAACAAAACGCTAGGAAATAAATGCCAGAAATTTTGTTTTCCTTATTATTTTCGAATATTTAAATATAATTTCTTATAAGTTAATACGCCAAACAATCAAACTTTAGAAATTTTGATTATTAAGTTTTTTATAAGAGGTTAATACTTCTCAATTTTATATAATTTTTGACTTCAAAACTTTTACCTTATTCATAATTTATTCTTGTCCTACTGGAATTTAACCTGTGGATTTAACATGTGTTTTACCTATCTCCCATTGAATTTTTGTTTCAAACCAATTCTTATAGTAAGAAGCAAATAAAGATGATGAGAAATGTTGAGTTCATGCACCATAGAAATATTTCTGGCAAGGTAACAAGATGTTTACAAATCATGTATACACCAACCACTAATCATCCCCTTTTTCTATTGTTAGTTAGATAACAAAATTCGGTTAAATAAGGCTTTACTTGGAATCAAGACTTACAAGGGAAAGAAAATAGTGAGAAAAACTGAGTAAAAATAATTAAATGTAAATGAAAACTTAAACATTTTTTTTGTTTACTTTACAAACCAAAAAGCTAGGAAATAAATGCCAGAAATTTTATTTTCTTATAATTTTCAAATATTTAAATAGAATTTCTTATAAGTTAATACGCCAAACAATAAAACTTTAGAAATTTTGATTATTAAGCTTTTTATAAGAGGTTAATACTTCTCAATTTTATATAATTTTTTGACGTCAATACTTTTACCTTATTGATAACTTATTCTTGTCCTACTGGAATTTAACCTGTTGATTTAACATGTGTTTTACCTATCTCCCATTGAATTTTTGTTTCAAACCAATTCTTATATTATGAAGCAAATAAAGATGATGAGAAATATTAGGTTCATGCACCATAGAAATATTTCTGGCAAGGTAACAAGATGTTTACAAATCATGTATACACCAACCACTAATCATCCCCTTTTTCTATTCTTAGTTAGATAACAAAATTCGGTTAAATAAGGCTTTACTTGGAATCAAGACTTACAAGGGAAAGAAAATAGTGAGAAAAACTGAGTAAAAATAATTAAATGTAAATGAAAACTTAAACATTTTTTTTGTTTACTTTACAAACCAAAAAGCTAGGAAATAAATGCGAGAAATTTTATTTTCTTATAATTTTCAAATATTTAAATAGAACTTCTTATAAATTAATACGCCAAACAATCAAACTTTAGAAATTTTGATTATTAAGTTTTTTATAAGAGGTTATTACTTCTCAATTTTATATAATTTTTGACGTCAATACTTTTAACTTATTGATAATTTATTCTTGTTGTACTGGAATTGAACCTGTTGATATTAACTTGTGTTTTACCTATCTCCCATAGAATTTCTATTTCAAACCAATTCTTATAGTATGAAGAAAATAAAGATGATGGGAAATAATGAGTTCATGCACCATAGAAATATTTCTGGCAAGGTAACAAGATGTTTACAAATCATGTATACACCAACCACTAATCATCACCTTTTTCTATTGTTAGTTTGATAACAAAATTCGGTTAAATAAGACTTTACTTGGAATCAAGACATACAAGGGAAAGAAAATAGTGAGAAAAATTGAGTAAAAATAATTAAATGTAAATGAAAACTTAAACATTTTTTTGTCTACTTTGCAAAACAAAACGCTAGGAAATAAATGCCAGAAATTTTATTTTCTTATTATTTTCCAATATTTAAATATAATTTCTTATAACATAATACGCCAAACAATCAAACTTTAGAAATTTTTATTATTAAGTTTTTTATAAGAGGTTAATACTTCTCAATTTTATATAATTTTTGACTTCAAAACTTTTACCTTATTCATAATTTATTCTTGTCCTACTGGAATTTAACCTGTGGATTTAACATGTGTTTTACCTATCTCCCATTGAATTTTTGTTTCAAACCAATTCTTATAGTAAGAAGCAAATAAAGATGATGAGAAATGTTGAGTTCATGCACCATAGAAAATTTCTGGCAAGGTAACAAGATGTTTACAAATCATTTATACACCAACCACTAATCATCACCTTTTTCTATTGTTAGTTAGATAACAAAATTCGGTTAAATAAGACTTTACTTGGAATCAAGACATACAAGGGAAAGAAAATAGTGAGAAAAATTGAGTAAAAATAATTAAATGTAAATGTAAACTTATATATTTTTTTGTCTACTTTACAAAACAAAATGCTAGGAAATAAATGACATAAATTTTATTTTCTTATAATTTTCGAATATTTAAATAGAATTTCTTATAAGTTAAAACGCCAAACAATCAAACTTTAGAAATTTTCATTATTAAGTTTTTTATAAGAGGTTAATACTTCTCAATTTTATATAATTTTTGACTTCAAAACTTTTACCTTATTCATAATTTATTCTTGTCCTACTGGAATTTAACCTGTGGATTTAACATGTGTTTTACCTATCTCCCATTGAATTTTTGTTTCAAACCAATTCTTATAGTAAGAAGCAAATAAAGATGATGAGAAATGTTGAGTTCATGCACCATAGAAATATTTCTGGCAAGGTAACAAGATGTTTACAAATCATGTATACACCAACCACTAACCATCACCTTTTTCTATTGTTAGTTAGATAACAAAATTCGGTTAAATAAGACTTTACTTGGGATGAAGACATACAAGGGAAAGAAAATAGTGAGAAAAATTGAGTAAAAATAATTAAATGTAAATGAAAACTTAAACATTTTTTTGTCTACTTTGCAAAACAAAACGCTAGGAAATAAATGCCAGAAATTTTATTTTCTTATTATTTTCGAATATTTAAATATAATTTCTTATAAGTTAATACGCCAAACAATCAAACTTTAGAAATTTTGATTATTAAGTTTTTTATAAGAGGTTAATACTTCTCAATTTTATATAATTTTTGACTTCAAAACTTTTACCTTATTCATAATTTATTCTTGTCCTACTGGAATTTAACCTGTGGATTTAACATGTGTTTTACCTATCTCCCATTGAATTTTTGTTTCAAACCAATTCTTATAGTAAGAAGCAAATAAAGATGATGAGAAATGTTGAGTTCATGCACCATAGAAATATTTCTGGCAAGGTAAAAAGATGTTTACAAATCATGTATACACCAACCACTAATCATCACCTTTTTCTATTGTTAGTTAGATAACAAAATTCGGTTAAATAAGGCTTTACCTGGAATCAAGACTTACAAGGGAAAGAAAATAGTTAGAAAAACTGCGTAAAAATAATTAAATGTAAATGAAAACTTAAACATTTTTTTTGTCTACTTTAAAAAATAAAAATCTAGGAAATAAATGCCAGAAATTTTATTTTCTTAAAATTTTCAAATATTTAAATAGAATTTCTTATAAGTTAATAGGCCAAAAAATCAACTTTAGAAATTTTGATTATTAAGTTTTTTATAAGAGGTTAATACTTCTCAATTTTATATAATTTTTGACGTCAATACTTTTACCTTATTGATAATTTATTCTTGTCCTACTGGAATTTAACCTGTTGATTTAACATGTGTTTTACCTATCTCCCATTGAATTTTTGTTTCAAACCAATTCTTATAGTATGAAGAAAATAAAGATGATGGGAAATATTGAGTTCATGCACCATAGAAATATTTCTGGCAAGGTACCAAGATGTTTACAAATCATGTATACACCAACCACTAATCACCACCTTTTTCTATTGTTAGTTAGATAACAAAATTCGGTTAAATAATTCTTTACTTGGAATCAAGACTTACAAAGGAAAGAAAATAGTGAGAAAAAATTAGTCAAAATAAATAAATGTAAATGAAAACTTAAATATTTTTTTGTCTACTTTACAAAACAAAAGGGTAGGAAATAAATACCAGAAATTTTATTTTCTTATTATTTTTAAATATTTAAATAGAATTTCTTATAAGTTAATACGCCAAACAATCAAACTTTAGAAATTTGTTTTATTAAGTCTTTTATAGGAGGTTAATACTTCTCAATTTTATATAATTTTTGACGTCAATACTTTTACCTTATTGATAATTTTTTCTTTTCCTAGTGGAATTGAACCTGTTGATTTAACTTGCGTTTTACCTATCTCCCATAGTATTTCTGTTTGAAACCAATTCTTATAGTAAGAAGCAAATAAAGATGATGAGAAATATTGAGTTCATGCAACATAGAAATATTTCTGGCATGGTAACAAGATGTTTAGAAAACATGTATACACCAACCTCTAATTATAACCTTTTTCTATTGTTAGTTAGATAACAAAATTCGGTTAAATAAGGCTTTACTTGGAATCAAGACGTACAAGGGAAAGAAAATAGTGAGAAAAACTGAGTAAAAATAACTAAATGTAAATGAAAACTTAAACATTTTTTTTTGTCTACTTTAAAAAAGAAAAAGCTAGGAAATAAATGCTAGAAATTTTATTTTCTTATAATTTTCAAATATTTAAATATAATTTTTTATAAGTTAATACGCCAAACAATCAAACTTTAGAAATTTTGATTGTTAAGTTTTTTATAAGAGGTTAATACTTCTCAATTTTATATAATTTTTTACGTTAATACTTTTACCTTATTGATAATTTATTCTTGTCCTACTGGAATTTAACCTGTTGATTTAACTTGTGTTTTACCTATCTCCCATTGAATTTTTTTTTCAATCCAATTCTTATAGTAAGAAGCAAATAAAGATGATGAGAAATGTTGAGTTCATGCACCATAGAAATATTTCTGGCAAGGTACCAAGATGTTTACAAATCATGTATACACCAACCACTAATCACCACCTTTTTCTATTGTTAGTTAGATAACAAAATTCGGTTAAATAAGGCTTTACCTGGAATCAAGACTTACAAGGGAAAGAAAATAGTTAGAAAAACTGCGTAAAAATAATTAAATGTAAATGAAAACTTAAACATTTTTTTTGTCTACTTTACAATCCAAAAAGCTAGGAAATAAATGCCAGAAATTTTATTTTCTTATAATTTTCAAATATTTAAATAGAATTTCTTATAAGTTAATACGCCAAACAATAAAACTTTAGAAATTTTGATTATTAAGCTTTTTATAAGAGGTTAATACTTCTCAATTTTATATAATTTTTGACGTCAATACTTTTACCTTATTGATAATTTATTCTTGTCCTACTAGAATTTAACCTGTTGATTTAACATGTGTTTTACCTATCTCCCATTGAATTTTTGTTTCAAACCAATTCTTATATTATGAAGCAAATAAAGATGATGAGAAATATTAGGTTCATGCACCATAGAAATATTTCTGGCAAGGTAACAAGATGTTTACAAATCATGTATACACCAACCACTAATCATCCCCTTTTTCTATTGTTAGTTAGATAACAAAATTCGGTTAAATAAGGCTTTACTTGGAATCAAGACTTACAAGGGAAAGAAAATAGTGAGAAAAACTGAGTAAAAATAATTAAATGTAAATGAAAACTTAAACATTTTTTTTGTTTACTTTACAAACCAAAAAGCTAGGAAATAAATGCGAGAAATTTTATTTTCTTATAATTTTCAAATATTTAAATAGAATTTCTTATAAATTAATACGCCAAACAATCAAACTTTAGAAATTTTGATTATTAAGTTTTTTATAAGAGGTTATTACTTCTCAATTTTATATAATTTTTTCCGTTAATACTTTTACCTTATTAATAATTTATTCTTGTCCTACTGGAATTTAACCTGTTGATTTAACTTGTGTTTTACCTATCTCCCATTGAATTTTTTTTTCAATCCAATTCTTATAGTAAGAAGCAAATAAAGATGATGAGAAATGTTGAGTTCATGCACCATAGAAATATTTCTGGCAAGGTAACAAGATGTTTACAAATCATGTATACACCAACCACTAATCATCACCTTTTTCTATTGTTAGTTAGATAACAAAATTCGGTTAAATAAGACTTTACTTGGAATGAAGACATACAAGGGAAAGAAAATAGTGAGAAAAATTGAGTAAAAATAATTAAATGTAAATGAAAACTTAAACATTTTTTTGTCTACTTTGCAAAACAAAACGCTAGGAAATAAATGCCAGAAATTTTATTTTCTTATTATTTTCGAATATTTAAATATAATTTCTTATAAGTTAATACGCCAAACAATCAAACTTTAGAAATTTTGATTATTAAGTTTTTTATAAGAGGTTAATACTTCTCAATTTTATATAATTTTTGACTTCAAAACTTTTACCTTATTCATAATTTATTCTTGTCCTACTGGAATTTAACCTGTGGATTTAACATGTGTTTTACCTATCTCCCATTGAATTTTTGTTTCAAACCAATTCTTATAGTAAGAAGCAAATAAAGATGATGAGAAATGTTGAGTTCATGCACCATAGAAATATTTCTGGCAAGGTAACAAGATGTTTACAAATCATGTATACACCAACCACTAATCATCACCTTTTTCTATTGTTAGTTAGATAACAAAATTCGGTTAAATAAGACTTTACTTGGAATCAAGACATACAAGGGAAAGAAAATAGTGAGAAAAATTGAGTAAAAATAATTAAATGTAAATGTAAACTTAAATATTTTTTTGTCTACTTTACAAAACAAAATGCTAGAAAATAAATGACAGAAATTTTTTTTTCTTATAATTTTCGAATATTTAAATAGAATTTCTTATAAGTTAATACGCCAAACAATCAAACATTAGAAATTTTGATTATTAAGTTTCTTATACGAGGTTAATACTTCTCAATTTTATATAATTTTTGACGTCAATACTTTTACCTTATTGATAAGTTATTCTTGTTCTACTAGAGTTGAACATGTTGATATTAACTTGCATTTTACCTATCTCCCATTGAATTTTTGTTTCAAACCAATTCTTATAGTAAGAAGCAAATAAAGATGATGGGAAATAATGAGTTCATGCACCATAGAAATATTTCTGGCAAGGTACCAAGATGTTTACAAATCATGTATACACCAACCACTAATCACCACCTTTTCTATTGTTAGTTGGATAACAAAATTCGGTTAAATAATTCTTTACTTGGAATCAAGACTTACAAAGGAAAGAAAATAGTGAGAAAAATTGAGTAAAAATAATTAAATGTAAATGAAAACTTAAACATTTTTTTGTCTACTTTGCAAAACAAAACGCTAGGAAATAAATGCCAGAAATTTTGTTTTCTTATTATTTTCGAATATTTAAATATAATTTCTTATAAGTTAATACGCCAAACAATCAAACTTTAGAAATTTTGATTATTAAGTTTTTTATAAGAGGTTAATACTTCTCAATTTTATATAATTTTTGACTTCAAAACTTTTACCTTATTCATAATTTATTCTTGTCCTACTGGAATTTAACCTGTGGATTTAACATGTGTTTTACCTATCTCCCATTGAATTTTTGTTTCAAACCAATTCTTATAGTAAGAAGCAAATAAAGATGATGAGAAATGTTGAGTTCTTGCACCATAGAAATATTTCTGGCAAGGTAACAAGATGTTTACAAATCATGTATACACCAACCACTAATCATCCCCTTTTTCTATTGTTAGTTAGATAACAAAATTCGGTTAAATAAGGCTTTACTTGGAATCAAGACTTACAAGGGAAAGAAAATAGTGAGAAAAACTGAGTAAAAATAATTAAATGTAAATGAAAACTTAAACATTTTTTTTGTTTACTTTACAAACCAAAAAGCTAGGAAATAAATGCCAGAAATTTTATTTTCTTATAATTTTCAAATATTTAAATAGAATTTCTTATAAGTTAATACGCCAAACAATAAAACTTTAGAAATTTTGATTATTAAGCTTTTTATAAGAGGTTAATACTTCTCAATTTTATATAATTTTTGACGTCAATACTTTTACCTTATTGATAATTTATTCTTGTCCTACTGGAATTTAACCTGTTGATTTAACATGTGTTTTACCTATCTCCCATTGAATTTTTGTTTCAAACCAATTCTTATATTATGAAGCAAATAAAGATGATGAGAAATATTAGGTTCATGCACCATAGAAATATTTCTGGCAAGGTAACAAGATGTTTACAAATCATGTATACACCAACCACTAATCATCCCCTTTTTCTATTCTTAGTTAGATAACAAAATTCGGTTAAATAAGGCTTTACTTGGAATCAAGACTTACAAGGGAAAGAAAATAGTGAGAAAAACTGAGTAAAAATAATTAAATGTAAATGAAAACTTAAACATTTTTTTTGTTTACTTTACAAACCAAAAAGCTAGGAAATAAATGCGAGAAATTTTATTTTCTTATAATTTTCAAATATTTAAATAGAACTTCTTATAAATTAATACGCCAAACAATCAAACTTTAGAAATTTTGATTATTAAGTTTTTTATAAGAGGTTATTACTTCTCAATTTTATATAATTTTTGACGTCAATACTTTTAACTTATTGATAATTTATTCTTGTTGTACTGGAATTGAACCTGTTGATATTAACTTGTGTTTTACCTATCTCCCATAGAATTTCTATTTCAAACCAATTCTTATAGTATGAAGAAAATAAAGATGATGGGAAATAATGAGTTCATGCACCATAGAAATATTTCTGGCAAGGTACCAAGATGTTTACAAATCATGTATACACCAACCACTAATCACCACCTTTTTCTATTGTTAGTTGGATAACAAAATTCGGTTAAATAATTCTTTACTTGGAATCAAGACTTACAAAGGAAAGAAAATAGTGAGAAAAATTGAGTAAAAATAATTAAATGTAAATGAAAACTTAAACATTTTTTTGTCTACTTTGCAAAACAAAACGCTAGGAAATAAATACCAGAAATTTTGTTTTCTTATTATTTTCGAATATTTAAATATAATTTCTTATAAGTTAATAAGCCAAACAATCAAACTTTAGAAATTTTGATTATTAAGTTTTTTATAAGAGGTTAATACTTCTCAATTTTATATAATTTTTGACTTCAAAACTTTTACCTTATTCATAATTTATTCTTGTCCTACTGGAATTTAACCTCTGGATTTAACATGTGTTTTACCTATCTCCCATTGAATTTTTGTTTCAAACCAATTCTTATATTAAGAAGCAAATAAAGATGATGAGAAATGTTGAGTTCATGCACCATAGAAATATTTCTGGCAAGATAACAAGATGTTTACAAATCATGTATACACCAACCACTAATAATCACCTTTTTCTATTGTTAGTTAGATAACAAAATTCGGTTAAATAAGACTTTACTTGGAATCAAGACATACAAGGGAAAGAAAATAGTGAGAAAAATTGAGTTAAAATAATTAAATGTAAATGAAAACTTATACATTTTTTTTGTTTACTTTACAAACCAAAAAGCTAGGAAATATATGCCAGAAATTTTATTTTCTTATAATTTTCAAATATTTAAATAGAATTTATTATAAGTTAATACGCCAAACAATAAAACTTTAGAAATTTTGATTTTTAAGTTTTTTATAAGAGGTTAATACTTCTCAATTTTATATAATTTTTGACGTCAATACTTTTACCTTATTGCTAATTTATTCTTGTCCTACTGGAATTTAACCTGTTGATTTAACATGTGTTTTACCTATCTCCCATTGAATTTTTGTTTCAAACCAATTCTTATATTAAGAAGCAAATAAAGATGATGAGAAATATTAGGTTCATGCACAATAGATATATTTCTGGCAAGGTAACAAGATGTTTACAAATCATGTATACACCAACCACTAATCATCCCCTTTTTCTATTGTTAGTTAGATAACAAAATTCGGTTAAATAAGGCTTTACTTGGAATCAAGACTTACAAGGGAAAGAAAATAGTGAGAAAAACTGAGTAAAAATAATTAAATGTAAATGAAAACTTAAACATTTTTTTTGTTTACTTTACAAACCAAAAAGCTAGGAAATAAATGCCAGAAATTTTATTTTCTTATAATTTTCAAATATTTAAATAGAATTTCTTATAAGTTAATACGCCAAACAATAAAACTTTAGAAATTTTGATTATTAAGCTTTTTATAAGAGGTTAATACTTCTCAATTTTATATAATTTTTGACGTCAATACTTTTACCTTATTGCTAATTTATTCTTGTCCTACTGGAATTTAACCTGTTGATTTAACATGTGTTTTACCTATCTCCCATTGAATTTTTGTTTCAAACCAATTCTTATATTATGAAGCAAATAAAGATGATGAGAAATATTAGGTTCATGCACCATAGAAATATTTCTGGCAAGGTAACAAGATGTTTACAAATCATGTATACACCAACCACTAATCATCCCCTTTTTCTATTGTTAGTTAGATAACAAAATTCGGTTAAATAAGGCTTTACTTGGAATCAAGACTTACAAGGGAAAGAAAATAGTGAGAAAAACTGAGTAAAAATAATTAAATGTAAATGAAAACTTAAACATTTTTTTTGTTTACTTTACAAACCAAAAAGCTAGGAAATAAATGCGAGAAATTTTATTTTCTTATAATTTTCAAATATTTAAATAGAATTTCTTATAAGTTAATACGCCAAACAATCAAACTTTAGAAATTTTGATTGTTAAGTTTTTTATAAGAGGTTATTACTTCTCAATTTTATATAATTTTTGACGTCAATACTTTTAACTTATTGATAATTTATTCTTGTTGTACTGGAATTGAACCTGTTGATATTAACTTGTGTTTTACCTATCTCCCATAGAATTTCTATTTCAAACCAATTCTTATAGTATGAAGAAAATAAAGATGATGGGAAATAATGAGTTCATGCACCATAGAAATATTTCTGGCAAGGTACCAAGATGTTTACAAATCATGTATACACCAACCACTAATCACCACCTTTTTCTATTGTTAGTTGGATAACAAAATTCGGTTAAATAATTCTTTACTTGGAATCAAGACTTACAAAGGAAAGAAAATAGTGAGAAAAATTGAGTAAAAATAATTAAATGTAAATGAAAACTTAAACATTTTTTTGTCTACTTTGCAAAACAAAACGCTAGGAAATAAATGCCAGAAATTTTGTTTTCTTATTATTTTCGAATATTTAAATATAATTTCTTATAAGTTAATACGCCAAACAATCAAACTTTAGAAATTTTGATTATTAAGTTTTTTATAAGAGGTTAATACTTCTCAATTTTATATAATTTTTGACTTCAAAACTTTTACCTTATTCATAATTTATTCTTGTCCTACTCGAATTTAACCTGTGGATTTAACATGTGTTTTACCTATCTCCCATTGAATTTTTGTTTCAAACCAATTCTTATAGTAAGAAGCAAATAAAGATGATGAGAAATGTTGAGTTCATGCACCATAGAAATATTTCTGGCAAGGTAACAAGATGTTTACAAATCATGTATACACCAACCAGTAATAATCACCTTTTTCTATTGTTAGTTAGATAACAAAATTCGGTTAAATAAGACTTTACTTGGAATCAAGACATACAAGGGAAAGAAAATAGTGAGAAAAATTGAGTAAAAATAATTAAATGTAAATGAAAACTTATACATTTTTTTTGTTTACTTTACAAACCAAAAAGCTAGGAAATATATGCCAGAAATTTTATTTTCTTATAATTTTCAAATATTTAAATAGAATTTATTATAAGTTAATACGCCAAACAATAAAACTTTAGAAATTTTGATTTTTAAGTTTTTTATAAGAGGTTAATACTTCTCAATTTTATATAATTTTTGAGGTCAATACTTTTACCTTATTGATAATTTATTCTTGTCCTACTGGAATTTAACCTGTTGATTTAACATGTGTTTTACCTATCTCCCATTGAATTTTTGTTTCAAACCAATTCTTATATTAAGAAGCAAATAAAGATGATGAGAAATATTAGGTTCATGCACAATAGAAATATTTCTGGCAAGGTAACAAGATGTTTACAAATCATGTATACACCAACCACTAATCATCCCCTTTTTCTATTGTTAGTTAGATAACAAAATTCGGTTAAATAAGGCTTTACTTGGAATCAAGAATTACAAGGGAAAGAAAATAGTGAGAAAAACTGAGTAAAAATAATTAAATGTAAATGAAAACTTAAACATTTTTTTTGTTTACTTTACAAACCAAAAAGCTAGGAGATAAATGCCAGAAATTTTATTTTCTTATAATTTTCAAATATTTAAATAGAATTTCTTATAAGTTAATACGCCAAACAATCAAACTTTAGAAATTTTGATTGTTAAGTTTTTTATAAGAGGTTATTACTTCTCAATTTTATATAATTTTTGACGTCAATACTTTTAACTTATTGATAATTTATTGTTGATATTAACTTGTGTTTTACCTATCTCCCATAAAATTTCTATTTCAAACCAATTCTTATAGTATGAAGAAAATAAAGATGATGGGAAATAATGAGTTCATGCACCATAGAAATATTTCTGGCAAGGTACCAAGATGTTTACAAATCATGTATACACCAACCACTAATCACCACCTTTTTCTATTGTTAGTTGGATAACAAAATTCGGTTAAATAATTCTTTACTTGGAATCAAGACTTACAAAGGAAAGAAAATAGTGAGAAAAATTGAGTAAAAATAATTAAATGTAAATGAAAACTTAAACATTTTTTTGTCTACTTTGCAAAACAAAACGCTAGGAAATAAATGCCAGAAATTTTGTTTTCTTATTATTTTCGAATATTTAAATATAATTTCTTATAAGTTAATACGCCAAACAATCAAACTTTAGAAATTTTGATTATTAAGTTTTTTATAAGAGGTTAATACTTCTCAATTTTATATAATTTTTGACTTCAAAACTTTTACCTTATTCATAATTTATTTTTGTCCTACTGGAATTTAACCTGTGGATTTAACATGTGTTTTACCTATCTCCCATTGAATTTTTGTTTCAAACCAATTATTATAGTAAGAAGCAAATAAAGATGATGAGAAATGTTGAGTTCATGCACCATAGAAATATTTCTGGCAAGGTAACAAGATGTTTACAAATCATGTATACACCAACCACTAATCATCCCCTTTTTCTATTGTTAGTTAGATAACAAAATTCGGTTAAATAAGGCTTTACTTGGAATCAAGACTTACAAGGGAAAGAAAATAGTGAGAAAAACTGAGTAAAAATAATTAAATGTAAATGAAAACTTAAACATTTTTTTTGTTTACTTTACAAACCAAAAAGCTAGGAAATAAATGCCAGAAATGTTATTTTCTTATAATTTTCAAATATTTAAATAGAATTTCTTATAAGTTAATACGCCAAACAATAAAACTTTAGAAATTTTGATTATTAAGCTTTTTATAAGAGGTTAATACTTCTCAATTTTATATAATTTTTTACGTCAATACTTTTACCTTATTGATAATTTATTCTTGTCCTCTTAACATGTGTTTTACCTATCTCCTATTGAATTTTTGTTTCAAACCAATTCTTATATTAAGAAGCAAATAAAGATTATGAGAAATATTAGGTTCATGCACCATAGAAATATTTCTGGCAAGGTAACAAGATGTTTACAAATCATGTATACACCAACCACTAATCATCCCCTTTTTCTATTGTTAGTTAGATAACAAAATTCGGTTAAATAAGGCTTTACTTGGAATCAAGACTTACAAGGGAAAGCAAATAGTGAGAAAAACTGAGTAAAAATAATTAAATGTAAATGAAAACTTAAACATTTTTTTTGTTTACTTTACAAACCAAAAAAGCTAGGAAATAAATGCGAGAAATTTTATTTTCTTATAATTTTCAAATATTTAAATAGAATTTCTTATAAATTAATACGCCAAACAATCAAACTTTAGAAATTTTGATTATTAAGTTTTTTATAAGAGGTTATTACTTCTCAATTTTATATAATTTTTGACGTCAATACTTTTACCTTATTGATAATTTATTCTTGTCCTACTGGAATTTAACCTGTTGATTTAACATGTGTTTTACCTATCTCCCATTGAATTTTTGTTTCAAACCAATTCTTATATTAAGAAGCAAATAAAGATGATGAGAAATATTAGGTTCATGCACAATAGAAATATTTCTGGCAAGGTAACAAGATGTTTACAAATCATGTATACACCAACCACTAATCATCCCCTTTTTCTATTGTTAGTTAGATAACAAAATTCGGTTAAATAAGGCTTTACTTGGAATCAAGACTTACAAGGGAAAGAAAATAGTGAGAAAAACTGAGTAAAAATAATTAAATGTAAATGAAAACTTATACATTTTTTTTGTTTACTTTACAAACCAAAAAGCTAGGAAATAAATGCCAGAAATTTTATTTTCTTATAATTTTCAAATATTTAAATAGAATTTCTTATAAGTTAATACGCCAAACAATAAAACTTTAGAAATTTTGATTATTAAGCTTTTTACAAGAGGTTAATACTTCTCAATTTTATATAATTTTTGACGTCAATACTTTTACCTTATTGATAATTTATTCTTGTTGTACTGGAATTGAACCTGTTGATATTAACTTGTGTTTTACCTATCTCCCATAGAATTTCTATTTCAAACCAATTCTTATAGTATGAAGAAAATAAAGATGATGGGAAATAATGAGTTCATGCACCATAGAAATATTTCTGGCAAGGTACCAAGATGTTTACAAATCATGTATACACCAACCACTAATCACCACCTTTTTCTATTGTTAGTTGGATAACAAAATTCGGTTAAATAATTCTTTACTTGGAATCAAGACTTACAAAGGAAAGAAAATAGTGAGAAAAATTGAGTAAAAATAATTAAATGTAAATGAAAACTTAAACATTTTTTTGTCTACTTTGCAAAACAAAACGCTAGGAAATAAATGCCAGAAATTTTGTTTTCTTATTATTTTCGAATATTTAAATATAATTTCTTATAAGTTAATACGCCAAACAATCAAACTTTAGAAATTTTGATTATTAAGTTTTTTATAAGAGGTTAATACTTCTCAATTTTATATAATTTTTGACTTCAAAACTTTTACCTTATTCATAATTTATTTTTGTCCTACTGGAATTTAACCTGTGGATTTAACATGTGTTTTACCTATCTCCCATTGAATTTTTGTTTCAAACCAATTATTATAGTAAGAAGCAAATAAAGATGATGAGAAATGTTGAGTTCATGCACCATAGAAATATTTCTGGCAAGGTAACAAGATGTTTACAAATCATGTATACACCAACCACTAATCATCCCCTTTTTCTATTGTTAGTTAGATAACAAAATTCGGTTAAATAAGGCTTTACTTGGAATCAAGACTTACAAGGGAAAGAAAATAGTGAGAAAAACTGAGTAAAAATAATTAAATGTAAATGAAAACTTAAACATTTTTTTTGTTTACTTTACAAACCAAAAAGCTAGGAAATAAATGCCAGAAATGTTATTTTCTTATAATTTTCAAATATTTAAATAGAATTTCTTATAAGTTAATACGCCAAACAATAAAACTTTAGAAATTTTGATTATTAAGCTTTTTATAAGAGGTTAATACTTCTCAATTTTATATAATTTTTTACGTCAATACTTTTACCTTATTGATAATTTATTCTTGTCCTCTTAACATGTGTTTTACCTATCTCCCATTGAATTTTTGTTTCAAACCAATTCTTATATTAAGAAGCAAATAAAGATGATGAGAAATATTAGGTTCATGCACCATAGAAATATTTCTGGCAAGGTAACAAGATGTTTACAAATCATGTATACACCAACCACTAATCATCCCCTTTTTCTATTGTTAGTTAGATAACAAAATTCGGTTAAATAAGGCTTTACTTGGAATCAAGACTTACAAGGGAAAGCAAATAGTGAGAAAAACTGAGTAAAAATAATTAAATGTAAATGAAAACTTAAACATTTTTTTTGTTTACTTTACAAACCAAAAAGCTAGGAAATAAATGCGAGAAATTTTATTTTCTTATAATTTTCAAATATTTAAATAGAATTTCTTATAAATTAATACGCCAAACAATCAAACTTTAGAAATTTTGATTATTAAGTTTTTTATAAGAGGTTATTACTTCTCAATTTTATATAATTTTTGACGTCAATACTTTTACCTTATTGATAATTTATTCTTGTCCTACTGGAATTTAACCTGTTGATTTAACATGTGTTTTACCTATCTCCCATTGAATTTTTGTTTCAAACCAATTCTTATATTAAGAAGCAAATAAAGATGATGAGAAATATTAGGTTCATGCACAATAGAAATATTTCTGGCAAGGTAACAAGATGTTTACAAATCATGTATACACCAACCACTAATCATCCCCTTTTTCTATTGTTAGTTAGATAACAAAATTCGGTTAAATAAGGCTTTACTTGGAATCAAGACTTACAAGGGAAAGAAAATAGTGAGAAAAACTGAGTAAAAATAATTAAATGTAAATGAAAACTTAAACATTTTTTTTGTTTACTTTACAAACCAAAAAGCTAGGAAATAAATGCTAGAAATTTTATTTTCTTATAATTTTCAAATATTTAAATAGAATTTCTTATAAGTTAATACGCCAAACAATAAAACTTTAGAAATTTTGATTATTAAGCTTTTTACAAGAGGTTAATACTTCTCAATTTTATATAATTTTTGACGTCAATACTTTTACCTTATTGCTAATTTATTCTTGTCCTACTGGAATTTAACCTGTTGATTTAACATGTGTTTTACCTATCTCCCATTTAATTTTTGTTTCAAACCAATTCTTATATTATGAAGCAAATAAAGATGATGAGAAATATTAGGTTCATGCACCATAGAAATATTTCTGGCAAGGTAACAAGATGTTTACAAATCATGTATACACCAACCACTAATAATCACCTTTTTCTATTGTTAGTTAGATAACAAAATTCGGTTAAATAAGACTTTACTTGGAATCAAGACATACAAGGGAAAGAAAATAGTGAGAAAAATTGAGTTAAAATAATTAAATGTAAATGAAAACTTATACATTTTTTTTGTTTACTTTACAAACCAAAAAGCTAGGAAATATATGCCAGAAATTTTATTTTCTTATAATTTTCAAATATTTAAATAGAATTTATTATAAGTTAATACGCCAAACAATAAAACTTTAGAAATTTTGATTTTTAAGTTTTTTATAAGAGGTTAATACTTCTCAATTTTATATAATTTTTGACGTCAATACTTTTACCTTATTGATAATTTATTCTTGTCCTACTGGAATTTAACCTGTTGATTTAACATGTGTTTTACCTATCTCCCATTGAATTTTTGTTTCAAACCAATTCTTATATTAAGAAGCAAATAAAGATGATGAGAAATATTAGGTTCATGCACAATAGAAATATTTCTGGCAAGGTAACAAGATGTTTACAAATCATGTATACACCAACCACTAATCATCCCCTTTTTCTATTGTTAGTTAGATAACAAAATTCGGTTAAATAAGGCTTTACTTGGAATCAAGACTTACAAGGGAAAGAAAATAGTGAGAAAAACTGAGTAAAAATAATTAAATGTAAATGAAAACTTAAACATTTTTTTTGTTTACTTTACAAACCAAAAAGCTAGGAAATAAATGCGAGAAATTTTATTTTCTTATAATTTTCAAATATTTAAATAGAATTTCTTATAAATTAATACGCCAAACAATCAAACTTTAGAAATTTTGATTATTAAGTTTTTTATAAGAGGTTATTACTTCTCAATTTTATATAATTTTTGACGTCAATACTTTTACCTTATTGATAATTTATTCTTGTCCTACTGGAATTTAACCTGTTGATTTAACATGTGTTTTACCTATCTCCCATTGAATTTTTGTTTCAAACCAATTCTTATATTAAGAAGCAAATAAAGATGATGAGAAATATTAGGTTCATGCACAATAGAAATATTTCTGGCAAGGTAACAAGATGTTTACAAATCATGTATACACCAACCACTAATCATCCCCTTTTTCTATTGTTAGTTAGATAACAAAATTCGGTTAAATAAGGCTTTACTTGGAATCAAGACTTACAAGGGAAAGAAAATAGTGAGAAAAACTGAGTAAAAATAATTAAATGTAAATGAAAACTTAAACATTTTTTTTGTTTACTTTACAAACCAAAAAGCTAGGAAATAAATGCCAGAAATTTTATTTTCTTATAATTTTCAAATATTTAAATAGAATTTCTTATAAGTTAATACGCCAAACAATAAAACTTTAGAAATTTTATTTATTAAGCTTTTTACAAGAGGTTAATACTTCTCAATTTTATATAATTTTTGACGTCAATACTTTTACCTTATTGCTAATTTATTCTTGTCCTACTGGAATTTAACCTGTTGATTTAACATGTGTTTTACCTATCTCCCATTTAATTTTTGTTTCAAACCAATTCTTATATTATGAAGCAAATAAAGATGATGAGAAATATTAGGTTCATGCACCATAGAAATATTTCTGGCAAGGTAACAAGATGTTTACAAATCATGTATACACCAACCACTAATAATCACCTTTTTCTATTGTTAGTTAGATAACAAAATTCGGTTAAATAAGACTTTACTTGGAATCAAGACATACAAGGGAAAGAAAATAGTGAGAAAAATTGAGTTAAAATAATTAAATGTAAATGAAAACTTATATATTTTTTTTGTTTACTTTACAAACCAAAAAGCTAGGAAATATATGCCAGAAATTTTATTTTCTTATAATTTTCAAATATTTAAATAGAATTTATTATAAGTTAATACGCCAAACAATAAAACTTTAGAAATTTTGATTTTTAAGTTTTTTATAAGAGGTTAATACTTCTCAATTTTATATAATTTTTGACGTCAATACTTTTACCTTATTGATAATTTATTCTTGTCCTACTGGAATTTAACCTGTTGATTTAACATGTGTTTTACCTATCTCCCATTGAATTTTTGTTTCAAACCAATTCTTATATTAAGAAGCAAATAAAGATGATGAGAAATATTAGGTTCATGCACAATAGAAATATTTCTGGCAAGGTAACAAGATGTTTACAAATCATGTATACACCAACCACTAATCATCCCCTTTTTCTATTGTTAGTTAGATAACAAAATTCGGTTAAATAAGGCTTTACTTGGAATCAAGACTTACAAGGGAAAGAAAATAGTGAGAAAAACTGAGTAAAAATAATTAAATGTAAATGAAAACTTAAACATTTTTTTTGTTTACTTTACAAACCAAAAAGCTAGGAAATAAATGCTAGAAATTTTATTTTCTTATAATTTTCAAATATTTAAATAGAATTTCTTATAAGTTAATACGCCAAACAATAAAACTTTAGAAATTTTGATTATTAAGCTTTTTACAAGAGGTTAATACTTCTCAATTTTATATAATTTTTGACGTCAATACTTTTACCTTATTGCTAATTTATTCTTGTCCTACTGGAATTTAACCTGTTGATTTAACATGTGTTTTACCTATCTCCCATTTAATTTTTGTTTCAAACCAATTCTTATATTATGAAGCAAATAAAGATGATGAGAAATATTAGGTTCATGCACCATAGAAATATTTCTGGCAAGGTAACAAGATGTTTACAAATCATGTATACACCAACCACTAATAATCACCTTTTTCTATTGTTAGTTAGATAACAAAATTCGGTTAAATAAGACTTTACTTGGAATCAAGACATACAAGGGAAAGAAAATAGTGAGAAAAATTGAGTTAAAATAATTAAATGTAAATGAAAACTTATACATTTTTTTTGTTTACTTTACAAACCAAAAAGCTAGGAAATATATGCCAGAAATTTTATTTTCTTATAATTTTCAAATATTTAAATAGAATTTATTATAAGTTAATACGCCAAACAATAAAACTTTAGAAATTTTGATTTTTAAGTTTTTTATAAGAGGTTAATACTTCTCAATTTTATATAATTTTTGACGTCAATACTTTTACCTTATTGATAATTTATTCTTGTCCTACTGGAATTTAACCTGTTGATTTAACATGTGTTTTACCTATCTCCCATTGAATTTTTGTTTCAAACCAATTCTTATATTAAGAAGCAAATAAAGATGATGAGAAATATTAGGTTCATGCACAATAGAAATATTTCTGGCAAGGTAACAAGATGTTTACAAATCATGTATACACCAACCACTAATCATCCCCTTTTTCTATTGTTAGTTAGATAACAAAATTCGGTTAAATAAGGCTTTACTTGGAATCAAGACTTACAAGGGAAAGAAAATAGTGAGAAAAACTGAGTAAAAATAATTAAATGTAAATGAAAACTTAAACATTTTTTTTGTTTACTTTACAAACCAAAAAGCTAGGAAATAAATGCGAGAAATTTTATTTTCTTATAATTTTCAAATATTTAAATAGAATTTCTTATAAATTAATACGCCAAACAATCAAACTTTAGAAATTTTGATTATTAAGTTTTTTATAAGAGGTTATTACTTCTCAATTTTATATAATTTTTGACGTCAATACTTTTACCTTATTGATAATTTATTCTTGTCCTACTGGAATTTAACCTGTTGATTTAACATGTGTTTTACCTATCTCCCATTGAATTTTTGTTTCAAACCAATTCTTATATTAAGAAGCAAATAAAGATGATGAGAAATATTAGGTTCATGCACAATAGAAATATTTCTGGCAAGGTAACAAGATGTTTACAAATCATGTATACACCAACCACTAATCATCCCCTTTTTCTATTGTTAGTTAGATAACAAAATTCGGTTAAATAAGGCTTTACTTGGAATCAAGACTTACAAGGGAAAGAAAATAGTGAGAAAAACTGAGTAAAAATAATTAAATGTAAATGAAAACTTAAACATTTTTTTTGTTTACTTTACAAACCAAAAAGCTAGGAAATAAATGCCAGAAATTTTATTTTCTTATAATTTTCAAATATTTAAATAGAATTTATTATAAGTTAATACGCCAAACAATAAAACTTTAGAAATTTTGATTTTTAAGTTTTTTATAAGAGGTTAATACTTCTCAATTTTATATAATTTTTGACGTCAATACTTTTACCTTATTGATAATTTATTCTTGTCCTACTGGAATTTAACCTGTTGATTTAACATGTGTTTTACCTATCTCCCATTGAATTTTTGTTTCAAACCAATTCTTATATTAAGAAGCAAATAAAGATGATGAGAAATATTAGGTTCATGCACAATAGAAATATTTCTGGCAAGGTAACAAGATGTTTACAAATCATGTATACACCAACCACTAATCATCCCCTTTTTCTATTGTTAGTTAGATAACAAAATTCGGTTAAATAAGGCTTTACTTGGAATCAAGACTTACAAGGGAAAGAAAATAGTGAGAAAAACTGAGTAAAAATAATTAAATGTAAATGAAAACTTAAACATTTTTTTTGTTTACTTTACAAACCAAAAAGCTAGGAAATAAATGCTAGAAATTTTATTTTCTTATAATTTTCAAATATTTAAATAGAATTTCTTATAAGTTAATACGCCAAACAATAAAACTTTAGAAATTTTGATTATTAAGCTTTTTACAAGAGGTTAATACTTCTCAATTTTATATAATTTTTGACGTCAATACTTTTACCTTATTGCTAATTTATTCTTGTCCTACTGGAATTTAACCTGTTGATTTAACATGTGTTTTACCTATCTCCCATTTAATTTTTGTTTCAAACCAATTCTTATATTATGAAGCAAATAAAGATGATGAGAAATATTAGGTTCATGCACCATAGAAATATTTCTGGCAAGGTAACAAGATGTTTACAAATCATGTATACACCAACCACTAATAATCACCTTTTTCTATTGTTAGTTAGATAACAAAATTCGGTTAAATAAGACTTTACTTGGAATCAAGACATACAAGGGAAAGAAAATAGTGAGAAAAATTGAGTTAAAATAATTAAATGTAAATGAAAACTTATACATTTTTTTTGTTTACTTTACAAACCAAAAAGCTAGGAAATATATGCCAGAAATTTTATTTTCTTATAATTTTCAAATATTTAAATAGAATTTATTATAAGTTAATACGCCAAACAATAAAACTTTAGAAATTTTGATTTTTAAGTTTTTTATAAGAGGTTAATACTTCTCAATTTTATATAATTTTTGACGTCAATACTTTTACCTTATTGATAATTTATTCTTGTCCTACTGGAATTTAACCTGTTGATTTAACATGTGTTTTACCTATCTCCCATTGAATTTTTGTTTCAAACCAATTCTTATATTAAGAAGCAAATAAAGATGATGAGAAATATTAGGTTCATGCACAATAGAAATATTTCTGGCAAGGTAACAAGATGTTTACAAATCATGTATACACCAACCACTAATCATCCCCTTTTTCTATTGTTAGTTAGATAACAAAATTCGGTTAAATAAGGCTTTACTTGGAATCAAGACTTACAAGGGAAAGAAAATAGTGAGAAAAACTGAGTAAAAATAATTAAATGTAAATGAAAACTTAAACATTTTTTTTGTTTACTTTACAAACCAAAAAGCTAGGAAATAAATGCGAGAAATTTTATTTTCTTATAATTTTCAAATATTTAAATAGAATTTCTTATAAATTAATACGCCAAACAATCAAACTTTAGAAATTTTGATTATTAAGTTTTTTATAAGAGGTTATTACTTCTCAATTTTATATAATTTTTGACGTCAATACTTTTACCTTATTGATAATTTATTCTTGTCCTACTGGAATTTAACCTGTTGATTTAACATGTGTTTTACCTATCTCCCATTGAATTTTTGTTTCAAACCAATTCTTATATTAAGAAGCAAATAAAGATGATGAGAAATATTAGGTTCATGCACAATAGAAATATTTCTGGCAAGGTAACAAGATGTTTACAAATCATGTATACACCAACCACTAATCATCCCCTTTTTCTATTGTTAGTTAGATAACAAAATTCGGTTAAATAAGTCTTTACTTGGAATCAAGACTTACAAGGGAAAGAAAATAGTGAGAAAAACTGAGTAAAAATAATTAAATGTAAATGAAAACTTAAACATTTTTTTTGTTTACTTTACAAACCAAAAAGCTAGGAAATAAATGCCAGAAATTTTATTTTCTTATAATTTTCAAATATTTAAATAGAATTTCTTATAAGTTAATACGCCAAACAATAAAACTTTAGAAATTTTGATTATTAAGCTTTTTACAAGAGGTTAATACTTCTCAATTTTATATAATTTTTGACGTCAATACTTTTACCTTATTGCTAATTTATTCTTGTCCTACTGGAATTTAACCTGTTGATTTAACATGTGTTTTACCTATCTCCCATTTAATTTTTGTTTCAAACCAATTCTTATATTAAGAAGCAAATAAAGATGATGAGAAATATTAGGTTCATGCACAATAGAAATATTTCTGGCAAGGTAACAAGATGTTTACAAATCATGTATACACCAACCACTAATCATCCCCTTTTTCTATTGTTAGTTAGATAACAAAATTCGGTTAAATAAGGCTTTACTTGGAATCAAGACTTACAAGGGAAAGAAAATAGTGAGAAAAACTGAGTAAAAATAATTAAATGTAAATGAAAACTTAAACATTTTTTTTGTTTACTTTACAAACCAAAAAGCTAGGAAATAAATGCGAGAAATTTTATTTTCTTATAATTTTCAAATATTTAAATAGAATTTCTTATAAATTAATACGCCAAACAATCAAACTTTAGAAATTTTGATTATTAAGTTTTTTATAAGAGGTTATTACTTCTCAATTTTATATAATTTTTGACGTCAATACTTTTACCTTATTGATAATTTATTCTTGTCCTACTGGAATTTAACCTGTTGATTTAACATGTGTTTTACCTATCTCCCATTTAATTTTTGTTTCAAACCAATTCTTATATTATGAAGCAAATAAAGATGATGAGAAATATTAGGTTCATGCACCATAGAAATATTTCTGGCAAGGTAACAAGATGTTTACAAATCATGTATACACCAACCACTAATAATCACCTTTTTCTATTGTTAGTTAGATAACAAAATTCGGTTAAATAAGACTTTACTTGGAATCAAGACATACAAGGGAAAGAAAATAGTGAGAAAAATTGAGTTAAAATAATTAAATGTAAATGAAAACTTATATATTTTTTTTGTTTACTTTACAAACCAAAAAGCTAGGAAATATATGCCAGAAATTTTATTTTCTTATAATTTTCAAATATTTAAATAGAATTTATTATAAGTTAATACGCCAAACAATAAAACTTTAGAAATTTTGATTTTTAAGTTTTTTATAAGAGGTTAATACTTCTCAATTTTATATAATTTTTGACGTCAATACTTTTACCTTATTGATAATTTATTCTTGTCCTACTGGAATTTAACCTGTTGATTTAACATGTGTTTTACCTATCTCCCATTGAATTTTTGTTTCAAACCAATTCTTATATTAAGAAGCAAATAAAGATGATGAGAAATATTAGGTTCATGCACAATAGAAATATTTCTGGCAAGGTAACAAGATGTTTACAAATCATGTATACACCAACCACTAATCATCCCCTTTTTCTATTGTTAGTTAGATAACAAAATTCGGTTAAATAAGGCTTTACTTGGAATCAAGACTTACAAGGGAAAGAAAATAGTGAGAAAAACTGAGTAAAAATAATTAAATGTAAATGAAAACTTAAACATTTTTTTTGTTTACTTTACAAACCAAAAAGCTAGGAAATAAATGCTAGAAATTTTATTTTCTTATAATTTTCAAATATTTAAATAGAATTTCTTATAAGTTAATACGCCAAACAATAAAACTTTAGAAATTTTGATTATTAAGCTTTTTACAAGAGGTTAATACTTCTCAATTTTATATAATTTTTGACGTCAATACTTTTACCTTATTGCTAATTTATTCTTGTCCTACTGGAATTTAACCTGTTGATTTAACATGTGTTTTACCTATCTCCCATTTAATTTTTGTTTCAAACCAATTCTTATATTATGAAGCAAATAAAGATGATGAGAAATATTAGGTTCATGCACCATAGAAATATTTCTGGCAAGGTAACAAGATGTTTACAAATCATGTATACACCAACCACTAATAATCACCTTTTTCTATTGTTAGTTAGATAACAAAATTCGGTTAAATAAGACTTTACTTGGAATCAAGACATACAAGGGAAAGAAAATAGTGAGAAAAATTGAGTTAAAATAATTAAATGTAAATGAAAACTTATACATTTTTTTTGTTTACTTTACAAACCAAAAAGCTAGGAAATATATGCCAGAAATTTTATTTTCTTATAATTTTCAAATATTTAAATAGAATTTATTATAAGTTAATACGCCAAACAATAAAACTTTAGAAATTTTGATTTTTAAGTTTTTTATAAGAGGTTAATACTTCTCAATTTTATATAATTTTTGACGTCAATACTTTTACCTTATTGATAATTTATTCTTGTCCTACTGGAATTTAACCTGTTGATTTAACATGTGTTTTACCTATCTCCCATTGAATTTTTGTTTCAAACCAATTCTTATATTAAGAAGCAAATAAAGATGATGAGAAATATTAGGTTCATGCACAATAGAAATATTTCTGGCAAGGTAACAAGATGTTTACAAATCATGTATACACCAACCACTAATCATCCCCTTTTTCTATTGTTAGTTAGATAACAAAATTCGGTTAAATAAGGCTTTACTTGGAATCAAGACTTACAAGGGAAAGAAAATAGTGAGAAAAACTGAGTAAAAATAATTAAATGTAAATGAAAACTTAAACATTTTTTTTGTTTACTTTACAAACCAAAAAGCTAGGAAATAAATGCGAGAAATTTTATTTTCTTATAATTTTCAAATATTTAAATAGAATTTCTTATAAATTAATACGCCAAACAATCAAACTTTAGAAATTTTGATTATTAAGTTTTTTATAAGAGGTTATTACTTCTCAATTTTACATAATTTTTGACGTCAATACTTTTACCTTATTGATAATTTATTCTTGTCCTACTGGAATTTAACCTGTTGATTTAACATGTGTTTTACCTATCTCCCATTGAATTTTTGTTTCAAACCAATTCTTATATTAAGAAGCAAATAAAGATGATGAGAAATATTAGGTTCATGCACAATAGAAATATTTCTGGCAAGGTAACAAGATGTTTACAAATCATGTATACACCAACCACTAATCATCCCCTTTTTCTATTGTTAGTTAGATAACAAAATTCGGTTAAATAAGGCTTTACTTGGAATCAAGACTTACAAGGGAAAGAAAATAGTGAGAAAAACTGATTAAAAATAATTAAATGTAAATGAAAACTTAAACATTTTTTTTGTTTACTTTACAAACCAAAAAGCTAGGAAATAAATGCCAGAAATTTTATTTTCTTATAATTTTCAAATATTTAAATAGAATTTCTTATAAGTTAATACGCCAAACAATAAAACTTTAGAAATTTTGATTATTAAGCTTTTTACAAGAGGTTAATACTTCTCAATTTTATATAATTTTTGACGTCAATACTTTTACCTTATTGCTAATTTATTCTTGTCCTACTGGAATTTAACCTGTTGATTTAACATGTGTTTTACCTATCTCCCATTTAATTTTTGTTTCAAACCAATTCTTATATTATGAAGCAAATAAAGATGATGAGAAATATTAGGTTCATGCACCATAGAAATATTTCTGGCAAGGTAACAAGATGTTTACAAATCATGTATACACCAACCACTAATAATCACCTTTTTCTATTGTTAGTTAGATAACAAAATTCGGTTAAATAAGACTTTACTTGGAATCAAGACATACAAGGGAAAGAAAATAGTGAGAAAAATTGAGTTAAAATAATTAAATGTAAATGAAAACTTATATATTTTTTTTGTTTACTTTACAAACCAAAAAGCTAGGAAATATATGCCAGAAATTTTATTTTCTTATAATTTTCAAATATTTAAATAGAATTTATTATAAGTTAATACGCCAAACAATAAAACTTTAGAAATTTTGATTTTTAAGTTTTTTATAAGAGGTTAATACTTCTCAATTTTATATAATTTTTGACGTCAATACTTTTACCTTATTGATAATTTATTCTTGTCCTACTGGAATTTAACCTGTTGATTTAACATGTGTTTTACCTATCTCCCATTGAATTTTTGTTTCAAACCAATTCTTATATTAAGAAGCAAATAAAGATGATGAGAAATATTAGGTTCATGCACCATAGAAATATTTCTGGCAAGGTAACAAGATGTTTACAAATCATGTATACACCAACCACTAATCATCCCCTTTTTCTATTGTTAGTTAGATAACAAAATTCGGTTAAATAAGGCTTTACTTGGAATCAAGACTTACAAGGGAAAGAAAATAGTGAGAAAAACTGAGTAAAAATAATTAAATGTAAATGAAAACTTAAACATTTTTTTTGTTTACTTTACAAACCAAAAAGCTAGGAAATAAATGCCAGAAATTTTATTTTCTTATAATTTTCAAATATTTAAATAGAATTTCTTATAAGTTAATACGCCAAACAATAAAACTTTAGAAATTTTGATTATTAAGCTTTTTATAAGAGGTTAATACTTCTCAATTTTATATAATTTTTGACGTCAATACTTTTACCTTATTGCTAATTTATTCTTGTCCTACTGGAATTTAACCTGTTGATTTAACATGTGTTTTACCTATCTCCCATTTAATTTTTGTTTCAAACCAATTCTTATATTATGAAGCAAATAAAGATGATGAGAAATATTAGGTTCATGCACAATAGAAATATTTCTGGCAAGGTAACAAGATGTTTACAAATCATGTATACACCAACCACTAATCATCCCCTTTTTCTATTGTTAGTTAGATAACAAAATTCGGTTAAATAAGGCTTTACTTGGAATCAAGACTTACAAGGGAAAGAAAATAGTGAGAAAAACTGAGTAAAAATAATTAAATGTAAATGAAAACTTAAACATTTTTTTTGTTTACTTTACAAACCAAAAAGCTAGGAAATAAATGCGAGAAATTTTATTTTCTTATAATTTTCAAATATTTAAATATAATTTCTTATAAGTTAATACGCCAAACAATCAAACTTTAGAAATTTTGATTATTAAGTTTTTTATAAGAGGTTAATACTTCTCAATTTTATATAATTTTTGACTTCAAAACTTTTACCTTATTCATAATTTATTCTTGTCCTACTGGAATTTAACCTGTGGATTTAACATGTGTTTTACCTATCTCCCATTGAATTTTTGTTTCAAACCAATTCTTATAGTAAGAAGCAAATAAAGATGATGAGAAATGTTGAGTTCATGCACCATAGAAATATTTCTGGCAAGGTAACAAGATGTTTACAAATCATGTATACACCAACCACTAATAATCACCTTTTTCTATTGTTAGTTAGATAACAAAATTCGGTTAAATAAGACTTTACTTGGAATCAAGACATACAAGGGAAAGAAAATAGTGAGAAAAATTGAGTAAAAATAATTAAATGTAAATGAAAACTTATACATTTTTTTTGTTTACTTTACAAACCAAAAAGCTAGGAAATATATGCCAGAAATTTTATTTTCTTATAATTTTCAAATATTTAAATAGAATTTATTATAAGTTAATACGCCAAACAATAAAACTTTAGAAATTTTGATTTTTAAGTTTTTTATAAGAGGTTAATACTTCTCAATTTTATATAATTTTTGACGTCAATACTTTTACCTTATTGATAATTTATTCTTGTCCTACTGGAATTTAACCTGTTGATTTAACATGTGTTTTACCTATCTCCCATTTAATTTTTGTTTCAAACCAATTCTTATATTATGAAGCAAATAAAGATGATGAGAAATATTAGGTTCATGCACAATAGAAATATTTCTGGCAAGGTAACAAGATGTTTACAAATCATGTATACACCAACCACTAATCATCCCCTTTTTCTATTGTTAGTTAGATAACAAAATTCGGTTAAATAAGGCTTTACTTGGAATCAAGACTTACAAGGGAAAGAAAATAGTGAGAAAAACTGAGTAAAAATAATTAAATGTAAATGAAAACTTAAACATTTTTTTTGTTTACTTTACAAACCAAAAAGCTAGGAAATAAATGCCAGAAATTTTATTTTCTTATAATTTTCAAATATTTAAATAGAATTTCTTATAAGTTAATACGCCAAACAATAAAACTTTTGAAATTTTGATTATTAAGCTTTTTATAAGAGGTTAATACTTCTCAATTTTATATAATTTTTGACGTCAATACTTTTACCTTATTGATAATTTATTCTTGTCCTCTTAACATGTGTTTTACCTATCTCCCATTGAATTTTTGTTTCAAACCAATTCTTATATTAAGAAGCAAATAAAGATGATGAGAAATATTAGGTTCATGCACCATAGAAATATTTCTGGCAAGGTAACAAGATGTTTACAAATCATGTATACACCAACCACTAATCATCCCCTTTTTCTATTGTTAGTTAGATAACAAAATTCGGTTAAATAAGGCTTTACTTGGAATCAAGACTTACAAGGGAAAGCAAATAGTGAGAAAAACTGAGTAAAAATAATTAAATGTAAATGAAAACTTAAACATTTTTTTTGTTTACTTTACAAACCAAAAAGCTAGGAAATAAATGCGAGAAATTTTATTTTCTTATAATTTTCAAATATTTAAATAGAATTTCTTATAAATTAATACGCCAAACAATCAAACTTTAGAAATTTTGATTATTAAGTTTTTTATAAGAGGTTATTACTTCTCAATTTTATATAATTTTTGACGTCAATACTTTTAACTTATTGATAATTTATTCTTGTTGTACTGGAATTGAACCTGTTGATATTAACTTGTGTTTTACCTATCTCCCATAGAATTTCTATTTCAAACCAATTCTTATAGTATGAAGAAAATAAAGATGATGGGAAATAATGAGTTCATGCAACATAGAAATATTTCTGGCAAGGTACCAAGATGTTTACAAATCATGTATACACCAACCACTAATCACCACCTTTTTCTATTGTTAGTTGGATAACAAAATTCGGTTAAATAATTCTTTACTTGGAATCAAGACTTACAAAGGAAAGAAAATAGTGAGAAAAATTGAGTAAAAATAATTAAATGTAAATGAAAACTTAAACATTTTTTTGTCTACTTTTCAAAACAAAATGCTAGGAAATAAATGCCAGAAATTTTGTTTTCTTATTATTTTCGAATATTTAAATATAATTTCTTATAAGTTAATACGCCAAACAATCAAACTTTAGAAATTTTGATTATTAAGTTTTTTATAAGAGGTTAATACTTCTCAATTTTATATAATTTTTGACTTCAAAACTTTTACCTTATTCATAATTTATTCTTGTCCTACTGGAATTTAACCTGTGGATTTAACATGTGTTTTACCTATCTCCCATTGAATTTTTGTTTCAAACCAATTCTTATAGTAAGAAGCAAATAAAGATGATGAGAAATGTTGAGTTCATGCACCATAGAAATATTTCTGGCAAGGTAACAAGATGTTTACAAATCATGTATACACCAAGCACTAATCATCCCCTTTTTCTATTGTTAGTTAGATAACAAAATTCGGTTAAATAAGGCTTTACTTGGAATCAAGACTTACAAGGGAAAGAAAATAGTGAGAAAAACTGAGTAAAAATAATTAAATGTAAATGAAAACTTAAACATTTTTTTTGTTTACTTTACAAACCAAAAAGCTAGGAAATAAATGCCAGAAATTTTATTTTCTTATAATTTTCAAATATTTAAATAGAATTTCTTATAAGTTAATACGCCAAACAATAAAACTTTAGAAATTTTGATTATTAAGCTTTTTATAAGAGGTTAATACTTCTCAATTTTATATAATTTTTGACGTCAATACTTTTACCTTATTGATAATTTATTCTTGTCCTACTAGAATTTAACCTGTTGATTTAACATGTGTTTTACCTATCTCCCATTGAATTTTTGTTTCAAACCAATTCTTATAGTAAGAAGCAAATAAAGATGATGAGAAATATTAGGTTCATGCACCATAGAAATATTTCTGGCAAGGTAACAAGATGTTTACAAATCATGTATACACCAACCACTAATCATCCCCTTTTTCTATTCTTAGTTAGATAACAAAATTCGGTTAAATAAGGCTTTACTTGGAATCAAGACTTACAAGGGAAAGAAAATAGTGAGAAAAACTGAGTAAAAATAATTAAATGTAAATGAAAACTTAAACATTTTTTTGGTTTACTTTACAAACCAAAAAGCTAGGAAATAAATGCGAGAAATTTTATTTTCTTATAATTTTCAAATATTTAAATAGAACTTCTTATAAATTAATACGCCAAACAATCAAACTTTAGAAATTTTGATTATTAAGCTTTTTATAAGAGGTTAATACTTCTCAATTTTATATAATTTTTGACTTCAAAACTTTTACCTTATTCATAATTTATTCTTGTCCTACTGGAATTTAACCTGTGGATTTAACATGTGTTTTACCTATCTCCCATTGAATTTTTGTTTCAAACCAATTCTTATAGTAAGAAGCAAATAAAGATGATGAGAAATGTTGAGTTCATGCACCATAGAAATATTTCTGGCAAGGTAACAAGATGTTTACAAATCATGTATACACCAACCAATAATAATCACCTTTTTCTATTGTTAGTTAGATAACAAAATTAGGTTAAATAAGACTTTACTTGGAATCAAGACATACAAGGGAAAGAAAATAGTGAGAAAAATTGAGTAAAAATAATTAAATGTAAATGAAAACTTATACATTTTTTTTGTTTACTTTACAAACCAAAAAGCTATGAAATATATGCCAGAAATTTTATTTTCTTATAATTTTCAAATATTTAAATAGAATTTATTATAAGTTAATACGCCAAACAATAAAACTTTAGAAATTTTTATTTTTAAGTTTTTTATAAGAGGTTAATACTTCTCAATTTTATATAATTTTTTACGTCAATACTTTTACCTTATTGATAATTTATTCTTGTCCTACTGGAATTTAACCTGTTGATTTAACATGTGTTTTACCTATCTCCCATTGAATTTTTGTTTCAAACCAATTCTTATATTAAGAAGCAAATAAAGATGATGAGAAATATTAGGTTCATGCACAATAGAAATATTTCTGGCAAGGTAACAAGATGTTTACAAATCATGTATACACCAACCACTAATCATCCCCTTTTTCTATTGTTAGTTAGATAACAAAATTCGGTTAAATAAGGCTTTACTTGGAATCAAGACTTACAAGGGAAAGAAAATAGTGAGAAAAACTGAGTAAAAATAATTAAATGTAAATGAAAACTTAAACATTTTTTTTGTTTACTTTACAAACCAAAAAGCTAGGAAATAAATGCCGGAAATTTTATTTTCTTATAATTTTCAAATATTTAAATAGAATTTCTTATAAGTTAATACGCCAAACAATAAAACTTTAGAAATTTTGATTATTAAGCTTTTTATAAGAGGTTAATACTTCTCAATTTTATATAATTTTTGACGTCAATACTTTTACCTTATTGCTAATTTATTCTTGTCCTACTGGAATTTAACCTGTTGATTTAACATGTGTTTTACCTATCTCCCATTTAATTTTTGTTTCAAACCAATTCTTATATTATGAAGCAAATAAAGATGATGAGAAATATTAGGTTCATGCACCATAGAAATATTTCTGGCAAGGTAACAAGATGTTTACAAATCATGTATACACCAACCACTAATAATCACCTTTTTCTATTGTTAGTTAGATAACAAAATTCGGTTAAATAAGACTTTACTTGGAATCAAGACATACAAGGGAAAGAAAATAGTGAGAAAAATTGAGTTAAAATAATTAAATGTAAATGAAAACTTATACATTTTTTTTGTTTACTTTACAAACCAAAAAGCTAGGAAATATATGCCAGAAATTTTATTTTCTTATAATTTTCAAATATTTAAATAGAATTTATTATAAGTTAATACGCCAAACAATAAAACTTTAGAAATTTTGATTTTTAAGTTTTTTATAAGAGGTTAATACTTCTCAATTTTATATAATTTTTGACGTCAATACTTTTACCTTATTGATAATTTATTCTTGTCCTACTGGAATTTAACCTGTTGATTTAACATGTGTTTTACCTATCTCCCATTGAATTTTTGTTTCAAACCAATTCTTATATTAAGAAGCAAATAAAGATGATGAGAAATATTAGGTTCATGCACAATAGAAATATTTCTGGCAAGGTAACAAGATGTTTACAAATCATGTATACACCAACCACTAATCATCCCCTTTTTCTATTGTTAGTTAGATAACAAAATTCGGTTAAATAAGGCTTTACTTGGAATCAAGACTTACAAGGGAAAGAAAATAGTGAGAAAAACTGAGTAAAAATAATTAAATGTAAATGAAAACTTAAACATTTTTTTTGTTTACTTTACAAACCAAAAAGCTAGGAAATAAATGCGAGAAATTTTATTTTCTTATAATTTTCAAATATTTAAATAGAATTTCTTATAAATTAATACGCCAAACAATCAAACTTTAGAAATTTTGATTATTAAGTTTTTTATAAGAGGTTATTACTTCTCAATTTTATATAATTTTTGACGTCAATACTTTTACCTTATTGATAATTTATTCTTGTCCTACTGGAATTTAACCTGTTGATTTAACATGTGTTTTACCTATCTCCCATTGAATTTTTGTTTCAAACCAATTCTTATATTAAGAAGCAAATAAAGATGATGAGAAATATTAGGTTCATGCACAATAGAAATATTTCTGGCAAGGTAACAAGATGTTTACAAATCATGTATACACCAACCACTAATCATCCCCTTTTTCTATTGTTAGTTAGATAACAAAATTCGGTTAAATAAGGCTTTACTTGGAATCAAGACTTACAAGGGAAAGAAAATAGTGAGAAAAACTGAGTAAAAATAATTAAATGTAAATGAAAACTTAAACATTTTTTTTGTTTACTTTACAAACCAAAAAGCTAGGAAATAAATGCCGGAAATTTTATTTTCTTATAATTTTCAAATATTTAAATAGAATTTCTTATAAGTTAATACGCCAAACAATAAAACTTTAGAAATTTTGATTATTAAGCTTTTTATAAGAGGTTAATACTTCTCAATTTTATATAATTTTTGACGTCAATACTTTTACCTTATTGATAATTTATTCTTGTCCTACTGGAATTTAACCTGTTGATTTAACATGTGTTTTACCTATCTCCCATTGAATTTTTGTTTCAAACCAATTCTTATATTAAGAAGCAAATAAAGATGATGAGAAATATTAGGTTCATGCACCATAGAAATATTTCTGGCAAGGTAACAAGATGTTTACAAATCATGTATACACCAACCACTAATCATCCCCTTTTTCTATTGTTAGTTAGATAACAAAATTCGGTTAAATAAGGCTTTACTTGGAATCAAGACTTACAAGGGAAAGCAAATAGTGAGAAAAACTGAGTAAAAATAATTAAATGTAAATGAAAACTTAAACATTTTTTTTTGTTTACTTTACAAACCAAAAAGCTAGGAAATAAATGCCAGAAATTTTATTTTCTTATAATTTTCAAATATTTAAATAGAATTTCTTATAAATTAATACGCCAAACAATCAAACTTTAGAAATTTTGATTATTAAGTTTTTTATAAGAGGTTATTACTTCTCAATTTTATATAATTTTTGACGTCAATACTTTTAACTTATTGATAATTTATTCTTGTTTTACTGGAATTGAACCTGTTGATATTAACTTGTGTTTTACCTATCTCCCATAGAATTTCTATTTCAAACCAATTCTTATAGTATGAAGAAAATAAAGATGATGGGAAATAATGAGTTCATGCACCATAGAAATATTTCTAGCAAGGTAACAAGATGTTTACAAATCATGTATACACCAACCACTAATCACCACCTTTTTCTATTGTTAGTTAGATAACAAAATTCGGTTAAATAAGGCTTTACTTGGAATCAAGACTTACAAAGGAAAGAAAATAGTGAGAAAAAATTATTCAAAATAAATAAATGTAAATGAAAACTTAAATATTTTTTGGTCTACTTTACAAAACAAAATGCTAGGAAATAAATGACAGAAATTTTATATTCTTATAATTTTCAAATATTTAAATAGAATTCCTTATAAGTTAATACACCAAACAATCAAACTTTTAAAATTTTGATGATTAAGTTTTTTATAAGAGGTTAATACTTCTCAATTTTATATAATTTTTGACGTCAATAGTTTTACCTTATTGATAATTTTTTCTTGTCCTACTGGAATTTAACCTATTATTTTAACATGCATTTTACCTATCTCCCATAGTAATTCTGTTTGAAACCAATTCTTATAGTAAGAAGCAAATAAAGATGATGAGAAATATTGAGTTCATGCAACATAAAAATATTTCTGACAAGGTAACAAGATGTTTAGAAAACATGTATACACTAACCTCTAATAATAACCTTTTTCTATTGTTAGTTAGATAACAAAATTCGGTTAAATAAGGCTTTACTTGGAATCAAGACTTACAAAGGAAAGAAAATAGTGAGAAAAATAGAGTAAAAATAATTAAATGTAAATGAAAACTTAAACATTTTTTTGTCTACTTTACAAAACAAAATGCTAGGAAATAAATGACAGAAATTTTATTTTCTTATAATTTTTGAATATTTAAATAGAATTTCTTATAAGTTAATACGCCAAACAATCAAACTTTAGAAATTTTGATTATTAAGTTTCTTATACGAGGTTAATACTTCTCAATTTTATATAATTTTTGACGTCAATACTTTTACCATATTGATAAGTTATTCTTGTTCTACTGGAGTTGAACATGTTGATATTAACTTGCGTTTTACCTATCTCCCATTGAATTTTTGTTTCAAACCAATTCATATAGTAAGAAGCAAATAAAGATGATGAGAAATATTAGGTTCATGCACAATAGAAATATTTCTGGCAAGGTAACAAGATGTTTACAAATCATGTATACACCAACCACTAATCATCCCCTTTTTCTATTGTTAGTTAGATAACAAAATTCGGTTAAATAAGGCTTTACTTGGAATCAAGACTTACAAGGGAAAGAAAATAGTGAGAAAAACTGAGTAAAAATAATTAAATGTAAATGAAAACTTAAACATTTTTTTTGTTTACTTTACAAACCAAAAAGCTAGGAAATAAATGCCGGAAATTTTATTTTCTTATAATTTTCAAATATTTAAATAGAATTTCTTATAAGTTAATACGCCAAACAATAAAACTTTAGAAATTTTGATTATTAAGCTTTTTATAAGAGGTTAATACTTCTCAATTTTATATAATTTTTGACGTCAATACTTTTACCTTATTGATAATTTATTCTTGTCCTACTGGAATTTAACCTGTTGATTTAACATGTGTTTTACCTATCTCCCATTGAATTTTTGTTTCAAACCAATTCTTATATTAAGAAGCAAATAAAGATGATGAGAAATATTAGGTTCATGCACCATAGAAATATTTCTGGCAAGGTAACAAGATGTTTACAAATCATGTATACACCAACCACTAATCATCCCCTTTTTCTATTGTTAGTTAGATAACAAAATTCGGTTAAATAAGGCTTTACTTGGAATCAAGACTTACAAGGGAAAGCAAATAGTGAGAAAAACTGAGTAAAAATAATTAAATGTAAATGAAAACTTAAACATTTTTTTTTGTTTACTTTACAAACCAAAAAGCTAGGAAATAAATGCCAGAAATTTTATTTTCTTATAATTTTCAAATATTTAAATAGAATTTCTTATAAATTAATACGCCAAACAATCAAACTTTAGAAATTTTGATTATTAAGTTTTTTATAAGAGGTTATTACTTCTCAATTTTATATAATTTTTGACGTCAATACTTTTAACTTATTGATAATTTATTCTTGTTGTACTGGAATTGAACCTGTTGATATTAACTTGTGTTTTACCTATCTCCCATAGAATTTCTATTTCAAACCAATTCTTATAGTATGAAGAAAATAAAGATGATGGGAAATAATGAGTTCATGCACCATAGAAATATTTCTAGCAAGGTAACAAGATGTTTACAAATCATGTATACACCAACCACTAATCACCACCTTTTTCTATTGTTAGTTAGATAACAAAATTCGGTTAAATAAGGCTTTACTTGGAATCAAGACTTACAAAGGAAAGAAAATAGTGAGAAAAAATTATTCAAAATAAATAAATGTAGATGAAAACTTAAATATTTTTTTGTCTACTTTACAAAACAAAATGCTAGGAAATAAATGACAGAAATTTTATATTCTTATAATTTTCAAATATTTAAATAGAATTCCCTATAAGTTAATACACCAAACAATCAAACTTTTAAAATTTTGATGATTAAGTTTTTTATAAGAGGTTAATACTTCTCAATTTTATATAATTTTTGACGTCAATACTTTTACCTTATTGATAATTTTTTCTTGTCCTACTGGAATTTAACCTATTATTTTAACATGCATTTTACCTATCTCCCATAGTAATTCTGTTTGAAACCAATTCTTATAGTAAGAAGCAAATAAAGATGATGAGAAATATTGAGTTCATGCAACATAAAAATATTTCTGACAAGGTAACAAGATGTTTAGAAAACATGTATACACTAACCTCTAATAATAACCTTTTTCTATTGTTAGTTAGATAACAAAATTCGGTTAAATAAGGCTTTACTTGGAATCAAGACTTACAAAGGAAAGAAAATAGTGAGAAAAATAGAGTAAAAATAATTAAATGTAAATGAAAACTTAAACATTTTTTTGTCTACTTTACAAAACAAAATGCTAGGAAATAAATGACAGAAATTTTATTTTCTTATAATTTTTGAATATTTAAATAGAATTTCTTATAAGTTAATACGCCAAACAATCAAACTTTAGAAATTTTGATTATTAAGTTTCTTATACGAGGTTAATACTTCTCAATTTTATATAATTTTTGACGTCAATACTTTTACCATATTGATAAGTTATTCTTGTTCTACTGGAGTTGAACATGTTGATATTAACTTGCGTTTTACCTATCTCCCATTGAATTTTTGTTTCAAACCAATTCATATAGTAAGAAGCAAATAAAGATGATGAGAAATATTAGGTTCATGCACAATAGAAATATTTCTGGCAAGGTAACAAGATGTTTACAAATCATGTATACACCAACCACTAATCATCCCCTTTTTCTATTGTTAGTTAGATAACAAAATTCGGTTAAATAAGGCTTTACTTGGAATCAAGACTTACAAGGGAAAGAAAATAGTGAGAAAAACTGAGTAAAAATAATTAAATGTAAATGAAAACTTAAACATTTTTTTTGTTTACTTTACAAACCAAAAAGCTAGGAAATAAATGCCGGAAATTTTATTTTCTTATAATTTTCAAATATTTAAATAGAATTTCTTATAAGTTAATACGCCAAACAATAAAACTTTAGAAATTTTGATTATTAAGCTTTTTATAAGAGGTTAATACTTCTCAATTTTATATAATTTTTGACGTCAATACTTTTACCTTATTGATAATTTATTCTTGTCCTACTGGAATTTAACCTGTTGATTTAACATGTGTTTTACCTATCTCCCATTGAATTTTTGTTTCAAACCAATTCTTATATTAAGAAGCAAATAAAGATGATGAGAAATATTAGGTTCATGCACCATAGAAATATTTCTGGCAAGGTAACAAGATGTTTACAAATCATGTATACACCAACCACTAATCATCCCCTTTTTCTATTGTTAGTTAGATAACAAAATTCGGTTAAATAAGGCTTTACTTGGAATCAAGACTTACAAGGGAAAGCAAATAGTGAGAAAAACTGAGTAAAAATAATTAAATGTAAATGAAAACTTAAACATTTTTTTTTGTTTACTTTACAAACCAAAAAGCTAGGAAATAAATGCCAGAAATTTTATTTTCTTATAATTTTCAAATATTTAAATAGAATTTCTTATAAATTAATACGCCAAACAATCAAACTTTAGAAATTTTGATTATTAAGTTTTTTATAAGAGGTTATTACTTCTCAATTTTATATAATTTTTGACGTCAATACTTTTAACTTATTGATAATTTATTCTTGTTGTACTGGAATTGAACCTGTTGATATTAACTTGTGTTTTACCTATCTCCCATAGAATTTCTATTTCAAACCAATTCTTATAGTATGAAGAAAATAAAGATGATGGGAAATAATGAGTTCATGCACCATAGAAATATTTCTAGCAAGGTAACAAGATGTTTACAAATCATGTATACACCAACCACTAATCACCACCTTTTTCTATTGTTAGTTAGATAACAAAATTCGGTTAAATAAGGCTTTACTTGGAATCAAGACTTACAAAGGAAAGAAAATAGTGAGAAAAAATTATTCAAAATAAATAAATGTAGATGAAAACTTAAATATTTTTTTGTCTACTTTACAAAACAAAATGCTAGGAAATAAATGACAGAAATTTTATATTCTTATAATTTTCAAATATTTAAATAGAATTCCCTATAAGTTAATACACCAAACAATCAAACTTTTAAAATTTTGATGATTAAGTTTTTTATAAGAGGTTAATACTTCTCAATTTTATATAATTTTTGACGTCAATACTTTTACCTTATTGATAATTTTTTCTTGTCCTACTGGAATTTAACCTATTATTTTAACATGCATTTTACCTATCTCCCATAGTAATTCTGTTTGAAACCAATTCTTATAGTAAGAAGCAAATAAAGATGATGAGAAATATTGAGTTCATGCAACATAAAAATATTTCTGACAAGGTAACAAGATGTTTAGAAAACATGTATACACTAACCTCTAATAATAACCTTTTTCTATTGTTAGTTAGATAACAAAATTCGGTTAAATAAGGCTTTACTTGGAATCAAGACTTACAAAGGAAAGAAAATAGTGAGAAAAATAGAGTAAAAATAATTAAATGTAAATGAAAACTTAAACATTTTTTTGTCTACTTTACAAAACAAAATGCTAGGAAATAAATGACAGAAATTTTATTTTCTTATAATTTTTGAATATTTAAATAGAATTTCTTATAAGTTAATACGCCAAACAATCAAACTTTAGAAATTTTGATTATTAAGTTTCTTATACGAGGTTAATACTTCTCAAATTTATATAATTTTTGACGTCAATACTTTTACCATATTGATAAGTTATTCTTGTTCTACTGGAGTTGAACATGTTGATATTAACTTGCGTTTTACCTATCTCCCATTGAATTTTTGTTTCAAACCAATTCATATAGTAAGAAGCAAATAAAGATGATGGGAAATATTGAGTTCACGCACCATAGAAATATTTCTGGCAAGGTAACAAGATGTTTACAAATCATGTACACACAAACCTCTAATTATAACCTTTTTCTATTGTTAGTTAGATAACAAAATTCAGTTAAATAAGGCTTTACTTGGAATCAAGACTTAAAAAGGAAAGAAAATAGTGAGCAAAATTGAGTAAAAATAATTAAATGTAAATGAAAACTTAAACATTTTTATTGCCTACTTGACAAAACAAAAAGCTAGGAAATAAATGCCAGAAATTTTATATTCTTATCATTTTCAAATATTTAAATAGAATTTCTTATAAGTTAATACGCCAAACACTCAAACTTTAGAAATTTGTTTTATTATGTTTTTTATAAGAGGTTAATACTTCTCAATTTTATATAATTTTTGACGTCAATACTTTTACCTTATTGATAATTTATTCTTGTCCTACTGGAATTTAACCTATTGTTTTAACATGCGTTTTACCTATCTCCTATAGTATTTCTGTTTGAAACCAATTCTTATAGTAAGAAGCAAATAAAGATGATGAGAAATATTGAGTTCATGCAACATAGAAATATTTCTGGCAAGGTAACAAGATGTTTAGAAAACATGTTTACACCAACCTCTAATAATAACCTTTTTCTATTGTTAGTTAGATAACAAAATTCGGTTAAATAAGGCTTTACTTGGAATCAAGACTTCCAAACGAAAGAAAATAGTAAGTAAAATTGAGTAAAAATAATTAAATGTAAATGAAAACTTAAACATTTTTTTGTCTACTTTACAAAACAAAATGTTAGGAAATAAATGACAGAAATTTTATTTTCTTATAATTTTTGAATATTTAAATAGAATTTCTTATAAGTTAATACGCCAAACAATCAAACTTTAGAAATTTTGATTATTAAGTTTCTTATACGAGGTTAATACTGCTCAATTTTATATAATTTTTGACGTCAATACTTTTACCTTATTGATAAGTTATTCTTGTTCTACTGGAGTTGAACATGTTGATATGAACTTGCGTTTTACCTTTCTCCCATTGAATTTTTGTTTCAAACCAATTCATATAGTAAGAAGCAAATAAAGATTATGAGAAATATTGAGTTCACGCACCATAGAAATATTTCTGGCAAGGTAAAAAGATGTTTACAAATCATGTACACATAAACCTCTAATTATAACCTTTTTCTATTGTTAGTTAGATAACAAAATTCGGTTAAATAAGGCTTTACTTGGAATCAAGACTTACAAAGGAAAGAAAATAGTGAGAAAAATTGAGTAAAAATAATTAAATATAAATGAAAACTTAAACATTTTTATTGCCTACTTTACAAAACAAAAAGCTAGGAAATAAATGCCAGAAATTTTATATTCTTATCATTTTCAAATATTTAAATAGAATTTCTTATAAGTTAATACGCCAAACAATCAAACTTTAGAAATTTGTTTTATTAAGTTTTTTATAAGAGGTTAATACTTCTCAATTTTATATAATTTTTGACGTCAATACTTTTACCTTATTGATAATTTATTCTCGTCCAATTGGAATTTAACCTGTTGTTTTAACATATGTTTTACCTATCTCCCATTGAATTTTTGTTTCAAACCAATTCTTATAGTAAGAAGCAAATAAAGATGATGAGAAATATTGAGTTCATGCAACATAGAAATATTTCTGGCAAGGTAACAAGATGTTTAGAAAACATGTATACACCAACCTCTAATAATAACCTTTTTCTATTGTTAGTTAGATAACTAAATTTGGTTAAATAAGGCTTTACTTCGAATCAAGACTTACAAACGAAAGAAAATAGTTAGAAAAATTGAGTAAAAATAATTAAATATAAATGAAAACTTAAACATTTTTATTGCCTACTTTACAAAACAAAATGCTAGGAAATAAATGACAGAAATTTTATTTTCTTATAATTTTTGAATATTTAAATAGAATTTCTTATAAGTTAATACGCCAAACAATCAAACTTTAGAAATTTGTTTTATTAAGTCTTTTATAAGAGGTTAATACTTCTCAATTTTATATAATTTTTGACGTCAATACTTTTACCTTATTGATAATTTTTTCTTGTCCTACTGGAATTTAACCTGTTGATTTAACTTGCGTTTTACCTATCTCCCATAGTATTTCTGTTTGAAACCAATTCTTATTGTAAGAAGCAAATAAAGATGATGGGAAACATTGAGTTCATGCACCATAGAAATATTTTTGGCAAGGTAACAAGATGTTTACAAATTATGTACACACTAACCTCTAATTATAACCTTTTTCTATTGTTAGTTAGATAACAATATTCGGTTAAATAAGGCTTTAAAGTGGAATCAAGACTTACAAAGGAATGAAAATAGTGAGAAAAACTGAATAAAAATAATTAAATGAAAATGAAAATTTAAACATTTATGTTGTCTAATTTATAAAACAAAAATCAAGTAAATAAATGCCAGAAATTTTATTTTCTTATAATTTTCCAATATTTAAATAGAATTCCTTATAATTTAATACGCCAAACAATCAAACTTTCAAAATTTTGATGATTATGTTTTTTATAAGAGGTTAATACTTCTCAATTTTATATAATTTTTGACGTCAATACTTTTACCTTATTGATAATTTTTTCTTGTCCTACTGGAATTTAACCTGTTGATTTAACTTGTGTTTTACCTATCTCCCACAGTAATTCTGTTTCAAACCAATTCTTATAGTAAGAAGCAAATAAAGATGATGAGAAATATTTAGTTCATGCAACATAGAAATATTTCTGACAAGGTAACAAGATGTTTAGAAAACATGTATAAACTAACCTCTAATAATAACCTTTTTCTATTGTTAGTTAGATAATAAAATTCGGTTAAATAAGGCTTTACTTGGAATCAAGACTTACAAACGAAAGAAAATAGTGAGAAAAATAGAGTAAAAATAATTAAATGTAAATGAAAACTTAAACAATTTTTTGTCTACTTTACAAAACAAAATGCTAGGAAATAAATGATAGAAATTTTATTTTCTTATAATTTTTGAATATTTAAATAGAATTTCTTATAAGTTAATAGGCCAAACAATCAAACTTTAGAAATTTTGATTATTAAGTTTCTTATACGAGGTTAATACTTCTAAATTTTATATAATTTTTGACGTCAATACTTTTACCTTATTGATAATTTTTTCTTGTCCAACTGGAGTTGAACATGTTGATATTAATTTGCGTTTTACCTATCTCCCATTGAATTTTTGTCTCAAACCAATTCATATAGTAAGAAGCAAATAAAGATGATGGGAAATATGGAGTTCACGCACCATAGAAATATTTCTGGCAAGGTAAAAAGACGTTTACAAATCATGTACACACAAACCTCTAATTATAACCTTTTTCTATTGTTAGTTAGATAACAAAATTCGGTTAAATAAGACTTTACTGGGAATCAAGACATACAAGGGAAAGAAAATAGTGAGAAAAATTGAGTAAAAATAATTAAATGTAAATGAAAACTTAAATATTTTTTTGTCTACTTTACAAAACAAAATGGTAGGAAATAAATGACAGAAATTTTATTTTCTTATAATTTTCCAATATTTAAATAGAATTTCTTATAAGTTAATACGCCAAACAATCAAACTTTCAAAATTTTGATTATTAAGTTTCTTATACGAGGTAAATACTTTTCAATTTTATATAATTTTTGACGTCAATACTTTTACCTTATTGATAATTTTTTCTTGTCCAACTGGAATTTAACCTGTTGATATTAACTTGTGTTTTACCTATCTCCCATAGAATTTCTGTTTCAAACCAATTCTTATAGTAAGAAGAAAATAAAGATGATGAGAAATATTGAGTTCATGCAACATAGAAATATTTCTGGCAAGGTAACAAGATGTTTAGAAAACATGTATACACCAACCTCTAATTATAACCTTTTTCTATTGTTAGTTACATAACAAAATTCGGTTAAATAAGGCTTTACTTGGAATCAAGACTTACAAACGAAAGAAAATAGTGAGAAAAATTGAGTAAAAATAATTAAATGTAAATGAAAACTTAAACATTTTTTTGTCTACTTTACAAAACAAAATGCTAGGAAATAAATGACAGAAATTTTATTTTCTTATAATTTTTGAATATTTAAATAGAATTTCTTATAAGTTAATACGCCAAACAATCAAACTTTAGAAATTTTGATTATTAAGTTTCTTATACGAGGTTAATACTGCTCAATTTTATATAATTTTTGACGTCAATACTTTTACCTTATGGATAAGTTATTCTTCTTCTACTCGAGTTGAACATGTTGATATGAACTTGCGTTTTACCTTTCTCTCATTGAATTTTTATTTCAAACCAATTCATATAGTAAGAAGCAAATAAAGATGATCGGAAATATTGAGTTCACGCACCATAGTAATATTTCTGGCAAGGTAAAAAGATGGTTACAAATCATGTACACACAAACCTCTAATTATAACCTTTTTCTATTGTTAGTTAGATAACAAAATTCGGTTAAATAAGGCTTTACTTGGAATCAAGACTTACAAAGGAAAGAAAATAGTGAGAAAAATTGAGTAAAAATAATTAAATATAAATGAAAACTTAAACATTTTTATTGCCTACTTTACAAAACAAAAAGCTAGGAAATAAATGCCAGAAATTTTATATTCTTATCATTTTCAAATATTTATATAGAATTTCTTATAAGTTAATACGCCAAACAATCAAACTTTAGAAATTTGTTTTATTAAGTTTTTTATAAGAGGTTAATACTTCTCAATTTTATATAATTTTTGACGTCAATACTTTTACCTTATTGATAATTTATTCTTGTCCAATTGGAATTTAACCTGTTGTTTTAACATGTGTTTTACCTATCTCCCATTGAATTTTTGTTTCAAACCAATTCTTATAGTAAGAAGCAAATAAAGATGATGAGAAATATTGAGTTCATGCAACATAGAAATGTTTCTGGCAAGGTAACAAGATGTTTAGAAAACATGTATACACCAACCTCTAATAATAACCTTTTTCTATTGTTAGTTAGATAACAAAATTCGGTTAAATAAGGCTTTACTTGGAATCAAGACTTACAAACGAAAGAAAATAGGGAGAAAAATTGAGTAAAAATAATTAAATATAAATGAAAACTTAAACATTTTTATTGCCTACTTTACAAAACAAAAAGCTTGGAAATAAATGCCAGAAATTTTATATTCTTATCATTTTCAAATATTTAAATAGAATTTCTTATAAGTTAATACGCCAAACAATAAAACTATAGAAATTTGTTTTATTAAGTTTTTTATAAGAGGTTAATACTTCTCAATTTTATATAATTTTTGACGTCAATACTTTTACCTTATTGATAATTTATTCTTGTCCTATTGGAATTTAACCTGTTGATTTAACATGTGTTTTACCTATCTCACCTTGAATTTTTGTTTTAATCCAATTCTTATAGTAAGAAGCAAATAAAGATGATGAGAAATGTTGAGTTCATGCACCATAGAAATATTTCTGGCAAGGTAACAAGATGTTTACAAATCATGTATACACCAACCACTAATCATCACCTTTTTCTATTGTTAGTTAGATAACAAAATTCGGTTAAATAAGGCTTTACTTGGAATCAAGACTTACAAACGAAAGAAAATAGTGATAAAAATAGAGTAAAAATAATTAAATGTAAATGAAAACTTCAACATTTTTTTGTCTACTTTACAAGACAAAATGCTAGGAAATAAATGACAGAAATTTTATTTTCTTATAATTTTTGAATATTTAAATAGAATTTCTTATAAGTTAATACGCCAAACAATCAAACTTTAGAAATTTTGATTATTAAGTTTCTTATACGAGGTTAATACTTCTCAATTTTATATAATTTTTGACGTCAATACTTTTACCTTATTGATAAGTTATTCTTGTTCTACTGGAGTTGAACATGTTGATATTAACTTGCGTTTTACCTATCTCCCATTGAATTTTTGTTTCAAACCAATTCATATAGAAAGAAGCAAATAAAGATGATGGGAAATATTGAGTTCACGCACCATAGAAATATTTCTGGCCAGGTAAAAAGATGTTTACAAATCATGTACACACAAACCTCTAATTATAACCTTTTTCTATTGTTAGTTAGATAACAAAATTCGGTTAAATAAGGCTTTACTTGGAATCAAGACTTACAAAGGAAAGAAAATAGTGAGAAAAATTGAGTAAAAATAATTAAATATAAATGAAAACTTAAACATTTTTATTGCCTACTTTACAAAACAAAAAGCTAGGAAATAAATGCCAGATATTTTATATTCTTATCATTTTCAAATATTTAAATAGAATTTCTTATAAGTTAATACGCCAAACAATCAAACTATAGAAATCTGTTTTATTAAGTTTTTTATAAGAGGTTAATACTTCTCAATTTTATATAATTTTTGACGTTAATACTTTTACCTTATTGATAATTTATTCTTGTCCTATTGGAATTTAACCTGTTGTTTTAACATGTGTTTTACCTATCTCCCATTGAATTTTTGTTTCAAACCAATTCTTATAGTAAGAAGCAAATAAAGATGATGAGAAATATTAGGTTCATGCACCATAGAAATATTTTTGGCAAGGTAACAAGATGTTTACAAATCATGTATACACCAACCACTAATTATCACCCTTTTATATTGTTAGTTATATAACAAAATTCGGTTAAGTAAGGCTTTACTTGGAATCAAGACTTACATGGAAAAGAAAATAGTGAGAAAAACTGAGTAAAAATAATTAAATGTAAATGAAAACTTAAACATTTTTTTGTCTACTTTAAAAAATAAAAAGTTAGGAAATAAATAGCAGAAATTGTATTTTTTTATAATTTTCAAATATTTAAATAGAATTTCTTATAAGTTAATACGCCAAACAATCAAACTTTAGAAATTTTGATTATTAAGTTTTTTATAAGAGGTTAATACATCTCAATTTTATATAATTTTTGACGTCAATACTTTTACCTTATTGATAAGTTATTCTTGTTCTACTGGAGTTGAACATGTTGATATTAACTTGCGTTTTACCTATCTCCCATTGAATTTTTGTTTCAAACCAAATAATATAGTAAGAAGCAAATAAAGATGATGGGAAATATTGAGTTCACGCACCATAGAAATATTTCTGGCCAGGTAAAAAGATGTTTACTAATCATGTATACACAAACCTCTAATTATAACCTTTTTCTATTGTTAGTTAGATAACAAAATTCGGTTAAATAAGGCTTTACTTGGAATCAAGACTTACAAACGAAAGAAAATAGTGAGAAAAATTGAGTAAAAATAATTAAATATAAATGATAACTTAAACATTTTTATTGCCTACTTTACAAAAAAAAAGCCAGGAAATAAATGCCAGAAATTTTATATTCTTATCATTTTCAAATATTTAAATAGAATTTCTTATAAGTTAATACGCCAAACAATCAAACTTTAGAAATTTGTTTTATTAAGTTTTTTATAAGAGGTTAATACTTCTCAATTTTATATAATTTTTGACGTCAATACTTTTACCTTATTGATAATTTATTCTTGTCCTACTGGAGTTTAACCTGTTGATTTAACATGCGTTTTACCTATCTCCCATAGTATTTCTGTTTGAAACCAATTCTTATAGTAAGAAGCAAATAAAGATGATGAGAAATATTGAGTTCATGCAACTTAGAAATATTTCTGGCAAGGTAACAAGATGTTTAGAAAACATGTATACACCAACCTCTAATAATAACCTTTTTCTATTGTTAGTTAGATAACAAAATTCGGTTAAATAAGGCTTTACTTGGAATCAAGACGTACAAGGGAAAGAAAATAGTGAGAAAAACTGAGTAAAAATAATTAAATGTAAATGAAAACTTAAACATTAATTTTGTCTAATTTATAAAACAAAAATCAAGGAAATAAATGCGAGAAATTTTATTTTCTTATAATTTTCCAATATTTAAATAGAATTCCTTATAAGTTAATACGCCAAACAATCAAACTTTCAAAAGTTTGATGATTAAATTTTTTATACGAGGTTAATACTTCTCAATTTTATATAATTTTTGACGTCAATACTTTTACCTTATTGATAATTTTTTTCTTGTCCTACTGGAATTTAACCTGGTGATTTAACTTGCGTTTTACCTATCTCCCATAGTAATTCTGTTTCAAACCAATTCTTATAGTAAGAAGCAAATAAAGATGATGAGAAATATTGAGTTCATGCAACATAGAAATATTTCTGACAAGGTAACAAGATGTTTAGAAAACATGTATACACTAACCTCTAATAATAACCTTTTTCTATTGTTAGATTGATAACAAAATTCGGTTAAATAAGGCTTTACTTGGAATCAAGACTTACAAACGAAAGAAAATAGTGAGAAAAATTGAGTAAAAATAATTAAATGTAAATGAAAACTTAAACATTTTTTTGTCTACTTTACAAAACAAAATGCTAGGAAATAAATGACAAAAATTTTATTTTCTTATATATTTTGAATATTTAAATAGAATTTCTTATAAGTTAATACGCCAAACAATCAAACTTTAGAAATTTTGATTATTAAGTTTCTTATACGAGGTTAATACTTCTCAATTTTATATATTTTTTGATGTCAATACTTTTACCTTATTGATAAGTTATTCTTGTTCTATTGGAGTTGAACATGTTGATATTAACTTGTGTTTTACCTATCTCCCATTGAATTTTTGTTTCAAACCAATTCATATAGTAAGAAGCAAATAAAGATGATGGGAAATATTGAGTTCACGCACCATAGAAATATATCTGGCAAGGTAACAAGATGTTTACAAATCATGTACACACAAACCTCTAATTATAACCTTTTTATATTGTTAGTTAGATAACAAAATTTGGTTAAATAAGGCTTTACTTGGAATCAAGACTTACAAAGGAAAGAAAATAGTGAGAAAAATTGAGTAAAAATAATTAAATGTAAATGAAAACTTAAACATTTTTATTGCCTACTTGACAAAACAAAAAGCTAGGAAATAAATGCCAGAAATTTTATATTCTTATCATTTTCAAATATTTAAATAGCATTTCTTATAAGTTAATACGCCAAACAATCAAACTTTAGAAATTTGTTTTATTATGTTTTTTATAAGATGCTAATACTTCTCAATTTTATATAATTTTTGACGTCAATACTTTTACCTTATTGATAATTTATTCTTGTCCTACTGGAATTTAACGTATTGTTTTAACATGCGTTTTACCTATCTCCCATAGTATTTCTGTTTGAAACCAATTCTTATAGTAAGAAGCAAATAAAGATGATGAGAAATATTGAGTTCATGCAACTTAGAAATATTTCTGGCAAGGTAACAAGATGTTTAGAAAACATGTATACACCAACCTCTAATAATAACCTTTTTCTATTGTTAGTTAGATAACAAAATTCGGTTAAATAAGGCTTTACTTGGAATCAAGACTTACAAAGGAAAGAAAATAGTGAGAAAAATAGAGTAAAAATAATTAAATGTAAATGAAAACTTAAACATTTTTTTGTCTACTTTACAAAACAAAATGCTAGGAAATAAATGACAGAAATTTTATTTTCTTATAATTTTTGAATATTTAAATAGAATTTCTTATAAGTTATTACGCCAAACAATCAAACTTTAGAAATTTTGATTATTAAGTTTCTTATACGAGGTTAATACTTCTCAATTTTATATAATTTTTGACGTCAATACTTTTACCTTATTGATAAGTTATTCTTGTTCTACTGGAGTTGAACATGTTGATATTAACTTGCGTTTTACCTATCTCCCATTGAATTTTTGTTTCAAACCAATTCATATAGAAAGAAGCAAATAAAGATGATGGGAAATATTGAGTTCACGCACCATAGAAATATTTCTGGGCAGGTAAAAAGATGTTTACAAATCATGTACACACAAACCTCTAATTATAACCTTTTTCTATTGTTAGTTAGATAACAAAATTCGGTTAAATAAGGCTTTACTTGGAATCAAGACTTACAAAGGAAAGAAAATAGTGAGAAAAATTGAGTAAAAATAATTAAATATAAATGAAAACTTAAACATTTTTATTGCCTACTTTACAAAACAAAAAGCTAGGAAATAAATGCCAGAAATTTTATATTCTTATCATTTTCAAATATTTAAATAGAATTTCTTATAAGTTAATACGCCAAACAATCAAACTATAGAAATTTGTTTTAATAAGTTTTTTATAAGAGGTTAATACTTCTCAATTTTATATAATTTTTGACGTTAATACTTTTACCTTATTGATAATTTATTCTTGTCCTCTTGGAATTTAACCTGTTGTTTTAACATGTGTTTTACCTATCTCCCATTGAATTTTTGTTTCAAACCAATTCTTATAGTAAGAAGCAAATAAAGATGATGAGAAATATTAGGTTCATGCACCATAGAAATAGTTTTGGCAAGGTAACAAGATGTTTACAAATCATGTATACACCAACCACTAATTATCACCTTTTTTCTATTGTTAGTTAGATAACAAAATTCGGTTAAGTAAGGATTTACTTGGAATCAAGACTTACATGGGAAATAAATTAGTGAGAAAAACTGAGTAAAAATAATTAAATGTAAATGAAAACTTAAACATTTTTTTGTCTACTTTAAAAAATAAAAAGCTAGGAAATAAATAGCAGAAATTGTATTTTCTTATAATTTTCAAATATTTAAATAGAATTTCTTATAAGTTAATACGCCAAACAATCAAAATTTAGAAATTTTGATTATTAAGTTTTTTATAAGTAGTTAATACATCTCAATTTTATATAATTTTTGACGTCAATACTTTTACCTTATTGATAAGTTATTCTTGTTCTACTGGAGTTGAACATGTTGATATTAACTTGCGTTTTACTTATCTCCCATTGAATTTTTGTTTCAAACCAATTCATATATTAAGAAGCAAATAAAGATGATGGGAAATATTGAGTTCACGCACCATAGAAATATTTCTGGCCAGGTAAAAAGATGTTTACAAATCATGTATACACAAACCTCTAATTATAACCTTTTTCTATTGTTAGTTAGATAACAAAATTCGGTTAAATAAGGCTTTACTTGGAATTAAGACTTACAAACGAAAGAAAATAGTGAGAAAAATTGAGTAAAAATAATTAAATATAAATGAAAACTTAAACATTTTTATTGCCTACTTTACAAAAAAAAAGCTAGGAAATAAATGCCAGAAATTTTATATTCTTATCATTTTCAAATATTTAAATAGAATTTTTTATAAGTTAATACGCCAAACAATCAAACTTTAGAAATTTGTTTTATTAAGTTTTTTATAAGAGGTTAATACTTCCTAATTTTATATAATTTTTGACGTCAATACTTTTACCTTATTGATAATTTATTCTTGTCCTACTGGAGTTTAACCTGTTGATTTAACATGTGTTTTACCTATCTCCCATTGAATTTTTGTTTCAAACCAATTCTTATAGTAAGAAACAAATAAAGATGATGAGAAATATTTTGTTAATGCACAATAGAAATATTTCTGGCAAGGTAACAAGATGTTTACAAATCATGTATACACCAACCACTAATCATCACCTTTTTCTATTGTTAGTTAGATAACAAAATTCGGTTAAATAAGGCTTTACTTGGAATCAAGACGTACAAGGGAAAGAAAATAGTGAGAAAAACTGAGTAAAAATAATTAAATGTAAATGAAAACTTAAACATTTATTTTGTCTAATTTATAAAACAAAAATCAAGGAAATAAATGCCAGAAATTTTATTTTCTTATAATTTTCCAATATTTAAATAGAATTCCTTATAAGTTAATACGCCAAACAATCAAACTTTCAAAATTTTGATGATTAAATTTTTTATAAGAGGTTAATACTTCTCAATTTTATATAATTTTTGACGTCAATACTTTTACCTTATTGATTATTTTTTCTTGTTCTACTGGAATTTAACCTGTTGATTTAACTTGCGTTTTACCTATCTCCCATAGTATTTCTGTTTGAAACCAATTCTTATAGTAAGAAGCAAATAAAGATGATGAGAAATATTGAGTTCATGCAACATAGAAATATTTCTGACAAGGTAACAAGATGTTTAGAAAACATGTATACACTAACCTCTAATAATAACCTTTTTCTATTGTTAGTTAGATAAGAAAATTCGGTTAAATAAGGCTTTACTTGGAATCAAGACTTACAAGGGAAAGAAAATAGTGAGAAAAATTGAGTAAAAATAATTAAATGTAAATGAAAACTTAAACATTTATTTGTCTACTTTACAAAACAAAATGCTAGGAAATAAATGACAGAAATTTTATTTTCTTATATATTTTGAATATTTAAATAGAATTTCTTATAAGTTAATACGCCAAACAATCAAACTTTAGAAATTTTGATTATTAAGTTTCTTATACGAGGTTAATACTTCTCAATTTTATATATTTTTTGACGTCAATACTTTTACCTTATTGATAAGTTATTCTTGTTCTATTGGAGTTGAACATGTTGATATTAACTTGCGTTTTACCTATCTCCCATTGAATTTTTGTTTCAAACCAATTCATATAGTAAGAAGCAAATAAAGATGATGGGAAATATTGAGTTCACGCACCATAGAAATATTTCTGGCAAGGTAACAAGATGTTTACAAATCATGTACACACAAAACTCTAATTATAACCTTTTTATATTGTTAGTTAGATAACAAAATTTGGTTAAATAAGGCTTTACTTGGAATCAAGACTTACAAAGGAAAGAAAATAGTGAGAAAAATTGAGTAAAAATAATTAAATGTAAATGAAAACTTAAACATTTTTATTGCCTACTTGACAAAACAAAAAGCTAGGAAATAAATGCCAGAAATTTTATATTCTTATCATTTTCAAATATTTAAATAGAATTTCTTATAAGTTAATACGCCAAATAATTAAACTTTAGAAATTTGTTTTATTATGTTTTTTATAAGAGGCTAATACTTCTGAATTCTATATAATTTTTCACGTCAATACTTTTACCTTATTGATAATTTATTCTTGTCCTATTGGAATTTAACCTATTGTTTTAACATGCGTTTTACCTATCTCCCATAGTATTTCTGTTTGAAACCAATTCTTATAGTAAGAAGCAAATAAAGATGATGAGAAATATTGAGTTCATGCAACATAGAAATATTTCTGGCAAGGTAACAAGATGTTTAGAAAACATGTATACACCAACCTCTAATTATAACCTTTTTCTATTGTTAGTTAGATAACAAAATTCGGTTAAATAAGGATTTACTTGGAATCAAGACTTACATGGGAAATAAATTAGTGAGAAAAACTGAGTAAAAATAATTAAATGTAAATGAAAACTTAAACATTTTTTTGTCTACTTTAAAAAATAAAAAGCTAGGAAATAAATAGCAGAAATTGTATTTTCTTATAATTTTCAAATATTTAAATAGAATTTCTTATAAGTTAATACGCCAAACAATCAAAATTTAGAAATTTTGATTATTAAGTTTTTTATAAGTAGTTAATACATCTCAATTTTATATAATTTTTGACGTCAATACTTTTACCTTATTGATAAGTTATTCTTGTTCTACTGGAGTTGAACATGTTGATATTAACTTGCGTTTTACTTATCTCCCATTGAATTTTTGTTTCAAACCAATTCATATATTAAGAAGCAAATAAAGATGATGGGAAATATTGAGTTCACGCACCATAGAAATATTTCTGGCCAGGTAAAAAGATGTTTACAAATCATGTATACACAAACCTCTAATTATAACCTTTTTCTATTGTTAGTTAGATAACAAAATTCGGTTAAATAAGGCTTTACTTGGAATTAAGACTTACAAACGAAAGAAAATAGTGAGAAAAATTGAGTAAAAATAATTAAATATAAATGAAAACTTAAACATTTTTATTGCCTACTTTACAAAAAAAAAGCTAGGAAATAAATGCCAGAAATTTTATATTCTTATCATTTTCAAATATTTAAATAGAATTTTTTATAAGTTAATACGCCAAACAATCAAACTTTAGAAATTTGTTTTATTAAGTTTTTTATAAGAGGTTAATACTTCCTAATTTTATATAATTTTTGACGTCAATACTTTTACCTTATTGATAATTTATTCTTGTCCTACTGGAGTTTAACCTGTTGATTTAACATGTGTTTTACCTATCTCCCATTGAATTTTTGTTTCAAACCAATTCTTATAGTAAGAAACAAATAAAGATGATGAGAAATATTTTGTTAATGCACAATAGAAATATTTCTGGCAAGGTAACAAGATGTTTACAAATCATGTATACACCAACCACTAATCATCACCTTTTTCTATTGTTAGTTAGATAACAAAATTCGGTTAAATAAGGCTTTACTTGGAATCAAGACGTACAAGGGAAAGAAAATAGTGAGAAAAACTGAGTAAAAATAATTAAATGTAAATGAAAACTTAAACATTTATTTTGTCTAATTTATAAAACAAAAATCAAGGAAATAAATGCCAGAAATTTTATTTTCTTATAATTTTCCAATATTTAAATAGAATTCCTTATAAGTTAATACGCCAAACAATCAAACTTTCAAAATTTTGATGATTAAATTTTTTATAAGAGGTTAATACTTCTCAATTTTATATAATTTTTGACGTCAATACTTTTACCTTATTGATTATTTTTTCTTGTTCTACTGGAATTTAACCTGTTGATTTAACTTGCGTTTTACCTATCTCCCATAGTATTTCTGTTTGAAACCAATTCTTATAGTAAGAAGCAAATAAAGATGATGAGAAATATTGAGTTCATGCAACATAGAAATATTTCTGACAAGGTAACAAGATGTTTAGAAAACATGTATACACTAACCTCTAATAATAACCTTTTTCTATTGTTAGTTAGATAAGAAAATTCGGTTAAATAAGGCTTTACTTGGAATCAAGACTTACAAGGGAAAGAAAATAGTGAGAAAAATTGAGTAAAAATAATTAAATGTAAATGAAAACTTAAACATTTTTTTGTCTACTTTACAAAACAAAATGCTAGGAAATAAATGACAGAAATTTTATTTTCTTATATATTTTGAATATTTAAATAGAATTTCTTATAAGTTAATACGCCAAACAATCAAACTTTAGAAATTTTGATTATTAAGTTTCTTATACGAGGTTAATACTTCTCAATTTTATATATTTTTTGACGTCAATACTTTTACCTTATTGATAAGTTATTCTTGTTCTATTGGAGTTGAACATGTTGATATTAACTTGCGTTTTACCTATCTCCCATTGAATTTTTGTTTCAAACCAATTCATATAGTAAGAAGCAAATAAAGATGATGGGAAATATTGAGTTCACGCACCATAGAAATATTTCTGGCAAGGTAACAAGATGTTTACAAATCATGTACACACAAAACTCTAATTATAACCTTTTTATATTGTTAGTTAGATAACAAAATTTGGTTAAATAAGGCTTTACTTGGAATCAAGACTTACAAAGGAAAGAAAATAGTGAGAAAAATTGAGTAAAAATAATTAAATGTAAATGAAAACTTAAACATTTTTATTGCCTACTTGACAAAACAAAAAGCTAGGAAATAAATGCCAGAAATTTTATATTCTTATCATTTTCAAATATTTAAATAGAATTTCTTATAAGTTAATACGCCAAATAATCAAACTTTAGAAATTTGTTTTATTATGTTTTTTATAAGAGGCTAATACTTCTGAATTCTATATAATTTTTCACGTCAATACTTTTACCTTATTGATAATTTATTCTTGTCCTATTGGAATTTAACCTATTGTTTTAACATGCGTTTTACCTATCTCCCATAGTATTTCTGTTTGAAACCAATTCTTATAGTAAGAAGCAAATAAAGATGATGAGAAATATTGAGTTCATGCAACATAGAAATATTTCTGGCAAGGTAACAAGATGTTTAGAAAACATGTATACACCAACCTCTAATTATAACCTTTTTCTATTGTTAGTTAGATAACAAAATTCGGTTAAATAAGGCTTTACTTGGAATCAAGACGTACAAGGGAAAGAAAATAGTGAGAAAAACTGAGTAAAAATAATTAAATGTAAATGAAAACTTAAACATTTTTTTGTCTACTTTACAAAACAAAAGGGTAGGAAATAAATAACAGAAATTTTATTTTCTTATTATTTTTAAATATTTAAATAGAATTTCTTATAAGTTAATATGCCAAACAATCAAACTTTAGAAATTTGTTTTCTTAAGTTTGTTATAAGAGGTTAATACTTCTCAATTTTATATAATTTTTGACGTCAATACTTTTACCTTATTGATTATTTTTTCTTGTTCTACTGGAATTTAACCTGTTGATTTAACTTGCGTTTTACCTATCTCCCATAGTATTTCTGTTTGAAACCAATTCTTATAGTAAGAACCAAATAAAGATGATGAGAAATATTGAGTTCATGCAACATAGAAATATTTCTGGCAAGGTAACAAGATGTTTAGAAAACATGTATACACCAACCTCTAATTATAACCTTTTTCTATTTTTAGTTAGATAACAAAATTCGGTTAAATAAGGCTTTACTTGGAATCAAGACGTACAAGGGAAATAAAATAGTGAGAAAAACTAAGTAAAAATAATTAAATGTAAATGAAATCTTAAACATTTTTTTGTCTACTTTACAAAACAAAAGGGTAGGAAATAAATACCAGAAATTTTATTTTCTTATTATTTTTAAATATTTAAATAGAATTTCTTATAAGTTAATACGCCAAACAATCAAACTTTAGAAATTTGTTTTATTAAGTCTTTTATAAGAGGTTAATACTTCTCAATTTTATATAATTTTTGACGTCAATACTTTTACCTTATTGATAATTTTTTCTTGTCCTACTGGAATTTAACCTGTTGATTTAACTTGCGTTTTACCTATCTCCCATAGTATTTATGTTTGAAACCAATTCTTATAGTAAGAAGCAAATAAAGATGATGGGAAATATTGAGTTCATGCACCATAGAAATATTTTTGGCAAGGTAACAAGATGTTTACAAATCACGTACACACTAACCTCTAATTATAACCTTTTTCTATTGTTAGTTAGATAACAATATTCGGTTAAATAAGGCTTTAAAGTGGAATCAAGACTTACAAAGGAATGAAAATAGTGAGAAAAACTGAATAAAAATAATTAAATGTAAATGAAAACTTAAACATTTATTTTGTCTAATTTATAAAACAAATATCAAGGAAATAAATGCCAGAAATTTTATTTTCTTATAATTTTCCAATATTTAAATAGAATTCCTTATAAGTTAATACGCCAAACAATCAAACTTTCAAAATTTTGATGATTAAGTTTTTTATAAGAGGTTAATACTTCTCAATTTTATATAATTTTTGACGTCAATACTTTTACCTTATTGATAATTTTTTCTTGTCCTACTGGAATTTAACCTGTTGATTTAACTTGCGTTTTACCTATCTCCCACAGTAATTCTGTTTCAAACCAATTCTTATAGTAAGAAGCAAATAAAGATGATGAGAAATATTGAGTTCATGCAACATAGAAATATTTCTGACAAGGTAACAAGATGTTTAGAAAACATGTATACACTAACCTCTAATAATAACCTTTTTCTATTGTTAGTTAGATAACAAAATTAGGTTAAATAAGGCTTTACTTGGAATCAAGACTTACAAACGAAAGAAAATAGTGAGAAAAATTGAGTAAAAATAATTAAATGTAAATGAAAATTTAAACAATTTTGTCTACTTTACAAAACAAAATGCTAGGAAATAAATGATAGAAATTTTATTTTCCTATAATTTTTGAATATTTAAATAGAATTTCTTATAAGTTAATACGCCAAACAATCAAACTTTAGAAATTTTGATTATTAAGTTTCTTATACGAGGTTAATACTTCTCAATTTTATATAATTTTTGACGTCAATACTTTTACCTTATTGATAAGTTATTCTTGTTCTACTGGAGTTGAACATGTTGATATTACCTTGCGTTTTACCTATCTCCCATTGAATTTTTGTTTCAAACCAATTCATATAGTAAGAAGCAAATAAAGATGATGGGAAATATTGGGTTCATGCACCATAGAAATATTTCTGGCAAGGTAAAAAGACGTTTACAAATCATGTACACACAAACCTCTAAATATAACCTTTTTCTATTGTTAGTTAGATAACAAAATTCGGTTAAATAAGGCTTTACTTGGAATCAATACTTACATAGGAAAGAAAATAGTGAGAAAAATTGAGTAAAAATAATTAAATGTAAATGAAAACTTAAACATTTTTATTGCCTACTTGAAAAAACAAAAGGCTAGGAAATAAATGCAAGAAATTTTATATTCTTATCATTTTCAAATATTTAAATAGAATTTCTTATAAGTTAATTCGCCAAACAATCAAACTTTAGAAATTTGTTTTATTATGTTTTTTATAAGAGGTTAATACTTCTCAATTTATATAATTTTTGACGTCAATACTTTTACCTTATTGATAATTTATTCTTGTCCTACTGGAATTTAACCTGTTGTTTTAACATGCGTTTTACCTATCTCCCATAGTATTTCTGTTTGAAACCAATTCTTATAGTAAGAAGCAAATAAAGATGATGAGAAATATTGAGTTCATTCAACATAGAAATATTTCTGGCAAGGTAACAAGATGTTTAGAAAACATGTATACACCAACCTCTAATAATAACCTTTTTCTATTGTTAGTTAGATAACAAAATTCGGTTAAATAAGGCTATACTTGGAATCAACACTTACAAACGAAAGAAAATAGTGAGAAAAATTGAGTAAAAATAATTAAATGTAAATGAAAACTTAGACATTTTTTTGTCTACTTTACAAAACAAAATGCTAGGAAATAAATGACAGAAAATTTATTTTCTTATAATTTTTGAATATTTAAATAGAATTTCTTATAAGTTAATACGACAAACAATCAATCTTTAGAAATTTTGATTATTAAGTTTCTTATACGAGGTTAATACTGCTCAATTTTATATATTTTTTGACGTCAATACTTTTACCTTATTGATAAGTTATTCTTGTTCTACTGGAGTTGAACATGTTGATATTAACTTGCGTTTTACCTATCTCCCATTGAATTTTTGTTTCAAACCAATTCATATAGTAAGAAGCAAATAAAGATGATGGGAAATATTGAGTTCACGCACCATAGAAATATTTCTGGCAAGGTAACAAGATGTTTACAAATCATGTACACACAAAACTCTAATTATAACCTTTTTATATTGTTAGTTAGATAACAAAATTTGGTTAAATAAGGCTTTACTTGGAATCAAGACTTACAAAGGAAAGAAAATAGTGAGAAAAATTGAGTAAAAATAATTAAATGTAAATGAAAACTTAAACATTTTTATTGCCTACTTGACAAAACAAAAAGCTAGGAAATAAATGCCAGAAATTTTATTTTCTTATAATTTTCTAATATTTAAATAGAATTCCTTATAACGTAATACGCCAAACAATCAAACTTTCAAAATTTTGATGATTAAGTTTTTTATAAGAGGTTAATACTTCTCAATTTTATATAATTTTTGACGTCAATACTTTTACCTTATTGATAATTTTTTCTTGTCCTACTGGAATTTAACCTGTTTATTTAACTTACGTTTTACCTATCTCCCACCGTAATTCTGTTTCAAACCAATTCTTATAGTAAGAAGCAAATAAAGATGATGAGAAATATTGAGTTCATGCAACATAGAAATATTTCTGACAAGGTAACAAGATGTTTAGAAAACATGTATACACTAACCTCTAATAATAACCTTTTTCTATTGTTAGTTAGATAAGAAAATTCGGTTAAATAAGGCTTTACTTGGAATCAAGACTTACAAGGGAAAGAAAATAGTGAGAAAAATTGAGTAAAAATAATTAAATGTAAATGAAAACTTAAACATTTTTTTGTCTACTTTACAAAACAAAATGCTAGGAAATAAATGACAGAAATTTTATTTTCTTATAATTTTTGAATATTTAAATAGAATTTCTTATAAGTTAATACGCCAAATAATCAAACTTTAGAAATTTGTTTTATTAAGTTTTTTATACGAGGTTAATACTTCTCAATTTTATATAATTTTTGACGTCAATACTTTTACCTTATTGATAATTTATTCTTGTCCTATTGGAATTTAACCTGTTGTTTTAACATGTGTTTTACCTATCTCCCATTGAATTTTTGTTTCAAACCAATTCTTATAGTAAGAAGCAAATAAAGATGATGAGAAATATTAGGTTCATGCACCATAGAAATATTTTTGGCAAGGTAACAAGATGTTTACAAATCATGTATACACCAACCACTAATCATCACCTTTTTCTATTGTTAGTTAGATAACAAAATTCGGTTAAGTAAGGCTTTACATGGAATCAAGACTTACATGGGAAAGAAAATAGTGAGAAAAACTGAGTAAAAATAATTAAATGTAAATGAAAACTTAAACATTTTTTTTGTCTACTTTAAAAAATAAAAAGCTAGGAAATAAATGCCAGAAATTGTATTTTCTTATAATTTTCAAATATTTAAATAGAATTTCTTATAAGTTTATACGCCAAACAATCAAACTTTAGAAATTTTGATTATTAAGTTTTTTATAAGAGGTTAATACTTCTCAATTTTATATAATTTTTGACGTCAATACTTTTACCTTATTGATAATTTATTCTTGTCCTACTGGAGTTTAACCTGTTGATTTAACATGTGTTTTCCCTATCTCCCATTGAATTTTTGTTTCAAACCAATTCTTATAGTAAGAAGCAAATAAAGATGATGAGAAATATTTTGTTCATGCACCATAGAAATATTTCGGGCAAGGTAACAAGATGTTTACAAATCATGTACACACAAAACTCTAATTATAACCTTTTTATATTGTTAGTTAGATAACAAAATTTGGTTAAATAAGGCTTTACTTGGAATCAAGAATTACAAAGGAAAGAAAATAGTGAGAAAAATTGAGTAAAAATAATTAAATGTAAATGAAAACTTAAATATTTTTATTGCCTACTTGACAAAACAAAAAGCTAGGAAATAAATGCCAGAAATTTTATTTTCTTATAATTTTCTAATATTTAAATAGAATTCCTTATAACGTAATACGCCAAACAATCAAACTTTCAAAATTTTGATGATTAAGTTTTTTATAAGAGGTTAATACTTCTCAATTTTATATAATTTTTGACGTCAATACTTTTACCTTATTGATAATTTTTTCTTGTCCTACTGGAATTTAACCTGTTTATTTAACTTACGTTTTACCTATCTCCCACCGTAATTCTGTTTCAAACCAATTCTTATAGTAAGAAGCAAATAAAGATGATGAGAAATATTGAGTTCATGCAACATAGAAATATTTCTGACAAGGTAACAAGATGTTTAGAAAACATGTATACACTAACCTCTAATAATAACCTTTTTCTATTGTTAGTTAGATAAGAAAATTCGGTTAAATAAGGCTTTACTTGGAATCAAGACTTACAAGGGAAAGAAAATAGTGAGAAAAATTGAGTAAAAATAATTAAATGTAAATGAAAACTTAAACATTTTTTTGTCTACTTTACAAAACAAAATGCTAGGAAATAAATGACAGAAATTTTATTTTCTTATATATTTTGAATATTTAAATAGAATTTCTTATAAGTTAATACGCCAAACAATCAAACTTTAGAAATTTTGATTATTAAGTTTCTTATACGAGGTTAATACTTCTCAATTTTATATATTTTTTGACGTCAATACTTTTACCTTATTGATAAGTTATTCTTGTTCTATTGGAGTTGAACATGTTGATATTAACTTGCGTTTTACCTATCTCCCATTGAATTTTTGTTTCAAACCAATTCATATAGTAAGAAGCAAATAAAGATGATGGGAAATATTGAGTTCACGCACCATAGAAATATTTCTGGCAAGGTAACAAGATGTTTACAAATCATGTACACACAAAACTCTAATTATAACCTTTTTATATTGTTAGTTAGATAACAAAATTTGGTTAAATAAGGCTTTACTTGGAATCAAGACTTACAAAGGAAAGAAAATAGTGAGAAAAATTGAGTAAAAATAATTAAATGTAAATGAAAACTTAAACATTTTTATTGCCTACTTGACAAAACAAAAAGCTAGGAAATAAATGCCAGAAATTTTTTATTCTTATCATTTTCAAATATTTAAATAGAATTTCTTATAAGTTAATACGCCAAATAATCAAACTTTAGAAATTTGTTTTATTATGTTTTTTATAAGAGGCTAATACTTCTCAATTCTATATAATTTTTCACGTCAATACTTTTACCTTATTGATAATTTATTCTTGTCCTATTGGAATTTAACCTATTGTTTTAACATGCGTTTTACCTATCTCCCATAGTATTTCTGTTTGAAACCAATTCTTATAGTAAGAAGCAAATAAAGATGATGGGAAATATTGAGTTCATGCACCATAGAAATATTTTTGGCAAGGTAACAAGATGTTTACAAATCACGTACACACTAACCTCTAATTATAACCTTTTTCTATTGTTAGTTAGATAACAATATTCGGTTAAATAAGGCTTTAAAGTGGAATCAAGACTTACAAAGGAATGAAAATAGTGAGAAAAACTGAATAAAAATAATTAAATGTAAATGAAAACTTAAACATTTATTTTGTCTAATTTATAAAACAAATATCAAGGAAATAAATGCCAGAAATTTTATTTTCTTATAATTTTCCAATATTTAAATAGAATTCCTTATAACGTAATACGCCAAACAATCAAACTTTCAAAATTTTGATGATTAAGTTTTTTATAAGAGGTTAATACTTCTCAATTTTATATAATTTTTGACGTCAATACTTTTACCTTATTGATAATTTTTTCTTGTCCTACTGGAATTTAACCTGTTGATTTAACTTGCGTTTTACCTATCTCCCATAGTAATTCTGTTTCAAACCAATTCTTATAGTAAGAAGCAAATAAAGATGATGAGAAATATTGAGTTCATGCAACATAGAAATATTTCTGACAAGGTAACAAGATGTTTAGAAAACATGTATACACTAACATCTAATAATAACCTTTTTCTATTGTTAGTTAGATAACAAAATTAGGTTAAATAAGGCTTTACTTGGAATCAAGACTTACAAACGAAAGAAAATAGTGAGAAAAATTGAGTAAAAATAATTAAATGTAAATTAAAATTTAAACAATTTTGTCTACTTTACAAAACAAAATGCTAGGAAATAAATGATAGAAATTTTATTTTCCTATAATTTTTGAATATTTAAATAGAATTTCTTATAAGTTAATACGCCAAATAATCAAACTTTAGAAATTTTGATTATTAAGTTTCTTATACGAGGTTAATACTTCTCAATTTTATATAATTTTTGACGTCAATACTTTTACCTTATTGATAAGTTATTCTTGTTCTACTGGAGTTGAACATGTTGATATTACCTTGCGTTTTACCTATCTCCCATTGAATTTTTGTTTCAAACCAATTCATATAGTAAGAAGCAAATAAAGATGATGGGAAATATTGGGTTCATGCACCATAGAAATATTTCTGGCAAGGTAAAAAGACGTTTACAAATCATGTACACACAAACCTCTAAATATAACCTTTTTCTATTGTTAGTTAGATAACAAAATTCGGTTAAATAAGGCTTTACTTGGAATCAATACTTACATAGGAAAGAAAATAGTGAGAAAAATTGAGTAAAAATAATTAAATGTAAATGAAAACTTAAACATTTTTATTGCCTACTTGAAAAAACAAAAGGCTAGGAAATAAATGCAAGAAATTTTATATTCTTATCATTTTCAAATATTTAAATAGAATTTCTTATAAGTTAATTCGCCAAACAATCAAACTTTAGAAATTTGTTTTATTATGTTTTTTATAAGAGGTTAATACTTCTCAATTTATATAATTTTTGACGTCAATACTTTTACCTTATTGATAATTTATTCTTGTCCTACTGGAATTTAACCTGTTGTTTTAACATGCGTTTTACCTATCTCCCATAGTATTTCTGTTTGAAACCAATTCTTATAGTAAGAAGCAAATAAAGATGATGAGAAATATTGAGTTCATTCAACATAGAAATATTTCTGGCAAGGTAACAAGATGTTTAGAAAACATGTATACACCAACCTCTAATAATAACCTTTTTCTATTGTTAGTTAGATAACAAAATTCGGTTAAATAAGGCTATACTTGGAATCAACACTTACAAACGAAAGAAAATAGTGAGAAAAATTGAGTAAAAATAATTAAATGTAAATGAAAACTTAGACATTTTTTTGTCTACTTTACAAAACAAAATGCTAGGAAATAAATGACAGAAAATTTATTTTCTTATAATTTTTGAATATTTAAATAGAATTTCTTATAAGTTAATACGACAAACAATCAATCTTTAGAAATTTTAATTATTAAGTTTCTTATACGAGGTTAATACTGCTCAATTTTATATATTTTTAGACGTCAATACTTTTACCTTATTGATAAGTTATTCTTGTTTTACTGGAGTTGAACATGTTGATATTAACTTGCGTTTTACCTATCTCCCATTGAATTTTTGTTTCAAACCAATTCATATAGTAAGAAGCAAATAAAGATGATGGGAAATATAGAGTTCACGCACCATAGAAATATTTCTGGCAAGGTAACAAGATGTTTACAAATCATGTACACACAAAACTCTAATTATAACCTTTTTATATTGTTAGTTAGATAACAAAATTTGGTTAAATAAGGCTTTACTTGGAATCAAGACTTACAAAGGAAAGAAAATAGTGAGAAAAATTGAGTAAAAATAATTAAATGTAAATGAAAACTTAAATATTTTTATTGCCTACTTGACAAAATAAAAAGCTAGGAAATAAATGCCAGAAATTTTATTTTCTTATAATTTTCTAATATTTAAATAGAATTCCTTATAACGTAATACGCCAAACAATCAAACTTTCAAAATTTTGATGATTAAGTTTTTTATAAGAGGTTAATACTTCTCAATTTTATATAATTTTTGACGTCAATACTTTTACCTTATTGATAATTTTTTCTTGTCCTACTGGAATTTAACCTGTTTATTTAACTTACGTTTTACCTATCTCCCACCGTAATTCTGTTTCAAACCAATTCTTATAGTAAGAAGCAAATAAAGATGATGAGAAATATTGAGTTCATGCAACATAGAAATATTTCTGACAAGGTAACAAGATGTTTTGAAAACATGTATACACTAACCTCTAATAATAACCTTTTTCTATTGTTAGTTAGATAAGAAAATTCGGTTAAATAAGGCTTTACTTGGAATCAAGACTTACAAGGGAAAGAAAATAGTGAGAAAAATTGAGTAAAAATAATTAAATGTAAATGAAAACTTAAACATTTTTTTGTCTACTTTACAAAACAAAATGCTAGGAAATAAATGACAGAAATTTTATTTTCTTATATATTTTGAATATTTAAATAGAATTTCTTATAAGTTAATACGCCAAACAATCAAACTTTAGAAATTTTGATTATTAAGTTTCTTATACGAGGTTAATACTTCTCAATTTTATATATTTTTTGACGTCAATACTTTTACCTTATTGATAAGTTATTCTTGTTCTATTGGAGGTGAACATGTTGATATTAACTTGCGTTTTACCTATCTCCCATTGAATTTTTGTTTCAAACCAATTCATATAGTAAGAAGCAAATAAAGATGATGGGAAATATTGAGTTCACGCACCATAGAAATATTTCTGGCAAGGTAACAAGATGTTTACAAATCATGTACACACAAAACTCTAATTATAACCTTTTTATATTGTTAGTTAGATAACAAAATTTGGTTAAATAAGGCTTTACTTGGAATCAAGACTTACAAAGGAAAGAAAATAGTGAGAAAAATTGAGTAAAAATAATTAAATGTAAATGAAAACTTAAACATTTTTATTGCCTACTTGACAAAACAAAAAGCTAGGAAATAAATGCCAGAAATTTTATATTCTTATCATTTTCAAATATTTAAATAGAATTTCTTATAAGTTAATACGCCAAATAATCAAACTTTAGAAATTTGTTTTATTATGTTTTTTATAAGAGGCTAATGCTTCTGAATTCTATATAATTTTTCACGTCAATACTTTTACCTTATTGATAATTTATTCTTGTCCTATTGGAATTTAACCTATTGTTTCAACATGCGTTTTACCTATCTCCCATAGTATTTCTGTTTGAAACCAATTCTTATAGTAAGAAGCAAATAAAGATGATGAGAAATATTGAGTTCATGCAACATAGAAATATTTCTGGCAAGGTAACAAGATGTTTAGAAAACATGTATACACCAACCTCTAATTATAACCTTTTTCTATTGTTAGTTAGATAACAAAATTCGGTTAAATAAGGCTTTACTTGGAATCAAGACGTACAAGGGAAAGAAAATAGTGAGAAAAACTGAGTTAAAATAATTAAATGTAAATGAAAACTTAAACATTTTTTTGTCTACTTTACAAAACAAAAGGGTAGGAAATAAATAACAGAAAATTTATTTTCTTATTATTTTTAAATATTTAAATAGAATTTCTTATAAGTTAATATGCCAAACAATCAAACTTTAGAAATTTGTTTTCTTAAGTTTGTTATAAGAGGTTAATACTTCTCAATTTTATATAATTTTTGACGTCAATACTTTTACCTTATTGATTATTTTTTCTAGTTCTACTGGAATTTAACCTGTTGATTTAACTTGCGTTTTACCTATCTCCCATAGTATTTCTGTTTGAAACCAATTCTTATAGTAAGAACCAAATAAAGATGATGAGAAATATTGAGTTCATGCAACATAGAAATATTTCTGGCAAGGTAACAAGATGTTTAGAAAACATGTATACACCAACCTCTAATTATAACCTTTTTCTATTGTTAGTTAGATAACAAAATTCGGTTAAATAAGGCTTTACTTGGAATCAAGACGTACAAGGGAAATAAAATAGTGAGAAAAACTAAGTAAAAATAATTAAATGTAAATGAAATCTTAAAAAAATTTTTGTCTACTTTACAAAACAAAAGGGTAGGAAATAAATACCAGAAATTTTATTTTCTTATTATTTTTAAATATTTAAATAGAATTTCTTATAAGTTAATACGCCAAACAATCAAACTTTAGAAATTTGTTTTATTAAGTCTTTTATAAGAGGTTAATACTTCTCAATTTTATATAATTTTTGACGTCAATACTTTTACCTTATTGATAATTTTTTCTTGTCCTACTGGAATTTAACCTGTTGATTTAACTTGCGTTTTACCTATCTCCCATAGTATTTATGTTTGAAACCAATTCTTATAGTAAGAAGCAAATAAAGATGATGGGAAATATTGAGTTCATGCACCATAGAAATATTTTTGGCAAGGTAACAAGATGTTTACAAATCACGTACACACTAACCTCTAATTATAACCTTTTTCTATTGTTAGTTAGATAACAATATTCGGTTAAATAAGGCTTTAAAGTGGAATCAAGACTTACAAAGGAATGAAAATAGTGAGAAAAACTGAATAAAAATAATTAAATGTAAATGAAAACTTAAACATTTATTTTGTCTAATTTATAAAACAAATACCAAGGAAATAAATGCCAGAAATTTTATTTTCTTATAATTTTCCAATATTTGAATAGAATTCCTTATAAGTTAATACGCCAAACAATCAAACTTTCAAAATTTTGATGATTAAGTTTTTTATAAGAGGTTAATACTTCTCAATTTTATATAATTTTTGACGTCAATACTTTTACCTTATTGATAATTTTTTCTTGTCCTACTGAAATTTAACCTGTTGATTTAACTTGCGTTTTACCTATCTCCCACAGTAATTCTGTTTCAAACCAATTCTTATAGTAAGAAGCAAATAAAGATGATGAGAAATATTGAGTTCATGCAACATAGAAATATTTCTGACAAGGTAACAAGATGTTTAGAAAACATGTATACACTAACCTCTAATAATAACCTTTTTCTATTGTTAGTTAGATAACAAAATTAGGTTAAATAAGGCTTTACTTGGAATCAAGACTTACAAACGAAAGAAAATAGTGAGAAAAATTGAGTAAAAACAATTAAATGTAAATGAAAATTTAAACAATTTTGTCTACTTTACAAAACAAAATGCTAGGAAATAAATGATAGAAATTTTATTTTCCTATAATTTTTGAATATTTAAATAGAATTTCTTATAAGTTAATACGCCAAACAATCAAACTTTAGAAATTTTGATTATTAAGTTTCTTATACGAGGTTAATACTTCTCAATTTTATATAATTTTTGACGTCAATACTTTTACCTTATTGATAAGTTATTCTTGTTCTACTGGAGTTGAACATGTTGATATTACCTTGCGTTTTACCTATCTCCCATTGAATTTTTGTTTCAAACCAATTCATATAGTAAGAAGCAAATAAAGATGATGGGAAATATTGGGTTCATGCACCATAGAAATATTTCTGGCAAGGTAAAAAGACGTTTACAAATCATGTACACACAAACCTCTAAATATAACCTTTTTCTATTGTTAGTTAGATAACAAAATTCGGTTAAATAAGGCTTTACTTGGAATCAATACTTACATAGGAAAGAAAATAGTGAGAAAAATTGAGTAAAAATAATTAAATGTAAATGAAAACTTAAACATTTTTATTGCCTACTTGAAAAAACAAAAGGCTAGGAAATAAATGCAAGAAATTTTATATTCTTATCATTTTCAAATATTTAAATAGAATTTCTTATAAGTTAATTCGCCAAACAATCAAACTTTAGAAATTTGTTTTATTATGTTTTTTATAAGAGGTTAATACTTCTCAATTTATATAATTTTTGACGTCAATACTTTTACCTTATTGATAATTTATTCTTGTCCTACTGGAATTTAACCTGTTGTTTTAACATGCGTTTTACCTATCTCCCATAGTATTTCTGTTTGAAACCAATTCTTATAGTAAGAAGCAAATAAAGATGATGAGAAATATTGAGTTCATTCAACATAGAAATATTTCTGGCAAGGTAACAAGATGTTTAGAAAACATGTATACACCAACCTCTAATAATAACCTTTTTCTATTGTTAGTTAGATAACAAAATTCGGTTAAATAAGGCTATACTTGGAATCAACACTTACAAACGAAAGAAAATAGTGAGAAAAATTGAGTAAAAATAATTAAATGTAAATGAAAACTTAGACATTTTTTTGTCTACTTTACAAAACAAAATGCTAGGAAATAAATGACAGAAAATTTATTTTCTTATAATTTTTGAATATTTAAATAGAATTTCTTATAAGTTAATACGACAAACAATCAATCTTTAGAAATTTTGATTATTAAGTTTCTTATACGAGGTTAATACTGCTCAATTTTATATATTTTTTGACGTCAATACTTTTACCTTATTGATAAGTTATTCTTGTTCTACTGGAGTTGAACATGTTGATATTAACTTGCGTTTTACCTATCTCCCATTGAATTTTTGTTTCAAACCAATTCATATAGTAAGAAGCAAATAAAGATGATGGGAAATATTGAGTTCACGCACCATAGAAATATTTCTGGCAAGGTAACAAGATGTTTACAAATCATGTACACACAAAACTCTAATTATAACCTTTTTATATTGTTAGTTAGATAACAAAATTTGGTTAAATAAGGCTTTACTTGGAATCAAGACTTACAAAGGAAAGAAAATAGTGAGAAAAATTGAGTAAAAATAATTAAATGTAAATGAAAACTTAAACATTTTTATTGCCTACTTGACAAAACAAAAAGCTAGGAAATAAATGCCAGAAATTTTATTTTCTTATAATTTTCTAATATTTAAATAGAATTCCTTATAACGTAATACGCCAAACAATCAAACTTTCAAAATTTTGATGATTAAGTTTTTTATAAGAGGTTAATACTTCTCAATTTTATATAATTTTTGACGTCAATACTTTTACCTTATTGATAATTTTTTCTTGTCCTACTGGAATTTAACCTGTTTATTTAACTTACGTTTTACCTATCTCCCACCGTAATTCTGTTTCAAACCAATTCTTATAGTAAGAAGCAAATAAAGATGATGAGAAATATTGAGTTCATGCAACATAGAAATATTTCTGACAAGGTAACAAGATGTTTAGAAAACATGTATACACTAACCTCTAATAATAACCTTTTTCTATTGTTAGTTAGATAAGAAAATTCGGTTAAATAAGGCTTTACTTGGAATCAAGACTTACAAGGGAAAGAAAATAGTGAGAAAAACTGAGTAAAAATAATTAAATATAAATGAAAACTTAAACATTTTTTTGTCTACTTTACAAAACAAAATTCTAGGAAATAAATGACAGAAATTTTATTTTCATATAATTTTCAAATATTTAAATAGAATTTCTTATAAGTTAATACGCCAAACAATCAAACTTTAGAAATTTTGATTATTAAGTTTTTTATAAGAGGTTAATACTTCTCAATTTTATATAATTTTTGACGTCAATACTTTTACCTTATTGATAATTTATTCTTGTCCTATTGGAATTCAACCTGTTGTTTTAACATGTGTTTTACCTATCTCCCATTGAATTTTTGTTTCAAACCAATTCTTATAGTAAGAAGCAAATAAAGATGATGAGAAATATTAGGTTCATGCACCATAGAAATATTTTTGGCAAGGTAACAAGATGTTTACAAATCATGTATACACCAACCACTAATCATCACCTTTTTCTATTGTTAGTTAGATAACAAAATTCGGTTAAGTAAGGCTTTACATGGAATCAAGACTTACATGGGAAAGAAAATAGTGAGAAAAACTGAGTAAAAATAATTAAATGTAAATGAAAACTTAAACATTTTTTTTGTCTACTTTAAAAAATAAAAAGCTAGGAAATAAATGCAAGAAATTGTATTTTCTTATAATTTTCAAATATTTAAATAGAATTTCTTATAAGTTAATACGCCAAACAATCAAACTTTAGAAATTTTGATTATTAAGTTTTTTATAAGAGGTTAATACTTCTCAATTTTATATAATTTTTGACGTCAATACTTTTAACTTATTGATCATTTATTCTTGTTCTACTCGAATTGAACCTGTTAATATTAACTTGTGTTTTACCTATCTCCCATAGAATTTATGTTTCAAACCAATTCTTATAGTATGAAGAAAATAAAGATGATGGGAAATATTGAGTTCATGCACCATAGAAATATTTCTGGCAAGGTAACAAGATGTTTACAAATCATGTACACACAAACCTCTAATTATAACCTTTTTCTATTGTTAGTTAGATAACAAAATTCGGTTAAATAAGGCTTTACTTGGAATCAAGACTTACAAACAAAAGAAAATAGTGAGAAAAATTGTGTAAAAATAATTAAATGTAAATGAAAACTTAAACATTTTTTTTGCCTACTTTATAAAACAAAAATCAAGGAAATAAATGCCAGAAATTTTATTTTCTTATAATTTTCAAATATTTAAATAGAATTTCTTATAAGTTAATACGCCAAACAATCAAACTTTAGAAATTTTGATTATTAAGTTTTTTATAAGAGGTTAATACTTCTCAATTTTATATAATTTTTGACGTCAATACTTTTAACTTATTGATCATTTATTCTTGTTCTACTGGAATTGAACCTGTTCATATTAACTTGTGTTTTACCTATCTCCCATAGAATTTCTATTTCAATCCAATTCTTATAGTATGAAGAAAATAAAGATGATGAGAAATATTGAGTTCATGCACCATAGAAATATTTCTGGCAAGGTAACAAGATGTTTACAAATCATGTACACACAAACCTCTAATTATAACCTTTTTCTATTGTTAGTTAGATAACAAAATTCGATTAAATAAGGCTTTACTTGGAATCAAGACTTACAAAGGAAAGAAAATAGTGAGAAAAATTGAGTAAAAATAATTAAATGTAAATGACAACTTAAACATTTTTATTGCCTACTTTACAAAACAAAAAGCTAGGAAATAAATGCCAGAAATTTTATATTCTTATCATTTTCAAATATTTAAATAGAATTTCTTATAAGTTAATACGCCAAACAATCAAACTTTAGAAATTTGTTTTATTAAGATTTTTATAAGAGGTTAATACTTCTCAATTTATATAATTTTTGACGTCAATACTTTTACCTTATTGATAATTTATTCTTGTCCTACTGGAATTTAACCTGTTGTTTTAACATGCGTTTTACCTATCTCCCATAGTATTTCTGTTTGAAACCAATTCTTATAGTAAGAAGCAAATAAAGATGATGAGAAATATTGAGTTCATTCAACATAGAAATATTTCTGGCAAGGTAACAAGATGTTTAGAAAACATGTATACACCAACCTCTAATAATAACCTTTTTCTATTGTTAGTTAGATAACAAAATTCGGTTAAATAAGGCTATACTTGGAATCAACACTTACAAACGAAAGAAAATAGTGAGAAAAATTGAGTAAAAATAATTAAATGTAAATGAAAACTTAGACATTTTTTTGTCTACTTTACAAAACAAAATGCTAGGAAATAAATGACAGAAAATTTATTTTCTTATAATTTTTGAATATTTAAATAGAATTTCTTATAAGTTAATACGACAAACAATCAATCTTTAGAAATTTTGATTATTAAGTTTCTTATACGAGGTTAATACTGCTCAATTTTATATATTTTTTGACGTCAATACTTTTACCTTATTGATAAGTTATTCTTGTTCTACTGGAGTTGAACATGTTGATATTAACTTGCGTTTTACCTATCTCCCATTGAATTTTTGTTTCAAACCAATTCATATAGTAAGAAGCAAATAAAGATGATGGGAAATATTGAGTTCACGCACCATAGAAATATTTCTGGCAAGGTAACAAGATGTTTACAAATCATGTACACACAAAACTCTAATTATAACCTTTTTATATTGTTAGTTAGATAACAAAATTTGGTTAAATAAGGCTTTACTTGGAATCAAGACTTACAAAGGAAAGAAAATAGTGAGAAAAATTGAGTAAAAATAATTAAATGTAAATGAAAACTTAAACATTTTTATTGCCTACTTGACAAAACAAAAAGCTAGGAAATAAATGCCAGAAATTTTATTTTCTTATAATTTTCTAATATTTAAATAGAATTCCTTATAACGTAATACGCCAAACAATCAAACTTTCAAAATTTTGATGATTAAGTTTTTTATAAGAGGTTAATACTTCTCAATTTTATATAATTTTTGACGTCAATACTTTTACCTTATTGATAATTTTTTCTTGTCCTACTGGAATTTAACCTGTTTATTTAACTTACGTTTTACCTATCTCCCACCGTAATTCTGTTTCAAACCAATTCTTATAGTAAGAAGCAAATAAAGATGATGAGAAATATTGAGTTCATGCAACATAGAAATATTTCTGACAAGGTAACAAGATGTTTAGAAAACATGTATACACTAACCTCTAATAATAACCTTTTTCTATTGTTAGTTAGATAAGAAAATTCGGTTAAATAAGGCTTTACTTGGAATCAAGACTTACAAGGGAAAGAAAATAGTGAGAAAAACTGAGTAAAAATAATTAAATATAAATGAAAACTTAAACATTTTTTTGTCTACTTTACAAAACAAAATTCTAGGAAATAAATGACAGAAATTTTATTTTCATATAATTTTCAAATATTTAAATAGAATTTCTTATAAGTTAATACGCCAAACAATCAAACTTTAGAAATTTTGATTATTAAGTTTTTTATAAGAGGTTAATACTTCTCAATTTTATATAATTTTTGACGTCAATACTTTTACCTTATTGATAATTTATTCTTGTCCTATTGGAATTCAACCTGTTGTTTTAACATGTGTTTTACCTATCTCCCATTGAATTTTTGTTTCAAACCAATTCTTATAGTAAGAAGCAAATAAAGATGATGAGAAATATTAGGTTCATGCACCATAGAAATATTTTTGGCAAGGTAAAAGATGTTTACAAATCATGTATACACCAACCACTAATCATCACCTTTTTCTATTGTTAGTTAGATAATAAAATTCGGTTAAGTAAGGCTTTACATGGAATCAAGACTTACATGGGAAAGAAAATAGTGAGAAAAACTGAGTAAAAATAATTAAATGTAAATGAAAACTTAAACATTTTTTTTGTCTACTTTAAAAAATAAAAAGCTAGGAAATAAATGCAAGAAATTGTATTTTCTTATAATTTTCAAATATTTAAATAGAATTTCTTATAAGTTAATACGCCAAACAATCAAACTTTAGAAATTTTGATTATTAAGTTTTTTATAAGAGGTTAATACTTCTCAATTTTATATAATTTTTGACGTCAATACTTTTACCTTATTGATAATTTATTCTTGTCCTATTGGAATTCAACCTGTTGTTTTAACATGTGTTTTACCTATCTCCCATAGAATTTATGTTTCAAACCAATTCTTATAGTATGAAGAAAATAAAGATGATGGGAAATATTGAGTTCATGCACCATAGAAATATTTCTGGCAAGGTAACAAGATGTTTACAAATCATGTACACACAAACCTCTAATTATAACCTTTTTCTATTGTTAGTTAGATAACAAAATTCGGTTAAATAAGGCTTTACATGGAATCAAGACTTACAAACAAAAGAAAATAGTGAGAAAAATTGAGTAAAAATAATTAAATGTAAATGAAAACTTAAACATTTTTTTTGCCTACTTTATAAAACAAAAATCAAGGAAATAAATGCCAGAAATTTTATTTTCTTATAATTTTCAAATATTTAAATAGAATTTCTTATAAGTTAATACGCCAAACAATCAAACTTTAGAAATTTTGATTATTAAGTTTTTTATAAGAGGTTAATACTTCTCAATTTTATATAATTTTTGACGTCAATACTTTTAACTTATTGATCATTTATTCTTGTTCTACTGGAATTGAACCTGTTCATATTAACTTGTGTTTTACCTATCTCCCATAGAATTTCTATTTCAATCCAATTCTTATAGTATGAAGAAAATAAAGATGATGAGAAATATTGAGTTCATGCACCATAGAAATATTTCTGGCAAGGTAACAAGATGTTTACAAATCATGTACACACAAAACTCTAATTATAACCTTTTTATATTGTTAGTTAGATAACAAAATTCGGTTAAATAAGGCTTTACTTGGAATCAAGACTTACAAAGGAATGAAAATAGTGAGAAAAATTGAGTAAAAATAATTAAATGTAAATGAAAACTTAAACATTTTTTTTGTCTACTTTATAAAACAAAAATCAAGGAAATAAATGCCAGAAATTTTATTTTCTTATAATTTTCAAATATTTAAATATAATTTCTTATAAGTTAATACGCCAAACAATCAAACTTTAGAAATTTTGATTATTAAGTTTTTTATAAGAGGTTAATACTTCTCAATTTTATATAATTTTTGACGTCAATACTTTTAACTTATTGATCATTTATTCTTGTTCTACTGGAATTGAACCTGTTAATATTAACTTGTGTTTTACCTATCTCCCATAGAATTTCTGTTTCAAACCAATTCTTATAGTATGAAGAAAATAAAGATGATGGGAAATATTGAGTTCATGCACCATAGAAATATTTCTGGCAAGGTAACAAGATGTTTACAAATCATGTACACACAAACCTCTAATTATAACCTTTTTCTATTGTTAGTTAGATAACAAAATTCGGTTAAATAAGGCTTTACTTGGAATCAAGACTTACAAAGGAATGAAAATAGTGAGAAAAATTGAGTAAAAATAATTAAATGTAAATGAAAACTTAAACATTGTTTTTGTCTACTTTATAAAACAAAAATCAAGGAAATAAATGCCAGAAATTTTATTTTCTTATAATTTTCAAATATTTAAATATAATTTCTTATAAGTTAATACGCCAAACAATCAAACTTTAGAAATTTTGATTATTAAGTTTTTTATAAGAGGTTAATACTTCTCAATTTTATATAATTTTTGACGTCAATACTTTTAACTTATTGATCATTTATTCTTGTTCTACTGGAATTGAACCTGTTAATATTAACTTGTGTTTTACCTATCTCCCATAGAATTTCTGTTTCAAACCAATTCTTATAGTATGAAGAAAATAAAGATGATGGGAAATATTGAGTTCATGCACCATAGAAATATTTCTGGCAAGGTAACAAGATGTTTACAAATCATGTACACACAAACCTCTAATTATAACCTTTTTCTATTGTTAGTTAGATAACAAAATTCGGTTAAATAAGGCTTTACTTGGAATCAAGACTTACAAAGGAAAGAAAATAGTGAGAAAAATTGAGTAAAAATAATTAAATGTAAATGACAACTTAAACATTTTTATTGCCTACTTTACAAAACAAAAAGCTAGGAAATAAATGCCAGAAATTTTATATTCTTATCATTTTCAAATATTTAAATAGAATTTCTTATAAGTTAATACGCCAAACAATCAAACTTTAGAAATTTGTTTTATTAAGATTTTTATAAGAGGTTAATACTTCTCAATTTTATATAATTTTTGACGTCAATACTTTTACCTAATTGATAATTTATTCTTGTCCTACTGGAATTTAACCTGTTGATTTAACATATGTTTTACCTATCTCCCATTGAATTTTTGTTTCAAACCAATTCTTATAGTAAGAAGCAAATAAAGATGATGAGAAATATTAGGTTCATGCACCATAGAAATATTTCTGGCAAGGTAACAAGATGTTCACAAATCATGTATACACCAACCACTAATCATCACCTTTTTCTATTGTTAGTTAGATAACAAAATTCGGTTAAATAATTCTTTACTTGGAATCAAGACTTACAAAGGAAAGAAAATAGTGAGAAAAAATTAGTCAAAATAAATAAATGTAAATGAAAACTTAAATATTTTTTTGTCTACTTTACAAAACAAAAGGGTAGGAAATAAATACCAGAAATTTTATTTTATTATTATTTTTAAATATTTAAATAGAATTTCTTATAAGTTAATACGCCAAACAATCAAACTTTAGAAATTTGTTTTATTAAGTTTTTTATAAGAGGTTAATACTTCTCAATTTTATATAATTTTTGACGTCAATACTTTTACCTTATTGATAATTTTTTCTTTTCCTACTGGAATTTAACTTGTTGATTTAACTTGCGTTTTACCTATCTCCCATAGTATTTCTGTTTGAAACCAATTATTATAGTAAGAAGCAAATAAAGATGATGAGAAATATTGAGTTCATGCAACATAGAAATATTTCTGGCAAGGTAACAAGATGTTTAGAAAACATGTATACACCAACCTCTAATTATAACCTTTTTCTATTGTTAGTTAGATAACAAAATTCGGTTAAATAAGGCTTTACTTGGAATCAAGACGTACAAGGGAAAAAAATAGTGAGAAAAACTGAGTAAAAATAATTAAATGAAAATGAAAATTTAAACATTTTTTTTGTCTACTTTAAAAAATAAAAAGCTAGGAAATAAATGCCAGAAATTGTATTTTCTTATAATTTTCAAATATTTAAATAGAATTTCTTATAAGTTTATACGCCAAACAATCAAACTTTAGAAATTTTGATTATTAAGTTTTTTATAAGAGGTTAATACATCTCAATTTTATATAATTTTTGACGTCAATACTTTTACCTTATTAATAATTTATTCTTGTCCTACTAGAGTTTAACCTGTTGATTTAACATGTGTTTTACCTATCTCCCATTGAATTTTTGTTTCAAACCAATTCTTATAGTAAGAAGCAAATAAAGATGATGAGAAATATTTTGTTCATGCACCATAGAAATATTTCTGGCAAGGTAACAAGATGTTTACAAATCATGTACACACAAACCTCTAATTATAACCTTTTTCTATTGTTAGTTAGATAACAAAATTCGGTTAAATAAGGCTTTACTTGGAATCAAGACTTACAAAGGAAAGAAAATAGTGAGAAAAAATGAGTAAAAATAATTAAATGTAAATGAAAACTTAAACATTTTTTTTGTCTACTTTACAAAACAAAAAGCTAGGAAATAAATGCAGAAATTTTATTTTCCTATCATTTTCAAATATTTAAATAGAAATTTTTATAAGTTAATACGCCAAACAATCAAACTTTAGAAATTTGTTTTATTAAGTTTTTTATAAGAGGTTAATACTTCTCAATTTTATATAATTTTTGACGTCAATACTTTTATCTTATTGATAAGTTATTCTTGTTCTACTGGAAATTAACATGTTGATATTAACAAGCGTTTTACCTATCTCCCATTGATTTTTTGTTTCAAACCAATTCTTATAGTAAGAACCAAATAAAGATGATGGGAAATATTGAGTTCATGCACCATTGAAATATTTCTGGCAAGGTAACAAGATGTTTACAAATCATGTACACACTAACCTCTAATTATAACCTTTTTCTATTGTTAGTTAGATAACAAAATTCGGTTAAATAAGGCTTTACGTGGAATCAAGACTTACAAAGAAATGAAAATAGTGAGAAAAAGTGAGTAAAAATAATTAAATGTAAATGACAACTTAAACATTTTTATTGCCTACTTTACAAAACAAAACGCTAGGAAATAAATGCCAGAAATTTTATATTCTTATAATTTTCCAATATTTAAATAGAATTCCTTATAAGTTAATACGCCAAACAATCAAACTTTAGAAATTTTGATGATTAAATTTTTTATAAGAGGTTAATACTTCTCAATTTTATATAATTTTTGACGTCAATACTTTTACCTTATTGATTATTTTTTCTTGTCCTACTGGAATTTAACCTGTTGATTTAACTTGTGTTTTACCTATCTCCCATAGAATTTCTGTTTCAAACCAATTCTTATAGTAAGAAGAAAATAAAGATGATGAGAAATATTGAGTTCATGCAACATAGAAATATTTCTGGCAAGGTAACAAGATGTTTACAAATCATGTACACACAAACCTCTAATTATAACCTTTTTCTATCGTTAGTTAGATAACAAAATTCGGTTAAATAAGGCTTTACTTGGAATCAAGACTTAAAGAGGAAAGAAAATAGTGAGAAAAAGTGAGTAAAAATAATTAAATGTAAATGACAACTTAAACATTTTTATTGCCTACTTTACAAAACAAAACGCTAGGAAATAAATGCCAGAAATTTTATATTCTTATCATTTTCAAATATTTAAATAGAATTTCTTATAAGTTAATACGCCAAACAATCAAACTTTAGAAATTTGTTTTATTAAGATTTTTATAAAAGGTTAATACTTCTCAATTTTATATAATTTTTGACGTCAATACTTTTACCTTATTGATAATTTATTCATGTCCTACTGGAATTTAACCTGTTGATTTAACATGTGTTTTACCTATCTCCCATTGAATTTTTGTTTCAAACCAATTGTTATAGTAAGAAGCAAATAAAGAGGATGAGAAATATTTTGTTCATGCACCATAGAAATATTTCTGGCAAGGTAACAAGATGTTTACAAATCATGTATACACCAACCACTAATTATAACCTTTTTCTATTGTTAGTTAGATAACAAAATTCGGTTAAATAAGGCTTTACTAGGAATCAAGACTTACAAAGGAAAGAAAATAGTGAGAAAAACTGAGTAAAAATAATTAAATGTAAATGAAAACTTAAACATTTTTTTTGTCTACTTTATAAAACAAAAATCAAGGAAATAAATGCCAGAAATTTTATTTTCTTATAATTTTCAAATATTTAAATAGAATTTCTTATAAGTTAATACGCCAAACAATCAAACTTTAGAAATTTTGATTATTAAGTTTTTTATAAGAGGTTAATACTTCTCAATTTTATATAATTTTTGACGTCAATACTTTTAACTTATTGATCATTTATTCTTGTTCTACTGAAATTGAACCTGTTAATATTAACTTGTGTTTTACCTATCTCCCATAGAATTTCTGTTTCAAACCAATTCTTATAGTATGAAGAAAATAAAGATGATGGGAAATATTGAGTTCATGCACCATAGAAATATTTCTAGCAAGGTAACAAGATGTTTACAAATCATGTACACACAAACCTCTAATTATAACCTTTTTCTATTGTTAGTTAGATAACAAAATTCGGTTAAATAAGGCTTTACTTGTAATCAAGATTTACAAAGGAATGAAAATAGTGAGAAAAATTGAGTAAAAATAATTAAATGTAAATGAAAACTTAAACATTGTTTTTGTCTACTTTATAAAACAAAAATCAAGGAAATAAATGCCAGAAATTTTATTTTTTTATAATTTTCAAATATTTAAATAGAATTTCTTATAAGTTAATACGCCAAACAATCAAACTTTAGAAATTTTGATTATTAAGTTTTTTATAAGAGGTTAATACTTCTCAATTTTATATAATTTTTGACGTCAATACTTTTAACTTATTGATCATTTATTCTTGTTCTACTGGAATTGAACCTGTTCATATTAACTTATGTTTTACCTATCTCCCATAGAATTTCTATTTCAAACCAATTCTTATAGTATGAAGAAAATAAAGATGATGGGAAATATTGAGTTCATGCACCATAGAAATATTTTTGGCAAGGTAACAAGATGTTTACAAATCATGCACACACAAACCTCTAATTATAACCTTTTTCTATTGTTAGTTAGATAACAAAATTCGATTAAATAAGGCTTTACTTGGAATCAAGCCTTACAAAGGAAAGAAAATAGTGAGAAAAAGTGAGTAAAAATAATTAAATGTAAATGACAACTTAAACATTTTTATTGCCTACTTTACAAAACAAAACGCTAGAAATAAATGCCAGAAATTTTATATTCTTATCATTTTCAAATATTTAAATAGAATTTCTTATAAGTTAATACGCCAAACAATCAAACTTTAGAAATTTGTTTTATTAAGATTTTTATAAGAGGTTAATACTTCTCAATTTTATATAATTTTTGACGTCAATTCTTTTACCTTATTGATAATTTATTCTTGTCCTACTGGAATTTAACCTGTTGATTTAACATGTGTTTTACCTATCTCCCATTGAATTTTTGTTTCAAACCAATTCTTATAGTAAGAAGCAAATAAAGATGATGAGAAATATTGAGTTCATGCACCATAGAAATATTTCTGGCAAGGTAACAAGATGTTTACAAATCATGTACACACAAACCTCTAATTATAACCTTTTTCTATTGTTAGTTAGATAACAAAATTCGGTTAAATAAGGCTTTACTTGTAATCAAGACTTACAAAGGAAAGAAAATAGTGAGAAAAAATGAGTAAAAATAATTAAATGTAAATGAAAACTTAAACATTTTTTTTGTCTACTTTACAAAACAAAAAGCTAGGAAATAAATGCAGAAATTTTATTTTCCTATCATTTTCAAATATTTAAATAGAAATTTTTATAAGTTAATACGCCAAACAATCAAACTTTAGAAATTTGTTTTATTAAGTTTTTTATAAGAGGTTAATACTTCTCAATTTTATATAATTTTTGACGTCAATACTTTTATCTTATTGATAAGTTATTCTTGTTCTACTGGAAATTAACATGTTGATATTAACAAGCGTTTTACCTATCTCCCATTGATTTTTTGTTTCAAACCAATTCTTATAGTAAGAAGCAAATAAAGATGATGGGAAATATTGAGTTCATGCACCATTGAAATATTTCTGGCAAGGTAATAAGATGTTTACAAATCATGTACACACTAACCTCTAATTATAACCTTTTTCTATTGTTAGTTAGATAACAAAATTCGGTTAAATAAGGCTTTACGTGGAATCAAGACTTACAAAGAAATGAAAATAGTGAGAAAAACTGAGTAAAAATAATTAAATGTAAATGAAAACTTAAACATTTATTTTGTCTACTTTATAAAACAAAAATCACGGACCAGAAATTTTATTTTCTTATAATTTTCCAATATTTAAATAGAATTCCTTATAAGTTAATACGCCAAACAATCAAACTTTTGAAATTTTGATGATTAAATTTTTTATAAGAGGTTAATACTTCTCAATTTTATATAATTTTTGACGTCAATACTTTTACCTTATTGATTATTTTTTCTTGTCCTACTGGAATTTAACATGTTGATTTAACTTGTGTTTTACCTATCTCCCATAGAATTTCTGTTTCAAACCAATTCTTATAGTAAGAAGAAAATAAAGATGATGAGAAATATTGAGTTCATGCAACATAGAAATATTTCTGGCAAGGTAACAAGATGTTTACAAATCATGTACACACAAACCTCTAATTATAACCTTTTTCTATCGTTAGTTAGATAACAAAATTCAGTTAAATAAGGCTTTACTTGGAATCAAGACTTAAAGAGGAAAGAAAATAGTGAGAAAAAGTGAGTAAAAATAATTAAATGTAAATGACAACTTAAACATTTTTATTGCCTACTTTACAAAACAAAACGCTAGGAAATAAATGCCAGAAATTTTATATTCTTATCATTTTCAAATATTTAAATAGAATTTCTTATAAGTTAATACGCCAAACAATCAAACTTTAGAAATTTGTTTTATTAAGATTTTTATAAAAGGTTAATACTTCTCAATTTTATATAATTTTTGACGTCAATACTTTTACCTTATTGATAATTTATTCATGTCCTACTGGAATTTAACCTGTTGATTTAACATGTGTTTTACCTATCTCCCATTGAATTTTTGTTTCAAACCAATTGTTATAGTAAGAAGCAAATAAAGAGGATGAGAAATATTTTGTTCATGCACCATAGAAATATTTCTGGCAAGGTAACAAGATGTTTACAAATCATGTATACACCAACCACTAATTATAACCTTTTTCTATTGTTAGTTAGATAACAAAATTCGGTTAAATAAGGCTTTACTAGGAATCAAGACTTACAAAGGAAAGAAAATAGTGAGAAAAACTGAGTAAAAATAATTAAATGTAAATGAAAACTTAAACATTTTTTTTGTCTACTTTATAAAACAAAAATCAAGGAAATAAATGCCAGAAATTTTATTTTCTTATAATTTTCAAATATTTAAATAGAATTTCTTATAAGTTAATACGCCAAACAATCAAACTTTAGAAATTTTGATTATTAAGTTTTTTATAAGAGGTTAATACTTCTCAATTTTATATAATTTTTGACGTCAATACTTTTAACTTATTGATCATTTATTCTTGTTCTACTGAAATTGAACCTGTTAATATTAACTTGTGTTTTACCTACCTCCCATAGAATTTCTGTTTCAAACCAATTCTTATAGTATGAAGAAAATAAAGATGATGGGAAATATTGAGTTCATGCACCATAGAAATATTTCTAGCAAGGTAACAAGATGTTTACAAATCATGTACACACAAACCTCTAATTATAACCTTTTTCTATTGTTAGTTAGATAACAAAATTCGGTTAAATAAGGCTTTACTTGTAATCAAGATTTACAAAGGAATGAAAATAGTGAGAAAAATTGAGTAAAAATAATTAAATGTAAATGAAAACTTAAACATTGTTTTTGTCTACTTTATAAAACAAAAATCAAGGAAATAAATGCCAGAAATTTTATTTTTTTATAATTTTCAAATATTTAAATAGAATTTCTTATAAGTTAATACGCCAAACAATCAAACTTTAGAAATTTTGATTATTAAGTTTTTTATAAGAGGTTAATACTTCTCAATTTTATATAATTTTTGACGTCAATACTTTTAACTTATTGATCATTTATTCTTGTTCTACTGGAATTGAACCTGTTCATATTAACTTGTGTTTTACCTATCTACCATAGAATTTCTATTTCAAACCAATTCTTATAGTATGAAGAAAATAAAGATGATGGGAAATATTGAGTTCATGCACCATAGAAATATTTCTGGCAAGGTAACAAGATGTTTACAAATCATGCACACACAAACCTCTAATTATAACCTTTTTCTATTGTTAGTTAGATAACAAAATTCGATTAAATAAGGCTTTACTTGGAATCAAGCCTTACAAAGGAAAGAAAATAGTGAGAAAAAGTGAGTAAAAATAATTAAATGTAAATGACAACTTAAACATTTTTATTGCCTACTTTACAAAACAAAACGCTAGAAATAAATGCCAGAAATTTTATATTCTTATCATTTTCAAATATTTAAATAGAATTTCTTATAAGTTAATACGCCAAACAATCAAACTTTAGAAATTTGTTTTATTAAGATTTTTATAAGAGGTTAATACTTCTCAATTTTATATAATTTTTGACGTCAATACTTTTACCTTATTGATAATTTATTCTTGTCCTACTGGAATTTAACCTGTTGATTTAACATGTGTTTTACCTATCTCCCATTGAATTTTTGTTTCAAACCAATTCTTATAGTAAGAAGCAAATAAAGATGATGAGAAATATTGAGTTCATGCACCATAGAAATATTTCTGGCAAGGTAACAAGATGTTTACAAATCATGTACACACAAACCTCTAATTATAACCTTTTTCTATTGTTAGTTAGATAACAAAATTCGGTTAAATAAGGCTTTACTTGTAATCAAGATTTACAAAGGAATGAAAATAGTGAGAAAAATTGAGTAAAAATAATTAAATGTAAATGAAAACTTAAACATTGTTTTTGTCTACTTTATAAAACAAAAATCAAGGAAATAAATGCCAGAAATTTTATTTTCTTATAATTTTCAAATATTTAAATAGAATTTCTTATAAGTTAATACGCCAAACAATCAAACTTTAGAAATTTTGATTATTAAGTTTTTTATAAGAGGTTAATACTTCTCAATTTTATATAATTTTTGACGTCAATACTTTTAACTTATTGATCATTTATTCTTGTTCTACTGAAATTGAACCTGTTAATATTAACTTGTGTTTTACCTATCTCCCATAGAATTTCTTTTTCAAACCAATTCTTATAGTATGAAGAAAATAAAGATGATGGGAAATATTGAGTTCATGCACCATAGAAATATTTCTAGCAAGGTAACAAGATGTTTACAAATCATGTACACACAAACCTCTAATTATAACCTTTTTCTATTGTTAGTTAGATAACAAAATTCGGTTAAATAAGGCTTTACTTGTAATCAAGATTTACAAAGGAATGAAAATAGTGAGAAAAATTGAGTAAAAATAATTAAATGTAAATGAAAACTTAAACATTGTTTTTGTCTACTTTATAAAACAAAAATCAAGGAAATAAATGCCAGAAATTTTATTTTTTTATAATTTTCAAATATTTAAATAGAATTTCTTATAAGTTAATACGCCAAACAATCAAACTTTAGAAATTTTGATTATTAAGTTTTTTATAAGAGGTTAATACTTCTCAATTTTATATAATTTTTGACGTCAATACTTTTAACTTATTGATCATTTATTCTTGTTCTACTGGAATTGAACCTGTTCATATTAACTTGTGTTTTACCTATCTACCATAGAATTTCTATTTCAAACCAATTCTTATAGTATGAAGAAAATAAAGATGATGGGAAATATTGAGTTCATGCACCATAGAAATATTTCTGGCAAGGTAACAAGATGTTTACAAATCATGCACACACAAACCTCTAATTATAACCTTTTTCTATTGTTAGTTAGATAACAAAATTCGATTAAATAAGGCTTTACTTGGAATCAAGCCTTACAAAGGAAAGAAAATAGTGAGAAAAAGTGAGTAAAAATAATTAAATGTAAATGACAACTTAAACATTTTTATTGCCTACTTTACAAAACAAAACGCTAGAAATAAATGCCAGAAATTTTATATTCTTATCATTTTCAAATATTTAAATAGAATTTCTTATAAGTTAATACGCCAAACAATCAAACTTTAGAAATTTGTTTTATTAAGATTTTTATAAGAGGTTAATACTTCTCAATTTTATATAATTTTTGACGTCAATACTTTTACCTTATTGATAATTTATTCTTGTCCTACTGGAATTTAACCTGTTGATTTAACATGTGTTTTACCTATCTCCCATTGAATTTTTGTTTCAAACCAATTCTTATAGTAAGAAGCAAATAAAGATGATGAGAAATATTGAGTTCATGCACCATAGAAATATTTCTGGCAAGGTAACAAGATGTTTACAAATCATGTACACACAAACCTCTAATTATAACCTTTTTCTATTGTTAGTTAGATAACAAAATTCGGTTAAATAAGGCTTTACTTGTAATCAAGATTTACAAAGGAATGAAAATAGTGAGAAAAATTGAGTAAAAATAATTAAATGTAAATGAAAACTTAAACATTGTTTTTGTCTACTTTATAAAACAAAAATCAAGGAAATAAATGCCAGAAATTTTATTTTCTTATAATTTTCAAATATTTAAATAGAATTTCTTATAAGTTAATACGCCAAACAATCAAACTTTAGAAATTTTGATTATTAAGTTTTTTATAAGAGGTTAATACTTCTCAATTTTATATAATTTTTGACGTCAATACTTTTAACTTATTGATCATTTATTCTTGTTCTACTGGAATTGAACCTGTTCATATTAACTTGTGTTTTACCTATCTACCATAGAATTTCTATTTCAAACCAATTCTTATAGTATGAAGAAAATAAAGATGATGGGAAATATTGAGTTCATGCACCATAGAAATATTTCTGGCAAGGTAACAAGATGTTTACAAATCATGCACACACAAACCTCTAATTATAACCTTTTTCTATTGTTAGTTAGATAACAAAATTCGATTAAATAAGGCTTTACTTGGAATCAAGCCTTACAAAGGAAAGAAAATAGTGAGAAAAAGTGAGTAAAAATAATTAAATGTAAATGACAACTTAAACATTTTTATTGCCTACTTTACAAAACAAAACGCTAGAAATAAATGCCAGAAATTTTATATTCTTATCATTTTCAAATATTTAAATAGAATTTCTTATAAGTTAATACGCCAAACAATCAAACTTTAGAAATTTGTTTTATTAAGATTTTTATAAGAGGTTAATACTTCTCAATTTTATATAATTTTTGACGTCAATACTTTTACCTTATTGATAATTTATTCTTGTCCTACTGGAATTTAACCTGTTGATTTAACATGTGTTTTACCTATCTCCCATTGAATTTTTGTTTCAAACCAATTCTTATAGTAAGAAGCAAATAAAGATGATGAGAAATATTGAGTTCATGCACCATAGAAATATTTCTGGCAAGGTAACAAGATGTTTACAAATCATGTACACACAAACCTCTAATTATAACCTTTTTCTATTGTTAGTTAGATAACAAAATTCGGTTAAATAAGGCTTTACTTGTAATCAAGATTTACAAAGGAATGAAAATAGTGAGAAAAATTGAGTAAAAATAATTAAATGTAAATGAAAACTTAAACATTGTTTTTGTCTACTTTATAAAACAAAAATCAAGGAAATAAATGCCAGAAATTTTATTTTCTTATAATTTTCAAATATTTAAATAGAATTTCTTATAAGTTAATACGCCAAACAATCAAACTTTAGAAATTTTGATTATTAAGTTTTTTATAAGAGGTTAATACTTCTCAATTTTATATAATTTTTGACGTCAATACTTTTAACTTATTGATCATTTATTCTTGTTCTACTGGAATTGAACCTGTTCATATTAACTTGTGTTTTACCTATCTCCCATTGAATTTCTATTTCAAACCAATTCTTATAGTATGAAGAAAATAAAGATGATGGGAAATATTGAGTTCATGCACCATAGAAATATTTCTGGCAAGGTAACAAGATGTTTACAAATCATGTACACACAAACCTCTAATTATAACCTTTTTCTATTGTTAGTTAGATAACAAAATTCGATTAAATAAGGCTTTACTTGGAATCAAGACTTACAAAGGAAAGAAAATAGTGAGAAAAAGTGAGTAAAAATAATTAAATGTAAATGACAACTTAAACATTTTTATTGCCTACTTTACAAAACAAAACGCTAGGAAATAAATGCCAGAAATTTTATATTCTTATCATTTTCAAATATTTAAATAGAATTTCTTATAAGTTAATACACCAAACAATCAAACTTTAGAAATTTGTTTCATTAAGATTTTTATAAGAGGTTAATACTTCTCAATTTTATATAATTTTTGACGTCAATACTTTTACCTTATTGATAATTTATTCTTGTCCTACTGGAATTTAACCTGTTGATTTAACATGTGTTTTACCTATCTCCCATTGAATTTTTGTTTCAAACCAATTCTTATAGTAAGAAGCAAATAAAGATGATGAGAAATATTAGGTTCATGCACCATAGAAATATTTCTGCAAGGTAACAAGATGTTCACAAATCATGTATACACCAACCACTAATCATCACCTTTTTCTATTGTTAGTTAGGTAACAAAATTCGGTTAAATAATTCTTTACTTGGAATCAAGACTTACAACGGAAAGAAAATAGTGAGAAAAAATTAGTCAAAATAAATAAATGTAAATGAAAACTTAAATATTTTTTTGTCTACTTTACAAAACAAAAGGGTAGGAAATAAATACCAGAAATTTTATTTTCTTATTATTTTTAAATATTTAAATAGAATTTCTTATAAGTTAATACGCCAAACAATCAAACTTTAGAAATTTGTTTTATTAAGTTTTTTATAAGAGGTTAATACTTCTCAATTTTATATAATTTTTGACGTCAATACTTTTACCTTATTGATAATTTTTTCTTTTCCTACTGGAATTTAACTTGTTGATTTAACTTGCGTTTTACCTATCTCCCATAGTATTTCTGTTTGAAACCAATTATTATAGTAAGAAGCAAATAAAGATGATGAGAAATATTGAGTTCATGCAACATAGAAATATTTCTGGCAAGGTAACAAGATGTATAGAAAACATGTATACACCAACCTCTAATTATAACCTTTTTCTATTGTTAGTTAGATAACAAAATTCGGTTAAATAAGGCTTTACTTGGAATCAAGACGTACAAGGGAAAGAAAATAGTAAGAAAAACTGAGTAAAAATAATTAAATGTAAATGAAAATTTAAACATTTTTTTTGTCTACTTTATAAAACAAAAATCAAGGAAATATCTTATAATTTTCAAATATTTAAATAGAATTTCTTATAAGTTAATACGCCAAACAATCAAACTTTAGAAATTTTGATTATTAAGTTTTTTATAAGAGGTTAATACTTCTCAATTTTATATAATTTTTGACGTCAATACTTTTAACTTATTGATCATTTATTCTTGTTCTACTGGAATTGAACCTGTTCATATTAACTTGTGTTTTACCTATCTCCCATTGAATTTCTATTTCAAACCAATTCTTATAGTATGAAGAAAATAAAGATGATGGGAAATATTGAGTTCATGCACCATAGAAATATTTCTGGCAAGGTAACAAGATGTTTACAAATCATGTACACACAAACCTCTAATTATAACCTTTTTCTATTGTTAGTTAGATAACAAAATTCGATTAAATAAGGCTTTACTTGGAATCAAGACTTACAAAGGAAAGAAAATAGTGAGAAAAAGTGAGTAAAAATAATTAAATGTAAATGACAACTTAAACATTTTTATTGCCTACTTTACAAAACAAAACGCTAGGAAATAAATGCCAGAAATTTTATATTCTTATCATTTTCAAATATTTAAATAGAATTTCTTATAAGTTAATACACCAAACAATCAAACTTTAGAAATTTGTTTCATTAAGATTTTTATAAGAGGTTAATACTTCTCAATTTTATATAATTTTTGACGTCAATACTTTTACCTTATTGATAATTTATTCTTGTCCTACTGGAATTTAACCTGTTGATTTAACATGTGTTTTACCTATCTCCCATTGAATTTTTGTTTCAAACCAATTCTTATAGTAAGAAGCAAATAAAGATGATGAGAAATATTAGGTTCATGCACCATAGAAATATTTCTGCAAGGTAACAAGATGTTCACAAATCATGTATACACCAACCACTAATCATCACCTTTTTCTATTGTTAGTTAGGTAACAAAATTCGGTTAAATAATTCTTTACTTGGAATCAAGACTTACAACGGAAAGAAAATAGTGAGAAAAAATTAGTCAAAATAAATAAATGTAAATGAAAACTTAAATATTTTTTTGTCTACTTTACAAAACAAAAGGGTAGGAAATAAATACCAGAAATTTTATTTTCTTATTATTTTTAAATATTTAAATAGAATTTCTTATAAGTTAATACGCCAAACAATCAAACTTTAGAAATTTGTTTTATTAAGTTTTTTATAAGAGGTTAATACTTCTCAATTTTATATAATTTTTGACGTCAATACTTTTACCTTATTGATAATTTTTTCTTTTCCTACTGGAATTTAACTTGTTGATTTAACTTGCGTTTTACCTATCTCCCATAGTATTTCTGTTTGAAACCAATTATTATAGTAAGAAGCAAATAAAGATGATGAGAAATATTGAGTTCATGCAACATAGAAATATTTCTGGCAAGGTAACAAGATGTATAGAAAACATGTATACACCAACCTCTAATTATAACCTTTTTCTATTGTTAGTTAGATAACAAAATTCGGTTAAATAAGGCTTTACTTGGAATCAAGACGTACAAGGGAAAGAAAATAGTAAGAAAAACTGAGTAAAAATAATTAAATGTAAATGAAAATTTAAACATTTTTTTTGTCTACTTTATAAAACAAAAATCAAGGAAATAAATGCCAGAAATTTTATTATCTTATAATTTTCAAATATTTAAATAGAATTTCTTATAAGTTAATACGCCAAACAATCAAACTTTAGAAATTTTGATTATTAAGTTTTTTATAAGAGGTTAATACTTCTCAATTTTATATAATTTTTGACGTCAATACTTTTAACTTGTTGATCATTTATTCTTGTTCTACTGGAATTGAACCTGTCCATATTAACTTGTGTTTTACCTATCTCCCATAGAATTTCTATTTCAAACCAATTCTTATAGTATGAAGAAAATAAAGATGATGGGAAATATTGAGTTCATGCACCATAGAAATATTTCTGGCAAGGTAACAAGATGTTTACAAATCATGTACACACAAACCTCTAATTATAACCTTTTTCTATTGTTAGTTAGATAACAAAATTCGATTAAATAAGGCTTTACTTGGAATCAAGACTTACAAAGGAAAGAAAATAGTGAGAAAAAGTTAGTAAAAATAATTAAATGTAAATGACAACTTAAACATTTTTATTGCCTACTTTACAAAACAAAACGCTAGGAAATAAATGCCAGAAATTTTATATTCTTATCATTTTCGAATATTTAAATAGAATTTCTTATAAGTTAATACGCCAAACAATCAAACTTTAGAAATTTGTTTTATTAAGATTTTTATAAGAGGTTAATACTTCTCAATTTTATATAATTTTTGACGTCAATACTTTTACCTTATTGATAATTTATTCTTGTCCTACTGGAATTTAACCTGTTGATTTAACATGTGTTTTACCTATCTCCCATTGAATTTTTGTTTCAAACCAATTCTTATAGTAAGAAGCAAATAAAGATGATGAGAAATATTAGGGTCATGCACCATAGAAATATTTCTGGCAAGGTAACAAGATGTTCACAAATCATGTATACACCAACCACTAATCATCACCTTTTTCTATTGTTAGTTAGATAACAAAATTCGGTTAAATAAGGCTTTACTTGTAATCAAGATTTACAAAGGAATGAAAATAGTGAGAAAAATTGAGTAAAAATAATTAAATGTAAATGAAAACTTAAACATTGTTTTTGTCTACTTTATAAAACAAAAATCAAGGACATAAATGCCAGAAATTTTATTTTCTTATAATTTTCAAATATTTAAATAGAATTTCTTATAAGTTTATACGGCAAACAATCAAACTTTCGAAATTTTGATGATTAAGTTTTTTATAAGAGGTAAATACTTCTCAATTTTATATAATTTTTGACGTCAATACTTTTAACTTATTGATCATTTATTCTTGTTCTACTGGAATTGAACCTGTTCATATTAACTTGTGTTTTACCTATCTCCCATAGAATTTCTATTTCAAACCAATTCTTATAGTAAGAAGCAAATAAAGATGATGAGAAATATTAGGTTCATGCCCCATAGAAATATTTCTGGCAAGGTAACAAGATGTTCACAAATCATGTATACACCAACCACTAATCATCACCTTTTTCTATTGTTAGTTAGATAACAAAATTCGGTTAAATAATTCTTTACTTGGAATCAAGACTTACAACGGAAAGAAAATAGTGAGAAAAAATTAGTCAAAATAAATAAATGTAAATGAAAACTTAAATATTTTTTTGTCTACTTTACAAAACAAAAGGGTAGGAAATAAATACCAGAAATTTTATTTTCTTATTATTTTTAAATATTAAAATAGAATTTCTTATAAGTTAATACGCCAAACAATCAAACTTTAGAAATTTGTTTTATTAAGTTTTTTATAAGAGGTTAATACTTCTCAATTTTATATAATTTTTGACGTCAATACTTTTACCTTATTGATAATTTTTTCTTTTCCTACTGGAATTTAACTTCTTGATTTAACTTGCGTTTTACCTATCTCCCATAGTATTTCTGTTTGAAACCAATTATTATAGTAAGAAGCAAATAAAGATGATGAGAAATATTGAGTTCATGCAACATAGAAATATTTCTGGCAAGGTAACAAGATGTTTAGAAAACATGTATACACCAACCTCTAATTATAACCTTTTTCTATTGTTAGTTAGATAACAAAATTCGGTTAAATAAGGCTTTACTTGGAATCAAGACGTACAAGGGAAAGAAAATAGTGAGAAAAACTGAGTAAAAATAATTAAATGTAAATGAAAATTTAAACATTTTTTTTGTCTACTTTATAAAACAAAAATCAAGGAAATAAATGCCAGAAATTTTATTATCTTATAATTTTCAAATATTTAAATAGAATTTCTTATAAGTTAATACGCCAAACAATCAAACTTTAGAAATTTTGATTATTAAGTTTTTTATAAGAGGTTAATACTTCTCAATTTTATATAATTTTTGACGTCAATACTTTTAACTTATTGATCATTTAATCTTGTTCTACTGGAATTGAACCTGTTCATATTAACTTGTGTTTTACCTATCTCCCATAGAATTTCTATTTCAAACCAATTCTTATGGTATGAAGAAAATAAAGATGATGGGAAATATTGAGTTCATGCACCATAGAAATATTTCTGGCAAGGTAACAAGATGTTTACAAATCATGTACACACTAACCTCTAATTATAACCTTTTTCTATTGTTAGTTAGATAACAAAATTCAGTTAAATAAGTCTTTAATTGGAATCAAGACTTTCAAGGGAAAGAAAATAGTGAGAAAAACTGAGTACAAATAATTAAATGTAAATGAAAACTTAAACATTTTTTTGTCTACTTTACAAAACAAAATGCTAGGAAATAAATGACAGAAATTTTATTTTCTTATAATTTTCGAATATTTAAATAGAATTTCTTATAAGTTAATACGCCAAACAATCAAACTTTAGAAATTTTGATTATTAAATTTTTTATACGAGGTTAATACTTCTCAATTTTATATAATTTTTTACATCGATACGTTTACCTTATTGATAAGTTATTCTTGTTTTACTAGAATTGAACATGTTGATATTAACAAGCGTTTTACCTATCTCCCATTGAATTTTTGTTTCAAACCAATTCTTATAGTAAGAAGCAAATAAAGATGATAAGAAATATTGAGTTCATGTACCATTGAAATATTTTTGGCAAGGTAACAAGATGTTTACAAATCATGTACACACAAACCTCTAATTATAACCTTTTTCTATTGTTAGTTAGATAACAAAATTCGATTAAATAAGGCTTTACTTGGAATCAAGACTTACAAAGGAAAGAAAATAGTGAGAAAAATTGAGTAAAAATAATTAAATGTAAATGACAACTTAAACATTTTTATTGCCTACTTTACAAAACAAAAAGCTAGGAAATAAATGCCAGAAATTTTATATTCTTATCATTTTCAAATATTTAAATAGAATTTCTTATAAGTTAATACGCCAAACAATCAAACTTTAGAAATTTGTTTTATTAAGATTTTTATAAGAGGTTAATACTTCTCAATTTTATATAATTTTTGACGTCAATACTTTTACCTTATTGATAATTTATTCTTGTCCTACTGGAGTTTAACCTGTTGATTTAACATGTGTTTTACCTATCTCCCATTGAATTTTTGTTTCAAACCAATTCTTATAGTAAGAAGCAAATAAAGATGATGAGAAATATTAGGTTCATGCACCATAGAAATATTTCTGGCAAGGTAACAAGATGTTCACAAATCATGTATACACCAACCACTAATCATCACCTTTTTCTATTGTTAGTTAGGTAACAAAATTCGGTTAAATAATTCTTTACTTGGAATCAAGACTTACAACGGAAAGAAAATAGTGAGAAAAAATTAGTCAAAATAAATAAATGTAAATGAAAACTTAAATATTTTTTTGTCTACTTTACAAAACAAAAGGGTAGGAAATAAATACCATAAATTTTATTTTCTTATTATTTTTAAATATTTAAATAGAATTTCTTATAAGTTAATACGCCAAACAATCAAACTTTAGAAATTTGTTTTATTAAGTTTTTTATAAGAGGTTAATACTTCTCAATTTTATATAATTTTTGATGTCAATACTTTTACCTTATTGATAATTTTTTCTTTTCCTACTGGAATTTAACTTGTTGATTTAACTTGCGTTTTACCTATCTCCCATAGTATTTCTGTTTGAAACCAATTATTATAGTAAGAAGCAAATAAAGATGATGAGAAATATTGAGTTCATGCAACATAGAAATATTTCTGGCAAGGTAACAAGATGTTTAGAAAACATGTATACACCAACCTCTAATTATAACCTTTTTCTATTGTTAGTTAGATAACAAAATTCGGTTAAATAAGGCTTTACTTGGAATCAAGACGTACAAGGGAAAGAAAATAGTAAGAAAAACTGAGTAAAAATAATTAAATGTAAATGAAAATTTAAACATTTTTTTTGTCTACTTTATAAAACAAAAATCAAGGAAATAAATGCCAGAAATTTTATTTTCTTATAATTTTCAAATATTTCAATAGAATTTCTTATAAGTTAATACGCCAAACAATCAAACTTTAGAAATTTTGATTATTAAGTTTTTTATAAGAGGTTAATACTTCTCAATTTTATATAATTTTTGACGTCAATACTTTTAACTTATTGATCATTTATTCTTGTTCTACTGGAATTGAACCTGTTAATATTAACTTGTGTTTTACCTATCTCCCATAGAATTTCTGTTTCAAACCAATTCTTATAGTATGAAGAAAATAAAGATGATGGGAAATATTGAGTTCATGCACCATAGAAATATTTTTGGCAAGGTAACAAGATGTTTACAAATCATGTACACACAAACCTCTAATTATAACCTTTTTCTATTGTTAGTTAGATAACAAAATTCGATTAAATAAGGCTTTACTAGGAATCAACACTTACAAAGGAAAGAAAATAGTGAGAAAAAGTGAGTAAAAATAATTAAATGTAAATGACAACTTAAACATTTTTATTGCCTACTTTACAAAACAAAACGCTAGGAAATAAATGCCAGAAATTTTTATATTCTTATCATTTTCAAATATTTAAATAGAATTTCTTATAAGTTAATACGCCAAACAATCAAACTTTAGAAATTTGTTTTATTAAGATTTTTATAAGAGGTTAATACTTCTCAATTTTATATAATTTTTTGACGTCAATACTTTTACCTTATTGATAATTTATTTCTTGTCCTACTGGAATTTAAACCTGTTGATTTAACATGTGTTTTACCTATCTCCCATTGAATTTCTATTTCAAACCAATTCTTATAGTATGAAGAAAATAAAGATGATGGGAAATATTGAGTTCATGCACCATAGAAATATTTCTGGCAAGGTAACAAGATGTTTACAAATCATGTACACACAAACCCTCTAATTATAACCTTTTTCTATTGTTAGTTAGATAACAAAATTCGATTAAATAAGGCTTTACTTCGAATCAAGACTTACAAAGGAAAGAAAATAGTGAGAAAAAGTGAGTAAAAATAATTAAATGTAAATGACAACTTAAACATTTTTTATTGCCTACTTTACAAAAACAAAACGCTAGGAAAATAAATGCTAGAAATTTTATATTCCTTATCATTTTTCAAATATTTTAAATAGAATTTCCTATAAAGTTAATACGCCAAACAATCAAAACTTTAGAAATTTGTTTTATTAAGATTTTTATAAGAGGTTAATACTTCTCAATTTTATATAATTTTTGACGTCAATACTTTTTACCTTATTGATAATTTATTCTTGTCCTACTGGAATTTAACCTGTTGATTTAACCATGTGTTTTACCTATCTCCTATTGAATTTTTGTTTCAAACCAATTCTCTTATAGTAAGAAGCAAATAAAGATGATGAGAAATATTAGGTTCATGCCCCATAGAAATATTTCTGGCAAGGTAACAAGATGTTCACAAATCATGTATACACCAACCACTAATCATCACCTTTTTCTATTGTTAGTTAGATAACAAAATTCGGTTAAATAATTCTTTACTTGGAATCAAGACTTACAACGGAAAAGAAAATAGTGAGAAAAAATTAGTCAAAATAAATAAATGTAAATGAAAACTTAAATATTTTTTTTGTCTACTTTACAAAACAAAAGGGTAGGAAATAAATACCAGAAATTTTATTTTCTTATTATTTTTAAATATTAAAAATAGAATTTCTTATAAGTTAATACGCCAAACAATCAAACTTTAGAAATTTGTTTTTATTAAGTTTTTTATAAGAGGTTAATACTTCTCAATTTTATATAATTTTTTGACGTCAATACTTTTACCTTATTGATAATTTTTTCTTTTCCTACTGGAATTTAACTTCTTGATTTAACTTGCGTTTTACCTATCTCCCATAGTATTTCTGTTTGAAAACCAATTATTATAGTAAGAAGCAAATAAAGATGATGAGAAATATTGAGTTCATGCAACATAGAAATAATTTCTGGCAAGGTAACAAGATGTTTAGAAAACATGTATACCACCAAACCTCTAATTATAACCTTTTTTCTATTGTTAGTTAGATAACAAAAATTCGGTTAAATAAGGCTTTACTTGGAATCAAGACGTACAAGGGAAAGAAAATAGTGAGAAAAACTGAGTAAAAATAATTAAATGTAAATGAAAATTTAAACATTTTTTTTGTCTACTTTATAAAACAAAAATCAAGGAAATAAATGCCAGAAATTTTATTATCTTATAATTTTCAAATATTTAAATAGAATTTCTTATAAGTTAATACGCCAAACAATCAAACTTTAGAAATTTTGATTATTAAGTTTTTTATAAGAGGTTAATACTTCTCAATTTTATATAATTTTTGACGTCAATACTTTTAACTTATTGATCATTTAATCTTGTTCTACTGGAATTGAACCTGTTCATATTAACTTGTGTTTTACCTATCTCCCATAGAATTTCTATTTCAAACCAATTCTTATGGTATGAAGAAAATAAAGATGATGGGAAATATTGAGTTCATGCACCATAGAAATATTTCTGGCAAGGTAACAAGATGTTTACAAATCATGTACACACTAACCTCTAATTATAACCTTTTTCTATTGTTAGTTAGATAACAAAATTCAGTTAAATAAGTCTTTAATTGGAATCAAGACTTTCAAGGGAAAGAAAATAGTGAGAAAAACTGAGTACAAATAATTAAATGTAAATGAAAACTTAAACATTTTTTTGTCTACTTTACAAAACAAAATGCTAGGAAATAAATGACAGAAATTTTATTTTCTTATAATTTTCGAATATTTAAATAGAATTTCTTATAAGTTAATACGCCAAACAATCAAACTTTAGAAATTTTGATTATTAAATTTTTTATACGAGGTTAATACTTCTCAATTTTATATAATTTTTTACATCGATACGTTTACCTTATTGATAAGTTATTCTTGTTTTACTAGAATTGAACATGTTGATATTAACAAGCGTTTTACCTATCTCCCATTGAATTTTTGTTTCAAACCAATTCTTATAGTAAGAAGCAAATAAAGATGATAAGAAATATTGAGTTCATGTACCATTGAAATATTTTTGGCAAGGTAACAAGATGTTTACAAATCATGTACACACAAACCTCTAATTATAACCTTTTTCTATTGTTAGTTAGATAACAAAATTCGATTAAATAAGGCTTTACTTGGAATCAAGACTTACAAAGGAAAGAAAATAGTGAGAAAAATTGAGTAAAAATAATTAAATGTAAATGACAACTTAAACATTTTTATTGCCTACTTTACAAAACAAAAAGCTAGGAAATAAATGCCAGAAATTTTATATTCTTATCATTTTCAAATATTTAAATAGAATTTCTTATAAGTTAATACGCCAAACAATCAAACTTTAGAAATTTGTTTTATTAAGATTTTTATAAGAGGTTAATACTTCTCAATTTTATATAATTTTTGACGTCAATACTTTTACCTTATTGATAATTTATTCTTGTCCTACTGGAGTTTAACCTGTTGATTTAACATGTGTTTTACCTATCTCCCATTGAATTTTTGTTTCAAACCAATTCTTATAGTAAGAAGCAAATAAAGATGATGAGAAATATTAGGTTCATGCACCATAGAAATATTTCTGGCAAGGTAACAAGATGTTCACAAATCATGTATACACCAACCACTAATCATCACCTTTTTCTATTGTTAGTTAGGTAACAAAATTCGGTTAAATAATTCTTTACTTGGAATCAAGACTTACAACGGAAAGAAAATAGTGAGAAAAAATTAGTCAAAATAAATAAATGTAAATGAAAACTTAAATATTTTTTTGTCTACTTTACAAAACAAAAGGGTAGGAAATAAATACCATAAATTTTATTTTCTTATTATTTTTAAATATTTAAATAGAATTTCTTATAAGTTAATACGCCAAACAATCAAACTTTAGAAATTTGTTTTATTAAGTTTTTTATAAGAGGTTAATACTTCTCAATTTTATATAATTTTTGATGTCAATACTTTTACCTTATTGATAATTTTTTCTTTTCCTACTGGAATTTAACTTGTTGATTTAACTTGCGTTTTACCTATCTCCCATAGTATTTCTGTTTGAAACCAATTATTATAGTAAGAAGCAAATAAAGATGATGAGAAATATTGAGTTCATGCAACATAGAAATATTTCTGGCAAGGTAACAAGATGTTTAGAAAACATGTATACACCAACCTCTAATTATAACCTTTTTCTATTGTTAGTTAGATAACAAAATTCGGTTAAATAAGGCTTTACTTGGAATCAAGACGTACAAGGGAAAGAAAATAGTGAGAAAAACTGAGTAAAAATAATTAAATGTAAATGAAAATTTAAACATTTTTTTTGTCTACTTTATAAAACAAAAATCAAGGAAATAAATGCCAGAAATTTTATTATCTTATAATTTTCAAATATTTAAATAGAATTTCTTATAAGTTAATACGCCAAACAATCAAACTTTAGAAATTTTGATTATTAAGTTTTTTATAAGAGGTTAATACTTCTCAATTTTATATAATTTTTGACGTCAATACTTTTAACTTATTGATCATTTAATCTTGTTCTACTGGAATTGAACCTGTTCATATTAACTTGTGTTTTACCTATCTCCCATAGAATTTCTATTTCAAACCAATTCTTATGGTATGAAGAAAATAAAGATGATGGGAAATATTGAGTTCATGCACCATAGAAATATTTCTGGCAAGGTAACAAGATGTTTACAAATCATGTACACACTAACCTCTAATTATAACCTTTTTCTATTGTTAGTTAGATAACAAAATTCAGTTAAATAAGTCTTTAATTGGAATCAAGACTTTCAAGGGAAAGAAAATAGTGAGAAAAACTGAGTACAAATAATTAAATGTAAATGAAAACTTAAACATTTTTTTGTCTACTTTACAAAACAAAATGCTAGGAAATAAATGACAGAAATTTTATTTTCTTATAATTTTCGAATATTTAAATAGAATTTCTTATAAGTTAATACGCCAAACAATCAAACTTTAGAAATTTTGATTATTAAATTTTTTATACGAGGTTAATACTTCTCAATTTTATATAATTTTTTACATCGATACGTTTACCTTATTGATAAGTTATTCTTGTTTTACTAGAATTGAACATGTTGATATTAACAAGCGTTTTACCTATCTCCCATTGAATTTTTGTTTCAAACCAATTCTTATAGTAAGAAGCAAATAAAGATGATAAGAAATATTGAGTTCATGTACCATTGAAATATTTTTGGCAAGGTAACAAGATGTTTACAAATCATGTACACACAAACCTCTAATTATAACCTTTTTCTATTGTTAGTTAGATAACAAAATTCGATTAAATAAGGCTTTACTTGGAATCAAGACTTACAAAGGAAAGAAAATAGTGAGAAAAATTGAGTAAAAATAATTAAATGTAAATGACAACTTAAACATTTTTATTGCCTACTTTACAAAACAAAAAGCTAGGAAATAAATGCCAGAAATTTTATATTCTTATCATTTTCAAATATTTAAATAGAATTTCTTATAAGTTAATACGCCAAACAATCAAACTTTAGAAATTTGTTTTATTAAGATTTTTATAAGAGGTTAATACTTCTCAATTTTATATAATTTTTGACGTCAATACTTTTACCTTATTGATAATTTATTCTTGTCCTACTGGAGTTTAACCTGTTGATTTAACATGTGTTTTACCTATCTCCCATTGAATTTTTGTTTCAAACCAATTCTTATAGTAAGAAGCAAATAAAGATGATGAGAAATATTAGGTTCATGCACCATAGAAATATTTCTGGCAAGGTAACAAGATGTTCACAAATCATGTATACACCAACCACTAATCATCACCTTTTTCTATTGTTAGTTAGGTAACAAAATTCGGTTAAATAATTCTTTACTTGGAATCAAGACTTACAACGGAAAGAAAATAGTGAGAAAAAATTAGTCAAAATAAATAAATGTAAATGAAAACTTAAATATTTTTTTGTCTACTTTACAAAACAAAAGGGTAGGAAATAAATACCATAAATTTTATTTTCTTATTATTTTTAAATATTTAAATAGAATTTCTTATAAGTTAATACGCCAAACAATCAAACTTTAGAAATTTGTTTTATTAAGTTTTTTATAAGAGGTTAATACTTCTCAATTTTATATAATTTTTGATGTCAATACTTTTACCTTATTGATAATTTTTTCTTTTCCTACTGGAATTTAACTTGTTGATTTAACTTGCGTTTTACCTATCTCCCATAGTATTTCTGTTTGAAACCAATTATTATAGTAAGAAGCAAATAAAGATGATGAGAAATATTGAGTTCATGCAACATAGAAATATTTCTGGCAAGGTAACAAGATGTTTAGAAAACATGTATACACCAACCTCTAATTATAACCTTTTTCTATTGTTAGTTAGATAACAAAATTCGGTTAAATAAGGCTTTACTTGGAATCAAGACGTACAAGGGAAAGAAAATAGTAAGAAAAACTGAGTAAAAATAATTAAATGTAAATGAAAATTTAAACATTTTTTTTGTCTACTTTATAAAACAAAAATCAAGGAAATAAATGCCAGAAATTTTATTTTCTTATAATTTTCAAATATTTCAATAGAATTTCTTATAAGTTAATACGCCAAACAATCAAACTTTAGAAATTTTGATTATTAAGTTTTTTATAAGAGGTTAATACTTCTCAATTTTATATAATTTTTGACGTCAATACTTTTAACTTATTGATCATTTATTCTTGTTCTACTGGAATTGAACCTGTTAATATTAACTTGTGTTTTACCTATCTCCCATAGAATTTCTGTTTCAAACCAATTCTTATAGTATGAAGAAAATAAAGATGATGGGAAATATTGAGTTCATGCACCATAGAAATATTTTTGGCAAGGTAACAAGATGTTTACAAATCATGTACACACAAACCTCTAATTATAACCTTTTTCTATTGTTAGTTAGATAACAAAATTCGATTAAATAAGGCTTTACTAGGAATCAACACTTACAAAGGAAAGAAAATAGTGAGAAAAAGTGAGTAAAAATAATTAAATGTAAATGACAACTTAAACATTTTTATTGCCTACTTTACAAAACAAAACGCTAGGAAATAAATGCCAGAAATTTTATATTCTTATCATTTTCAAATATTTAAATAGAATTTCTTATAAGTTAATACGCCAAACAATCAAACTTTAGAAATTTGTTTTATTAAGATTTTTATAAGAGGTTAATACTTCTCAATTTTATATAATTTTTGACGTCAATACTTTTAACTTATTGATCATTTATTCTTGTTCTACTGGAATTGAACCTGTTAATATTAACTTGTGTTTTACCTATCTCCCATAGAATTTCTGTTTCAAACCAATTCTTATAGTATGAAGAAAATAAAGATGATGGGAAATATTGAGTTCATGCACCATAGAAATATTTCTGGCAAGGTAACAAGATGTTTACAAATCATGTACACACAAACCTCTAATTATAACCTTTTTCTATTGTTAGTTAGATAACAAAATTCGATTAAATAAGGCTTTACTTGGAATCAACACTTACAAAGGAAAGAAAATAGTGAGAAAAAGTGAGTAAAAATAATTAAATGTAAATGACAACTTAAACATTTTTATTGCCTACTTTACAAAACAAAACGCTAGGAAATAAATGCCAGAAATTTTATATTCTTATCATTTTTAAATATTTAAATAGAATTTCTTATAAGTTAATACGCCAAACAATCAAACTTTAGAAATTTGTTTTATTAAGTTTTTTATAAGAGGTTAATAATTCTCAATTTTATATAATTTTTGACGTCAATACTTTTACCTTATTGATAATTTTTTCTTTTCCTACTGGAATTTAACTTCTTGATTTAACTTGCGTTTTACCTATCTCCCATAGTATTTCTGTTTGAAACCAATTATTATAGTAAGAAGCAAATAAAGATGATGAGAAATATTGAGTTCATGCAACATAGAAATATTTCTGGCAAGGTAACAAGATGTTTAGAAAACATGTATACACCAACCTCTAATTATAACCTTTTTCTATTGTTAGTTAGATAACAAAATTCGGTTAAATAAGGCTTTACTTGGAATCAAGACGTACAAGGGAAAGAAAATAGTAAGAAAAACTGAGTAAAAATAATTAAATGTAAATGAAAATTTAAACATTTTTTTTGTCTACTTTATAAAACAAAAATCAAGGAAATAAATGCCAGAAATTTTATTATCTTATAATTTTCAAATATTTAAATAGAATTTCTTATAAGTTAATACGCCAAACAATCAAACTTTAGAAATTTTGATTATTAAGTTTTTTATAAGAGGTTAATACTTCTCAATTTTATATAATTTTTGACGTCAATACTTTTAACTTATTGATCATTTAATCTTGTTCTACTGGAATTGAACCTGTTCATATTAACTTGTGTTTTACCTATCTCACATAGAATTTCTATTTCAAACCAATTCTTATGGTATGAAGAAAATAAAGATGATGGGAAATATTGAGTTCATGCACCATAGAAATATTTCTGGCAAGGTAACAAGATGTTTACAAATCATGTACACACTAACCTCTAATTATAAAATTTTTCTATTGTTAGTTAGATAACAAAATTCAGTTAAATAAGTCTTTAATTGGAATCAAGACTTTCAAGGGAAAGAAAATAGTGAGAAAAACTGAGTACAAATAATTAAATGTAAATGAAAACTTAAACATTTTTTTGTCTACTTTACAAAACAAAATGCTAGGAAAAAATGACAGAAATTTTATTTTCTTATAATTTTCGAATATTTAAATAGAATTTCTTTTAAGTTAATACGCCAAACAATCAAACTTTAGAAATTTTGATTATTAAATTTTTTATACGAGGTTAATACTTCTCAATTTTATATAATTTTTTACATCGATACTTTTACCTTATTGATAAGTTATTCTTGTTCTACTAGAATTGAACATGTTGATATTAACAAGCGTTTTACCTATCTCCCATTGAATTTTTGTTTCAAACCAATTCTTATAGTAAGAAGCAAATAAAGATGATAAGAAATATTGAGTTCATGTACCATTGAAATATTTTTGGCAAGGTAACAAGATGTTTACAAATCATGTACACACAAACCTCTAATTATAACCTTTTTCTATTGTTAGTTAGATAACAAAATTCGATTAAATAAGGCTTTACTTGGAATCAAGACTTACAAAGGAAAGAAAATAGTGAGAAAAATTGAGTAAAAATAATTAAATGTAAATGACAACTTAAACATTTTTATTGCCTACTTTACAAAACAAAAAGCTAGGAAATAAATGCCAGAAATTTTATATTCTTATCATTTTCAAATATTTAAATAGAATTTCTTATAAGTTAATACGCCAAACAATCAAACTTTAGAAATTTGTTTTATTAAGATTTTTATAAGAGGTTAATACTTCTCAATTTTATATAATTTTTGACATCAATACTTTTACCTTATTGATAATTTATTCTTGTCCTACTGGAGTTTAACCTGTTGATTTAACATGTGTTTTACGTATCTCCCATTGAATTTGTGTTTCAAACCAATTCTTATAGTAAGAAGCAAATAAAGATGATGAGAAATATTAGGTTCATGCACCATAGAAATATTTCTGGCAAGGTAACAAGATGTTCACAAATCATGTATACACCAACCACTAATCATCACCTTTTTCTATTGTTAGTTAGGTAACAAAATTCGGTTAAATAATTCTTTACTTGGAATCAAGACTTACAACGGAAAGAAAATAGTGAGAAAAAATTAGTCAAAATAAATAAATGTAAATGAAAACTTAAATATTTTTTTGTCTACTTTACAAAACAAAAGGGTAGGAAATAAATACCATAAATTTTATTTTCTTATTATTTTTAAATATTTAAATAGAATTTCTTATAAGTTAATACGCCAAACAATCAAACTTTAGAAATTTGTTTTATTAAGTTTTTTATAAGAGGTTAATACTTCTCAATTTTATATAATTTTTGATGTCAATACTTTTACCTTATTGATAATTTTTTCTTTTCCTACTGGAATTTAACTTGTTGATTTAACTTGCGTTTTACCTATCTCCCATAGTATTTCTGTTTGAAACCAATTATTATAGTAAGAAGCAAATAAAGATGATGAGAAATATTGAGTTCATGCAACATAGAAATATTTCTGGCAAGGTAACAAGATGTTTAGAAAACATGTATACACCAACCTCTAATTATAACCTTTTTCTATTGTTAGTTAGATAACAAAATTCGGTTAAATAAGGCTTTACTTGGAATCAAGACGTACAAGGGAAAGAAAATAGTAAGAAAAACTGAGTAAAAATAATTAAATGTAAATGAAAATTTAAACATTTTTTTTGTCTACTTTATAAAACAAAAATCAAGGAAATAAATGCCAGAAATTTTATTTTCTTATAATTTTCAAATATTTCAATAGAATTTCTTATAAGTTAATACGCCAAACAATCAAACTTTAGAAATTTTGATTATTAAGTTTTTTATAAGAGGTTAATACTTCTCAATTTTATATAATTTTTGACGTCAATACTTTTAACTTATTGATCATTTATTCTTGTTCTACTGGAATTGAACCTGTTAATATTAACTTGTGTTTTACCTATCTCCCATAGAATTTCTGTTTCAAACCAATTCTTATAGTATGAAGAAAATAAAGATGATGGGAAATATTGAGTTCATGCACCATAGAAATATTTCTGGCAAGGTAACAAGATGTTTACAAATCATGTACACACAAACCTCTAATTATAACCTTTTTCTATTGTTAGTTAGATAACAAAATTCGATTAAATAAGGCTTTACTTGGAATCAATACTTACAAAGGAAAGAAAATAGTGAGAAAAAGTGAGTAAAAATAATTAAATGTAAATGACAACTTAAACATTTTTATTGCCTACTTTACAAAACAAAACGCTAGGAAATAAATGCCAGAAATTTTATATTCTTATCATTTTCAAATATTTAAATAGAATTTCTTATAAGTTAATACGCCAAACAATCAAACTTTAGAAATTTGTTTTATTAAGATTTTTATAAGAGGTTAATACTTCTCAATTTTATATAATTTTTGACGTCAATACTTTTAACTTATTGATCATTTATTCTTGTTCTACTGGAATTGAACCTGTTAATATTAACTTGTGTTTTACCTATCTCCCATAGAATTTCTGTTTCAAACCAATTCTTATAGTATGAAGAAAATAAAGATGATGGGAAATATTGAGTTCATGCACCATAGAAATATTTCTGGCAAGGTAACAAGATGTTTACAAATCATGTACACACAAACCTCTAATTATAACCTTTTTCTATTGTTAGTTAGATAACAAAATTCGATTAAATAAGGCTTTACTTGGAATCAACACTTACAAAGGAAAGAAAATAGTGAGAAAAAGTGAGTAAAAATAATTAAATGTAAATGACAACTTAAACATTTTTATTGCCTACTTTACAAAACAAAACGCTAGGAAATAAATGCCAGAAATTTTATATTCTTATCATTTTTAAATATTTAAATAGAATTTCTTATAAGTTAATACGCCAAACAATCAAACTTTAGAAATTTGTTTTATTAAGTTTTTTATAAGAGGTTAATAATTCTCAATTTTATATAATTTTTGACGTCAATACTTTTACCTTATTGATAATTTTTTCTTTTCCTACTGGAATTTAACTTGTTGATTTAACTTACGTTTTACCTATCTCCCATAGTATTTCTGTTTGAAACCAATTATTATAGTAAGAAGCAAATAAAGATGATGAGAAATATTGAGTTCATGCAACATAGAAATATTTCTGGCAAGGTAACAAGATGTTTAGAAAACATGTATACACCAACCTCTAATTATAACCTTTTTCTATTGTTAGTTAGATAACAAAATTCGGTTAAATAAGGCTTTACTTGGAATCAAGACGTACAAGGGAAAGAAAATAGTAAGAAAAACTGAGTAAAAATAATTAAATGTAAATGAAAATTTAAACATTTTTTTTGTCTACTTTATAAAACAAAAATCAAGGAAATAAATGCCAGAAATTTTATTTTCTTATAATTTTCAAATATTTCAATAGAATTTCTTATAAGTTAATACGCCAAACAATCAAACTTTAGAAATTTTGATTATTAAGTTTTTTATAAGAGGTTAATACTTCTCAATTTTATATAATTTTTGACGTCAATACTTTTAACTTATTGATTATTTATTCTTGTTCTACTGGAATTGAACCTGTTAATATTAACTTGTGTTTTACCTATCTCCCATAGAATTTCTGTTTCAAACCAATTCTTATAGTATGAAGAAAATAAAGATGATGGGAAATATTGAGTTCATGCACCATAGAAATATTTCTGGCAAGGTAACAAGATGTTCACAAATCATGTATACACCAACGACTAATCATCACCTTTTTCTATTGTTAGTTAGATAACAAAATTCGGTTAAATAAGGCTTTACTTGGAATCAAGACGTACAAGGGAAAGAAAATAGTAAGAAAAACTGAGTAAAAATAATTAAATGTAAATGAAAATTTAAACATTTTTTTTGTCTACTTTATAAAACAAAAATCAAGGAAATAAATGCCAGAAATTTTATTTTCTTATAATTTTCAAATATTTCAATAGAATTTCTTATAAGTTAATACGCCAAACAATCAAACTTTAGAAATTTTGATTATTAAGTTTTTTATAAGAGGTTAATACTTCTCAATTTTATATAATTTTTGACGTCAATACTTTTAACTTATTGATCATTTATTCTTGTTCTACTGGAATTGAACCTGTTAATATTAACTTGTGTTTTACCTATCTCCCATAGAATTTCTGTTTCAAACCAATTCTTATAGTATGAAGAAAATAAAGATGATGGGAAATATTGAGTTCATGCACCATAGAAATATTTCTGGCAAGGTAACAAGATGTTTACAAATCATGTACACACAAACCTCTAATTATAACCTTTTTCAATTGTTAGTTAGATAACAAAATTCGATTAAATAAGGCTTTACTTGGAATCAAGACTTACAAAGGAAAGAAAATAGTGAGAAAAATTGAGTAAAAATAATTAAATGTAAATGACAACTTAAACATTTTTATTGCCTACTTTACAAAAAAAAACGCTAGGAAATAAATGCCAGAAATTTTATATTCTTATCATTTTCAAATATTTAAATAGAATTTCTTATAAGTTAATACGCCAAACAATCAAACTTTAGAAATTTGTTTTATTAAGATTTTTATAAGAGGTTAATACTTCTCAATTTTATATAATTTTTGACGTCAATACTTTTACCTTATTGATAATTTATTCTTGTCCTACTGGAGTTTAACCTGTTGATTTAACATGTGTTTTACCTATCTCCCATTGAATTTTTGTTTCAAACCAATTCTTATAGTAAGAAGCAAATAAAGATGATAAGAAATATTGAGTTCATGTACCATTGAAATATTTTTGGCAAGGTAACAAGATGTTTACAAATCATGTACACACAAACCTCTAATTATAACCTTTTTCTATTGTTAGTTAGATAACAAAATTCGATTAAATAAGGCTTTACTTGGAATCAACACTTACAAAGGAAAGAAAATAGTGAGAAAAAGTGAGTAAAAATAATTAAATGTAAATGACAACTTAAACATTTTTATTGCCTACTTTACAAAACAAAACGCTAGGAAATAAATGCCAGAAATTTTATATTCTTATCATTTTTAAATATTTAAATAGAATTTCTTATAAGTTAATACGCCAAACAATCAAACTTTAGAAATTTGTTTTATTAAGTTTTTTATAAGAGGTTAATAATTCTCAATTTTATATAATTTTTGACGTCAATACTTTTACCTTATTGATAATTTTTTCTTTTCCTACTGGAATTTAACTTGTTGATTTAACTTACGTTTTACCTATCTCCCATAGTATTTCTGTTTGAAACCAATTATTATAGTAAGAAGCAAATAAAGATGATGAGAAATATTGAGTTCATGCAACATAGAAATATTTCTGGCAAGGTAACAAGATGTTTAGAAAACATGTATACACCAACCTCTAATTATAACCTTTTTCTATTGTTAGTTAGATAACAAAATTCGGTTAAATAAGGCTTTACTTGGAATCAAGACGTACAAGGGAAAGAAAATAGTAAGAAAAACTGAGTAAAAATAATTAAATGTAAATGAAAATTTAAACATTTTTTTTGTCTACTTTATAAAACAAAAATCAAGGAAATAAATGCCAGAAATTTTATTTTCTTATAATTTTCAAATATTTCAATAGAATTTCTTATAAGTTAATACGCCAAACAATCAAACTTTAGAAATTTTGATTATTAAGTTTTTTATAAGAGGTTAATACTTCTCAATTTTATATAATTTTTGACGTCAATACTTTTAACTTATTGATCATTTATTCTTGTTCTACTGGAATTGAACCTGTTAATATTAACTTGTGTTTTACCTATCTCCCATAGAATTTCTGTTTCAAACCAATTCTTATAGTATGAAGAAAATAAAGATGATGGGAAATATTGAGTTCATGCACCATAGAAATATTTCTGGCAAGGTAACAAGATGTTTACAAATCATGTACACACAAACCTCTAATTATAACCTTTTTCTATTGTTAGTTAGATAACAAAATTCGATTAAATAAGGCTTTACTAGGAATCAACACTTACAAAGGAAAGAAAATAGTGAGAAAAAGTGAGTAAAAATAATTAAATGTAAATGACAACTTAAACATTTTTATTGCCTACTTTACAAAACAAAACGCTAGGAAATAAATGCCAGAAATTTTATATTCTTATCATTTTCAAATATTTAAATAGAATTTCTTATAAGTTAATACGCCAAACAATCAAACTTTAGAAATTTGTTTTATTAAGATTTTTATAAGAGGTTAATACTTCTCAATTTTATATAATTTTTGACGTCAATACTTTTAACTTATTGATCATTTATTCTTGTTCTACTGGAATTGAACCTGTTAATATTAACTTGTGTTTTACCTATCTCCCATAGAATTTCTGTTTCAAACCAATTCTTATAGTATGAAGAAAATAAAGATGATGGGAAATATTGAGTTCATGCACCATAGAAATATTTCTGGCAAGGTAACAAGATGTTTACAAATCATGTACACACAAACCTCTAATTATAACCTTTTTCTATTGTTAGTTAGATAACAAAATTCGATTAAATAAGGCTTTACTTGGAATCAACACTTACAAAGGAAAGAAAATAGTGAGAAAAAGTGAGTAAAAATAATTAAATGTAAATGAAAATTTAAACATTTTTTTTGTCTACTTTATAAAACAAAAATCAAGGAAATAAATGCCAGAAATTTTATTTTCTTATAATTTTCAAATATTTCAATAGAATTTCTTATAAGTTAATACGCCAAACAATCAAACTTTAGAAATTTTGATTATTAAGTTTTTTATAAGAGGTTAATACTTCTCAATTTTATATAATTTTTGACGTCAATACTTTTAACTTATTGATTATTTATTCTTGTTCTACTGGAATTGAACCTGTTAATATTAACTTGTGTTTTACCTATCTCCCATAGAATTTCTGTTTCAAACCAATTCTTATAGTATGAAGAAAATAAAGATGATGGGAAATATTGAGTTCATGCACCATAGAAATATTTCTGGCAAGGTAACAAGATGTTCACAAATCATGTATACACCAACGACTAATCATCACCTTTTTCTATTGTTAGTTAGATAACAAAATTCGGTTAAATAAGGCTTTACTTGGAATCAAGACGTACAAGGGAAAGAAAATAGTAAGAAAAACTGAGTAAAAATAATTAAATGTAAATGAAAATTTAAACATTTTTTTTGTCTACTTTATAAAACAAAAATCAAGGAAATAAATGCCAGAAATTTTATTTTCTTATAATTTTCAAATATTTCAATAGAATTTCTTATAAGTTAATACGCCAAACAATCAAACTTTAGAAATTTTGATTATTAAGTTTTTTATAAGAGGTTAATACTTCTCAATTTTATATAATTTTTGACGTCAATACTTTTAACTTATTGATCATTTATTCTTGTTCTACTGGAATTGAACCTGTTAATATTAACTTGTGTTTTACCTATCTCCCATAGAATTTCTGTTTCAAACCAATTCTTATAGTATGAAGAAAATAAAGATGATGGGAAATATTGAGTTCATGCACCATAGAAATATTTCTGGCAAGGTAACAAGATGTTTACAAATCATGTACACACAAACCTCTAATTATAACCTTTTTCAATTGTTAGTTAGATAACAAAATTCGATTAAATAAGGCTTTACTTGGAATCAAGACTTACAAAGGAAAGAAAATAGTGAGAAAAATTGAGTAAAAATAATTAAATGTAAATGACAACTTAAACATTTTTATTGCCTACTTTACAAAAAAAAACGCTAGGAAATAAATGCCAGAAATTTTATATTCTTATCATTTTCAAATATTTAAATAGAATTTCTTATAAGTTAATACGCCAAACAATCAAACTTTAGAAATTTGTTTTATTAAGATTTTTATAAGAGGTTAATACTTCTCAATTTTATATAATTTTTGACGTCAATACTTTTACCTTATTGATAATTTATTCTTGTCCTACTGGAGTTTAACCTGTTGATTTAACATGTGTTTTACCTATCTCCCATTGAATTTTTGTTTCAAACCAATTCTTATAGTAAGAAGCAAATAAAGATGATAAGAAATATTGAGTTCATGTACCATTGAAATATTTTTGGCAAGGTAACAAGATGTTTACAAATCATGTACACACAAACCTCTAATTATAACCTTTTTCTATTGTTAGTTAGATAACAAAATTCGATTAAATAAGGCTTTACTTGGAATCAACACTTACAAAGGAAAGAAAATAGTGAGAAAAAGTGAGTAAAAATAATTAAATGTAAATGACAACTTAAACATTTTTATTGCCTACTTTACAAAACAAAACGCTAGGAAATAAATGCCAGAAATTTTATATTCTTATCATTTTTAAATATTTAAATAGAATTTCTTATAAGTTAATACGCCAAACAATCAAACTTTAGAAATTTGTTTTATTAAGTTTTTTATAAGAGGTTAATAATTCTCAATTTTATATAATTTTTGACGTCAATACTTTTACCTTATTGATAATTTTTTCTTTTCCTACTGGAATTTAACTTGTTGATTTAACTTACGTTTTACCTATCTCCCATAGTATTTCTGTTTGAAACCAATTATTATAGTAAGAAGCAAATAAAGATGATGAGAAATATTGAGTTCATGCAACATAGAAATATTTCTGGCAAGGTAACAAGATGTTTAGAAAACATGTATACACCAACCTCTAATTATAACCTTTTTCTATTGTTAGTTAGATAACAAAATTCGGTTAAATAAGGCTTTACTTGGAATCAAGACGTACAAGGGAAAGAAAATAGTAAGAAAAACTGAGTAAAAATAATTAAATGTAAATGAAAATTTAAACATTTTTTTTGTCTACTTTATAAAACAAAAATCAAGGAAATAAATGCCAGAAATTTTATTTTCTTATAATTTTCAAATATTTCAATAGAATTTCTTATAAGTTAATACGCCAAACAATCAAACTTTAGAAATTTTGATTATTAAGTTTTTTATAAGAGGTTAATACTTCTCAATTTTATATAATTTTTGACGTCAATACTTTTAACTTATTGATCATTTATTCTTGTTCTACTGGAATTGAACCTGTTAATATTAACTTGTGTTTTACCTATCTCCCATAGAATTTCTGTTTCAAACCAATTCTTATAGTATGAAGAAAATAAAGATGATGGGAAATATTGAGTTCATGCACCATAGAAATATTTCTGGCAAGGTAACAAGATGTTTACAAATCATGTACACACAAACCTCTAATTATAACCTTTTTCTATTGTTAGTTAGATAACAAAATTCGATTAAATAAGGCTTTACTAGGAATCAACACTTACAAAGGAAAGAAAATAGTGAGAAAAAGTGAGTAAAAATAATTAAATGTAAATGACAACTTAAACATTTTTATTGCCTACTTTACAAAACAAAACGCTAGGAAATAAATGCCAGAAATTTTATATTCTTATCATTTTCAAATATTTAAATAGAATTTCTTATAAGTTAATACGCCAAACAATCAAACTTTAGAAATTTGTTTTATTAAGATTTTTATAAGAGGTTAATACTTCTCAATTTTATATAATTTTTGACGTCAATACTTTTAACTTATTGATCATTTATTCTTGTTCTACTGGAATTGAACCTGTTAATATTAACTTGTGTTTTACCTATCTCCCATAGAATTTCTGTTTCAAACCAATTCTTATAGTATGAAGAAAATAAAGATGATGGGAAATATTGAGTTCATGCACCATAGAAATATTTCTGGCAAGGTAACAAGATGTTTACAAATCATGTACACACAAACCTCTAATTATAACCTTTTTCTATTGTTAGTTAGATAACAAAATTCGATTAAATAAGGCTTTACTTGGAATCAACACTTACAAAGGAAAGAAAATAGTGAGAAAAAGTGAGTAAAAATAATTAAATGTAAATGACAACTTAAACATTTTTATTGCCTACTTTACAAAACAAAACGCTAGGAAATAAATGCCAGAAATTTTATATTCTTATCATTTTTAAATATTTAAATAGAATTTCTTATAAGTTAATACGCCAAACAATCAAACTTTAGAAATTTGTTTTATTAAGTTTTTTATAAGAGGTTAATAATTCTCAATTTTATATAATTTTTGACGTCAATACTTTTACCTTATTGATAATTTTTTCTTTTCCTACTGGAATTTAACTTCTTGATTTAACTTGCGTTTTACCTATCTCCCATAGTATTTCTGTTTGAAACCAATTATTATAGTAAGAAGCAAATAAAGATGATGAGAAATATTGAGTTCATGCAACATAGAAATATTTCTGGCAAGGTAACAAGATGTTTAGAAAACATGTATACACCAACCTCTAATTATAACCTTTTTCTATTGTTAGTTAGATAACAAAATTCGGTTAAATAAGGCTTTACTTGGAATCAAGACGTACAAGGGAAAGAAAATAGTAAGAAAAACTGAGTAAAAATAATTAAATGTAAATGAAAATTTAAACATTTTTTTTGTCTACTTTATAAAACAAAAATCAAGGAAATAAATGCCAGAAATTTTATTATCTTATAATTTTCAAATATTTAAATAGAATTTCTTATAAGTTAATACGCCAAACAATCAAACTTTAGAAATTTTGATTATTAAGTTTTTTATAAGAGGTTAATACTTCTCAATTTTATATAATTTTTGACGTCAATACTTTTAACTTATTGATCATTTAATCTTGTTCTACTGGAATTGAACCTGTTCATATTAACTTGTGTTTTACCTATCTCACATAGAATTTCTATTTCAAACCAATTCTTATGGTATGAAGAAAATAAAGATGATGGGAAATATTGAGTTCATGCACCATAGAAATATTTCTGGCAAGGTAACAAGATGTTTACAAATCATGTACACACTAACCTCTAATTATAAAATTTTTCTATTGTTAGTTAGATAACAAAATTCAGTTAAATAAGTCTTTAATTGGAATCAAGACTTTCAAGGGAAAGAAAATAGTGAGAAAAACTGAGTACAAATAATTAAATGTAAATGAAAACTTAAACATTTTTTTGTCTACTTTACAAAACAAAATGCTAGGAAATAAATGACAGAAATTTTATTTTCTTATAATTTTCGAATATTTAAATAGAATTTCTTTTAAGTTAATACGCCAAACAATCAAACTTTAGAAATTTTGATTATTAAATTTTTTATACGAGGTTAATACTTCTCAATTTTATATAATTTTTTACATCGATACTTTTACCTTATTGATAAGTTATTCTTGTTCTACTAGAATTGAACATGTTGATATTAACAAGCGTTTTACCTATCTCCCATTGAATTTTTGTTTCAAACCAATTCTTATAGTAAGAAGCAAATAAAGATGATAAGAAATATTGAGTTCATGTACCATTGAAATATTTTTGGCAAGGTAACAAGATGTTTACAAATCATGTACACACAAACCTCTAATTATAACCTTTTTCTATTGTTAGTTAGATAACAAAATTCGATTAAATAAGGCTTTACTTGGAATCAAGACTTACAAAGGAAAGAAAATAGTGAGAAAAATTGAGTAAAAATAATTAAATGTAAATGACAACTTAAACATTTTTATTGCCTACTTTACAAAACAAAAAGCTAGGAAATAAATGCCAGAAATTTTATATTCTTATCATTTTCAAATATTTAAATAGAATTTCTTATAAGTTAATACGCCAAACAATCAAACTTTAGAAATTTGTTTTATTAAGATTTTTATAAGAGGTTAATACTTCTCAATTTTATATAATTTTTGACGTCAATACTTTTACCTTATTGATAATTTATTCTTGTCCTACTGGAGTTTAACCTGTTGATTTAACATGTGTTTTACGTATCTCCCATTGAATTTTTGTTTCAAACCAATTCTTATAGTAAGAAGCAAATAAAGATGATGAGAAATATTAGGTTCATGCACCATAGAAATATTTCTGGCAAGGTAACAAGATGTTCACAAATCATGTATACACCAACCACTAATCATCACCTTTTTCTATTGTTAGTTAGGTAACAAAATTCGGTTAAATAATTCTTTACTTGGAATCAAGACTTACAACGGAAAGAAAATAGTGAGAAAAAATTAGTCAAAATAAATAAATGTAAATGAAAACTTAAATATTTTTTTGTCTACTTTACAAAACAAAAGGGTAGGAAATAAATACCATAAATTTTATTTTCTTATTATTTTTAAATATTTAAATAGAATTTCTTATAAGTTAATACGCCAAACAATCAAACTTTAGAAATTTGTTTTATTAAGTTTTTTATAAGAGGTTAATACTTCTCAATTTTATATAATTTTTGATGTCAATACTTTTACCTTATTGATAATTTTTTCTTTTCCTACTGGAATTTAACTTGTTGATTTAACTTGCGTTTTACCTATCTCCCATAGTATTTCTGTTTGAAACCAATTATTATAGTAAGAAGCAAATAAAGATGATGAGAAATATTGAGTTCATGCAACATAGAAATATTTCTGGCAAGGTAACAAGATGTTTAGAAAACATGTATACACCAACCTCTAATTATAACCTTTTTCTATTGTTAGTTAGATAACAAAATTCGGTTAAATAAGGCTTTACTTGGAATCAAGACGTACAAGGGAAAGAAAATAGTAAGAAAAACTGAGTAAAAATAATTAAATGTAAATGAAAATTTAAACATTTTTTTTGTCTACTTTATAAAACAAAAATCAAGGAAATAAATGCCAGAAATTTTATTTTCTTATAATTTTCAAATATTTCAATAGAATTTCTTATAAGTTAATACGCCAAACAATCAAACTTTAGAAATTTTGATTATTAAGTTTTTTATAAGAGGTTAATACTTCTCAATTTTATATAATTTTTGACGTCAATACTTTTAACTTATTGATCATTTATTCTTGTTCTACTGGAATTGAACCTGTTAATATTAACTTGTGTTTTACCTATCTCCCATAGAATTTCTGTTTCAAACCAATTCTTATAGTATGAAGAAAATAAAGATGATGGGAAATATTGAGTTCATGCACCATAGAAATATTTCTGGCAAGGTAACAAGATGTTTACAAATCATGTACACACAAACCTCTAATTATAACCTTTTGCTATTGTTAGTTAGATAACAAAATTCGATTAAATAAGGCTTTACTTGGAATCAATACTTACAAAGGAAAGAAAATAGTGAGAAAAAGTGAGTAAAAATAATTAAATGTAAATGACAACTTAAACATTTTTATTGCCTACTTTACAAAACAAAACGCTAGGAAATAAATGCCAGAAATTTTATATTCTTATCATTTTCAAATATTTAAATAGAATTTCTTATAAGTTAATACGCCAAACAATCAAACTTTAGAAATTTGTTTTATTAAGATTTTTATAAGAGGTTAATACTTCTCAATTTTATATAATTTTTGACGTCAATACTTTTAACTTATTGATCATTTATTCTTGTTCTACTGGAATTGAACCTGTTAATATTAACTTGTGTTTTACCTATCTCCCATAGAATTTCTGTTTCAAACCAATTCTTATAGTATGAAGAAAATAAAGATGATGGGAAATATTGAGTTCATGCACCATAGAAATATTTCTGGCAAGGTAACAAGATGTTTACAAATCATGTACACACAAACCTCTAATTATAACCTTTTTCTATTGTTAGTTAGATAACAAAATTCGATTAAATAAGGCTTTACTTGGAATCAATACTTACAAAGGAAAGAAAATAGTGAGAAAAAGTGAGTAAAAATAATTAAATGTAAATGACAACTTAAACATTTTTATTGCCTACTTTACAAAACAAAACGCTAGGAAATAAATGCCAGAAATTTTATATTCTTATCATTTTCAAATATTTAAATAGAATTTCTTATAAGTTAATACGCCAAACAATCAAACTTTAGAAATTTGTTTTATTAAGATTTTTATAAGAGGTTAATACTTCTCAATTTTATATAATTTTTGACGTCAATACTTTTAACTTATTGATCATTTATTCTTGTTCTACTGGAATTGAACCTGTTAATATTAACTTGTGTTTTACCTATCTCCCATAGAATTTCTGTTTCAAACCAATTCTTATAGTATGAAGAAAATAAAGATGATGGGAAATATTGAGTTCATGCACCATAGAAATATTTCTGGCAAGGTAACAAGATGTTTACAAATCATGTACACACAAACCTCTAATTATAACCTTTTTCTATTGTTAGTTAGATAACAAAATTCGATTAAATAAGGCTTTACTTGGAATCAACACTTACAAAGGAAAGAAAATAGTGAGAAAAAGTGAGTAAAAATAATTAAATGTAAATGACAACTTAAACATTTTTATTGCCTACTTTACAAAACAAAACGCTAGGAAATAAATGCCAGAAATTTTATATTCTTATCATTTTTAAATATTTAAATAGAATTTCTTATAAGTTAATACGCCAAACAATCAAACTTTAGAAATTTGTTTTATTAAGTTTTTTATAAGAGGTTAATAATTCTCAATTTTATATAATTTTTGACGTCAATACTTTTACCTTATTGATAATTTTTTCTTTTCCTACTGGAATTTAACTTGTTGATTTAACTTACGTTTTACCTATCTCCCATAGTATTTCTGTTTGAAACCAATTATTATAGTAAGAAGCAAATAAAGATGATGAGAAATATTGAGTTCATGCAACATAGAAATATTTCTGGCAAGGTAACAAGATGTTTAGAAAACATGTATACACCAACCTCTAATTATAACCTTTTTCTATTGTTAGTTAGATAACAAAATTCGGTTAAATAAGGCTTTACTTGGAATCAAGACGTACAAGGGAAAGAAAATAGTAAGAAAAACTGAGTAAAAATAATTAAATGTAAATGAAAATTTAAACATTTTTTTTGTCTACTTTATAAAACAAAAATCAAGGAAATAAATGCCAGAAATTTTATTTTCTTATAATTTTCAAATATTTCAATAGAATTTCTTATAAGTTAATACGCCAAACAATCAAACTTTAGAAATTTTGATTATTAAGTTTTTTATAAGAGGTTAATACTTCTCAATTTTATATAATTTTTGACGTCAATACTTTTAACTTATTGATCATTTATTCTTGTTCTACTGGAATTGAACCTGTTAATATTAACTTGTGTTTTACCTATCTCTCATAGAATTTCTGTTTCAAACCAATTCTTATAGTATGAAGAAAATAAAGATGATGGGAAATATTGAGTTCATGCACCATAGAAATATTTCTGGCAAGGTAACAAGATGTTCACAAATCATGTATACACCAACGACTAATCATCACCTTTTTCTATTGTTAGTTAGATAACAAAATTCGGTTAAATAAGGCTTTACTTGTAATCAAGATTTACAAAGGAATGAAAATAGTGAGAAAAATTGAGTAAAAATAATTAAATGTAAATGAAAATTTAAACATTTTTTTTGTCTACTTTATAAAACAAAAATCAAGGAAATAAATGCCAGAAATTTTATTTTCTTATAATTTTCAAATATTTCAATAGAATTTCTTATAAGTTAATACGCCAAACAATCAAACTTTAGAAATTTTGATTATTAAGTTTTTTATAAGAGGTTAATACTTCTCAATTTTATATAATTTTTGACGTCAATACTTTTAACTTATTGATCATTTATTCTTGTTCTACTGGAATTGAACCTGTTAATATTAACTTGTGTTTTACCTATCTCCCATAGAATTTCTGTTTCAAACCAATTCTTATAGTATGAAGAAAATAAAGATGATGGGAAATATTGAGTTCATGCACCATAGAAATATTTCTGGCAAGGTAACAAGATGTTCACAAATCATGTATACACCAACGACTAATCATCACCTTTTTCTATTGTTAGTTAGATAACAAAATTCGGTTAAATAAGGCTTTACTTGTAATCAAGATTTACAAAGGAATGAAAATAGTGAGAAAAATTGAGTAAAAATAATTAAATGTAAATGAAAACTTAAACATTGTTTTTGTCTACTTTATAAAACAAAAATCAAGGAAATAAATGCCAGAAATTTTATTTTCTTATAATTTTCAAATATTTAAATAGAATTTCTTATAAGTTAATACGCCAAACAATCAAACTTTAGAAATTTTGATTATTAAGTTTTTTATAAGAGGTTAATACTTCTCAATTTTATATAATTTTTGACGTCAATACTTTTAACTTATTGATCATTTATTCTTGTTCTACTGGAATTGAACCTGTTCATATTAACTTGTGTTTTACCTATCTCCCATTGAATTTCTATTTCAAACCAATTCTTATAGTATGAAGAAAATAAAGATGATGGGAAATATTGAGTTCATGCACCATAGAAATATTTCTGGCAAGGTAACAAGATGTTTACAAATCATGTACACACAAACCTCTAATTATAACCTTTTTCTATTGTTAGTTAGATAACAAAATTCGATTAAATAAGGCTTTACTTGGAATCAAGACTTACAAAGGAAAGAAAATAGTGAGAAAAATTGAGTAAAAATAATTAAATGTAAATGACAACTTAAACATTTTTATTGCCTACTTTACAAAACAAAACGCTAGGAAATAAATGCCAGAAATTTTATATTCTTATCATTTTCAAATATTTAAATAGAATTTCTTATAAGTTAATACGCCAAACAATCAAACTTTAGAAATTTGTTTTATTAAGATTTTTATAAGAGGTTAATACTTCTCAATTTTATATAATTTTTGACGTCAATACTTTTACCTTATTGATAATTTATTCTTGTCCTACTGGAGTTTAACCTGTTGATTTAACATGTGTTTTACCTATCTCCCATTGAATTTTTGTTTCAAACCAATTCTTATAGTAAGAAGCAAATAAAGATGATGAGAAATATTAGGTTCATGCACCATAGAAATATTTCTGGCAAGGTAACAAGATGTTTAGAAAACATGTATACACCAACCTCTAATTATAACCTTTTTCTATTGTTAGTTAGATAACAAAATTCGGTTAAATAAGGCTTTACTTGGAATCAAGACGTACAAGGGAAAGAAAATAGTAAGAAAAACTGAGTAAAAATAATTAAATGTAAATGAAAATTTAAACATTTTTTTTGTCTACTTTATAAAACAAAAATCAAGGAAATAAATGCCAGAAATTTTATTTTCTTATAATTTTCAAATATTTAAATAGAATTTCTTATAAGTTAATACGCCAAACAATCAAACTTTAGAAATTTTGATTATTAAGTTTTTTATAAGAGGTTAATACTTCTCAATTTTATATAATTTTTGACGTCAATACTTTTAACTTATTGATCATTTATTCTGGTTCTACTGGAATTGAACCTGTTCATATTAACTTGTGTTTTACCTATCTCCCATAGAATTTCTATTTCAAACCAATTCTTATAGTATGAAGAAAATAAAGATGATGGGAAATATTGAGTTCATGCACCATAGAAATATTTCTGGCAAGGTAACAAGATGTTTACAAATCATGTACACACTAACCTCTAATTATAACCTTTTTCTATTGTTAGTTAGATAACAAAATTCAGTTAAATAAGGCTTTAATTGGAATCAAGACTTTCAAGGGAAAGAAAATAGTGAGAAAAACTGAGTACAAATAATTAAATGTAAATGAAAACTTAAACATTTTTTTGTCTACTTTACAAAACAAAATGCTAGGAAATAAATGACAGAAATTTTATTTTTTTATAATTTTCGAATATTTAAATAGAATTTCTTATAAGTTAATACGCCAAACAATCAAACTTTAGAAATTTTGATTATTAAATTTTTTATACGAGGTTAATACTTCTCAATTTTATATAATTTTTTACATCAATACTTTTACCTTATTGATAAGTTATTCTTGTTCTACTAGAATTGAACATGTTGATATTAACAAGCGTTTTACCTATCTCCCATTGAATTTTTGTTTCAAACCAATTCTTATAGTAAGAAGCAAATAAAGATGATAAGAAATATTGAGTTCATGTACCATTGAAATATTTCTGGCAAGGTAACAAGATGTTTACAAATCATGTACACACAAACCTCTAATTATAACCTTTTTCTATTGTTAGTTAGATAACAAAATTCGATTAAATAAGGCTTTACTTGGAATCAAGACTTACAAAGGAAAGAAAATAGTGAGAAAAATTGAGTAAAAATAATTAAATGTAAATGACAACTTAAACATTTTTATTGCCTACTTTACAAAACAAAAAGCTAGGAAATAAATGCCAGAAATTTTATATTCTTATCATTTTCAAATATTTAAATAGAATTTCTTATAAGTTAATACGCCAAACAATCAAACATTAGAAATTTGTTTTATTAAGATTTTTATAAGAGGTTAATACTTCTCAATTTTATATAATTTTTGACGTCAATACTTTTACCTTATTGATAATTTATTCTTGTCCTACTGGAGTTTAACCTGTTGATTTAACATGTGTTTTACCAATCTCCCATTGAATTTTTGTTTCAAACCAATTCTTATAGTAAGAAGCAAATAAAGATGATGAGAAATATTAGGTTCATGCACCATAGAAATATTTCTGGCAAGGTAACAAGATGTTCACAAATCATGTATACACCAACCACTAATCATCACCTTTTTCTATTGTTAGTTAGGTAACAAAATTCGGTTAAATAATTCTTTACTTGGAATCAAGACTTACAACGGAAAGAAAATAGTGAGAAAAAATTAGTCAAAATAAATAAATGTAAATGAAAACTTAAATATTTTTTTGTCTACTTTACAAAACAAAAGGGTAGGAAATAAATACCAGAAATTTTATTTTCTTATTATTTTTAAATATTTAAATAGAATTTCTTATAAGTTAATACGCCAAACAATCAAACTTTAGAAATTTGTTTTATTAAGCTTTTTATAAGAGGTTAATACTTCTCAATTTTATATAATTTTTGACGTCAATACTTTTACCTTATTGATAATTTTTTCTTTTCCTACTGGAATTTAACTTGTTGATTTAACTTGCGTTTTACCTATCTCCCATAGTATTTCTGTTTGAAACCAATTATTATAGTAAGAAGCAAATAAAAATGATGAGAAATATTGAGTTCATGCAACATAGAAATATTTCTGGCAAGGTAACAAGATGTTTAGAAAACATGTATACACCAACCTCTAATTATAACCTTTTTCTATTGTTAGTTAGATAACAAAATTCGGTTAAATAAGGCTTTACTTGGAATCAAGACGTACAAGGGAAAGAAAATAGTAAGAAAAACTAAGTAAAAATAATTAAATGTAAATGAAAATTTAAACATTTTTTTTGTCTACTTTATAAAACAAAAATCAAGGAAATAAATGCCAGAAATTTTATTTTCTTATAATTTTCAAATATTTAAATAGAATTTCTTATAAGTTAATACGCCAAACAATCAAACTTTAGAAATTTTGATTATTAAGTTTTTTATAAGAGGTTAATACTTCTCAATTTTATATAATTTTTGACGTCAATACTTTTAACTTATTGATCATTTATTCTTGTTCTACTGGAATTGAACCTGTTGATATTAACTTGTGTTTTACCTATCTCCCATAGAATTTCTGTTTCAAACCAATTCTTATAGTATGAAGAAAATAAAGATGATGGGAAATATTGAGTTCATGCACCATAGAAATATTTCTGGCAAGGTAACAAGATGTTTACAAATCATGTACACACAAACCTCTAATTATAACCTTTTTCTATCGTTAGTTAGATAACAAAATTCGGTTAAATAAGGCTTTACTTGGAATCAAGACTTACAGAGGAAAGAAAATAGTGAGAAAAATTGAGTAAAAATAATTAAATGTAAATGACAACTTAAACATTTTTATTGCCTACTTTACAAAACAAAAAGCTAGGAAATAAATGCCAGAAATTTTTTATTCTTATCATTTTCAAATATTTAAATAGAATTTCTTATAAGTTAATACGCCAAACAATCAAACTTTATTGTTTTATTAAGATTTTTATAAGAGGTTAATACTTCTCAATTTTATATAATTTTTGACGTCAATACTTTTACCTTATTGATAATTTATTCTTGTTCTACTGGAAATTAACATGTTGATATTAACAAGCGTTTTACCTATCTCCCATTGAATTTTTGTTTCAAACCAATTCTTATAGTAAGAAGCAAATAAAGATGATGGGAAATATTGAGTTCATGCACCATAGAAATATTTCTGGCAAGGTAACAAGATGTTTACAAATCATGTACACACTAACCTCTAATTATAACCTTTTTCTATTGTTAGTTAGATAACAAAATTCGGTTAAATAAGGCTTTACGTGGAATAAAGACTTACAAAGAAATGAAAATAGTGAGAAAAGCTGAGTAAAAATAATTAAATGTAAATGAAAACTTAAACATTTATTTTGTCTACTTTATAAAACAAAAAACAAGGACCAGAAATTTTATTTTCTTATAATTTTCCAATATTTAAATAGAATTCCTTATAAGTTAATACGCCAAACAATCAAACTTTAGAAATTTTGATGATTAAATTTTTTATAAGAGGTTAATACTTCTCAATTTTATATAATTTTTGACGTCAATACTTTTACCTTATTGATAATTTTTTCTTGTCCTACTGGAATTTGACCAGTTGATTTAACTTGCGTTTTACCTATCTCCCATAGTAATTCTGTTTCAAACCAATTCTTATAGTAAGAAGCAAATAAAGATGATGAGAAATATTGAGTTCATGCAACATAGAAATATTTCTGACAAGGTAACAAGATGTTTAGAAAACATGTATACACCAACCTCTAATAATAACCTTTTTCTATTGTTAGTTAGATAAGCAAATTCGATCAAGTCAAGCTTTACTTGGAATCAAGACTTATAAGGGAAAGAAAATAGTGACAAAAACTGAGTAAAAATAATTAAATGTAAATGAAAACTTAAACATTTGTTTGTCTACTTTACAAAACAAAAAGCTAGGAAATAAATGCCAGAAATTTTATATTCTTATCATTTTCAAATATTTAAATAGAAATTTTTATAAGTTAATACGCCAAAAAATTAAACTTTAGAAATTTGTTTTATTATGTTTTTTATAAGAGGTTAATACTTCTCAATTTTATATAATTTTTGACGTCAATACTTTTACCTTATTGATAATTTATTCTTGTCCTACTGGAATTTAACCTGTTGATATTAACTAGCGTTTTACCTATCTCCCATTGAATTTTTGTTTCAAACCAATTCTTATATTAAGAAGCAAATAAAGATGATCGGAAATATTGAGTTCATGCACCATAGAAATATTTCTGGCAAGGTAACAAGATGTTTACAAATCATGTACATACTAACCTCTAATTATAACCTTTTTCTATTGTTAGTTAGATAACAAAATGCAGTTAAATAAGGCTTTAATTGGAATCAAGACTTTCAAGGGAAAGAAAATAGTGAGAAAAACTGAGTACAAATAATTAAATGTAAATGAAAACTTAAACATTTTTTTGTCTACTTTACAAAACAAAATGCTAGGAAATAAATGAAAGAAATTTTATTTTCTTATAATTTTCGAATATTTAAATAGAATTTCTTATAAGTTAATACGCCAAACAATCAAACTTTAGAAATTTTGATTATTAAATTTTTTATACGAGGTTAATACTTCTCAATTTTATATAATTTTTTACATCAATACTTTTACCTTATTGATAAGTTATTCTTGTTCTACTAGAATTGAACATGTTGATATTAACAAGGGTTTTACCTATCTCCCATTGAATTTTTGTTTCAAACCAATTCTTATAGTAAGAAGCAAATAAAGATGATAAGAAATATTGAGTTCATGTACCATTGAAATATTTCTGGCAAGGTAACAAGATGTTTACAAATCATGTACACACTAACCTCTAATTATAACCTTTTTCTATTGTTAGTTAGATAACAAAATTCGGTTAAATAAGGCTTTACTTGGAATCAAGACTTACAAAGGAAAGAAAATAGTGAGAAAAATTGAGTAAAAATAATTAAATGTAAATGAAAACTTAAACATTTTATGTCTACTTTACAAAACAAAAAGCTAGGAAATAAATGCCAAAAAATTTATATTCTTATCATTTTCAAATATTAAAATAGAATTTTTTATAAGTTAATACTCCAAACAATCAAACTTTAGAAATTTGTTTTATTAATTTTTTTATAAAAGGTTAATACTTCTCAATTTTATATAATTTTTGACGTCAATACTTTTACCTTATTGATAATTTATTCTTGTCCTACTGGAATTTAACCTGTTGATTTAACATGTGTTTTACCTATCTCCCATTTAATTTTTGTTTCAAACCAATTCTTATAGTAAGAAGCAAATAAAGATGATGGGAAATATTGAGTTCATGCACCATAGAAATATTTTTGGCAAGGTAACAAGATGTTAACAAATCATGTACACAGTAACCTCTAATTATAACCTTTTTCTATTGTTAGTTAGATAACAAAATTCAGTTAAATAAGGCTTTAATTGGAATCAAGACTTACAAGGGAAAGAAAATAGTGAGAAAAACTGAGTACAAATAATTAAATGTAAATGAAAACTTAAACATTTATTTTGTCTACTTTACAAAACAAAAATCAAGGAAATAAACGCCAGAAATTTTATTTTCTTTTAATTTTCGAATATTTAAATAGAATTTCTTATAAGTTAATACGTCAAACAATCAAACTTTAAAAATTTTGATTATTAAGTTTTTTTATAAGAGGTTAATACTTCTCAATTTTATATTATTTTTGACGTCAATACTTTTACCTTATTGATAAGTTATTCTTGTTCTACTGGAGTTGAACATTTTGATATTAACTTGCGTTTTACCTATCCCTCATTGAATTTTTGTTTCAAACCAATTCTTATAGTAAGAAGCAAATAAAGATGATGAGAAATATTAGGTTCATGCACCATAGAAATATTTCTGGCAAGGTAACAAGATGTTCACAAATCATGTATACACCAACCACTAATCATCACCTCTTTCTATTTTTAGTTAGATAACAAAATTCGGTTAAATAAGGCTTTACTTGGAATCAAGACTTACAAAGGAAAGAAAATAGTGAGAAAAATTGAGTAAAAATAATTAAATGTAAATGAAAAGTTAAACATTTTATGTCTACTTTACAAAACAAAAAGCTAGGAAATAAATGCCAAAAATTTTATATTCTTATTATTTTCAAATATTAAAATAGAATTTTTTATAAGTTAATACGCCAAACAATCAAACTTTAGAAATTTGTTTTATTAATTTTTTTATAAAAGGTTAATACTTCTCAATTTTATATAATTTTTGACGTAAATACTTTTACCTTATTGATAATTTTTTCTTTTCCTACTGGAATTTAACTTGTTGATTTAACTTGCGTTTTACCTATCTCCCATAGTATTTCTGTTTGAAACCAATTATTATAGTAAGAAGCAAATAAAGATGATGAGAAATATTGAGTTCATGCAACATAGAAATATTTCTGGCAAGGTAACAAGATGTTTAGAAAACATGTATACACCAACCTCTAATTATAACCTTTTTCTATTGTTAGTTATATAACAAAATTCGGTTAAATAAGGCTTTACTTGGAATCAAGACGTACAAGGGAAAGAAAATAGTAAGAAAAACTGAGTAAAAATAATTAAATGTAAATGAAAATTTAAACATTTTTTTTGTCTACGTTATAAAACAAAAATCAAGGAAATAAATGCCAGAAATTTTATTTTCTTATAATTTTCAAATATTTCAATAGAATTTCTTATAAGTTAATACGCCAAACAATCAAACTTTAGAAATTTTGATTATTAAGTTTTTTATAAGAGGTTAATACTTCTCAATTTTATATAATTTTTGACGTCAATACTTTTAACTTATTGATCATTTATTCTTGTTCTACTGGAATTGAACCTGTTAATATTAACTTGTGTTTTACCTATCTCCCATAGAATTTCTGTTTCAAACCAATTCTTATAGTATGAAGGAAATAAAGATGATGGGAAATATTGAGTTCATGCACCATAGAAATATTTCTGGCAAGGTAACAAGATGTTTACAAATCATGTACACACAAACCTCTAATTATAACCTTTTTCTATTGTTAGTTAGATAACAAAATTCGGTTAAATAAGGCTTTACTTGTAATCAAGACTTACAAAGGAATGAAAATAGTGAGAAAAATTGAGTAAAAATAATTAAATGTAAATGAAAACTTAAACATTGTTTTTGTCTACTTTATAAAACAAAAATCAAGGAAATAAATGCCAGAAATTTTATTTTCTTATAATTTTCAAATATTTAAATAGAATTTCTTATAAGTTAATACGCCAAACAATCAAACTTTAGAAATTTTGATTATTAAGTTTTTTATAAGAGGTTAATACTTCTCAATTTTATATAATTTTTGACGTCAATACTTTTAACTTATTGTTCATTTATTCTTGTTCTACTGGAATTGAACCTGTTCATATTAACTTGTGTTTTACCTATCTCCCATAGAATTTCTATTTCAAACCAATTCTTATAGTATGAAGAAAATAAAGATGATGGGAAATATTGAGTTCATGCACCATAGAAATATTTCTGGCAAGGTAACAAGATGTTTACAAATCATGTACACACAAACCTCTAATTATAACCTTTTTCTATTGTTAGTTAGATAACAAAATTCGATTAAATAAGGCTTTACATGGAATCAAGACTTACAAAGGAAAGAAAATAGTGAGAAAAATTGAGTAAAAATAATTAAATGTAAATGACAACTTAAACATTTTTATTGCCTACTTTACAAAACAAAAAGCTAGGAAATAAATGCCAGAAATTTTATATTCTTATCATTTTCAAATATTTAAATAGAATTTCTTATAAGTTAATACGCCAAACAATCAAACTTTAGAAATTTGTTTTATTAAGATTTTTATAAGAGGTTAATACTTCTCAATTTTATATAATTTTTGACGTCAATACTTTTACCTTATTGATAATTTATTCTTGTCCTACTGGAGTTTAACCTGTTGATTTAACATGTGTTTTACCTATCTCCCATTGAATTTTTGTTTCAAACCAATTCTTATAGTAAGAAGCAAATAAAGATGATGAGAAATATTAGGTTCATGCACCATAGAAATATTTCTGGCAAGGTAACAAGATGTTCACAAATCATGTATACACCAACCACTAATCATCACCTTTTTCTATTGTTAGTTAGATAACAAAATTCGGTTAAATAATTCTTTACTTGGAATCAAGACTTATAACGGAAAGAAAATAGTGAGAAAAAATTAGTCAAAATAAATAAATGTAAATGAAAACTTAAACATTTTTTTTGTCTACTTTATAAAACAAAAATCAAGGAAATAAATGCGAGAAATTTTATTTTCTTATAATTTTCAAATATTTAAATAGAATTTCTTATAAGTTAATACGCCAAACAATCAAACTTTAGAAATTTTGATTATTAAGTTTTTTATAAGAGGTTAATACTTCTCAATTTTATATAATTTTTTACATAAATACTTTTAACTTATTGATCATTTATTCTTGTTCTACTGGAATTGAACCTGTTCATATTAACAAGCGTTTTACCTATCTCCCATTGAATTTTTGTTTCAAACCAATTCTTATAGTAAGAAGCAAATAAAGATGATAAGAAATATTGAGTTCATGTACCATTGAAATATTTCTGGCAAGGTAACAAGATGTTTACAAATCATGTACACACTAACCTCTAATTATAACCTTTTTCTATTGTTAGTTAGATAACAAAATTCGGTTAAATAAGGCTTTACTTGGAATCAAGACTTACAAAGGAAAGAAAATAGTGAGAAAAATTGAGTAAAAATAATTAAATGTAAATGAAAACTTAAACATTTTATGTCTACTTTACAAAACAAAAAGCTAGGAAATAAATGCCAAAAATTTTATATTCTTATCATTTTCAAATATTAAAATTGAATTTTTTATAAGTTAATACGCCAAACAATCAAACTTTAGAAATTTCTTTTATTAATTTTTTTATAAAAGGTTAATACTTCTCAATTTTATATAATTTTTGACGTCAATACTTTTACCTTATTGATAATTTATTCTTGTCCTACTGGAATTTAACCTGTTGATTTAACATGTGTTTTACCTATCTCCCATTTAATTTTTGTTTCAAACCAATTCTTATTGTAAGAAGCAAATAAAGATGATGGGAAATATTGAGTTCATGCACCATAGAAATATTTTTGGCAAGGTAACAAGATGTTAACAAATCATGTACACAGTAACCTCTAATTATAACCTTTTTCTATTGTTAGTTAGATAACAAAATTCAGTTAAATAAGGCTTTAATTGGAATCAAGACTTACAAGGGAAAGAAAATAGTGAGAAAAACTGAGTATAAATAATTAAATGTAAATGAAAACTTAAACATTTATTTTGTCTACTTTACAAAACAAAAATCAAGGAAATAAACGCCAGAAATTTTATTTTCTTTTAATTTTCGAATATTTAAATAGAATTTCTTATAAGTTAATACGTCAAACAATCAAACTTTAAAAATTTTGATTATTAAGTTTTTTTATAAGAGGTTAATACTTCTCAATTTTATATTATTTTTGACGTCAATACTTTTACCTTATTGATAAGTTATTCTTGTTCTACTGGAGTTGAACATTTTGATATTAACTTGCGTTTTACCTATCCCTCATTGAATTTTTGTTTCAAACCAATTCTTATAGTAAGAAGCAAATAAAGATGATGAGAAATATTAGGTTCATGCACCATAGAAATATTTCTGGCAAGGTAACAAGATGTTCACAAATCATGTATACACCAACCACTAATCATCACCTTTTTCTATTGTTAGTTAGATAACAAAATTCGGTTAAATAATTCTTTACTTGGAATCAAGACTTACAACGGAAAGAAAATAGTGAGAAAAAATTAGTCAAAATAAATAAATGTAAATGAAAACTTAAATATTTTTTTGTCTACTTTACAAAACAAAAGGGTAGGAAATAAATACCAGAAATTTTATTTTCTTATTATTTTTAAATATTTAAATAGAATTTCTTATAAGTTAATATGCCAAACAATCAAACTTTAGAAATTTGTTTTATTAAGTTTTTTATAAGAGGTTAATACTTCTCAATTTTATATAATTTTTGACGTCAATACTTTTACCTTATTGATAATTTTTTCTTTTCCTACTGGAATTTAACTTGTTGATTTAACTTGCGTTTCACCTATCTCCCATAGAATTTCTGTTTCAAACCAATTCTTATAGTATGAAGAAAATAAAGATGATGGGAAATATTGAGTTCATGCACCATAGAAATATTTCTGGCAAGGTAACAAGATGTTTACAAATCATGTACACACAAACCTCTAATTATAACCTTTTTCTATTGTTAGTTAGATAACAAAATTCGGTTAAATAAGGCTTTACTTGTAATCAAGACTTACAAAGGAATGAAAATAGTGAGAAAAATTGAGTAAAAATAATTAAATGTAAATGAAAACTTAAACATTGTTTTTGTCTACTTTATAAAACAAAAATCAAGGAAATAAATGCCAGAAATTTTATTTTCTTATAATTTTCAAATATTTAAATAGAATTTCTTATAAGTTAATACGCCAAACAATCAAACTTTAGAAATTTTGATTATTAAGTTTTTTATAAGAGGTTAATACTTCTCAATTTTATATAATTTTTGACGTCAATACTTTTAACTTATTGATCATTTATTCTTGTTCTACTGGAATTGAACCTGTTCATATTAACTTGTGTTTTACCTATCTCCCATAGAATTTCTATTTCAAACCAATTCTTATAGTATGAAGAAAATAAAGATGATGGGAAATATTGAGTTCATGCACCATAGAAATATTTCTGGCAAGGTAACAAGATGTTTACAAATCATGTACACACAAACCTCTAATTATAACCTTTTTCTATTGTTAGTTAGATAACAAAATTCGATTAAATAAGGCTTTACTTGGAATCAAGACTTACAAAGGAAAGAAAATAGTGAGAAAAATTGGGTAAAAATAATTAAATGTAAATGACAACTTAAACATTTTTATTGCCTACTTTACAAAACAAAAAGCTAGGAAATAAATGCCAGAAATTTTATATTCTTATCATTTTCAAATATTTAAATAGAATTTCTTATAAGTTAATACGCCAAACAATCAAACTTTAGAAATTTGTTTTATTAAGATTTTTATAAGAGGTTAATACTTCTCAATTTTATATAATTTTTGACGTCAATACTTTTACCTTATTGATAATTTATTCTTGTCCTACTGGAGTTTAACCTGTTGATTTAACATGTGTTTTACCTATCTCCCATTGAATTTTTGTTTCAAACCAATTCTTATAGTAAGAAGCAAATAAAGATGATGAGAAATATTAGGTTCATGCACCATAGAAATATTTCTGGCAAGGTAACAAGATGTTCACAAATCATGTATACACCAACCACTAATCATCACCTTTTTCTATTGTTAGTTAGATAACAAAATTCGGTTAAATAATTCTTTACGTGGAATCAAGACTTATAACGGAAAGAAAATAGTGAGAAAAAATTAGTCAAAATAAATAAATGTAAATGAAAACTTAAATATTTTTTTGTCTACTTTACAAAACAAAAGGGTAGGAAATAAATGAGAGAAATTTTATTTTCTTATAATTTTTGAATATTTAAATAGAATTACTTATAAGTTAATACGCCAAACAATCAAACTTTAGAAATTTTGATTATTAAGTTTTTTATAAGAGGTTAATAATTCTCAATTTTATATAATTTTTGACGTCAATACTTTTACCTTATTGATAATTTATTCTTGTCCTACTGGAATTTAACCTGTTGATATTAACTAGCGTTTTACCTATCTCCCATTGAATTTTTGTTTCAAACCAATTCTTATATTAAGAAGCAAATAAAGATGATCGGAAATATTGAGTTCATGCACCATAGAAATATTTCTGGCAAGGTAACAAGATGTTTACAAATCATGTACATACTAACCTCTAATTATAACCTTTTTCTATTGTTAGTTAGATAACAAAATGCAGTTAAATAAGGCTTTAATTGGAATCAAGACTTTCAAGGGAAAGAAAATAGTGAGAAAAACTGAGTACAAATAATTAAATGTAAATGAAAACTTAAACATTTTTTTGTCTACTTTACAAAACAAAATGCTAGGAAATAAATGAAAGAAATTTTATTTTCTTATAATTTTCGAATATTTAAATAGAATTTCTTATAAGTTAATACGCCAAACAATCAAACTTTAGAAATTTTGATTATTAAATTTTTTATACGAGGTTAATACTTCTCAATTTTATATAATTTTTTACATCAATACTTTTACCTTATTGATAAGTTATTCTTGTTCTACTAGAATTGAACATGTTGATATTAACAAGGGTTTTACCTATCTCCCATTGAATTTTTGTTTCAAACCAATTCTTATAGTAAGAAGCAAATAAAGATGATAAGAAATATTGAGTTCATGTACCATTGAAATATTTCTGGCAAGGTAACAAGATGTTTACAAATCATGTACACACTAACCTCTAATTATAACCTTTTTCTATTGTTAGTTAGATAACAAAATTCGGTTAAATAAGGCTTTACTTGGAATCAAGACTTACAAAGGAAAGAAAATAGTGAGAAAAATTGAGTAAAAATAATTAAATGTAAATGAAAACTTAAACATTTTATGTCTACTTTACAAAACAAAAAGCTAGGAAATAAATGCCAAAAAATTTATATTCTTATCATTTTCAAATATTAAAATAGAATTTTTTATAAGTTAATACTCCAAACAATCAAACTTTAGAAATTTGTTTTATTAATTTTTTTATAAAAGGTTAATACTTCTCAATTTTATATAATTTTTGACGTCAATACTTTTACCTTATTGATAATTTATTCTTGTCCTACTGGAATTTAACCTGTTGATTTAACATGTGTTTTACCTATCTCCCATTTAATTTTTGTTTCAAACCAATTCTTATAGTAAGAAGCAAATAAAGATGATGGGAAATATTGAGTTCATGCACCATAGAAATATTTTTGGCAAGGTAACAAGATGTTAACAAATCATGTACACAGTAACCTCTAATTATAACCTTTTTCTATTGTTAGTTAGATAACAAAATTCAGTTAAATAAGGCTTTAATTGGAATCAAGACTTACAAGGGAAAGAAAATAGTGAGAAAAACTGAGTACAAATAATTAAATGTAAATGAAAACTTAAACATTTATTTTGTCTACTTTACAAAACAAAAATCAAGGAAATAAACGCCAGAAATTTTATTTTCTTTTAATTTTCGAATATTTAAATAGAATTTCTTATAAGTTAATACGTCAAACAATCAAACTTTAAAAATTTTGATTATTAAGTTTTTTTATAAGAGGTTAATACTTCTCAATTTTATATTATTTTTGACGTCAATACTTTTACCTTATTGATAAGTTATTCTTGTTCTACTGGAGTTGAACATTTTGATATTAACTTGCGTTTTACCTATCCCTCATTGAATTTTTGTTTCAAACCAATTCTTATAGTAAGAAGCAAATAAAGATGATGAGAAATATTAGGTTCATGCACCATAGAAATATTTCTGGCAAGGTAACAAGATGTTCACAAATCATGTATACACCAACCACTAATCATCACCTCTTTCTATTTTTAGTTAGATAACAAAATTCGGTTAAATAAGGCTTTACTTGGAATCAAGACTTACAAAGGAAAGAAAATAGTGAGAAAAATTGAGTAAAAATAATTAAATGTAAATGAAAAGTTAAACATTTTATGTCTACTTTACAAAACAAAAAGCTAGGAAATAAATGCCAAAAATTTTATATTCTTATTATTTTCAAATATTAAAATAGAATTTTTTATAAGTTAATACGCCAAACAATCAAACTTTAGAAATTTGTTTTATTAATTTTTTTATAAAAGGTTAATACTTCTCAATTTTATATAATTTTTGACGTAAATACTTTTACCTTATTGATAATTTTTTCTTTTCCTACTGGAATTTAACTTGTTGATTTAACTTGCGTTTTACCTATCTCCCATAGTATTTCTGTTTGAAACCAATTATTATAGTAAGAAGCAAATAAAGATGATGAGAAATATTGAGTTCATGCAACATAGAAATATTTCTGGCAAGGTAACAAGATGTTTAGAAAACATGTATACACCAACCTCTAATTATAACCTTTTTCTATTGTTAGTTATATAACAAAATTCGGTTAAATAAGGCTTTACTTGGAATCAAGACGTACAAGGGAAAGAAAATAGTAAGAAAAACTGAGTAAAAATAATTAAATGTAAATGAAAATTTAAACATTTTTTTTGTCTACGTTATAAAACAAAAATCAAGGAAATAAATGCCAGAAATTTTATTTTCTTATAATTTTCAAATATTTCAATAGAATTTCTTATAAGTTAATACGCCAAACAATCAAACTTTAGAAATTTTGATTATTAAGTTTTTTATAAGAGGTTAATACTTCTCAATTTTATATAATTTTTGACGTCAATACTTTTAACTTATTGATCATTTATTCTTGTTCTACTGGAATTGAACCTGTTAATATTAACTTGTGTTTTACCTATCTCCCATAGAATTTCTGTTTCAAACCAATTCTTATAGTATGAAGGAAATAAAGATGATGGGAAATATTGAGTTCATGCACCATAGAAATATTTCTGGCAAGGTAACAAGATGTTTACAAATCATGTACACACAAACCTCTAATTATAACCTTTTTCTATTGTTAGTTAGATAACAAAATTCGGTTAAATAAGGCTTTACTTGTAATCAAGACTTACAAAGGAATGAAAATAGTGAGAAAAATTGAGTAAAAATAATTAAATGTAAATGAAAACTTAAACATTGTTTTTGTCTACTTTATAAAACAAAAATCAAGGAAATAAATGCCAGAAATTTTATTTTCTTATAATTTTCAAATATTTAAATAGAATTTCTTATAAGTTAATACGCCAAACAATCAAACTTTAGAAATTTTGATTATTAAGTTTTTTATAAGAGGTTAATACTTCTCAATTTTATATAATTTTTGACGTCAATACTTTTAACTTATTGTTCATTTATTCTTGTTCTACTGGAATTGAACCTGTTCATATTAACTTGTGTTTTACCTATCTCCCATAGAATTTCTATTTCAAACCAATTCTTATAGTATGAAGAAAATAAAGATGATGGGAAATATTGAGTTCATGCACCATAGAAATATTTCTGGCAAGGTAACAAGATGTTTACAAATCATGTACACACAAACCTCTAATTATAACCTTTTTCTATTGTTAGTTAGATAACAAAATTCGATTAAATAAGGCTTTACATGGAATCAAGACTTACAAAGGAAAGAAAATAGTGAGAAAAATTGAGTAAAAATAATTAAATGTAAATGACAACTTAAACATTTTTATTGCCTACTTTACAAAACAAAAAGCTAGGAAATAAATGCCAGAAATTTTATATTCTTATCATTTTCAAATATTTAAATAGAATTTCTTATAAGTTAATACGCCAAACAATCAAACTTTAGAAATTTGTTTTATTAAGATTTTTATAAGAGGTTAATACTTCTCAATTTTATATAATTTTTGACGTCAATACTTTTACCTTATTGATAATTTATTCTTGTCCTACTGGAGTTTAACCTGTTGATTTAACATGTGTTTTACCTATCTCCCATTGAATTTTTGTTTCAAACCAATTCTTATAGTAAGAAGCAAATAAAGATGATGAGAAATATTAGGTTCATGCACCATAGAAATATTTCTGGCAAGGTAACAAGATGTTCACAAATCATGTATACACCAACCACTAATCATCACCTTTTTCTATTGTTAGTTAGATAACAAAATTCGGTTAAATAATTCTTTACTTGGAATCAAGACTTATAACGGAAAGAAAATAGTGAGAAAAAATTAGTCAAAATAAATAAATGTAAATGAAAACTTAAACATTTTTTTTGTCTACTTTATAAAACAAAAATCAAGGAAATAAATGCGAGAAATTTTATTTTCTTATAATTTTCAAATATTTAAATAGAATTTCTTATAAGTTAATACGCCAAACAATCAAACTTTAGAAATTTTGATTATTAAGTTTTTTATAAGAGGTTAATACTTCTCAATTTTATATAATTTTTTACATAAATACTTTTAACTTATTGATCATTTATTCTTGTTCTACTGGAATTGAACCTGTTCATATTAACAAGCGTTTTACCTATCTCCCATTGAATTTTTGTTTCAAACCAATTCTTATAGTAAGAAGCAAATAAAGATGATAAGAAATATTGAGTTCATGTACCATTGAAATATTTCTGGCAAGGTAACAAGATGTTTACAAATCATGTACACACTAACCTCTAATTATAACCTTTTTCTATTGTTAGTTAGATAACAAAATTCGGTTAAATAAGGCTTTACTTGGAATCAAGACTTACAAAGGAAAGAAAATAGTGAGAAAAATTGAGTAAAAATAATTAAATGTAAATGAAAACTTAAACATTTTATGTCTACTTTACAAAACAAAAAGCTAGGAAATAAATGCCAAAAATTTTATATTCTTATCATTTTCAAATATTAAAATTGAATTTTTTATAAGTTAATACGCCAAACAATCAAACTTTAGAAATTTCTTTTATTAATTTTTTTATAAAAGGTTAATACTTCTCAATTTTATATAATTTTTGACGTCAATACTTTTACCTTATTGATAATTTATTCTTGTCCTACTGGAATTTAACCTGTTGATTTAACATGTGTTTTACCTATCTCCCATTTAATTTTTGTTTCAAACCAATTCTTATTGTAAGAAGCAAATAAAGATGATGGGAAATATTGAGTTCATGCACCATAGAAATATTTTTGGCAAGGTAACAAGATGTTAACAAATCATGTACACAGTAACCTCTAATTATAACCTTTTTCTATTGTTAGTTAGATAACAAAATTCAGTTAAATAAGGCTTTAATTGGAATCAAGACTTACAAGGGAAAGAAAATAGTGAGAAAAACTGAGTATAAATAATTAAATGTAAATGAAAACTTAAACATTTATTTTGTCTACTTTACAAAACAAAAATCAAGGAAATAAACGCCAGAAATTTTATTTTCTTTTAATTTTCGAATATTTAAATAGAATTTCTTATAAGTTAATACGTCAAACAATCAAACTTTAAAAATTTTGATTATTAAGTTTTTTTATAAGAGGTTAATACTTCTCAATTTTATATTATTTTTGACGTCAATACTTTTACCTTATTGATAAGTTATTCTTGTTCTACTGGAGTTGAACATTTTGATATTAACTTGCGTTTTACCTATCCCTCATTGAATTTTTGTTTCAAACCAATTCTTATAGTAAGAAGCAAATAAAGATGATGAGAAATATTAGGTTCATGCACCATAGAAATATTTCTGGCAAGGTAACAAGATGTTCACAAATCATGTATACACCAACCACTAATCATCACCTTTTTCTATTGTTAGTTAGATAACAAAATTCGGTTAAATAATTCTTTACTTGGAATCAAGACTTACAACGGAAAGAAAATAGTGAGAAAAAATTAGTCAAAATAAATAAATGTAAATGAAAACTTAAATATTTTTTTGTCTACTTTACAAAACAAAAGGGTAGGAAATAAATACCAGAAATTTTATTTTCTTATTATTTTTAAATATTTAAATAGAATTTCTTATAAGTTAATACGCCAAACAATCAAACTTTAGAAATTTGTTTTATTAAGCTTTTTATAAGAGGTTAATACTTCTCAATTTTATATAATTTTTGACGTCAATACTTTTACCTTATTGATAATTTTTTCTTTTCCTACTGGAATTTAACTTGTTGATTTAACTTGCGTTTTACCTATCTCCCATAGTATTTCTGTTTGAAACCAATTATTATAGTAAGAAGCAAATAAAAATGATGAGAAATATTGAGTTCATGCAACATAGAAATATTTCTGGCAAGGTAACAAGATGTTTAGAAAACATGTATACACCAACCTCTAATTATAACCTTTTTCTATTGTTAGTTAGATAACAAAATTCGGTTAAATAAGGCTTTACTTGGAATCAAGACGTACAAGGGAAAGAAAATAGTAAGAAAAACTAAGTAAAAATAATTAAATGTAAATGAAAATTTAAACATTTTTTTTGTCTACTTTATAAAACAAAAATCAAGGAAATAAATGCCAGAAATTTTATTTTCTTATAATTTTCAAATATTTAAATAGAATTTCTTATAAGTTAATACGCCAAACAATCAAACTTTAGAAATTTTGATTATTAAGTTTTTTATAAGAGGTTAATACTTCTCAATTTTATATAATTTTTGACGTCAATACTTTTAACTTATTGATCATTTATTCTTGTTCTACTGGAATTGAACCTGTTGATATTAACTTGTGTTTTACCTATCTCCCATAGAATTTCTGTTTCAAACCAATTCTTATAGTATGAAGAAAATAAAGATGATGGGAAATATTGAGTTCATGCACCATAGAAATATTTCTGGCAAGGTAACAAGATGTTTACAAATCATGTACACACAAACCTCTAATTATAACCTTTTTCTATCGTTAGTTAGATAACAAAATTCGGTTAAATAAGGCTTTACTTGGAATCAAGACTTACAGAGGAAAGAAAATAGTGAGAAAAATTGAGTAAAAATAATTAAATGTAAATGACAACTTAAACATTTTTATTGCCTACTTTACAAAACAAAAAGCTAGGAAATAAATGCCAGAAATTTTTTATTCTTATCATTTTCAAATATTTAAATAGAATTTCTTATAAGTTAATACGCCAAACAATCAAACTTTATTGTTTTATTAAGATTTTTATAAGAGGTTAATACTTCTCAATTTTATATAATTTTTGACGTCAATACTTTTACCTTATTGATAATTTATTCTTGTTCTACTGGAAATTAACATGTTGATATTAACAAGCGTTTTACCTATCTCCCATTGAATTTTTGTTTCAAACCAATTCTTATAGTAAGAAGCAAATAAAGATGATGGGAAATATTGAGTTCATGCACCATAGAAATATTTCTGGCAAGGTAACAAGATGTTTACAAATCATGTACACACTAACCTCTAATTATAACCTTTTTCTATTGTTAGTTAGATAACAAAATTCGGTTAAATAAGGCTTTACGTGGAATAAAGACTTACAAAGAAATGAAAATAGTGAGAAAAGCTGAGTAAAAATAATTAAATGTAAATGAAAACTTAAACATTTATTTTGTCTACTTTATAAAACAAAAAACAAGGACCAGAAATTTTATTTTCTTATAATTTTCCAATATTTAAATAGAATTCCTTATAAGTTAATACGCCAAACAATCAAACTTTAGAAATTTTGATGATTAAATTTTTTATAAGAGGTTAATACTTCTCAATTTTATATAATTTTTGACGTCAATACTTTTACCTTATTGATAATTTTTTCTTGTCCTACTGGAATTTGACCAGTTGATTTAACTTGCGTTTTACCTATCTCCCATAGTAATTCTGTTTCAAACCAATTCTTATAGTAAGAAGCAAATAAAGATGATGAGAAATATTGAGTTCATGCAACATAGAAATATTTCTGACAAGGTAACAAGATGTTTAGAAAACATGTATACACCAACCTCTAATAATAACCTTTTTCTATTGTTAGTTAGATAAGCAAATTCGATCAAGTCAAGCTTTACTTGGAATCAAGACTTATAAGGGAAAGAAAATAGTGACAAAAACTGAGTAAAAATAATTAAATGTAAATGAAAACTTAAACATTTGTTTGTCTACTTTACAAAACAAAAAGCTAGGAAATAAATGCCAGAAATTTTATATTCTTATCATTTTCAAATATTTAAATAGAAATTTTTATAAGTTAATACGCCAAAAAATTAAACTTTAGAAATTTGTTTTATTATGTTTTTTATAAGAGGTTAATACTTCTCAATTTTATATAATTTTTGACGTCAATACTTTTACCTTATTGATAATTTATTCTTGTCCTACTGGAATTTAACCTGTTGATATTAACTAGCGTTTTACCTATCTCCCATTGAATTTTTGTTTCAAACCAATTCTTATATTAAGAAGCAAATAAAGATGATCGGAAATATTGAGTTCATGCACCATAGAAATATTTCTGGCAAGGTAACAAGATGTTTACAAATCATGTACATACTAACCTCTAATTATAACCTTTTTCTATTGTTAGTTAGATAACAAAATGCAGTTAAATAAGGCTTTAATTGGAATCAAGACTTTCAAGGGAAAGAAAATAGTGAGAAAAACTGAGTACAAATAATTAAATGTAAATGAAAACTTAAACATTTTTTTGTCTACTTTACAAAACAAAATGCTAGGAAATAAATGAAAGAAATTTTATTTTCTTATAATTTTCGAATATTTAAATAGAATTTCTTATAAGTTAATACGCCAAACAATCAAACTTTAGAAATTTTGATTATTAAATTTTTTATACGAGGTTAATACTTCTCAATTTTATATAATTTTTTACATCAATACTTTTACCTTATTGATAAGTTATTCTTGTTCTACTAGAATTGAACATGTTGATATTAACAAGGGTTTTACCTATCTCCCATTGAATTTTTGTTTCAAACCAATTCTTATAGTAAGAAGCAAATAAAGATGATAAGAAATATTGAGTTCATGTACCATTGAAATATTTCTGGCAAGGTAACAAGATGTTTACAAATCATGTACACACTAACCTCTAATTATAACCTTTTTCTATTGTTAGTTAGATAACAAAATTCGGTTAAATAAGGCTTTACTTGGAATCAAGACTTACAAAGGAAAGAAAATAGTGAGAAAAATTGAGTAAAAATAATTAAATGTAAATGAAAACTTAAACATTTTATGTCTACTTTACAAAACAAAAAGCTAGGAAATAAATGCCAAAAAATTTATATTCTTATCATTTTCAAATATTAAAATAGAATTTTTTATAAGTTAATACTCCAAACAATCAAACTTTAGAAATTTGTTTTATTAATTTTTTTATAAAAGGTTAATACTTCTCAATTTTATATAATTTTTGACGTCAATACTTTTACCTTATTGATAATTTATTCTTGTCCTACTGGAATTTAACTTGTTGATTTAACATGTGTTTTACCTATCTCCCATTTAATTTTTGTTTCAAACCAATTCTTATAGTAAGAAGCAAATAAAGATGATGGGAAATATTGAGTTCATGCACCATAGAAATATTTTTGGCAAGGTAACAAGATGTTAACAAATCATGTACACAGTAACCTCTAATTATAACCTTTTTCTATTGTTAGTTAGATAACAAAATTCAGTTAAATAAGGCTTTAATTGGAATCAAGACTTACAAGGGAAAGAAAATAGTGAGAAAAACTGAGTACAAATAATTAAATGTAAATGAAAACTTAAACATTTATTTTGTCTACTTTACAAAACAAAAATCAAGGAAATAAACGCCAGAAATTTTATTTTCTTTTAATTTTCGAATATTTAAATAGAATTTCTTATAAGTTAATACGTCAAACAATCAAACTTTAAAAATTTTGATTATTAAGTTTTTTTATAAGAGGTTAATACTTCTCAATTTTATATTATTTTTGACGTCAATACTTTTACCTTATTGATAAGTTATTCTTGTTCTACTGGAGTTGAACATTTTGATATTAACTTGCGTTTTACCTATCCCTCATTGAATTTTTGTTTCAAACCAATTCTTATAGTAAGAAGCAAATAAAGATGATGAGAAATATTAGGTTCATGCACCATAGAAATATTTCTGGCAAGGTAACAAGATGTTCACAAATCATGTATACACCAACCACTAATCATCACCTCTTTCTATTTTTAGTTAGATAACAAAATTCGGTTAAATAAGGCTTTACTTGGAATCAAGACTTACAAAGGAAAGAAAATAGTGAGAAAAATTGAGTAAAAATAATTAAATGTAAATGAAAAGTTAAACATTTTATGTCTACTTTACAAAACAAAAAGCTAGGAAATAAATGCCAAAAATTTTATATTCTTATTATTTTCAAATATTAAAATAGAATTTTTTATAAGTTAATACGCCAAACAATCAAACTTTAGAAATTTGTTTTATTAATTTTTTTATAAAAGGTTAATACTTCTCAATTTTATATAATTTTTGACGTAAATACTTTTACCTTATTGATAATTTTTTCTTTTCCTACTGGAATTTAACTTGTTGATTTAACTTGCGTTTTACCTATCTCCCATAGTATTTCTGTTTGAAACCAATTATTATAGTAAGAAGCAAATAAAGATGATGAGAAATATTGAGTTCATGCAACATAGAAATATTTCTGGCAAGGTAACAAGATGTTTAGAAAACATGTATACACCAACCTCTAATTATAACCTTTTTCTATTGTTAGTTATATAACAAAATTCGGTTAAATAAGGCTTTACTTGGAATCAAGACGTACAAGGGAAAGAAAATAGTAAGAAAAACTGAGTAAAAATAATTAAATGTAAATGAAAATTTAAACATTTTTTTTGTCTACGTTATAAAACAAAAATCAAGGAAATAAATGCCAGAAATTTTATTTTCTTATAATTTTCAAATATTTCAATAGAATTTCTTATAAGTTAATACGCCAAACAATCAAACTTTAGAAATTTTGATTATTAAGTTTTTTATAAGAGGTTAATACTTCTCAATTTTATATAATTTTTGACGTCAATACTTTTAACTTATTGATCATTTATTCTTGTTCTACTGGAATTGAACCTGTTAATATTAACTTGTGTTTTACCTATCTCCCATAGAATTTCTGTTTCAAACCAATTCTTATAGTATGAAGGAAATAAAGATGATGGGAAATATTGAGTTCATGCACCATAGAAATATTTCTGGCAAGGTAACAAGATGTTTACAAATCATGTACACACAAACCTCTAATTATAACCTTTTTCTATTGTTAGTTAGATAACAAAATTCGGTTAAATAAGGCTTTACTTGTAATCAAGACTTACAAAGGAATGAAAATAGTGAGAAAAATTGAGTAAAAATAATTAAATGTAAATGAAAACTTAAACATTGTTTTTGTCTACTTTATAAAACAAAAATCAAGGAAATAAATGCCAGAAATTTTATTTTCTTATAATTTTCAAATATTTAAATAGAATTTCTTATAAGTTAATACGCCAAACAATCAAACTTTAGAAATTTTGATTATTAAGTTTTTTATAAGAGGTTAATACTTCTCAATTTTATATAATTTTTGACGTCAATACTTTTAACTTATTGTTCATTTATTCTTGTTCTACTGGAATTGAACCTGTTCATATTAACTTGTGTTTTACCTATCTCCCATAGAATTTCTATTTCAAACCAATTCTTATAGTATGAAGAAAATAAAGATGATGGGAAATATTGAGTTCATGCACCATAGAAATATTTCTGGCAAGGTAACAAGATGTTTACAAATCATGTACACACAAACCTCTAATTATAACCTTTTTCTATTGTTAGTTAGATAACAAAATTCGATTAAATAAGGCTTTACATGGAATCAAGACTTACAAAGGAAAGAAAATAGTGAGAAAAATTGAGTAAAAATAATTAAATGTAAATGACAACTTAAACATTTTTATTGCCTACTTTACAAAACAAAAAGCTAGGAAATAAATGCCAGAAATTTTATATTCTTATCATTTTCAAATATTTAAATAGAATTTCTTATAAGTTAATACGCCAAACAATCAAACTTTAGAAATTTGTTTTATTAAGATTTTTATAAGAGGTTAATACTTCTCAATTTTATATAATTTTTGACGTCAATACTTTTACCTTATTGATAATTTATTCTTGTCCTACTGGAGTTTAACCTGTTGATTTAACATGTGTTTTACCTATCTCCCATTGAATTTTTGTTTCAAACCAATTCTTATAGTAAGAAGCAAATAAAGATGATGAGAAATATTAGGTTCATGCACCATAGAAATATTTCTGGCAAGGTAACAAGATGTTCACAAATCATGTATACACCAACCACTAATCATCACCTTTTTCTATTGTTAGTTAGATAACAAAATTCGGTTAAATAATTCTTTACTTGGAATCAAGACTTATAACGGAAAGAAAATAGTGAGAAAAAATTAGTCAAAATAAATAAATGTAAATGAAAACTTAAACATTTTTTTTGTCTACTTTATAAAACAAAAATCAAGGAAATAAATGCGAGAAATTTTATTTTCTTATAATTTTCAAATATTTAAATAGAATTTCTTATAAGTTAATACGCCAAACAATCAAACTTTAGAAATTTTGATTATTAAGTTTTTTATAAGAGGTTAATACTTCTCAATTTTATATAATTTTTTACATAAATACTTTTAACTTATTGATCATTTATTCTTGTTCTACTGGAATTGAACCTGTTCATATTAACAAGCGTTTTACCTATCTCCCATTGAATTTTTGTTTCAAACCAATTCTTATAGTAAGAAGCAAATAAAGATGATAAGAAATATTGAGTTCATGTACCATTGAAATATTTCTGGCAAGGTAACAAGATGTTTACAAATCATGTACACACTAACCTCTAATTATAACCTTTTTCTATTGTTAGTTAGATAACAAAATTCGGTTAAATAAGGCTTTACTTGGAATCAAGACTTACAAAGGAAAGAAAATAGTGAGAAAAATTGAGTAAAAATAATTAAATGTAAATGAAAACTTAAACATTTTATGTCTACTTTACAAAACAAAAAGCTAGGAAATAAATGCCAAAAATTTTATATTCTTATCATTTTCAAATATTAAAATTGAATTTTTTATAAGTTAATACGCCAAACAATCAAACTTTAGAAATTTCTTTTATTAATTTTTTTATAAAAGGTTAATACTTCTCAATTTTATATAATTTTTGACGTCAATACTTTTACCTTATTGATAATTTATTCTTGTCCTACTGGAATTTAACCTGTTGATTTAACATGTGTTTTACCTATCTCCCATTTAATTTTTGTTTCAAACCAATTCTTATTGTAAGAAGCAAATAAAGATGATGGGAAATATTGAGTTCATGCACCATAGAAATATTTTTGGCAAGGTAACAAGATGTTAACAAATCATGTACACAGTAACCTCTAATTATAACCTTTTTCTATTGTTAGTTAGATAACAAAATTCAGTTAAATAAGGCTTTAATTGGAATCAAGACTTACAAGGGAAAGAAAATAGTGAGAAAAACTGAGTATAAATAATTAAATGTAAATGAAAACTTAAACATTTATTTTGTCTACTTTACAAAACAAAAATCAAGGAAATAAACGCCAGAAATTTTATTTTCTTTTAATTTTCGAATATTTAAATAGAATTTCTTATAAGTTAATACGTCAAACAATCAAACTTTAAAAATTTTGATTATTAAGTTTTTTTATAAGAGGTTAATACTTCTCAATTTTATATTATTTTTGACGTCAATACTTTTACCTTATTGATAAGTTATTCTTGTTCTACTGGAGTTGAACATTTTGAAATTAACTTGCGTTTTACCTATCCCTCATTGAATTTTTGTTTCAAACCAATTCTTATAGTAAGAAGCAAATAAAGATGATGAGAAATATTAGGTTCATGCACCATAGAAATATTTCTGGCAAGGTAACAAGATGTTCACAAATCATGTATACACCAACCACTAATCATCACCTTTTTCTATTGTTAGTTAGATAACAAAATTCGGTTAAATAATTCTTTACGTGGAATCAAGACTTATAACGGAAAGAAAATAGTGAGAAAAAATTAGTCAAAATAAATAAATGTAAATGAAAACTTAAATATTTTTTTGTCTACTTTACAAAACAAAAGGGTAGGAAATAAATACCAGAAATTTTATTTTCTTATTATTTTTAAATATTTAAATAGAATTTCTTATAACTTAATACGCCAAACAATCAAACTTTAGAAATTTGTTTTATTAAGTTTTTTATAAGAGGTTAATACTTCTCAATTTTATATAATTTTTGACGTCAATACTTTTACCTTATTGATAATTTTTTCTTTTCCTACTGGAATTTAACTTGTTGATTTAACTTGCGTTTTACCTATCTCCCATAGTATTTCTGTTTGAAACCAATTATTATAGTAAGAAGCAAATAAAGATGATGAGAAATATTGAGTTCATGCAACATAGAAATATTTCTGGCAAGGTAACAAGATGTTTAGAAAACATGTATACACCAACCTCTAATTATAACCTTTTTCTATTGTTAGTTAGATAACAAAATTCGGTTAAATAAGGCTTTACTTGGAATCAAGACGTACAAGGGAAAGAAAATAGTAAGAAAAATTGAGTAAAAATAATTAAATGTAAATGACAACTTAAACATTTTTATTGCCTACTTTACAAAACAAAAAGCTAGGAAATAAATGCCAGAAATTTTATATTCTTATCATTTTCAAATATTTAAATAGAATTTCTTATAAGTTAATACCCCAAACAATCAAACTTTAGAAATTTGTTTTATTAAGATTTTTATAAGAGGTTAATACTTCTCAATTTTATATAATTTTTGACGTCAATACTTTTACCTTATTGATAATTTATTCTTGTCCTACTGGAGTTTAACCTGTTGATTTAACATGTGTTTTACCTATCTCCCATTGAATTTTTGTTTCAAACCAATTCTTATAGTAAGAAGCAAATAAAGATGATGAGAAATATTAGGTTCATGCACCATAGAAATATTTCTGGCAAGGTAACAAGATGTTCACAAATCATGTATACACCAACCACTAATCATCACCTTTTTCTATTGTTAGTTAGATAACAAAATTCGGTTAAATAATTCTTTACTTGGAATCAAGACTTATAACGGAAAGAAAATAGTGAGAAAAAATTAGTCAAAATAAATAAATGTAAATGAAAACTTAAACATTTTTTTTGTCTACTTTATAAAACAAAAATCAAGGAAATAAATGCGAGAAATTTTATTTTCTTATAATTTTCAAATATTTAAATAGAATTTCTTATAAGTTAATACGCCAAACAATCAAACTTTAGAAATTTTGATTATTAAGTTTTTTATAAGAGGTTAATACTTCTCAATTTTATATAATTTTTTACATAAATACTTTTAACTTATTGATCATTTATTCTTGTTCTACTGGAATTGAACCTGTTCATATTAACAAGCGTTTTACCTATCTCCCATTGAATTTTTGTTTCAAACCAATTCTTATAGTAAGAAGCAAATAAAGATGATAAGAAATATTGAGTTCATGTACCATTGAAATATTTCTGGCAAGGTAACAAGATGTTTACAAATCATGTACACACTAACCTCTAATTATAACCTTTTTCTATTGTTAGTTAGATAACAAAATTCGGTTAAATAAGGCTTTACTTGGAATCAAGACTTACAAAGGAAAGAAAATAGTGAGAAAAATTGAGTAAAAATAATTAAATGTAAATGAAAACTTAAACATTTTATGTCTACTTTACAAAACAAAAAGCTAGGAAATAAATGCCAAAAATTTTATATTCTTATCATTTTCAAATATTAAAATTGAATTTTTTATAAGTTAATACGCCAAACAATCAAACTTTAGAAATTTCTTTTATTAATTTTTTTATAAAAGGTTAATACTTCTCAATTTTATATAATTTTTGACGTCAATACTTTTACCTTATTGATAATTTATTCTTGTCCTACTGGAATTTAACCTGTTGATTTAACATGTGTTTTACCTATCTCCCATTTAATTTTTGTTTCAAACCAATTCTTATTGTAAGAAGCAAATAAAGATGATGGGAAATATTGAGTTCATGCACCATAGAAATATTTTTGGCAAGGTAACAAGATGTTAACAAATCATGTACACAGTAACCTCTAATTATAACCTTTTTCTATTGTTAGTTAGATAACAAAATTCAGTTAAATAAGGCTTTAATTGGAATCAAGACTTACAAGGGAAAGAAAATAGTGAGAAAAACTGAGTATAAATAATTAAATGTAAATGAAAACTTAAACATTTATTTTGTCTACTTTACAAAACAAAAATCAAGGAAATAAACGCCAGAAATTTTATTTTCTTTTAATTTTCGAATATTTAAATAGAATTTCTTATAAGTTAATACGTCAAACAATCAAACTTTAAAAATTTTGATTATTAAGTTTTTTTATAAGAGGTTAATACTTCTCAATTTTATATTATTTTTGACGTCAATACTTTTACCTTATTGATAAGTTATTCTTGTTCTACTGGAGTTGAACATTTTGAAATTAACTTGCGTTTTACCTATCCCTCATTGAATTTTTGTTTCAAACCAATTCTTATAGTAAGAAGCAAATAAAGATGATGAGAAATATTAGGTTCATGCACCATAGAAATATTTCTGGCAAGGTAACAAGATGTTCACAAATCATGTATACACCAACCACTAATCATCACCTTTTTCTATTGTTAGTTAGATAACAAAATTCGGTTAAATAATTCTTTACGTGGAATTAAGACTTATAACGGAAAGAAAATAGTGAGAAAAAATTAGTCAAAATAAATAAATGTAAATGAAAACTTAAATATTTTTTTGTCTACTTTACAAAACAAAAGGGTAGGAAATAAATACCAGAAATTTTATTTTCTTATTATTTTTAAATATTTAAATAGAATTTCTTATAACTTAATACGCCAAACAATCAAACTTTAGAAATTTGTTTTATTAAGTTTTTTATAAGAGGTTAATACTTCTCAATTTTATATAATTTTTGACGTCAATACTTTTACCTTATTGATAATTTTTTCTTTTCCTACTGGAATTTAACTTGTTGATTTAACTTGCGTTTTACCTATCTCCCATAGTATTTCTGTTTGAAACCAATTATTATAGTAAGAAGCAAATAAAGATGATGAGAAATATTGAGTTCATGCAACATAGAAATATTTCTGGCAAGGTAACAAGATGTTTAGAAAACATGTATACACCAACCTCTAATTATAACCTTTTTCTATTGTTAGTTAGATAACAAAATTCGGTTAAATAAGGCTTTACTTGGAATCAAGACGTACAAGGGAAAGAAAATAGTAAGAAAAACTGAGTAAAAATAATTAAATGTAAATGAAAATTTAAACATTTTTTTTGTCTACTTTATAAAACAAAAATCAAGGAAATAAATGCCAGAAATTTTATTTTCTTATAATTTTCAAATATTTAAATAGAATTTCTTATAAGTTAATACGCCAAACAATCAAACTTTAGAAATTTTGATTATTAAGTTTTTTATAAGAGGTTAATACTTCTCAATTTTATATAATTTTTTACATCAATACTTTTAACTTATTGATCCTTTATTCTTGTTCTACTGGAATTGAACCTGTTCATATTAACAAGCGTTTTACCTATCTCCCATTGAATTTTTGTTTCAAACCAATTCTTATAGTAAGAAGCAAATAAAGATGATAAGAAATATTGAGTTCATGTACCATTGAAATATTTCTGGCAAGGTAACAAGATGTTTACAAATCATGTACACACTAACCTCTAATTATAACCTTTTTCTATTGTTAGTTAGATAACAAAATTCGGTTAAATAAGGCTTTAATTGGAATCAAGACTTACAAGGGAAAGAAAATAGTGAGAAAAACTAAGTATAAATAATTAAATGTAAATGAAAACTTAAACATTTATTTTGTCTACTTTACAAAACAAAAATCAAGGAAATAAATGCCAGAAATTTTATTTTCTTATAATTTTCAAATATTTAAATAGAATTTCTTATAAGTTAATACGCCAAACAATCAAACTTTAGAAATTTTGATGATTAAATTTTTTATAAGAGGTTAATACTTCTCAATTTTATATAATTTTTGACGTCAATACTTTTACCTTATTGATAATTTTTTCTTGTCCTACTGGAATTTGACCAGTTGATTTAACTTGCGTTTTACCTATCTCCCATAGTAATTCTGTTTCAAACCAATTCTTATAGTAAGAAGCAAATAAAGATGATGAGAAATATTGAGTTCATGCAACATAGAAATATTTCTGACAAGGTAACAAGATGTTTAGAAAACATGTATACACCAACCTCTAATAATAACCTTTTTCTATTGTTAGTTAGATAAGAAAATTCGATCAAGTCAAGCTTTACTTGGAATCAAGACTTATAAGGGAAAGAAAATAGTGACAAAAACTGAGTAAAAATAATTAAATGTAAATGAAAACTTAAACATTTGTTTGTCTACTTTACAAAACAAAAAGCTAGGAAATAAATGCCAGAAATTTTATATTCTTATCATTTTCAAATATTTAAATAGAAATTTTTATAAGTTAATACGCCAAACAATTAAACTTTAGAAATTTGTTTTATTATGTTTTTTATAAGAGGTTAATACTTCTCAATTTTATATAATTTTTGACGTCAATACTTTTACCTTATTGATAATTTATTCTTGTCCTACTGGAATTTAACCTGTTGATATTAACTAGCGTTTTACCTATCTCCCATTGAATTTTTGTTTCAAACCAATTCTTATAGTAAGAAGCAAATAAAGATGATAGGAAATATTGAGTTCATGCACCATAGAAATATTTCTGGCAAGGTAACAAGATGTTTACAAATCATGTACACACTAACCTCTAATTATAACCTTTTTCTATTGTTAGTTAGATAACAAAATTCAGTTAAATAAGGCTTTAATTGGAATCAAGACTTTCAAGGGAAAGAAAATAGTGAGAAAAACTGAGTACAAATAATTAAATGTAAATGAAAACTTAAACATTTTTTTGTCTACTTTACAAAACAAAATGCTAGGAAATAAATGAAAGAAATTTTATTTTCTTATAATTTTCGAATATTTAAATAGAATTTCTTATAAGTTAATACGCCAAACAATCAAACTTTAGAAATTTTGATTATTAAATTTTTTATACGAGGTTAATACTTCTCAATTTTATATAATTTTTTACATCAATACTTTTACCTTATTGATAAGTTATTCTTGTTCTACTAGAATTGAACATGTTGATATTAACAAGCGTTTTACCTATCTCCCATTGAATTTTTGTTTCAAACCAATTCTTATAGTAAGAAGCAAATAAAGATGATAAGAAATATTGAGTTCATGTACCATTGAAATCTTTCTGGCAAGGTAACAAGATGTTTACAAATCATGTACACACTAACCTCTAATTATAACCTTTTTCTATTGTTAGTTAGATAACAAAATTCGGTTAAATAAGGCTTTACTTGGAATCAAGACTTACAAAGGAAAGAAAATAGTGAGAAAAATTGAGTAAAAATAATTAAATGTAAATGAAAACTTAAACATTTTATGTCTACTTTACAAAACAAAAAGCTAGGAAATAAATGCCAAAAATTTTATATTCTTATCATTTTCAAATATTAAAATAGAGTTTTTTATAAGTTAATACGCCAAACAATCAAACTTTAGAAATTTTTTTTATTATGTTTTTTATAAGAGGTTAATACTTCTCAATTTTATATAATTTTTGACGTCAATACTTTTACCTTATTGATAATTTATTCTTGTCCTACTGGAATTTAACCTGTTGATATTAACTAGCGTTTTACCTATCTCCCATTGAATTTTTGTTTCAAACCAATTCTTATAGTAAGAAGCAAATAAAGATGATAGGAAATATTGAGTTCATGCACCATAGAAATATTTCTAGCAAGGTAACAAGATGTTTACAAATCATGTACACACTAACCTCTAATTATAACCTTTTTCTATTGTTAGTTAGATAACAAAATTCAGTTAAATAAGGCTTTAATTGGAATCAAGACTTTCAAGGGAAAGAAAATAGTGAGAAAAACTGAGTACAAATAATTAAATGTAAATGAAAACTTAAACATTTATTTTGTCTACTTTACAAAACAAAAATCAAGGAAATAAACGCCAGAAATTTTATTTTCTTTTAATTTTCGAATATTTAAATAGAATTTCTTATAAGTTAATACGTCAAACAATCAAACTTTAAAAATTTTGATTATTAAGTTTTTTTATAAGAGGTTAATACTTCTCAATTTTATATTATTTTTGACGTCAATACTTTTACCTTATTGATAAGTTATTCTTGTTCTACTGGAGTTGAACATTTTGATATTAACTTGCGTTTTACCTATCCCTCATTGAATTTTTGTTTCAAACCAATTCTTATAGTAAGAAGCAAATAAAGATGATGAGAAATATTAGGTTCATGCACCATAGAAATATTTCTGGCAAGGTAACAAGATGTTCACAAATCATGTATACACCAACCACTAATCATCACCTTTTTCTATTGTTAGTTAGATAACAAAATTCGGTTAAATAATTCTTTACTTGGAATCAAGACTTACAACGGAAAGAAAATAGTGAGAAAAAATTAGTCAAAATAAATAAATGTAAATGAAAACTTAAATATTTTTTTGTCTACTTTACAAAACAAAAGGGTAGGAAATAAATACCAGAAATTTTATTTTCTTATTATTTTTAAATATTTAAATAGAATTTCTTATAAGTTAATACGCCAAACAATCAAACTTTAGAAATTGGTTTTATTAAGTTTTTTATAAGAGGTTAATACTTCTCAATTTTATATAATTTTTGACGTCAATACTTTTACCTTATTGATAATTTTTTCTTTTCCTACTGGAATTTAACTTGTTGATTTAACTTGCGTTTTACCTATCTCCCATAGTATTTCTGTTTGAAACCAATTATTATAGTAAGAAGCAAATAAAGATGATGAGAAATATTGAGTTCATGCAACATAGAAATATTTCTGGCAAGGTAACAAGATGTTTAGAAAACATGTATACACCAACCTCTAATTATAACCTTTTTTTATTGTTAGTTAGATAACAAAATTCGGTTAAATAAGGCTTTACTTGGAATCAAGACGTACAAGGGAAAGAAAATAGTGAGAAAAACTGAGTAAAAATAATTAAATGTAAATGAAAATTTAAACATTTTTTTTGTCTACTTTACAAAACAAAAAGCTAGGAAATAAATGCCAGAAATTTTATTTTCTTATAATTTTCCAATATTTAAATAGAATTTGTTATAAGTTAATACGCCAAACAATCAAACTTTATAAATTTTGATTATTAGGTTTTTTATAAGAGGTTAATAATTCTCAATTTTATATAATTTTTTACGTCAATACTTTTACCTTATTGATAATTTATTCTTGTCCTACTGGAATTTAACCTGTTGATTTAACTTGCGTTTTACCTATCTCCCATTGAATTTTTGTTTCAAACCAATTCTTATTGTAAGAAGCAAATAAAGATGATGGGAAATATTGAGTTCACGCACCATAGAAATATTTCTGGCAAGGTAAAAAGATGTTTACAATTCATTTACACACAAACCTCTAATTATAACCTTTTTCTATTGTTAGTTAGATAACAAAATTCGGTTAAATAAGGATTTACTTGGAATCAAGACTTACAAAGGAAAGAAAATAGTGAGAAAAATTGAGTAAAAATAATTAAATGTAAATGAAAACTTAAACATTTGTTTGTCTACTTTACAAAACAAAAAGCTAGGAAATAAATGCCAGAAATTTTATATTCTTATCATTTTCAAATATTTAAATAGAAATTTTTATAAGTTAATACGCCAAACAATTAAACTTTAGAAATTTGTTTTATTATGTTTTTTATAAGAGGTTAATACTTCTCAATTTTATATAATTTTTGACGTCAATACTTTTACCTTATTGATAATTTATTCTTGTCTTACTGGAATTTAACCTGTTGATTTAACATGTGTTTTACCTATCTCCCATTGAATTTTTGTTTCAAACCAATTCTTATAGTAAGAAGCAAATAAAGATGATGGGAAATATTGAGTTCATGCACCATAGAAATATTTCTAGCAAGGTAACAAGATGTTTACAAATCATGTACACACTAACCTCTAATTATAACCTTTTTCTATTGTTAGTTAGATAACAAAATTCGGTTAAATAAGGCTTTACTTGGAATCAAGACATACAAAGGAAAGAAAATAGTGAGAAAAATTGAGTAAAAATAATTAAATGTAAATGAAAACTTAAACATTTTTATTTCCTACTTTACAAAACAAAAAGCTAGGAAATAAATGCTAGAAATTTTATATTCTTATCATTTTCAAATATTTAAATAGAATTTTTTATAAGTTAATACGCCAAACAATCAAGCTTTAGAAATTTGTTTTATTAAGTTTTTTATAAGAGGTTAACACTTCTCAATTTTATATAATTTTTGACGTCAATACTTTTACCTTATTGATAAGTTATTCTTGTTCTACTGGAGTTGAACATGTCGATATTAACTTGCGTTTTACCTATCTCCCAATGAATTTTTGTTTCAAACAAATTCTTATAGTAAGAAGCAAATAAAGATGATGGGAAATATTGAGTTCATGCACCATAGAAATATTTCTGGCAAGGTAACAAGATGTTTACAAATCATGTACACACTACCCTCTAATTATAACCTTTTTCTATTGTTAGTTAGATAACAAAATTCGGTTAAATAAGGCTTTACGTGGAATCAAGACTGACAAAGGAATGAAAATAGTGAGAAAAACTGAGTAAAAATAATTAAATGTAAATGAAAACTTAAACATTTATTTTGTCTACTTTATAAAACAAAAATCAAGGAAATAAACGCGAGAAATTTTATTTTCTTATAATTTTCCAATATTTAAATAGAATTCCTTATAAGTTAATACGCCAAACAATCAAACTTTCGAAATTTTGATGATTAAGTTTTTTATAAGAGGTTAATACTTCTCAATTTTATATAATTTTTGACGTCATAAATTTTACCTTATTGATAATTGTTTCTTCTCCTACTGGAATTTAACCTGTTGATTTAACTTGCGTTTTACATATCTCCCATAGTATTTCTGTTTCAACCCAATTCTTATAGCAAGAAGCAAATAAAGATGATGAGAAATATTGAGTTCATGCAACATAGAAATATTTCTGACAAGGTAACATGATGTTTTGAAAACATGTATACACCAACCTCTAATAATAACCTTTTTCTATTGTTAGATAGATAAGAAAATTCGGTTAAGTTTGGCTTTACTTGGAATTAAGACTTACAAGGGAAAGAAAATAGTGAGAAAAACTGAGTAAAAATAATTAAATGTAAATGAAAACTTAAAGATTTTTTTGTCTACTTTACAAAACAAAAAGCTAGGAGATAAATGCCAGAAATTTTATATTCTTATAATTTTCAAATATTTAAATAGAATTTCTTATAAGTTAATACGCCAAACAATCAAACTTTAGAAATTTGTTTTATTATGTTTTTTCTAAGAGGTTAATACTTCTCAATTTTATATAATTTTTGACGTCAATACTTTTACCTTATTGATAAGTTATTCTTGTTCTACTGGAAATTAACATGTTGATATTAACAAGCGTTTTACCTATCTCCCATTGAATTTTTGTTTCAAACCAATTCTTATAGTAAGAAGCAAATAAAGATGATGGGAAATATTGAGTTCATGCACCATAGAAATATTTCTGGCAAGGTAACAAGATGTTTACAAATCATGTACACACTAACCTCTAATTATAACCTTTTTCTATTGTTAGTTAGATAACAAAATTCGGTTAAATAAGGCTTTACGTGGAATCAAGACTTACAAAGAAATGAAAATAGTGAGAAAAACTGAGTAAAAATAATTAAATGTAAATGAAAACTTAAACATTTTTTTTGTCTACTTTATAAAAAAAAAATCAAGGACCAGAAATTTTATTTTCTTATAATTTTCCAATATTTAAATAGAATTCCTTTTAAGTTAATACGCCAAACAATCAAACTTTCGAAATTTTGATGATTAAATTTTTTATAAGAGGTTAATACTTCTCAATTTTATATAATTTTTGACGTCAATACTTTTACCTTATTGATAATTTTTTCTTGTCCTACTGGAATTTGACCAGTTGATTTAACTTGCGTTTTACCTATCTCCCATAGTAATTCTGTTTCAAACCAATTCTTATAGTAAGAAGCAAATAAAGATGATGAGAAATATTGAGTTCATGCAACATAGAAATATTTCTCACAAGGTAACAAGATGTTTAGAAAACATGTATACACCAACCTCTAATAATAACCTTTTTCTATTGTTAGTTAGATAAGAAAATTCGATCAAGTCAAGCTTTACTTGGAATCAAGACTCACAAGGGAAAGAAAATAGTGACAAAAACTGAGTAAAAATAATTAAATGTAAATGAAAACTTAAACATTTGTTTGTCTACTTTACAAAACAAAAAGCTAGGAAATAAATGCCAGAAATTTTATATTCTTATCATTTTCAAATATTTAAATAGAAATTTTTATAAGTTAATACGCCAAACAATTAAACTTTAGAAATTTGTTTTATTATGTTTTTTATAAGAGGTTAATACTTCTCAATTTTATATAATTTTTGACGTCAATACTTTTACCTTATTGATAATTTATTCTTGTCTTACTGGAATTTAACCTGTTGATTTAACATGTGTTTTACCTATCTCCCATTGAATTTTTGTTTCAAACCAATTCTTATAGTAAGAAGCAAATAAAGATGATGGGAAATATTGAGTTCATGCACCATAGAAATATTTCTGGCAAGGTAACAAGATGTTTACAAATCATGTACACACTAACCTCTAATTATAACCTTTTTCTATTGTTAGTTAGATAACAAAATTCGGTTAAATAAGGCTTTACTTGGAATCAAGACATACAAAGGAAAGAAAATAGTGAGAAAAATTGAGTAAAAATAATTAAATGTAAATGAAAACTTAAACATTTTTATTTCCTACTTTACAAAACAAAAAGCTAGGAAATAAATGCTAGAAATTTTATATTCTTATCATTTTCAAATATTTAAATAGAATTTTTTATAAGTTAATACGCCAAACAATCAAGCTTTAGAAATTTGTTTTATTAAGTTTTTTATAAGAGGTTAACACTTCTCAATTTTATATAATTTTTGACGTCAATACTTTTACCTTATTGATAAGTTATTCTTGTTCTACTGGGGTTGAGCATGTCGATATTAACTTGTGTTTTACCTATCTCCCAATGAATTTTTGTTTCAAACCAATTCTTATAGTAAGAAGCAAATAAAGATGATGGGAAATATTGAGTTCATGCACCATAGAAATATTTCTGGCAAGGTAACAAGATGTTTACAAATCATGTACACACTACCCTCTAATTATAACCTTTTTCTATTGTTAGTTAGATAACAAAATTCGGTTAAATAAGGCTTTACGTGGAATCAAGGCTGACAAAGGAATGAAAATAGTGAGAAAAACTGAGTAAAAATAATTAAATGTAAATGAAAACTTAAACATTTATTTTGTCTACTTTATAAAACAAAAATCAAGGAAATAAACGCGAGAAATTTTATTTTCTTATAATTTTCCAATATTTAAATAGAATTCCTTATAAGTTAATACGCCAAACAATCAAACTTTCGAAATTTTGATGATTAAGTTTTTTATAAGAGGTTAATACTTCTCAATTTTATATAATTTTTGACGTCATAAATTTTACCTTATTGATAATTGTTTCTTCTCCTACTGGAATTTAACCTGTTGATTTAACTTGCGTTTTACATATCTCCCATAGTATTTCTGTTTCAACCCAATTCTTATAGCAAGAAGCAAATAAAGATGATGAGAAATATTGAGTTCATGCAACATAGAAATATTTCTGACAAGGTAACATGATGTTTTGAAAACATGTATACACCAACCTCTAATAATAACCTTTTTCTATTGTTAGATAGATAAGAAAATTCGGTTAAGTTTGGCTTTACTTGGAATTAAGACTTACAAGGGAAAGAAAATAGTGAGAAAAACTGAGTAAAAATAATTAAATGTAAATGAAAACTTAAAGATTTTTTTGTCTACTTTACAAAACAAAAAGCTAGGAGATAAATGCCAGAAATTTTATATTCTTATAATTTTCAAATATTTAAATAGAATTTCTTATAAGTTAATACGCCAAACAATCAAACTTTAGAAATTTGTTTTATTATGTTTTTTCTAAGAGGTTAATACTTCTCAATTTTATATAATTTTTGACGTCAATACTTTTACCTTATTGATAATTTATTCTTGTCTTACTGGAATTTAACCTGTTGATTTAACATGTGTTTTACCTAACTCCCATTGAATTTTTGTTTCAATCCAATTCTTACAGAAAGAAGCAAATAAAGATGATGAGAAATGTTGAGTTCATGCACCATAGAAATATTTCTGGGAAGGTAACAAGATGTTTACAAATCATGTACACACCACCCAGTAATCATCACCTTTTTCTATTGTTAGTTAGATAACAAAATTCGGTTAAATAAGGCTTTACTTGGAATCAAGACTTACAAGGGAAAGAAAATAGTGAGAAAAACTGAGTAAAAAGAATTAAATGTAAATGAAAACTTAAACATTTGTTTTGTCTACTTTACCAAACAAAAAGTTAGGAAATAAACGCCAGAAATTTTATTTTCTTATAATTTTCGAATATTTAAATAGAATTTCTTATAAGTTAATATGTCAAACAATCAAACTTTAGAAATTTTGATTATTAAGTTTTTTATACGAGGTTAATACTTCTCAATTTTATAGAATTTTTGACGTCAATACTTTTACCTTATTGATAAGTTATTCTTGTTCTACTGGAGTTGAACATGTTGATATTAACTTGCGTTTTACCTATCTCCCAATGAATTTTTGTTTCAAACCAATTCATATAGTAAGAAGCAAATAAAGATGATGGGAAATATTGAGTTCATGCACCATAGAAATATTTCTGGCAAGGTAACAAGATGTTTACAAATCATGTACACACTAACCTCTAATTATAACCTTTTTCTATTGTTAGTTAGATAACAAAATTCGGTTAAATAAGGCTTTACTTGGAATCAAGACTTACAAAGGAAAGAAAATAGTGAGAAAAATTGAGTAAAAATAATTAAATGTAAATGAAAACATAAACATTTTTTTGTCTACTTTACAAAATAAAAATAAAGGAAATAAACGCCAAATATTTTATTTTCTTATAATTTTCCAATATTTAAATAAAATTTCTTATAAGTTAATACGCCAAACAATCAAACTTTAGAAATTTTGATTATTAAGTTTTTTATACGAGGTTAATACTTCTCAATTTTATATAATTTTTGACGTCAACACTTTTACCTTATTGATAAGTTATTCTTGTTTTACTGGAGTTGAACATGTTGATATTAACTTGTGTTTTACCTATCTCCCATTGAATTTTTGTTTCAAACCAATTCTTATAGTAAGAAGCAAATAAAGATGATGGGAAATATTGAGTTCACGCACAATAGAAATATTTCTCGCAAGGTAACAAGATGTTTACAAATCATGTATACACTAACCTCTAATAATAACCTTTTTCTATTGTTAGTTAGATAAGAAAATTCGGTTAAATAAGGCTTTACTTAGAATCAAGACTTACAAAGGAAAGAAAATAGTGAGAAAAATTGAGTAAAAATAATTAAATGTAAATGAAAACATAAACATTTTTATTGCCTACTTTACAAAACAAAAAGCTAGGAAATAAATGCCAGAAATTTTATATTCTTATCATTTTCAAATATTTAAATAGAATTTTTTATAAGTGAATACGCCAAACAATCAAACTTTAGAAATTTGTTTTATTAAGTTTTTTATAAGAGGTTAATACTTCTCAATTTTATATAATTTTTGACGTCAATACTTTTACCTTATTGATAATTTATTCTTGTCCTACTGAAATTTAACCTGTTGATTTAACATGTGTTTTACCTATCTCCAATTTAATTTTTGTTTCAATCCAATTCTTATAGTAAGAAGCAAATAAAGATGATGAGAAATGTTGAGTTCATGCACCATAGAAATATTTCTGGCAAGGTAACAAGATGTTTACAAATCATGTATATACCAACCACTAATCATCACCTTTTTCTATTGTTAGTTAGATAAAAAATTCGCTTAAATAAGGCTTTACTTGGAATCAAGACTTACAAGGGAAAGAAAATAGTGAGAAAAACTGAGTAAAAATAATTAAATGTAAATGAAAACTTAAACATTTTTTTTGTCTACCTTAAAAAATAAAAAGCTAGGAAATAAATACCAGAAATTTTATTTTCTTATAATTTTCAAATATTTAAATAGAATTTCTTATAACTTAATATGCCAAACAATCAAACTTTAGAAATTTTGATTGTTAAGTTTTTTATAAGAGGTTAATACTTCTCAATTTTATATAATTTTTGACGTCAATACTTTTACCTTATTGATAAGTTATTCTTGTTCTACTTGAGTTGAACATGTTGATATTAACTTGCGTTTTACCTATCTCCCATTGAATTTTTGTTTCAAACCAATTCTTATAGTAAGAAGCAAATAAAGATGATGGGAAATATTGAGTTCATGCACCATAGAAATATGTCTGGCAAGGTAACAAGATGTTTACAAATCATGTACACACTAACCTCTAATTATAACCATTTTCTATTGTTAGTTAGATAAGAAAATTCGGTTAAATAAAGCATTACTTGGAAAATCAAGACTTACAAAGAAAAGAAAATAGTGAGAAAAACTGAGTAAAAATAATTAAATGTAAATGAAAACTTAAACATTTTTTTTGTCTACTGTGCAAAACAAAAAGGCTAGGAAATAAATGCCGGAAATTTTATTTTCTTATAATTTTCGAATATTTAATTAGAATTTCTTATAAGTTAAAACGCCAAACAATTAAACTTTAGAAATTTTGATTATTAAGTTTTTTATAAGAGGTTAATACTTCTCAATTTTATATAATTTTTGACGTCAATACTTTTACCTTATTGATAAGTTATTCTTGTTCTACTGGAGTTGAACATGTTGATATTAACTTGCGTTTTACCTATCTCCCAATGAATTTTTGTTTAAAACCAATTCTTATAGTTAGAAGAAAATAAAGATGATGGGAAATATTCAGTTCATGCACCATAGAAATATTTCTGGCAAGGTACCAAGATGTTTACAAATCATGTACACACAAACCTCTAATTATAACCTTTTTCTATTGTTAGTTAGATAACAAAATTCGGTTAAATAAGGCTTTACGTGGAATCAAGACTTACAAAGGAATGAAAATAGTGAGAAAAACTGAGTAAAAATAATTAAATGTAAATGAAAACTTAAACATTTATTTTTTCTACTTTATAAAACAAAAATCAAGGAAATAAATGCCAGAAATTTTATTTTCTTATAATTTTCCAATATTTAAATAGAATGTCTTATAAGTTTATACGCCAAACAATCAAACTTTCGAAATTTTGATGATTAAGTTTTTTATAAGAGGTTAATACTTCTCAATTTTATATAATTTTTGACGTCAATACTTTTACCTTATTGATAATTTTTTCTTGTCCTACTGGAATTTAAAATGTTGATTTAACTTGCGTTTTACATATCTCCCATAGTATTTCTGTTTCAACCCAATTCTTATAGCAAGAAGCAAATAAAGGTGATGAGAAATATTGAGTTCATGCAACATAGAAATATTTCTAACAAGGTAACAAGATGTTTAGAAAACATGTATACACCAACCTCTAATAATAACCTTTTTCTATTGTTAGTTAGATAAGAAAATTCGGTTAAGTCAGGCTTTACTTGGAATCAAGACTTACAAGGGAAAGAAAATAGTGAGAAAAACTGAGTAAAAATAATTAAATGTAAATGAAAACTTAAACATTTTTTTTGTCTACTTTACAAAACAAAAATTTAGGAAATAAATGCCAGAAATTTTATTTTCTTATAATTTTCAAATATTTAAATAGAATTTCTTATATGTTAATATGCCAAACAATCAAACTTTAGAAAATTTGATTATTAAGTTTTTTATAAGATGTTAATACTTCTCAATTTTATATAATTTTTGACGTCAATACTTTTACTTTATTGATAATTTATTCTTGTCCTACTGATATTTAACCTGTTGATTTAACATGTCTTTTATCTATCTCCAATTTAATTTTTGTTTCAATCCAATTCTTATAGTAAGAAACAAATAAAGATGATGAGAAATGTTGAGTTCATGCACCATAGAAATATTTATGGCAAGGTAACAAGATGTTTACAAATCATGTATACACCAACCACTAATCATCACCTTTTTCTATTGTTAGGTAGATAACAAAATTCGATTAAATAAGGCTTTACTTGGAATAAAGACTTACAAGGGAAAGAAAATAGTGAGAAAAACTGAGTAAAAATAATTAAATGTAAATGAAAACTTAAACATTTTTTTGTCTACTTTACAAAACAAAATGCTAGGAAATAAATGAGAGAAATTTTATTTTCTTATAATTTTCAAATATTTAAATAGAATTTCTTATAAGTTAATACGTCAAACAATCAAACTTTAGAAATTTTGATTATTAAGTTTTTTATAAGAGGTTAATACTTCTCAATTTTATATAATTTTTGACGTCAATACTTTTACCTTTTTGATAATTTTTTTTTGTCCTACTAGAATTTAACCAGTTGATTTAACTTGCGTTTTACCTATCTCCCATAGTAATTCTGTTTCAAACCAATTCTTATAGTAAGAAGCAAATAAAGATGAAGAGAAATATTGAGTTCATGCAACATAGAAATATTTCTGGCAAGGTAACAAGATGTTTACAAATAATGTATACACCAACCACTAATCATCACCTTTTTCTATTGTTAGTTAGATAACAAAATTCGGTTAAATAAGGCTTTACTTGGAATCAAGACTTACAAGGGAAAGAAAATAGTGAGAAAAATTGAGTAAAAATAATTAAATGTAAATGAAAACTTAAACATTTTTTTGTCTACTTTACAAAACAAAATGCTAGGAAATAAATGCCAGAAATTTTATTTTCTTATAATTTTTGAATATTTAAATAGAATTCCTTATAAGTTAATACGCCAAACAATCAAACTTTAGAAATTTTGATTATTAAGTTTTTTATAAGAGGTTAATAATTCTCAATTTTATATAATTTTTGACGTCAATACTTTTACCTTATTGATAAGTTATTCTTGTCCTACTGGAATTTAACCTGTTGATTTAACATGTGTTTTACCTATCTCCCATTGAATTTTTGTTTCAAACCAATTCATATAGTAAGAAGCAAATAAAGATGATGGGAAATATTCAGTTCATGCACCATAGAAATATTTCTGGCAAGGTACCAAGATGTTTACAAATCATGTATACACCAACCACTAATCATCACCTTTTTCTATTGTTATTTAGATAACAAAATTCGGTTAAATAATTCTTTACGTGGAAGCAAGACTTACAAATGAATGAAAATAGTGAGAAAATCTGAGTAAAAATAATTAAATGTAAATGAAAACTTAAACATTTTTTTTGTCTACTTTACAAAACAAAAATTTAGGAAATAAATGCCAGAAATTTTATTTTCTTATAATTTTCAAATATTTAAATCGAATTTCTTATATGTTAATATGCCAAACAATCAAACTTTAGAAAATTTGATTATTAAGTTTTTTATAAGAGGTTAATACTTCTCAATTTTATATAATTTTTGACGTCAATACTTTTACCTTATTGATAATTTATTCTTGTCCTACTGTAATTTAACCTGTTGATTAACTTGCGTATTACATATCTCCCATAGTATTTCTGTTTCAACCCAATTCTTACAGCAAGAAGCAAATAAAGATGATGAGAAATATTGAGTTCATGCACCATAGAAATATTTCTAACAAGTTAACAAGATGTTTAGAAAACATGTATACACCAACCTCTAATAATAACCTTTTTCTATTGTTAGTTAGATAAGAAAATTCGGTTAAGTCAGGCTTTACTTGGAATCAAGACTTACAAGGGAAAGAAAATAGTGAGAAAAACTGAGTAAAAATAATTAAATGTAAATGAAAACTTAAACATTTATTTTTTCTACTTTATAAAACAAAAATCAAGGAAATAAATGCCAGAAATTTTATTTTCTTATAATTTTCCAATATTTAAATAGAATTCCTTATAAGTTTATACGCCAAACAATCAAACTTTCGAAATTTTGATGATTAAGTTTTTTATAAGAGGTTAATACTTCTCAATTTTATATAATTTTTGACGTCAATACTTTTACCTTATTGATAATTTTTTCTTGTCCTACTGGAATTTAACCTGTTGATTTAACTTGCGTTTTACCTATCTCCCAATGAATTTTTGTTTCAAACCAATTCTTATAGTAAGAAGAAAATAAAGATGATGGGAAATATTCAGTTCATGCACCATAGAAATATTTCTGGCAAGGTACCAAGATGTTTACAAATCATGTATACACCAACCACTAATCATCACCTTTTTCTATTGTTATTTACATAACAAAATTCGGTTAAATAATTCTTTACGTGGAATCAAGACTTACAAAGGAATGAAAATAGTGAGAAAAACTGAGTAAAAATAATTAAATGTAAATGAAAACTTAAACATTTATTTTTTCTACTTTATAAAACAAAAATCAAGGAAGTAAATGCCAGAAATTTTATTTTCCTATAATTTTCCAATATTTAAATAGAATGTCTTATAAGTTTATACGCCAAACAATCAAACTTTCGAAATTTTGATGATTAAGTTTTTTATAAGAGGTTAATACTTCTCAATTTTATATAATTTTTGACGTCAATACTTTTACCTTATTGATAATTTTTTCTTGTCCTACTGGAATTTAACCTGTTGATTTAACTTGCGTTTTACATATCTCCCATAGTATTTCTGTTTCAACCCAATTCTTACAGCAAGAAGCAAATAAAGATGATGAGAAATATTGAGTTCATGCACCATAGAAATATTTCTAACAAGTTAACAAGATGTTTAGAAAACATGTATACACCAACCTCTAATAATAACATTTTTCTATTGTTAGTTAGATAAGAAAATTCGGTTAAGTCGGGCTTTACTTGGAATCAAGACTTACAAGGGAAAGAAAATAGTGAGAAAAACTGAGTAAAAATAATTAAATGTAAATTAAAACTTAAACATTTATTTTTTCTACTTTACAAAACAAAATGCTAGGAAATAAATGCCAGAAATTTTATTTTCTTATAATTTTCCAATATTTAAATAGAATTCCTTATAAGTTTATACGCCAAACAATCAAACTTTCGAAATTTTGATGATTAAGTTTTTTTATAAGAGGTTAATACTTCTCAATTTTATATAATTTTTGATGTCAATACTTTTACCTTATTGATAATTTTTTCTTGTCCTACTGGAATTTAACCTGTTGATTTAACTTGCGTTTTACATATCTCCCATAGTATTTCTGTTTCAACCCAATTCTTACAGCAAGAAGCAAATAAAGATGATGAGAAATATTGAGTTCATGCACCATAGAAATATTTCTAACAAGTTAACAAGATGTTTAGAAAACATGTATACACCAACCTCTAATAATAACATTTTTCTATTGTTAGTTAGATAAGAAAATTCGGTTAAGTCGGGCTTTACTTGGAATCAAGACTTACAAGGGAAAGAAAATAGTGAGAAAAACTGAGTAAAAATAATTAAATGTAAATTAAAACTTAAACATTTATTTTTTCTACTTTACAAAACAAAATGCTAGGAAATAAATGCCAGAAATTTTATTTTCTTATAATTTTCCAATATTTAAATAGAATTCCTTATAAGTTTATACGCCAAACAATCAAACTTTCGAAATTTTGATGATTAAGTTTTTTTATAAGAGGTTAATACTTCTCAATTTTATATAATTTTTGATGTCAATACTTTTACCTTATTGATAATTTTTTCTTGTCCTACTGAAATTTAACCTGTTGATTTAACTTGCGTTTTACATATCTCCCATAGTATTTCTGTTTCAACCCAATTCTTATAGCAAGAAGCAAATAAAGATGATGAGAAATATTGAGTTCATGCAACATAGAATATTTCTGACAAGGTAACAAGATGTTTAGAAAACATGTATACACCAACCTCTAATAATAATCTTTTTCTATTTTTAGTTAGATAACAAAATTCGGTTAAATAAGGCTTTACTTGGAATCAAGACTTACAAGGGAAAGAAAATAATGAGAAAAACTTAGTAAAAATAATTAAATGTAAATGAAAACTTAAACATTTTTTTTCTACTTTACAAAACAAAATTCTAGGAAATAAATGACAGAAATTTTATTTTCATATAATTTTCGAATATTTAAATAGAATTTCTTATAAGTTAATATGCCAAACAATCAAACTTTAGAAATTTTGATTATTAAGTTTTTTATAATAGGTTAATACTTCTAAATTTTATATAATTTTTGACGTCAATACTTTTACCTTATTGATAATTTATTCTTGTTCTACTGGAGTTGAACATGTCGATATTAACTTGCGTTTTACCTATCTCCCAATGAATTTTTGTTTCAAACCAATTCTTATAGTAAGATGAAAATAAAGATGATGGGAAATATTCAGTTCATGCACCATAGAAATATTTCTGGCAAGGTACCAAGATGTTTACAAATCATGTATACACCAACCATTAATCATCACCTTTTTCTATTGTTATTTAGATAACAAAATTCGGTTAAATAATTCTTTACGTGGAATCAAGACTTACAAAGGAATGAAAATAGTGAGAAAAACTGAGTAATAATAATTAAATGTAAATGAAAACTTAAACATTTATTTTTTCTACTTTATAAAACAAAAATCAAGGAAGTAAATGCCAGAAATATTATTTTCTTATAATTTTCCAATATTTAAATAGAATGTCTTATAAGTTTATACGCCAAACAATCAAACTTTCGAAATTTTGATGATTAAGTTTTTTATAAGAGGTTAATACTTCTCAATTTTATATCATTTTTGACGTCAATACTTTTACCTTATTGATAATTTATTCTTGTCCTACTAGAATTTAACCTGTTGATTTAACATGTGTTTTACTTATCTCCCATTGATTTTTGTTTCAAACCAATTCTTATAGTAAGAAGCAAATAAAGATGATGGGAAATATTGAGTTCATGCAACATAGAATATTTCTGGTAAGGTAACAAGATGTTTACATATCATGTATACACCAACCACTAATCATCACCTTTTTCTATTGTTAGTTAGATAACAAAATTCGGTTAAATAAGGCTTTACTTGGAATCAAGACTTACAAGGGAAAGAAAATAGTGAGAAAAATTGAGTAAAAATAATTAAATGTAAATGAAAACTTAAACATTTTTTTGTCTACTTTACAAAACAAAATGCTAGGAAATAAATGAGAGAAATTTTATTTTCTTATAATTTTTGAATATTTAAATAGAATTACTTATAAGTTAATACGCCAAACAATCAAACTTTAGAAATTTTGATTATTAAGTTTTTTATAAGAGGTTAATAATTCTCAATTTTATATAATTTTTGACGTCAATACTTTTACCTTATTGATAATTTATTCTTGTCCTACTAGAATTTAACCTGTTGATTTAACATGTGTTTTACTTATCTCCCATTGATTTTTGTTTCAAACCAATTCTTATAGTAAGAAGCAAATAAAGATGATGAGAAATATTGAGTTCATGCACCATCGAAATATTTCTGGCAAGGTAACAAAATGTTTAGAAATCATGTATACACCAACCACTAATCATCACCTTTTTCTATTGTTAGTTAGATAACAAAATTCGGTTAAATAAGGCTTTACTTGGAATCAAGACTTACAAGGGAAAGAAAATAGTGAGAAAAATTGAGTAAAAATAATTAAATGTAAATGAAAACTTAAACATTTTTTTGTCTACTTTACAAAACAAAATGCTAGGAAATAAATGCCAGAAATTTTATTTTCTTATAATTTTTGAATATTTAAATAGAATTCCTTATAAGTTAATACGCCAAACAATCAAACTTTAGAAATTTTGATTATTAAGTTTTTTATAAGAGGTTAATAATTCTCAATTTTATATAATTTTTGACGTCAATACTTTTACCTTATTGATAAGTTATTCTTGTCCTACTGGAATTTAACCTGTTGATTTAACATGTGTTTTACCTATCTCCCATTGAATTTTTGTTTCAAACCAATTCATATAGTAAGAAGCAAATAAAGATGATGGGAAATATTCAGTTCATGCACCATAGAAATATTTCTGGCAAGGTACCAAGATGTTTACAAATCATGTATACACCAACCACTAATCATCACCTTTTTCTATTGTTATTTAGATAACAAAATTCGGTTAAATAATTCTTTACGTGGAATCAAGACTTACAAAGGAATGAAAATAATGAGAAAAATTGAGTAATAATAATTAAATGTAAATGAAAACTTAAACATTTTTATTGCCTACTTTACAAAACAAAAAGCTAGGAAATAAATGCCAGAAATTTTATATTCTTATCATTTTCAAATATTTAAATAGAATTTTTTATAAGTGAATACGCCAAACAATCAAACTTTAGAAATTTGTTTTATTAAGTTTTTTATAAGAGGTTAATACTTCTCAAGTTTATATAATTTTTGACGTCAATACTTTTACCTTATTGATAATTTATTCTTTTCCTACTGAAATTTAACCTCTTGATTTAACATGTGTTTTACCTATCTCCAATTTAATTTTTGTTTCAATCCAATTCTTATAGTAAGAAGCAAATAAAGATGATGAGAAATGTTGAGTTCATGCACCATAGAAATATTTCTGGCAAGGTAACAAGATGTTTACAAATCATGTATACACCAACCACTAACCATCACCTATTTCTATTGTTAGTTAGATAACAAAATTCGGTTAAATAAGGCTTTACTTGGAATCAAGACTTACAAAGGAATGAAAATAGTAAGAAAAACTGAGTAAAAATAATTAAATGTAAATGAAAACTTAAACATTTTTTTGTCTACTTTACAAAATAAAAATAAAGGAAATAAACGCCAAAAATTTTATTTTCTTATAATTTTCCAATATTTAAATAGAATTTCTTATAAGTTAATACGCCAAACAATCAAACTTTAGAAATTTTGATTATTAAGTTTTTTATACGAGGTTAATACTTCTCAATTTTATATAATTTTTGACGTCAACACTTTTACCTTATTGATAAGTTATTCTTGTTTTACTGGAGTTGAACATGTTGGTATTAACTTGTGTTTTACCTATCTCCCATTGAATTTTTGTTTCAAACCAATTCTTATAGTAAGAAGCAAATAAAGATGATGGGAAATATTGAGTTCACGCACAATAGAAATATTTCTCGCAAGGTAACAAGATGTTTACAAATCATGTATACACTAACCTCTAATAATAACCTTTTTCTATTGTTAGTTAGATAAGAAAATTCGGTTAAATAAGGCTTTACTTGGAATCAAGACTTACAAAGGAAAGAAAATAGTGAGAAAAATTGAGTAAAAATAATTAAATGTAAATGAAAACATAAACATTTTTATTCCCTACTTTACAAAACAAAAAGCTAGGAAATAAATGCCAAAAATTTTATATTCTTATCATTTTCAAATATTTAAATAGAATTTTTTATAAGTGAATACGCCAAACAATCAAACTTTAGAAATTTGTTTTATTATGTTTTTTATAAGAGGTTAATACTTCTCAATTTTATATAATTTTTGACGTCAATACTTTTACCTTATTGATAATTTATTCTTGTCCTACTGAAATTTAACCTGTTGATTTAACATGTGTTTTACCTATCTACAATTTAATTTTTGTTTCAATCCAATTCTTATAGTAAGAAGCAAATAAAGATGATGAGAAATGTTGAGTTCATGCACCATAGAAATATTTCTGGCAAGGTAACAAGATGTTTACAAATCATGTATACACCAACCACTAATCATCACCTTTTTCTATTGTTAGTTAGATAACAAAATTCGGTTAAATAAGGCTTTACTTGGAATCAAGACTTACAAGGGAAAGAAAATAGTGAGAAAAACTGAGTAAAAATAATTAAATGTAAATGAAAACTTAAACATTTTTTTTGTCTACCTTAAAAAATAAAAAGCTAGGAAATAAATACCAGAAATTTTATTTTCTTATAATTTTCAAATATTTAAATAGAATTTCTTATAAGTTAATATGCCAAACAATCAAACTTTAGAAATTTTGATTGTTAAGTTTTTTATAAGAGGTTAATACTTCTCAATTTTATATAATTTTTGACGTCAATACTTTTACCTTATTGATAAGTTATTCTTGTTCTACTTGAGTTGAACATGTTGATATTAACTTGCGTTTTACCTATCTCCCATTGAATTTTTGTTTCAAACCAATTCTTATAGTAAGAAGCAAATAAAGATGATGGGAAATATTGAGTTCATGCACCATAGAAATATGTCTGGCAAGGTAACAAGATGTTTACAAATCATGTACACACTAACCTCTAATTATAACCATTTTCTATTGTTAGTTAGATAAGAAAATTCGGTTAAATAAAGCTTTACTTGGAAAATCAAGACTTACAAAGAAAAGAAAATAATGAGAAAAACTGAGTAAAAATAATTAAATGTAAATGAAAACTTAAACATTTTTTTTGTCTACTGTGCAAAACAAAAAGGCTAGGAAATAAATGCCGGAAATTTTATTTTCTTATAATTTTCGAATATTTAATTAGAATTTCTTATAAGTTAAAACGCCAAACAATTAAACTTTAGAAATTTTGATTATTAAGTTTTTTATAAGAGGTTAATACTTCTCAATTTTATATAATTTTTGACGTCAATACTTTTGCCTTATTGATAAGTTATTCTTGTTCTACTGGAGTTGAACATGTTGATATTAACTTGCGTTTTACCTATCTCCCATATAATTTTTGTTTCAAACCAATTCTTATAGTAAGAAGCAAATAAAGATGATGGGAAATATTGAGTTCATGCACCATAGAAATATTTCTGGCAAGGTAACAAGATGTTTACAAATCATGTACACACAAACCTCTAATTATAACCTTTTTCTATTGTTAGTTAGATAACAAAATTCGGTTAAATAAGGCTTTACGTGGAATCAAGACTTACAAAGGAATGAAAATAGTGAGAAAAACTGAGTAAAAATAATTAAATGTAAATGAAAACTTAAACATTTATTTTTTCTACTTTATAAAACAAAAATCAAGGAAATAAATGCCAGAAATTTTATTTTCTTATAATTTTCCAATCTTTAAATAGAATGTCTTATAAGTTTATACGCCAAACAATCAATCTTTCGAAATTTTGATGATTAAGTTTTTTATAAGAGGTTAATACTTCTCAATTTTATATAATTTTTGACGTCAATACTTTTACCTTATTGATAATTTTTCTTGTCCTACTGGAATGTAAAATGTTCATTTAACTTGCGTTTTACATATCTCCCATAGTATTTCTGTTTCAACCCAATTCTTATAGCAAGAAGCAAATAAAGGTGATGAGAAATATTGAGTTCAAGCAACATAGAAATATTTCTAACAAGGTAACAAGATGTTTAGAAAACATGTATACACCAACCTCTAATAATAACCTTTTTCTATTGTTAGTTAGATAAGAAAATTCGGTTAAGTCAGGCTTTACTTGGAATCAAGACTTACAAGGGAAAGAAAATAGTGAGAAAATCTGAGTAAAAATAATTAAATGTAAATGAAAACTTAAACATTTTTTTTGTCTACTTTACAAAACAAAAATTTAGGAAATAAATGCCAGAAATTTTATTTTCTTATAATTTTCAAATATTTAAATCGAATTTCTTATATGTTAATATGCCAAACAATCAAACTTTAGAAAATTTGATTATTAAGTTTTTTATAAGAGGTTAATACTTCTCAATTTTATATAATTTTTGACGTCAATACTTTTACCTTATTGATAATTTATTCTTGTCCTACTGAAATTTAACCTGTTGATTTAACATGTGTTTTACCTATCTACAATTTAATTTTTGTTTCAATCCAATTCTTATAGTAAGAAGCAAATAAAGATGATGAGAAATGTTGAGTTCATGCACCATAGAAATATTTCTGGCAAGGTAACAAGATGTTTACAAATCATGTATACACCAACCACTAATCATCACCTTTTTCTATTGTTAGTTAGATAACAAAATTCGGTTAAATAAGGCTTTACTTGGAATCAAGACTTACAAGGGAAAGAAAATAGTGAGAAAAACTGAGTAAAAATAATTAAATGTAAATGAAAACTTAAACATTTTTTTTGTCTACCTTAAAAAATAAAAAGCTAGGAAATAAATACCAGAAATTTTATTTTCTTATAATTTTCAAATATTTAAATAGAATTTCTTATAAGTTAATATGCCAAACAATCAAACTTTAGAAATTTTGATTGTTAAGTTTTTTATAAGAGGTTAATACTTCTCAATTTTATATAATTTTTGACGTCAATACTTTTACCTTATTGATAAGTTATTCTTGTTCTACTTGAGTTGAACATGTTGATATTAACTTGCGTTTTACCTATCTCCCATTGAATTTTTGTTTCAAACCAATTCTTATAGTAAGAAGCAAATAAAGATGATGGGAAATATTGAGTTCATGCACCATAGAAATATGTCTGGCAAGGTAACAAGATGTTTACAAATCATGTACACACTAACCTCTAATTATAACCATTTTCTATTGTTAGTTAGATAAGAAAATTCGGTTAAATAAAGCTTTACTTGGAAAATCAAGACTTACAAAGAAAAGAAAATAATGAGAAAAACTGAGTAAAAATAATTAAATGTAAATGAAAACTTAAACATTTTTTTTGTCTACTGTGCAAAACAAAAAGGCAAGGAAATAAATGCCGGAAATTTTATTTTCTTATAATTTTCGAATATTTAATTAGAATTTCTTATAAGTTAAAACGCCAAACAATTAAACTTTAGAAATTTTGATTATTAAGTTTTTTATAAGAGGTTAATACTTCTCAATTTTATATAATTTTTGACGTCAATACTTTTACCTTATTGATAAGTTATTCTTGTTCTACTGGAGTTGAACATGTTGATATTAACTTGCGTTTTACCTATCTCCCATTGAATTTTTGTTTCAAACCAATTCTTATAGTAAGAAGCAAATAAAGATGATGGGAAATATTGAGTTCATGCACCATAGAAATATTTCTGGCAAGGTAACAAGATGTTTACAAATCATATACACACAAACCTCTAATTATAACCTTTTTCTATTGTTAGTTAGATAACAAAATTCGGTTAAATAAGGCTTTACGTGGAATCAAGACTTACAAAGGAATGAAAATAGTGAGAAAAACTGAGTAAAAATAATTAAATGTAAATGAAAACTTAAACATTTATTTTTTCTACTTTATAAAACAAAAATCAAGGAAATAAATGCCAGAAATTTTATTTTCTTATAATTTTCCAATATTTAAATAGAATGTCTTATAAGTTTATACGCCAAACAATCAAACTTTCGAAATTTTGATGATTAAGTTTTTTATAAGAGGTTAATACTTCTCAATTTTATATAATTTTTGACGTCAATACTTTTACCTTATTGATAATTTTTCTTGTCCTACTGGAATTTAAAATGTTGATTTAACTTGCGTTTTACATATCTCCCATAGTATTTCTGTTTCAACCCAATTCTTATAGCAAGAAGCAAATAAAGGTGATGAGAAATATTGAGTTCAAGCAACATAGAAATATTTCTAACAAGGTAACAAGATGTTTAGAAAACATGTATACACCAACCTCTAATAATAACCTTTTTCTATTGTTAGTTAGATAAGAAAATTCGGTTAAGTCAGGCTTTACTTGGAATCAAGACTTACAAGGGAAAGAAAATAGTGAGAAAATCTGAGTAAAAATAATTAAATGTAAATGAAAACTTAAACATTTTTTTTGTCTACTTTACAAAACAAAAATTTAGGAAATAAATGCCAGAAATTTTATTTTCTTATAATTTTCAAATATTTAAATCGAATTTCTTATATGTTAATATGCCAAACAATCAAACTTTAGAAAATTTGATTATTAAGTTTTTTATAAGATGTTAATACTTCTCAATTTTATATAATTTTTGACGTCAATACTTTTACCTTATTTATAATTTATTCTTGTCCTACTGATATTTAACCTGTTGATTTAACATGTGTTTTATCTATCTCTAATTTAATTTTTGTTTCAATCCAATTCTTATAGTAAGAAACAAATATAGATGATGAGAAATGTTGAGTTCATGCACCATAGAAATATTTCTGGCAAGGTAACAAGATGTTTACAAATCATGTATACACCAACCACTAATCATCACCTTTTTCTATTGTTAGGTAGATAACAAAATTCGGTTAAATAAGGCTTTACTTGGAATCAAGACTTACAAGTGAAAGAAAATAGTGAGAAAAACTGAGTAAAAATAATTAAATGTAAATGAAAACTTAAACATTTTTTTTTCTACTTTAAAAAATAAAAAGCTAGGAAATAAATGCCAGAAATTTTATTTTCTTATAATTTTCAAATATTTAAATAGAATTTCTTATAAGTTAATACGCCAAACAATCAAACTTTAGAAATTTTGATTATTAAGTTTTTTATAAGAGGTTAATACTTCTCAATTTTATATAATTTTTGACGTCAATACTTTTACCTTATTGATAATTTATTCTTGTCCTACTAGTTTTTAACTTGTTGATTTAACATGTGTTTTACTTATCTCCCATTGATTTTTGTTTCAAACCAATTCTTATAGTAAGAAGCAAATAAAGATGATGAGAAATACTGAGTTCATGCACCATCAAAATATTTCTGGCAAGGTAACAAGATGTTTACAAATCATGTATACACCAACCACTAATCATCACCTTTTTCTATTGTTAGTTAGATAACAAAATTCGGTTAAATAAGGCTTTACTTGGAATCAAGACTTACAAGGGAAAGAAAATAGTGAGAAAAACTAAGTAAAAATAATTAAATGTAAATGAAAACTTAAACATTTTTTTGTCTACTTTAAAAAACAAAAAGTTAGGAAATAAATGCCAGAAATTTTATTTTCTTATAATTTTCAAATATTTAAATAGTATTTCTTATAAGTTAATATGCCAAACAATCAAACTTTAGAAATTTTGATTATTAAGTTTTTTATAATAGGTTAATACTTCTCAATTTTATATAATTTTTGACGTCAATACTTTTACCTTATTGATAAGTTATTCTTGTTCTACTAGAGTTGAACATGTCGATATTAACTTGCGTTTTACCTATCTCGCAATGAATATTTGTTTCAAACCAATTCTTATAGTAAGAAGAAAATAAAGATGATGGGAAATATTGAGTTCATGCACCATAGAAATATTTCTGGCAAGGTACCAAGATGTTTACAAATCATGTATACACCAACCACTAATCATCACCTTTTTCTATTGTTATTTAGATAACAAAATTCGGTTAAATAATTCTTTACGTGGAATCAAGACTTACAAAGGAATGAAAATAGTGAGAAAAACTGAGTAAAAATAATTAAATGTAAATGAAAACTTAAACATTTATTTTTTCTACTTTATAAAACAAAAATCAAGGAAATAAATGCCAGAAATTTTATTTTCTTATAATTTTCCTATATTTAAATAGAATGTCTTATAAGTTAATATGCCAAACAATCAAACTTTAGAAATTTTGATTATTAAGTTTTTTATAATAGGTTAATACTTCTCAATTTTATATAATTTTTGACGTCAATACTTTTACCTTATTGATAAGTTATTCTTGTTCTACTAGAGTTGAACATGTCGATATTAACTTGCGTTTTACCTATCTCGCAATGAATATTTGTTTCAAACCAATTCTTATAGTAAGAAGAAAATAAAGATGATGGGAAATATTCAGTTCATGCACCATAGAAATATTTCTGGCAAGGTACCAAGATGTTTACAAATCATGTATACACCAACCACTAATCATCACCTTTTTCTATTGTTATTTAGATAACAAAATTCGGTTAAATAATTCTTTACGTGGAATCAAGACTTACAAAGGAATGAAAATAGTGAGAAAAACTGAGTAAAAATAATTAAATGTAAATGAAAACTTAAACATTTATTTTTTCTACTTTATAAAACAAAAATCAAGGAAATAAATGCCAGAAATTTTATTTTCTTATAATTTTCCTATATTTAAATAGAATGTCTTATAAGTTTATACGCCAAACAATCAAACTTTCGAAATTTTGATGATTAAGTTTTTTATAAGAGGTTAATACTTCTCAATTTTATATAATTTTTGACGTCAAGACTTTTACCTTATTGATAATTTTTTCTTGTCCTACTGGAATTTAACCTGTTGATTTAACTTGCGTTTTACATATCTCCCATAGTATTTCTGTTTCAAACCAATTCTTATAGCAAGAAGCAAATAAAGATGATGAGAAATATTGAGTTCATGCAACATAGAAATATTTCTGACAAGGTAACAAGATGTTTAGAAAACATGTATACACCAACCTCTAATAATAACCTTTTTCTATTGTTAGTTAGATAAGAAAATTCGGTTATGTCAGGCATTACTTGGAATCAAGACTTACAAGGGAAAGAAAATAGTTAGAAAAACTGAGTAAAAATAATTAAATGTAAATTAAAACTTAAACATTTTTTTGTCTACTTTACAAAACAAAATGCTAGGAAATAAATGACAGAAATATTATTTTCTTATAATTTTCGAATATTTAAATAGAATTTCTTATAAGTTAATACGCCAAACAATCAAACATTTGAAATTTTGATTATTAAGTTTTTTATAAGAGGTTAATACTTCTCAATTTTATATAATTTTTGACGTCAATACTTTTACCTTATTGATAATTTATTCTTGTTCTACTAGAGTTGAACATGTCGATATTAACTTGCGTTTTACCTATCTCGCAATGAATATTTGTTTCAAACCAATTCTTATAGTAAGAAGAAAATAAAGATGATGGGAAATATTCAGTTCATGCACCATAGAAATATTTCTGGCAAGGTACCAAGATGTTTACAAATCATGTATACACCAACCACTAATCATCACCTTTTTCTATTGTTATTTAGATAACAAAATTCGGTTAAATAATTCTTTACGTGGAATCAAGACTTACAAAGGAATGAAAATAGTGAGAAAAACTGAGTAAAAATAATTAAATGTAAATGAAAACTTAAACATTTATTTTTTCTACTTTATAAAACAAAAATCAAGGAAATAAATGCCAGAAATTTTATTTTCTTATAATTTTCCTATATTTAAATAGAATGTCTTATAAGTTAATATGCCAAACAATCAAACTTTAGAAATTTTGATTATTAAGTTTTTTATAATAGGTTAATACTTCTCAATTTTATATAATTTTTGACGTCAATACTTTTACCTTATTGATAAGTTATTCTTGTTCTACTAGAGTTGAACATGTCGATATTAACTTGCGTTTTACCTATCTCGCAATGAATATTTGTTTCAAACCAATTCTTATAGTAAGAAGAAAATAAAGATGATGGGAAATATTCAGTTCATGCACCATAGAAATATTTCTGGCAAGGTACCAAGATGTTTACAAATCATGTATACACCAACCACTAATCATCACCTTTTTCTATTGTTATTTAGATAACAAAATTCGGTTAAATAATTCTTTACGTGGAATCAAGACTTACAAAGGAATGAAAATAGTGAGAAAAACTGAGTAAAAATAATTAAATGTAAATGAAAACTTAAACATTTATTTTTTCTACTTTATAAAACAAAAATCAAGGAAATAAATGCCAGAAATTTTATTTTCTTATAATTTTCCTATATTTAAATAGAATGTCTTATAAGTTTATACGCCAAACAATCAAACTTTCGAAATTTTGATGATTAAGTTTTTTATAAGAGGTTAATACTTCTCAATTTTATATAATTTTTGACGTCAAGACTTTTACCTTATTGATAATTTTTTCTTGTCCTACTGGAATTTAACCTGTTGATTTAACTTGCGTTTTACATATCTCCCATAGTATTTCTGTTTCAAACCAATTCTTATAGCAAGAAGCAAATAAAGATGATGAGAAATATTGAGTTCATGCAACATAGAAATATTTCTGACAAGGTAACAAGATGTTTAGAAAACATGTATACACCAACCTCTAATAATAACCTTTTTCTATTGTTAGTTAGATAAGAAAATTCGGTTATGTCAGGCATTACTTGGAATCAAGACTTACAAGGGAAAGAAAATAGTTAGAAAAACTGAGTAAAAATAATTAAATGTAAATGAAAATTTAAACATTTATTTTTTCTACTTTATAAAACAAAAATCAAGGAAGTAAATGCCAGAAATTTTATTTTCTTATAATTTTCCAATATTTAAACAGAATTCCTTATAAGTTTATACGCCAAACAATCAAACTTTCGAAATTTTGATGATTAAGTTTTTTATAAGAGGTTAATACTTCTCAATTTTATATAATTTTTGACGTCAATACTTTTACCTTATTGATAATTTTTTCTTGTCCTACTGGAATTTAACCTGTTGATTTAACTTGCGTTTTACATATCTCCCATAATATTTCTGTTTCAACCCAATTCTTATAGCAAGAAGCAAATAAAGATGATGAGAAATATTGAGTTCATGCAACATAGAATATTTCTGACAAGGTAACAAAATGTTTAGAAAACATGTATACACCAACCTCTAATAATAACCTTTTTCTATTGTTAGTTAGATAACAAAATTCGGTTAAATAAGGCTTTACTTGGAATCAAGACTTACAAGGGAAAGAAAATAGTAAGAAAAATTGAGTAAAAATAATTAAATGTAAATGAAAACTTAAACATTTTTTTTGTCTACTTTACAAAACAAAAAGTTAGGAAATAAATGCCAGAAATTTTATTTTCTTATAATTTTCAAATATTTAAATAGAATTTCTTATAAGTTAATATGCCAAACAATAAACTTTAGAAATTTTGATTATTAAGTTTTTTATAAGTGGTTAACACTTCTCAATTTTATATAATTTTTGACGTCAATACTTTTACCTTATTGATAATTTATTCTTGTTCTACTGGAGTTGAACATGTCGATATTAACTTGCGTTTTACCTATCTCCCAATGAATTTTTGTTTCAAACCAATTCTTATAGTAAGAAGAAAATAAAGATGATGGGAAATATTCAGTTCATGCACCATAGAAATATTTCTGGCAAGGTACCAAGATGTTTACAAATCATGTATACACCAACCACTAATCATCACCTTTTTCTATTGTTATTTATATAACAAAATTCGGTTAAATAATTCTTTACGTGGAATCAAGACTTACAAAGGAATGAAAATAGTGAGAAAAACTGAGTAAAAATAATTAAATGCAAATGAAAACTTAAACATTTATTTTTTCTACTTTATAAAACAAAAATCAAGGAAGTAAATGCCAGTAATTTTATTTTCTTATAATTTTCCAATATTTAAACAGAATGTCTTATAAGTTTATACGCCAAACAATCAAACTTTCGAAATTTTGATGATTAAGTTTTTTATAAGAGGTTAATACTTCTCAATTTTATATAATTTTTGACGTCAATACTTTTACCTTATTGATAATTCTTTCTTGTCCTACTGGAATTTAACCTGTTGATTTAACTTGCGTTTTACATATCTCCCATAGTATTTCTGTTTCAACCCAATTCTTACAGCAAGAAGCAAATAAAGATGATGAGAAATATTGAGTTCATGCACCATAGAAATATTTCTAACAAGTTAACAAGATGTTTAGAAAACATGTATACACCAACCTCTAATAATAACATTTTTCTATTGTTAGTTAGATAAGAAAATTCGGTTAAGTCAGGCTTTACTTGGAATCAAGACTTACAAGGGAAAGAAAATAGTGAGAAAAACTGAGTAAAAATAATTAAATGTAAATGAAAATTTAAACATTTATTTTTTCTACTTTATAAAACAAAAATCAAGGAAGTAAATGCCAGAAATTTTATTTTCTTATAATTTTCCAATATTTAAACAGAATTCCTTATAAGTTTATACGCCAAACAATCAAACTTTCGAAATTTTGATGATTAAGTTTTTTATAAGAGGTTAATACTTCTCAATTTTATATAATTTTTGACGTCAATACTTTTACCTTATTGATAATTTTTTCTTGTCCTACTGGAATTTAACCTGTTGATTTAACTTGCGTTTTACATATCTCCCATAGTATTTCTGTTTCAACCCAATTCTTATAGCAAGAAGCAAATAAAGATGATGAGAAATATTGAGTTCATGCAACATAGAATATTTCTGACAAGGTAACAAAATGTTTAGAAAACATGTATACACCAACCTCTAATAATAACCTTTTTCTATTGTTAGTTAGATAACAAAATTCGGTTAAATAAGGCTTTACTTGGAATCAAGACTTACAAGGGAAAGAAAATAGTAAGAAAAATTGAGTAAAAATAATTAAATGTAAATGAAAACTTAAACATTTTTTTTGTCTACTTTACAAAACAAAAAGTTAGGAAATAAATGCCAGAAATTTTATTTTCTTATAATTTTCAAATATTTAAATAGAATTTCTTATAAGTTAATATGCCAAACAATAAACTTTAGAAATTTTGATTATTAAGTTTTTTATAAGTGGTTAACACTTCTCAATTTTATATAATTTTTGACGTCAATACTTTTACCTTATTGATAATTTATTCTTGTTCTACTGGAGTTGAACATGTCGATATTAACTTGCGTTTTACCTATCTCCCAATGAATTTTTGTTTCAAACCAATTCTTATAGTAAGAAGAAAATAAAGATGATGGGAAATATTCAGTTCATGCACCATAGAAATATTTCTGGCAAGGTACCAAGATGTTTACAAATCATGTATACACCAACCACTAATCATCACCTTTTTCTATTGTTATTTATATAACAAAATTCGGTTAAATAATTCTTTACGTGGAATCAAGACTTACAAAGGAATGAAAATAGTGAGAAAAACTGAGTAAAAATAATTAAATGCAAATGAAAACTTAAACATTTATTTTTTCTACTTTATAAAACAAAAATCAAGGAAGTAAATGCCAGTAATTTTATTTTCTTATAATTTTCCAATATTTAAATAGAATGTCTTATAAGTTTATACGCCAAACAATCAAACTTTCGAAATTTTGATGATTAAGTTTTTTATAAGAGGTTAATACTTCTCAATTTTATATAATTTTTGACGTCAATACTTTTACCTTATTGATAATTCTTTCTTGTCCTACTGGAATTTAACCTGTTGATTTAACTTGCGTTTTACATATCTCCCATAGTATTTCTGTTTCAACCCAATTCTTACAGCAAGAAGCAAATAAAGATGATGAGAAATATTGAGTTCATGCACCATAGAAATATTTCTAACAAGTTAACAAGATGTTTAGAAAACATGTATACACCAACCTCTAATAATAACATTTTTCTATTGTTAGTTAGATAAGAAAATTCGGTTAAGTCAGGCTTTACTTGGAATCAAGACTTACAAGGGAAAGAAAATAGTGAGAAAAACTGAGTAAAAATAATTAAATGTAAATGAAAACTTAAACATTTATTTTTTCTGCTTTATAAAACAAAAATCAAGTAAATGCCAGAAATTTTATTTTCTTATAATTTTCCAATATTTAAATAGAATGTCTTATAAGTTTATACGCCAAACAATCAAACTTTCGAAATTTTGATGATTAAGTTTTTTATAAGAGGTTAATACTTCTCAATTTTATATAATTTTTGACGTCAATACTTTTACCTTATTGATAATTTTTTCTTGTCCTACTGGAATTTAACCTGTTGATTTAACTTGCGTTTTACCTATCTCCCATAGTATTTCTGTTTCAACCCAATTCTTACAGCAAGAAGCAAATAAAGATGATGAGAAATATTGAGTTCATGCACCATAGAAATATTTCTAACAAGTTAACAAGATGTTTAGAAAACATGTATACACCAACCTCTAATAATAACATTTTTCTATTGTTAGTTAGATAAGAAAATTCGGTTAAGTCAGGCTTTACTTGGAATCAAGACTTACAAGGGAAAGAAAATAGTGCGAAAAACTTAGTAAAAATAATTAAATGTAAATTAAAACTTAAACATTTATTTTTTCTACTTTACAAAACAAAATTCTAGGAAATAAATGCCAGAAATTTTATTTTCTTATAATTTTCCAATATTTAAATAGAATTCCTTATAAGTTTATACGCCAAACAATCAAACTTTCGAAATTTTGATGATTAAGTTTTTTTATAAGAGGTTAATACTTCTCAATTTTATATAATTTTTTATGTCAATACTTTTACCTTATTGATAATTTTTTCTTGTCCTACTGAAATTTAACCTGTTGATTTAACTTGCGTTTTACATATCTCCCATAGTATTTCTGTTTCAACCCAATTCTTATAGTAAGAAGCAAATAAAGATGATGGGAAATATTGAGTTCATGCAACATAGAATATTTCTGGTAAGGTAACAAGATGTTTACATATCATGTATACACCAACCACTAATCATCACCTTTTTCTATTGTTAGTTAGATAATAAAATTCGGTTAAATAAGGCTTTACTTGGAATCAAGACTTACAAGGGAAAGAAAATAGTGAGAAAAATTGAGTAAAAATAATTAAATGTAAATGAAAACTTAAACATTTTTTTGTCTACTTTACAAAACAAAATGCTAGGAAATAAATGAGAGAAATTTTATTTTCTTATAATTTTTGAATATTTAAATAGAATTACTTATAAGTTAATATGCCAAACAATCAAACTTTAGAAATTTTGATTATTAAGTTTTTTATAAGAGGTTAATAATTCTCAATTTTATATAATTTTTGACGTCAATACTTTTACCTTATTGATAATTTATTCTTGTCCTACTAGAATTTAACCTGTTGATTTAACGTGTGTTTTACTTATCTCCCATTGATTTTTGTTTCAAACCAATTCTTATAGTAAGAAGCAAATAAAGATGATGAGAAATATTGAGTTCATGCACCATCGAAATATTTCTGGCAAGGTAACAAAATGTTTAGAAATCATGTATACACCAACCACTAATCATCACCTTTTTCTTTTGTTAGTTAGATAACAAAATTCGGTTAAATAAGGCTTTACTTGGAATCAAGACTTACAAGGGAAAGAAAATAGTGAGAAAAACTGAGTAAAAATAATTAAATGTAAATGAAAACTTAAACATTTATTTTTTCTACTTTACAAAACAAAATGCTAGGAAATAAATGCCAGAAATTATATTTTCTTATAATTTTCCAATATTTAAATAGAATTCCTTAGAAGTTTATACGCCAAACAATCAAACTTTCGAAATTTTGATGATTAAGTTTTTTATAAGAGGTTAATAATTCTCAATTTTATATAATTTTTGACGTCAATACTTTTACCTTATTGATAATTTTTTCTTGTCCTACTGGAATTTAACTTGTTGATTTAACTTGTGTTTTACCTATCTCCCAATGAATTTTTGTTTCAAACCAATTCTTATAGTAAGAAGCAAATAAAGATGATGTGAAATATTGAGTTCATGCACCATAGAAATATTTCTCGCAAGGAAACAAGATGTTTACAAATCATGTACACACAAACCTCTAATTATAACCTTTTTCTATTCTTAGTTAGATAACAAAATTCTGTTAAATAAGGCTTTACGTGGAATCAAGACTTACACAGGAATGAAAATAGTGAGAAAAACTGAGTAAAAATAATTAAATGTAAATGAAAACTTAAACATTTATTTTTTTCTACTTTATAAAACAAAAATCAAGGAAATAAATGCCAGAAATTTTATTTTCTTATAATTTTCCAATATTTAAATAGAATGTCTTATAAGTTTATACGCCAAACAATCAAACTTTCGAAATTTTGATGATTAAGTTTTTTATAAGAGGTTAATACTTCTCAATTTTATATAATTTTTGACGTCAATACTTTTACCTTATTGATAATTTTTTCTTGTCCTACTGGAATTTAACCAGTTGATTTAACTTGCGTTTTACATATCTCCCATAGTATTTCTCTTTCAACCCAATTCTTATAGCAAGAAGCAAATAAAGATGATGAGAAATATTGAGTTCATGCAACATAGAAATATTTCTAACAAGGTAACAAGATGTTTAGAAAACATGTATACACCAACCTCTAATAATAACCTTTTTCTATTATTAGTTCGATAAGAAAATTCGGTTAAATAATTCTTTACGTGGAATCAAGACTTACAAAGGAATGAAAATAGTGAGAAAAACTGAGTAATAATAATTAAATGTAAATGAAAACTTAAACATTTATTTCTTCTACTTTATAAAACAAAAATCAAGGAAGTAAATGCCAGAAATTTTATTTTCTTATAATTTTCCAATATTTAAATAGAATGTCTTATAAGTTTATACGCCAAACAATCAAACTTTCGAAATTTTGATGATTAAGTTTTTTATAAGAGGTTAATACTTCTCAATTTTATATAATTTTTGACGTCAATACTTTTACCTTATTGATAATTTATTCTTGTCCTACTAGAATTTAACCTGTTGATTTAACATGTGTTTTACTTATCTCCCATTGATTTTTGTTTCAAACCAATTCTTATAGTAAGAAGCAAATAAAGATGATGGGAAATATTGAGTTCATGCAACATAGAATATTTCTGGTAAGGTAACAAGATGTTTACATATCATGTATACATCAACCACTAATCATCACCTTTTTCTATTGTTAGTTAGATAACAAAATTCGGTTAAATAAGGCTTTACTTGGAATCAAGACTTACAAGGGAAAGAAAATAGTGAGAAAAATTGAGTAAAAATAATTAAATGTAAATGAAAACTTAAACATTTTTTTGTCTACTTTACAAAACAAAATTCTAGGAAATAAATGAGAGAAATTTTATTTTCTTATAATTTTTGAATATTTAAATAGAATTACTTATAAGTTAATACGCCAAACAATCAAACTTTAGAAATTTTGATTATTAAGTTTTTTATAAGAGGTTAATAATTCTCAATTTTATATAATTTTTGACGTCAATACTTTTACCTTATTGATAATTTATTCTTGTCCTACTAGAATTTAACCTGTTGATTTAACGTGTGTTTTACTTATCTCCCATTGATTTTTGTTTCAAACCAATTCTTATAGTAAGAAGCAAATAAAGATGATGAGAAATATTGAGTTCATGCACCATCGAAATATTTCTGGCAAGGTAACAAAATGTTTAGAAATCATGTATACACCAACCACTAATCATCACCTTTTTCTATTGTTAGTTAGATAACAAAATTCGGTTAAATAAGGCTTTACTTGGAATCAAGACTTACAAGGGAAAGAAAATAGTGAGAAAAACTGAGTAAAAATAATTAAATGTAAATGAAAACTTAAACATTTATTTTTTCTACTTTACAAAACAAAATGCTAGGAAATAAATGCCAGAAATTATATTTTCTTATAATTTTCCAATATTTAAATAGAATTCCTTAGAAGTTTATACGCCAAACAATCAAACTTTCGAAATTTTGATGATTAAGTTTTTTATAAGAGGTTAATAATTCTCAATTTTATATAATTTTTGACGTCAATACTTTTACCTTATTGATAATTTTTTCTTGTCCTACTGGAATTTAACTTGTTGATTTAACTTGCGTTTTACCTATCTCCCAATGAATTTTTGTTTCAAACCAATTCTTATAGTAAGAAGCAAATAAAGATGATGTGAAATATTGAGTTCATGCACCATAGAAATATTTCTCGCAAGGTAACAAGATGTTTACAAATCATGTACACACAAACCTCTAATTATAACCTTTTTCTATTCTTAGTTAGATAACAAAATTCTGTTAAATAAGGCTTTACGTGGAATCAAGACTTACACAGGAATGAAAATAGTGAGAAAAACTGAGTAAAAATAATTAAATGTAAATGAAAACTTAAACATTTATTTTTTTCTACTTTATAAAACAAAAATCAAGGAAATAAATGCCAGAAATTTTATTTTCTTATAATTTTCCAATATTTAAATAGAATGTCTTATAAGTTTATACGCCAAACAATCAAACTTTCGAAATTTTGATGATTAAGTTTTTTATAAGAGGTTAATACTTCTCAATTTTATATAATTTTTGACGTCAATACTTTTACCTTATTGATAATTTTTTCTTGTCCTACTGGAATTTAACCAGTTGATTTAACTTGCGTTTTACATATCTCCCATAGTATTTCTCTTTCAACCCAATTCTTATAGCAAGAAGCAAATAAAGATGATGAGAAATATTGAGTTCATGCAACATAGAAATATTTCTAACAAGGTAACAAGATGTTTAGAAAACATGTATACACCAACCTCTAATAATAACCTTTTTCTATTATTAGTTCGATAAGAAAATTCGGTTAAATAATTCTTTACGTGGAATCAAGACTTACAAAGGAATGAAAATAGTGAGAAAAACTGAGTAATAATAATTAAATGTAAATGAAAACTTAAACATTTATTTTTTCTACTTTATAAAACAAAAATCAAGGAAGTAAATGCCAGAAATTTTATTTTCTTATAATTTTCCAATATTTAAATAGAATGTCTTATAAGTTTATACGCCAAACAATCAAACTTTCGAAATTTTGATGATTAAGTTTTTTATAAGAGGTTAATACTTCTCAATTTTATATAATTTTTGACGTCAATACTTTTACCTTATTGATAATTTATTCTTGTCCTACTAGAATTTAACCTGTTGATTTAACATGTGTTTTACTTATCTCCCATTGATTTTTGTTTCAAACCAATTCTTATAGTAAGAAGCAAATAAAGATGATGGGAAATATTGAGATCATGCAACATAGAATATTTCTGGTAAGGTAACAAGATGTTTACATATCATGTATACACCAACCACTAATCATCACCATTTTCTATTGTTAGTTAGATAACAAAATTCGGTTAAATAAGGCTTTACTTGGAATCAAGACTTACAAGGGAAAGAAAATAGTGAGAAAAATTGAGTAAAAATAATTAAATGTAAATGAAAACTTAAACATTTTTTTGTCTACTTTACAAAACAAAATGCTAGGAAATAAATGAGAGAAATTTTATTTTCTTATAATTTTTGAATATTTAAATAGAATTACTTATAAGTTAATACGCCAAACAATCAAACTTTAGAAATTTTGATTATTAAGTTTTTTATAAGAGGTTAATAATTCTCAATTTTATATAATTTTTGACGTCAATACTTTTACCTTATTGATAATTTATTCTTGTCCTACTAGAATTTAACCTGTTGATTTAACATGTGTTTTACTTATCTCCCATTGATTTTTGTTTCAAACCAATTCTTATAGTAAGAAGCAAATAAAGATGATGAGAAATATTGAGTTCATGCACCATCGAAATATTTCTGGCAAGGTAACAAAATGTTTAGAAATCATGTATACACCAACCACTAATCATCACATTTTTCTATTGTTAGTTAGATAACAAAATTCGGTTAAATAAGGCTTTACTTGGAATCAAGACTTACAAGGGAAAGAAAATAGTGAGAAAAACTGAGTAAAAATAATTAAATGTAAATGAAAACTTAAACATTTATTTTTTCTACTTTACAAAACAAAATGCTAGGAAATAAATGAGAGAAATTTTATTTTCTTATAATTTTTGAATATTTAAATAGAATTACTTATAAGTTAATACGCCAAACAATCAAACTTTAGAAATTTTGATTATTAAGTTTTTTATAAGAGGTTAATAATTCTCAATTTTATATAATTTTTGACGTCAATACTTTTACCTTATTGATAATTTATACTTGTCCTACTAGAATTTAACCTGTTGATTTAACGTGTGTTTTACTTATCTCCCATTGATTTTTGTTTCAAACCAATTCTTATAGTAAGAAGCAAATAAAGATGATGAGAAATATTGAGTTCATGCACCATCGAAATATTTCTGGCAAGGTAACAAAATGGTTAGAAATCATGTATACACCAACCACTAATCATCACCTTTTTCTATTGTTAGTTAGATAACAAAATTCGGTTAAATAAGGCTTTACTTGGAATCAAGACTTACAAGGGAAAGAAAATAGTGAGAAAAACTGAGTAAAAATAATTAAATGTAAATGAAAACTTAAACATTTATTTTTTCTACTTTACAAAACAAAATGCTAGGAAATAAATGCGAGAAATTATATTTTCTTATAATTTTCCAATATTTAAATAGAATTCCTTAGAAGTTTATACGCCAAACAATCAAACTTTCGAAATTTTGATGATTAAGTTTTTTATAAGAGGTTAATAATTCTCAATTTTATATAATTTTTGACGTCAATACTTTTACCTTATTGATAATTTTTTCTTGTCCTACTGGAATTTAACTTGTTGATTTAACTTGCGTTTTACCTATCTCCCAATGAATTTTTGTTTCAAACCAATTCTTATAGTAAGAAGCAAATAAAGATGATGTGAAATATTGAGTTCATGCACCATAGAAATATTTCTCGCAAGGTAACAACATGTTTACAAATCATGTACACACAAACCTCTAATTATAACCTTTTTCTATTCTTAGTTAGATAACAAAATTCTGTTAAATAAGGCTTTACGTGGAATCAAGACTTACACAGGAATGAAAATAGTGAGAAAAACTGAGTAAAAATAATTAAATGTAAATGAAAACTTAAACATTTATTTTTTTCTACTTTATAAAACAAAAATCAAGGAAATAAATGCCAGAAATTTTATTTTCTTATAATTTTCCAGTATTTAAATAGAATGTCTTATAAGTTTATACGCCAAACAATCAAACTTTCGAAATTTTGATGATTAAGTTTTTTATAAGAGGTTAATACTTCTCAATTTTATATAATTTTTGACGTCAATACTTTTACCTTATTGATAATTTTTTCTTGTCCTACTGGAATTTAACCTGTTGATTTAACTTGCGTTTTACATATCTCCCATAGTATTTCTCTTTCAACCCAATTCTTATAGCAAGAAGCAAATAAAGATGATGAGAAATATTGAGTTCATGCAACATAGAAATATTTCTAACAAGGTAACAAGATGTTTAGAAAACATGTATACACCAACCTCTAATAATAACCTTTTTCTATTATTAGTTCGATAAGAAAATTCGGTTAAATAATTCTTTACGTGGAATCAAGACTTACAAAGGAATGAAAATAGTGAGAAAAACTGAGTAATAATAATTAAATGTAAATGAAAACTTAAACATTTATTTTTTCTACTTTATAAAACAAAAATCAAGGAAGTAAATGCCAGAAATTTTATTTTCTTATAATTTTCCAATATTTAAATAGAATGTCTTATAAGTTTATACGCCAAACAATCAAACTTTCGAAATTTTAATGATTAAGTTTTTTATAAGAGGTTAATACTTCTCAATTTTATATAATTTTTGACGTCAATACTTTTACCTTATTGATAATTTATTCTTGTCCTACTAGAATTTAACCTGTTGATTTAACATGTGTTTTACTTATCTCCCATTGATTTTTGTTTCAAACCAATTCTTATAGTAAGAAGCAAATAAAGATGATGGGAAATATTGAGATCATGCAACATAGAATATTTCTGGTAAGGTAACAAGATGTTTACATATCATGTATACACCAACCACTAATCATCACCTTTTTCTATTGTTAGTTAGATAACAAAATTCGGTTAAATAAGGCTTTACTTGGAATCAAGACTTACAAGGGAAAGAAAATAGTGAGAAAAATTGAGTAAAAATAATTAAATGTAAATGAAAACTTAAACATTTTTTTGTCTACTTTACAAAACAAAATGCTAGGAAATAAATGAGAGAAATTTTATTTTCTTATAATTTTTGAATATTTAAATAGAATTACTTATAAGTTAATACGCCAAACAATCAAACTTTAGAAATTTTGATTATTAAGTTTTTTATAAGAGGTTAATAATTCTCAATTTTATATAATTTTTGACGTCAATACTTTTACCTTATTGATAATTTATTCTTGTCCTACTAGAATTTAACCTGTTGATTTAACATGTGTTTTACTTATCTCCCATTGATTTTTGTTTCAAACCAATTCTTATAGTAAGAAGCAAATAAAGATGATGAGAAATATTTAGTTCATGCACCATCGAAATATTTCTGGCAAGGTAACAAAATGTTTAGAAATCATGTATACACCAACCACTAATCATCACCTTTTTCTATTGTTAGTTAGATAACAAAATTCGGTTAAATAAGGCTTTACTTGGAATCAAGACTTACAAGGGAAAGAAAATAGTGAGAAAAACTGAGTAAAAATAATTAAATGTAAATGAAAACTTAAACATTTATTTTTTCTACTTTACAAAACAAAATGCTAGGAAATAAATGCGAGAAATTATATTTTCTTATAATTTTCCAATATTTAAATAGAATTCCTTAGAAGTTTATACGCCAAACAATCAAACTTTCGAAATTTTGATGATTAAGTTTTTTATAAGAGGTTAATAATTCTCAATTTTATATAATTTTTGACGTCAATACTTTTACCTTATTGATAATTTTTTCTTGTCCTACTGGACTTTAACCTGTTGATTTAACTTGCGTTTTACCTATCTCCCATTGAATTTTTGTTTCAAACCAATTCTTATAGTAAGAAGCAAATAAAGATGATGTGAAATATTGAGTTCATGCACCATAGAAATATTTCTCGCAAGGTAACAAGATGTTTACAAATCATGTACACACAAACCTCTAATTATAACCTTTTTCTATTCTTAGTTAGATAACAAAATTCTGTTAAATAAGGCTTTACGTGGAATCAAGACTTACAAAGGAATGAAAATAGTGAGAAAAACTGAGTAAAAATAATTAAATGTAAATGAAAACTTAAACATTTATTTTTTTCTACTTTATAAAACAAAAATCAAGGAAATAAATGCCAGAAATTTTATTTTCTTATAATTTTCCAATATTTAAATAGAATGTCTTATAAGTTTATACGCCAAACAATCAAACTTTCGAAATTTTGATGATTAAGTTTTTTATAAGAGGTTAATACTTCTCAATTTTATATAATTTTTGACGTCAATACTTTTACCTTATTGATAAGTTATTCTTGTTCTACTAGAGTTGAACATGTTGATATTAACTAGCGTTTTACCTATCTCCCATTGAATTTTTGTTTCAAACCAATACTTATAGTAAGAAGCAAATAAAGATGATGGGAAATATTGAGTTCATGCAACATAGAATATTTCTGTCAAGGTAACAAGATGTTTACAAATCATGTACACACTAACCTCTAATTATCACCTTTTTCTATTGTTAGTTAGATAACAAAATTCGGTTAAATAAGTCTTTACGTCGAATGAAGACTTACAAAGGAATGAAAATAGTGAGAAAAACTGAGTAAAAATAATTAAATGTAAATGAAAACTTAAACATTTATTTTGTCTACTTTATAAAACAAAAATCAAGGAAATAAATGCCAGAAATTTTATTTTCTTATAATTTTCCAATATTTAAATAGAATTTCTTATAAGTTAATACGCCAAACAATCAAACTTTAGAAATTTTGATTATTAAGTTTTTTATAAGAGGTTAATACTTCTCAATTTTATATAATTTTTGACGTCAATACTTTTACCTTATTGATAAGTTATTCTTGTTTTACTGGAATTGAACATGTTGATATTAACTAGCGTTTTACCTATCTCCCATTGAATTTTTGTTTCAAACCAATACTTATAGTAAGAAGCAAATAAAGATGATGGGAAATATTGAGTTCATGCAACATAGAATATTTCTGGCAAGGTAACAAGATGTTTACATATCATGTATACACCAACCACTAATCATCACCTTTTTTCTATTGTTAGTTAGATAACAAAATTCGGTTAAATAAGGCTTTACTTGGAATCAAGACTTACAAGGGAAAGAAAATAGTGAGAAAAATTGAGTAAAAATAATTAAATGTAAATGAAAACTTAAACATTTTTTTGTCTACTTTACAAAACAAAATGCTAGGAAATAAATGAGAGAAATTTTATTTTCTTATAATTTTTGAATATTTAAATAGAATTTCTTATAAGTTAATACGCCAAACAATCAAACTTTAGAAATTTTTATTATTAAGTTTTTTATAAGAGGTTAATACTTCTCAATTTTATATAATTTTTGACGTCAATACTTTTACCTTATTGATAATTTATTCTTGTCCTACTAGAATTTAACCTGTTGATTTAACATGTGTTTTACTTATCTCCCATTGATTTTTGTTTCAAACCAATTCTTATAGTAAGAAGCAAATAAAGATGATGAGAAATATTGAGTTCATGCACCATCGAAATATTTCTGGCAAGGTAACAAAATGTTTACAAATCATGTATACACCAACCACTAATCATCACCTCTTTCTATTTTTAGTTAGATAACAAAATTCGGTTAAATAAGGCTTTACTTGGAATCAAGACTTACAACGGAAAGAAAATAGTGAGAAAAACTAAGTAAAAATAATTAAATGTAAATGAAAACTTAAACATTTTTTTTGTCTACTTTACAAAACAAAAAGTTAGGAAATAAATGCCAGAAATTTTATTTTCTTATAATTTTCAAATATTTAAATAGAATTTCTTATAAGTTAATATGCCAAACAATCAAACTTTAGAAATTTTGATTATTAAGTTTTTTATAAGAGGTTAACACTTCTCAATTTTATATAATTTTTGACGTCAATACTTTTACCTTATTGATAAGTTATTCTTGTTCTACTGGAGTTGAACATGTCGATATTAACTTGCGTTTTACCTATCTCCCAATGAATTTTTGTTTCAAACCAATTCTTATAGTAAGAAGAAAATAAAGATGATGGGAAATATTCAGTTCATGCACCATAGAAATATTTCTGGCAAGGTACCAAGATGTTTACAAATCATGTATACACCAACTACTAATCATCACCTTTTTCTATTGTTATTTAGATATCAAAATTCGGTTAAATAATTCTTTTCGTGGAATCAAGACTTACAAAGGAATGAAAATAGTGAGAAAAACTGAGTAAAAATAATTAAATGTAAATGAAAACATAAACATTTATTTTTTCTACTTTATAAAACAACAATCAAGGAAGTAAATGCCAGAAATTTTATTTTCTTATAATTTTCCAATATTTAAATAGAATTCCTTATAAGTTTATACGCCAAACAATCAAACTTTCGAAATTTTGATGATTAAGTTTTTTATAAGAGGTTAATACTTCTCAATTTTATATAATTTTTGACGTCAATACTTTTACCTTATTGATAATTTTTTCTTGTCCTACTGGAATTTAACCTGTTGATTTAACTTGCGTTTTACCTATCTCCCATTGAATTTTTGTTTCAAACCAATTCTTATAGTAAGAAGCAAATAAAGATGATGTGAAATATTGAGTTCATGCACCATAGAAATATTTCTGGCAAGGTAACAAGATGTTTACAAATCATGTACACATAAACCTCTAATTATAACCTTTTTCTATTCTTAGTTAGATAACAAAATTCTGTTAAATAAGGCTTTACGTGGAATCAAGACTTACAAAGGAATGAAAATAGTGAGAAAAACTGAGTAAAAATAGTTAAATGTAAATGAAAACTTAAACATTTATTTTTTTCTACTTTATAAAACAAAAATCAAGGAAATAAATGCCAGAAATATTATTTTCTTATAATTTTCCAATATTTAAATAGAATGTCTTATAAGTTTATACGCCAAACAATCAAACTTTCGAAATTTTGATGATTAAGTTTTTTATAAGAGGTTAATACTTCTCAATTTTATATAATTTTTGACGTCAATACTTTTACCTTATTGATAATTTTTTCTTGTCCTACTGGAATTTAACCTGTTGATTTAACTTGCGTTTTACATATCTCCCATAGTATTTCTCTTTCAACCCAATTCTTATAGCAAGAAGCAAATAAAGATGATGAGAAATATTGAGTTCATGCAACATAGAAATATTTCTAACAAGGTAGCAAGATGTTTAGAAAACATGTATACACCAACCTCTAATAATAACCTTTTTCTATTATTAGTTAGATAAGAAAATTAGGTTAAGTCAGGCATTACTTGGAATCAAGACTTACAAGGGAAAGAAAATAGTGAGAAAAACTGAGTAAAAATAATTAAATGTAAATGAAAACTTAAACATTTTTTTGTCTACTTTACAAAACAAAATGCTAGGAAATAAATGACAGAAATTTTATTTTCTTATAATTTTCGAATATTTAAATAGAATTTCTTATAAGTTAATACGCCAAACAATCAAACTTTAGAAATTTTGATTATTAAGTTTTTTATAAGAGGTTAATACTTCTCAATTTTATATAATTTTTGACGTCAATACTTTTACCTTATTGATAATTTATTCTTGTCCTACTAGAATTTAACCTGTTGATTTAACATGTGTTTTACTTATCTCCCATTGAATTTTTGTTTCAAACCAATTCTTATAGTAAGAAGCAAATAAAGATGATGAGAAATATTGAGTTCATGCACCATAGAAATATTTCTGGCTAGGTAACAAGATGTTTACAAATCATGTATACACCAACCACTAATCATCACCTCTTTCTATTTTTAGTTAGATAACAAAATTCGGTTAAATAAGGCTTTACTTGGAATCAAGACTTACAAGGGAAAGAAAATAGTGAGAAAAACTGAGTAAAAATAATTAAATGTAAAAGAAAACTTAAACATTTTTTTTGTCTACTTTACAAAACAAAAAGTTAGGAAATAAATGCCAGAAATTTTATTTTCATATAATTTTCCAATATTTAAATAGAATTTCTTATAAGTTAATATGCCAAACAATCAAACTTTAGAAATTTTGATTATTAAGTTTTTTATAAGAGGTTAACACTTCTCAATTTTATATAATTTTTGACGTCAATACTTTTACCTTATTGATAAGTTATTCTTGTTCTACTGGAGTTGAACATGTCGATATTAACTTGCGTTTTACCTATCTCCCAATGAATTTTTGTTTCAAACCAATTCTTATAGTTAGAAGAAAATAAAGATGATGGGAAATATTCAGTTCATGCACCATAGAAATATTTCTGGCAAGGTACCAAGATGTTTACAAATCATGTATACACCAACCACTAATCATCACCTTTTTCTATTGTTATTTAGATATCAAAATTCGGTTAAATAATTCTTTACGTGGAATCAAGACTTACAAAGGAATGAAAATAGTGAAAAAAACTGAGTAAAAATAATTAAATGTAAGTGAAAACTTAAACATTTATTTCTTCTACTTTATAAAACAAAAATCAAGGAAGTAAATGCCAGAAATTTTATTTTCTAATATTTTTCCAATATTTAAATAGAATGTCTTATAAGTTTATACGCCAAACAATCAAACTTTCGAAATTTTGATGATTAAGTTTTTTATAAGAGGTTAATACTTCTCAATTTTATATAATTTTTGACGTCAATACTTTTACCTTATTGATAATTTTTTCTTGTCCTACTGGAATTTAACCTGTTGATTTAACTTGCGTTTTACATATCTCCCATAGTATTTCTGTTTCAACCCAATTCTTACTGTAAGAAGCAAATAAAGATGATGAGAAATATTGACTTCATGCACCATAGAAATATTTCTAACAAGTTAACAAGATGTTTAGAAGACATGTATACACCAACCTCTAATAATAACCTTTTTCTATTGTTAGTTGGATAAGAAAATTCGGTTAAGTCAGGCTTTACTTGGAATCAAACTTACAAGGGAAAGAAAATAGTGAGAAAAACTGAGTAAAAAGAATTAAATGTAAAAGAAAACGTAAACATTTTTTTTGTCTACTTTACAAAACAAAATGCTAGGAAATAAATGCCAGAAATTTTATTTTCTTATAATTTTCGAATATTTAAATAGAATTTCTTATAAGTTAATATGCCAAACAATCAAACTTTAGAAATTTTGATTATTAAGTTTTTTATAAGAGGTTAACACTTCTCAATTTTATATAATTTTTGACGTCAATACTTTTACCTTATTGATAAGTTATTCTTGTTCTACTGGAGTTGAACATGTCGATATTAACTTGCGTTTTACCTATCTCCCATTGAATTTTTGTTTCAAACCAATTCTTATAGTAAGAAGCAAATAAAGATGATGTGAAATATTGAGTTCATGCACCATAGAAATATTTCTGGCAAGGTAACAAGATGTTTACAAATCATGTACACACAAACCTCTAATTATAACCTTTTTCTATTCTTAGTTAGATAACAAAATTCTGTTAAATAAGGCTTTACGTGGAATCAAGACTTACAAAGGAATGAAAATAGTGAGAAAAACTAAGTAAAAATAGTTAAATGTAAATGAAAACTTAAACATTTATTTTTTTCTACTTTATAAAACAAAAATCAAGGAAATAAATGCCAGAAATTTTATTTTCTTATAATTTTCGAATATTTAAATAGAATGTCTTATAAGTTTATACGCCAAACAATCAAACTTTCGAAATTTTGATGATTAAGTTTTTTATAAGAGGTTAATACTTCTCAATTTTATATAATTTTTGACGTCAATACTTTTACCTTATTGATAATTTTTTCTTGTCCTACTGGAATTTAACCTGTTGATTTAACTTGCGTTTTACATATCTCCCATAGTATTTCTGTTTCAAACCAATTCTTATAGCAAGAAGCAAATAAAGATGATGAGAAATATTGATTTCATGCAACATAGAAATATTTCTAACAAGGTAACAAGATGTTTAGAAAACATGTATACACCAACTTCTAATAATAACCTTTTTCTATTATTAGTTAGATAAGAAAATTCGGTTAAGTCAGGCATTACTTGGAATCAAGATTTACAAGGGAAAGAAAATAGTGAGAAAAACTGAGTAAAAATAATTAAATGTAAATGAAAACTTAAACATTTTTTTGTCTACTTTACAAAACAAAATGCTAGGAAATAAATGACAGAAATTTTATTTTCTTATAATTTTCGAATATTTAAATAGAATTTCTTATAAGTTAATACGCCAAACAATCAAACTTTAGAAATTTTGATTATTAAGTTTTTTATAAGAGGTTAATACTTCTCAATTTTATATAATTTTTGACGTCAATACTTTTACCTTATTGATAATTTATTCTTGTCCTACTAGAATTTAACCTGTTGATTTAACATGTGTTTTACTTATCTCCCATTGAATTTTTGTTTCAAACCAATTCTTATAGTAAGAAGCAAATAAAGATGATGAGAAATATTGAGTTCATGCACCATAGAAATATTTCTGGCTAGGTAACAAGATGTTTACAAATCATGTATACACCAACCACTAATCATCACCTCTTTCTATTTTTAGTTAGATAACAAAATTCGGTTAAATAAGGCTTTACTTGGAATCAAACTTACAAGGGAAAGAAAATAGTGAGAAAAACTGAGTAAAAAGAATTAAATGTAAAAGAAAACGTAAACATTTTTTTTGTCTACTTTACAAAACAAAATGCTAGGAAATAAATGCCAGAAATTTTATTTTCTTATAATTTTCGAATATTTAAATAGAATTTCTTATAAGTTAATATGCCAAACAATCAAACTTTAGAAATTTTGATTATTAAGTTTTTTATAAGAGGTTAACACTTCTCAATTTTATATAATTTTTGACGTCAATACTTTTACCTTATTGATAAGTTATTCTTGTTCTACTGGAGTTGAACATGTCGATATTAACTTGCGTTTTACCTATCTCCCATTGAATTTTTGTTTCAAACCAATTCTTATAGTAAGAAGCAAATAAAGATGATGTGAAATATTGAGTTCATGCACCATAGAAATATTTCTGGCAAGGTAACAAGATGTTTACAAATCATGTACACACAAACCTCTAATTATAACCTTTTTCTATTCTTAGTTAGATAACAAAATTCTGTTAAATAAGGCTTTACGTGGAATCAAGACTTACAAAGGAATGAAAATAGTGAGAAAAACTAAGTAAAAATAGTTAAATGTAAATGAAAACTTAAACATTTATTTTTTTCTACTTTATAAAACAAAAATCAAGGAAATAAATGCCAGAAATTTTATTTTCTTATAATTTTCGAATATTTAAATAGAATGTCTTATAAGTTTATACGCCAAACAATCAAACTTTCGAAATTTTGATGATTAAGTTTTTTATAAGAGGTTAATACTTCTCAATTTTATATAATTTTTGACGTCAATACTTTTACCTTATTGATAATTTTTTCTTGTCCTACTGGAATTTAACCTGTTGATTTAACTTGCGTTTTACATATCTCCCATAGTATTTCTGTTTCAAACCAATTCTTATAGCAAGAAGCAAATAAAGATGATGAGAAATATTGATTTCATGCAACATAGAAATATTTCTAACAAGGTAACAAGATGTTTAGAAAACATGTATACACCAACTTCTAATAATAACCTTTTTCTATTATTAGTTAGATAAGAAAATTCGGTTAAGTCAGGCATTACTTGGAATCAAGATTTACAAGGGAAAGAAAATAGTGAGAAAAACTGAGTAAAAATAATTAAATGTAAATGAAAACTTAAACATTTTTTTGTCTACTTTACAAAACAAAATGCTAGGAAATAAATGACAGAAATTTTATTTTCTTATAATTTTCGAATATTTAAATAGAATTTCTTATAAGTTAATACGCCAAACAATCAAACTTTAGAAATTTTGATTATTAAGTTTTTTATAAGAGGTTAATACTTCTCAATTTTATATAATTTTTGACGTCAATACTTTTACCTTATTGATAATTTATTCTTGTCCTACTAGAATTTAACCTGTTGATTTAACATGTGTTTTACTTATCTCCCATTGAATTTTTGTTTCAAACCAATTCTTATAGTAAGAAGCAAATAAAGATGATGAGAAATATTGAGTTCATGCACCATAGAAATATTTCTGGCTAGGTAACAAGATGTTTACAAATCATGTATACACCAACCACTAATCATCACCTCTTTCTATTTTTAGTTAGATAACAAAATTCGGTTAAATAAGGCTTTACTTGGAATCAAACTTACAAGGGAAAGAAAATAGTGAGAAAAACTGAGTAAAAAGAATTAAATGTAAAAGAAAACGTAAACATTTTTTTTGTCTACTTTACAAAACAAAATGCTAGGAAATAAATGCCAGAAATTTTATTTTCTTATAATTTTCGAATATTTAAATAGAATTTCTTATAAGTTAATATGCCAAACAATCAAACTTTAGAAATTTTGATTATTAAGTTTTTTATAAGAGGTTAATACTTCTCAAAGTTATATAATTTTTGACGTCAATACTTTTACCTTATTGATAAGTTATTCTTGTTCTACTGTAGTTGAACATGTTGATATTAACTTGCGTTTTACCTATCTCCCATTGAATTTTTGTTTCAAACCAATACTTATAGTAAGAAGCAAATAAAGATGATGGGAAATATTGAGTTCATGCAACATAGAATATTTCTGGCAAGGTAACAAGATGTTTACAAATCATGTACACACTAACCTCTAATTATAACCTTTTTCTATTGTTAGTTAGATAACAAAATTCGGTTAAATAAGTCTTTACGTCGAATCAAGACTTACAAAGGAAGGAAAATAGTGAGAAAAACTGAGTAAAAATAATTAAATGTAAATGAAAACTTAAACATTTATTTTGTCTACTTTATAAAACAAAAATCAAGGAAACAAATGCCAGAAATTTTATTTTCTTATAATTTTCCAATATTTAAATATAATTTCTTATAAGTTAATACGCCAAACAATCAAATTTTAGAAATTTTGATTATTAAGTTTTTTATAAGAGGTTAATACTTCTCAATTTTATATAATTTTTGACGTCAATACTTTTACCTTATTGATTAGTTATTCTTGTTTTACTGGAATTGAACATGTTGATATTAACTAGCGTTTTACCTATCTCCCATTGAATTTTTGTTTCAAACCAATACTTATAGTAAGAAGCAAATAAAGATGATGGGAAATATTGAGTTCGTGCAACATAGAATATTTCTAGCAAGGTAACAAGATGTTTACATATCATGTATACACCAACCACTAATCATCACCTTTTTCTATTGTTAGTTAGATAACAAAATTCGGTTAAGTCAGGCATTACTTGGAATCAAGACTTACAAGGGAAAGAAAATAGTGAGAAAAATTGAGTAAAAATAATTAAATGTAAATGAAAACTTAAACATTTTTTTGTCTACTTTACAAAACAAAATGCTAGGAAATAAATGACAGAAATTTTATTTTCTTATAATTTTTGAATATTTAAATAGAATTTCTTATAAGTTAATACGCCAAACAATCAAACTTTAGAAATTTTGATTATTAAGTTTTTTATAAGAGGTTAATACTTCTCAATTTTATATAATTTTTGACGTCAATACTTTTACCTTATTGATAATTTATTCTTGTGTTACTAGAATTTAACCTGTTGATTTAACATGTGTTTTACTTATCTCCCATTGATTTTTGTTTCAAACCAATTCTTATAGTAAGAAGCAAATAAAGATGATGAGAAATATTGAGTTCATGCACCATCGAAATATTTCTGGCAAGGTAACAAAATGTTTACAAATCATGTATACACCAACCACTAATCATCACCTTTTTCTATTGTTAGTTAGATAACAAAATTCGGTTAAATAAGGCTTTACTTGGAATCAAGACTTACAACGGAAAGAAAATAGTGAGAAAAACTAAGTAAAAAATAATTAAATGTAAATGAAAACTTAAACATTTTTTTTGTCTACTTTACAAAACAAAAAGTTAGGAAATAAATGCTAGAAATTTTATTTTCATATAATTTTCGAATATTTAAATAGAATTTCTTATAAGTTAATATGCTAAACAATCAAACTTTAGAAATTTTGATTATTAAGTTTTTTATAAGAGGTTAATACTTCTCAATTTTATATATTTTTGACGTCAATACTTTTACCTTATTGATAAGTTATTCTTGTTCTACTGTAGTTGAACATGTCGATATTAACTTGCGTTTTACCTATCTCCCATTGAATTTTTGTTTCAAACCAATACTTATAGTAAGAAGCAAATAAAGATGATGGGAAATATTGAGTTCATGCAACATAGAATATTTTTGGCAAGGTAACAAGATGTTTACAAATCATGTACACACTAACCTCTAATTATAACCTATTTCTATTGTTAGTTAGATAACGAAATTCGGTTAAATAAGTCTTTACGTCGAATCAAGACTTACAAAGGAATGAAAATAGTGAGAAAAACTGAGTAAAAATAATTAAATGTAAATGAAAACTTAAACATTTATTTTGTCTACTTTATAAAACAAAAATCAAGGAAATAAATGCCAGAAATTTTATTTTCTTATAATTTTCCAATATTTAAATAGAATTTCTTATAAGTTAATACGCCAAACAATCAAACTTTAGAAATTTTGATTATTAAGTTTTTTATAAGAGGTTAATACTTCTCAATTTTATATAATTTTTGACGTCAATACTTTTACCTTATTGATAAGTTATTCTTGTTTTACTGGAATTGAACATGTTGATATTAACTAGCGTTTTACCTATCTCCCATTGAATTTTTGTTTCAAACCAATACTTATAGTAAGAAGCAAATAAAGATGATGGGAAATATTGAGTTTCATGCAACATAGAATATTTCTGGCAAGGTAACAAGATGTTTACATATCATGTATACACCAACCACTAATCATCACCTTTTTCTATTGTTAGTAAGATAACAAAATTCGGTTAAGTCAGGCATTACTTGGAATCAAGACTTACAAGGGAAAGAAAATAGTGAGAAAAATTGAGTAAAAATAATTAAATGTAAATGAAAACTTAAACATTTTTTTGTCTACTTTACAAAACAAAATGCTAAGAAATAAATGAGAGAAATTTTATTTTCTTATAATTTTTGAATATTTAAATAGAATTTCTTATAAGTTAATACGTCAAACAATCAAACTTTAGAAATTTTGATTATTAAGTTTTTTATAAGAGGTTAATACTTCTCAATTTTATATAATTTTTGACGTCAATACTTTTACCTTATTGATAAGTTATTCTTGTTTTACTGGAATTGAACATGTTGATATTAACTAGCGTTTTACCTATCTCCCATTGAATTTTTGTTTCAAACCAATTCTTATAGTAAGAAGCAAATAAAGATGATGTGAAATATTGAGTTCATGCACCATAGAAATATTTCTGGCAAGGTAACAAGATGTTTACAAATCATGTACACACAAACCTCTAATTATAACCTTTTTCTATTCTTAGTTAGATAACAAAATTCGGTTAAATAAGGCTTTACGTGGAATCAAGACTTACAAAGGAATGAAAATAGTGAGAAAAATTGAGTCAAAATAATTAAATGTAAATGAAAACTTAAACATTTATTTTGTCTACTTTATAAAACAAAAAGTTAGGAAATAAATGCCAGAAATTTTATTTTCATATAATTTTCGAATATTTAAATAGAATTTCTTATAAGTTAATATGCCAAACAATCAAACTTTAGAAATTTTGATTATTAAGTTTTTTATAAGAGGTTAATACTTCTCAATTTTATATAATTTTTGACGTCAATACTTTTACCTTATTGATAAGTTATTCTTGTTCTACTGTAGTTGAACATGTCGATATTAACTTGCGTTTTACCTATCTCCCAATGAATTTTTGTTTCAAACCAATTCTTATAGTTAGAAAGAAAATAAAGATGATGGGAAATATTCAGTTCATGCACCATAGAAATATTTCTGGCAAGGTACCAAGATGTTTAAAAAATCATGTATACACCAACCACTAATTATAACCTTTTTCTATTGTTATTTAGATAACGAAATCGGTTAAATAAGTCTTTACGTGGAATCAAGACTTACAAAGGAATGAAAATAGTGAGAAAAACTGAGTAAAATAATTAAATGTAAGTGAAAACTTAAACATTTATTTCTTCTACTTTATAAAACAAAAATCAAGGAAGTAAATGCCAGAAATTTTATTTTCTAATAATTTTCCAATATTTAAATAGAATTTCTTATAAGTTAATACGCCAAACAATCAAACTTTAGAAATTTTGATTATTAAGTTTTTTATAAGAGGTTAATACTTCTCAATTTTATATAATTTTTGACGTCAATACTTTTACCTTATTGATAATTTTTTCTTGTCCTACTGGAATTTAACCTGTTGATTTAACTTGCGTTTTACATATCTCCCATAGTATTTCTGTTTCAACCCAATTCTTACAGTAAGAAGCAAATAAAGATGATGAGAAATATTGAGTTCATGCACCATAGAAATATTTTCTAACAAGTTAACAAGATGTTTAGAAACATGTATACACCAACCTCTAATAATAACCTTTTTCTATTGTTAGTTGGATAAGAAAATTCGGTTAAGTCAGGCTTTACTTGGAATCAAGACTTACAAGGGAAAGAAAATAATGAGAAAAACTGAGTAAAAATAATTTAATGTAAATGAAAACTTAAACATTTATTTTTTCTACTTTACAAAACAAAATGCTAGGAAATAAATGCCAGAAATTTTATTTTCTTATAATTTTCCAATATTTAAATAGAATTCCTTATAAGTTTATACGCCAAACAATCAAACTTTTGAAATTTTGATGATTAAGTTTTTTATAAGAGGTTAATACTTCTCAATTTTATATAATTTTTGACGTCAATACTTTTACCTTATTGATAATTTTTTCTTGTCCTACTGGAATTTAACCTGTTGATTTAACTTGCGTTTTACCTATCTCCCATTGAATTTTTGTTTCAAACCAATTCTTATAGTAAGAAGCAAATAAAGATGATGTGAAATATTGAGTTCATGCACCATAGAAATATTTCTGGCAAGGTAACAAGATGTTTACAAATCATGTACACACAAACCTCTAATTATAACCTTTTTCTATTCTTAGTTAGATAACAAAATTCTGTTAAATAAGGCTTTACGTGGAATCAAGACTTACAAAGGAATGAAAATAGTGAGAAAAACTGAGTAAAAATAGTTAAATGTAAATGAAAACTTAAACATTTATTTTTTCTACTTTATAAAACAAAAATCAAGGAAATAAATGCCAGAAATTTTATTTTCTTATAATTTTCCAATATTTAAATAGAATGTCTTATAAGTTTATACGCCAAACAATCAAACTTTCGAAATTTTGATGATTAAGTTTTTTATAAGAGGTTAATACTTCTCAATTTTATATAATTTTTGACGTCAATACTTTTACCTTATTGATAATTGTTTCTTGTCCTACTGGAATTTAACCTGTTGATTTAACTTGCGTTTTACATATCTCCTATAGTATTTCTCTTTCAACCCAATTCTTATAGCAAGAAGCAAATAAAGATGATGAGAAATATTGAGTTCATGCAACATAGAAATATTTCTAACAAGGTAACAAGATGTTTAGAAAACATGTATACACCAACCTCTAATAATAACCTTTTTCTATTATTAGTTAGATAAGAAAATTCGGTTAAGTCAGGCATCACTTGGAATCAAGACTTACAAGGGAAAGAATATAGTGAGAAAAACTGAGTAAAATAATTAAATGTAAATGAAAACTTAAACATTTTTTTGTCTACTTTACAAAACAAAATTCTAGAAATAAATGACAGAAATTTTATTTTTCTTATAATTTTCGAATATTTAAATAGAATTTCTTATAAGTTAATATACGCCAAACAATCAAACTTTAGAAATTTTGATTATTAAGTTTTTTATAAGAGGTTAATACTTCTCAATTTTATATAATTTTTGACGTCAATACTTTTACCTTATTGATAATTTATTCTTGTCCTACTAGAATTTAACCTGTTGATTTAACATGTGTTTTACTTATCTCCCATTGAATTTTTGTTTCAAACCAATTCTTATAGTAAGAAGCAAATAAAGATGATGAGAAATATTGAGTTCATGCACCATAGAAATATTTCTGGCTAGGTAACAAGATGTTTACAAAATCATGTATACACCAACCACTAATCATCACCTCTTTCTATTTTTAGTTAGATAACAAAATTCGGTTAAATAAGGCTTTACTTGGAATCAAACTTACAAGGGAAAGAAAATAGTGAGAAAAACTGAGTAAAAAGAATTAAATGTAAAAGAAAACGTAAACATTTTTTTTGTCTACTTTACAAAACAAAATGCTAGGAAATAAATGCCAGAAATTTTATTTTCTTATAATTTTCGAATATTTAAATAGAATTTCTTATAAGTTAATATGCCAAACAATCAAACTTTAGAAATTTTGATTATTAAGTTTTTTTATAAGAGGTTAATACTTCTCAATTTTATATAATTTTTGACGTCAATACTTTTACCTTATTGATAAGTTATTCTTGTTCTACTGTAGTTGAACATGTTGATATTAACTTGCGTTTTACCTATCTCCCATTGAATTTTTGTTTCAAAACCAATACTTATAGTAAGAAGCAAATAAAGATGATGGGAAATATTGAGTTCATGCAACATAAAATATTTCTGGCAAGGTAACAAGATGTTTACAAATCATGTACACACTACCTCTAATTATAACCTTTTTCTATTGTTAGTTAGATAACAAAATTCGGTTAAATAAGTCTTTACGTCGAATCAAGACTTACAAAGGAAGGAAAATAGTGAGAAAAACTGAGTAAAAATAATCAAATGTAAATGAAAACTTAAACATTTATTTTGTCTACTTTTATAAAACAAAAATCAAGGAAATAAATGCCAGAAATTTTATTTTCTTATAATTTTCCAATATTTAAATATAATTTCTTATAAGTTAATACGCCAAACAATCAAACTTTAGAAATTTTGATTATTAAGTTTTTTATAAGAGGTTAATACTTCTCAATTTTATACAATTTTTGACGTCAATACTTTTACCTTATTGATAAGTTATTCTTGTTTTACTGGAATTGAACTTGTTGATATTACCAAGCGTCTTACCTATCTCCCATTGAATTTTTGTTTCAAACCAATACTTATAGTAAGAAGCAAATAAAGATGATGGGAAATATTGAGTTCATGCAACATAGAATATTTCTGGCAAGGTAACAAGATGTTTACATATCATGTATACACCAACCACTAATCATCACCTTTTTCTATTGTTAGTTAGATAACAAAATTCGGTTAAGTCAGGCATTACTTGGAATCAAGACTTACAAGGGAAAGAAAATAGTGAGAAAAATTGAGTAAAAATAATTAAATGTAAATGAAAACTTAAACATTTTTTTGTCTACTTTACAAAACAAAATGCTAGGAAATAAATGACAGAAATTTTATTTTCTTATAATTTTTGAATATTTAAATAGAATTTCTTATAAGTTAATACGCCAAACAATCAAACTTTAGAAATTTTGATTATTAAGTTTTTTATAAGAGGTTAATACTTCTCAATTTTATATAATTTTTGACGTCAATACTTTTACCTTATTGATAATTTATTCTAGTCCTACTAGAATTTAACCTGTTGATTTAACATGTGTTTTACTTATCTCCCATTGATTTTTGTTTCAAACCAATTCTTATAGTAAGAAGCAAATAAAGATGATGAGAAATATTGAGTTCATGCACCATCGAAATATTTCTGGCAAGGTAACAAAATGTTTACAAATCATGTATACACCAACCACTAATCATCACCTTTTTCTATTGTTAGTTAGATAACAAAATTCGGTTAAATAAGGCTTTACTTGAAATCAAGACTTACAACGGAAAGAAAATAGTGAGAAAAACTGAGTAAAAAGAATTAAATGTAAAAGAAAACTTAAACATTTTTTTTGTCTACTTTACAAAACAAAAAGTTAGGAAATAAATGCCAGAAATTTTATTTTCATATAATTTTCGAATATTTAAATAGAATTTCTTATAAGTTAATATGCCAAAAAATCAAACTTTAGAAATTTTGATTATTAAGTTTTTTATAAGAGGTTAATACTTCTCAATTTTATATAATTTTTGACGTCAATACTTTTACCTTATTGATAAGTTATTCTTGTTCTACTGTAGTTGAACATGTCGATATTAACTTGCGTTTTACCTATCTCCCATTGAATTTTTGTTTCAAACCAATACTTATAGTAAGAAGCAAATAAAGATGATGGGAAATATTGAGTTCATGCAACATAGAATATTTCTGGCAAGGTAACAAGATGTTTACAAATCATGTACACACTAACCTCTAATTATAACCTTTTTCTATTGTTAGTTAGATAACGAAATTCGGTTAAAATAAGTCTTTACGTCGAATCAAGACTTACAAAGGAATGAAAATAGTGAGAAAAACTGAGTAAAAATAATTAAATGTAAATGAAAACTTAAACATTTATTTTGTCTACTTTATAAAACAAAAATCAAGGAAATAAATGCCAGAAATTTTATTTTCTTATAATTTTCCAATATTTAAAAAGAATTTCTTATAAGTTAATACGCCAAACAATCAAACTTTAGAAATTTTGATTATTAAGTTTTTTATAAGAGGTTAATACTTCTCAATTTTATACAATTTTTGACGTCAATACTTTTACCTTATTGATAAGTTATTCTTGTTTTACTGGAATTGAACTTGTTGATATTACCAAGCGTTTTACCTATCTCCCATTGAATTTTTGTTTCAAACCAATACTTATAGTAAGAAGCAAATAAAGATGATGGGAAATATTGAGTTCATGCAACATAGAATATTTCTGGCAAGGTAACAAGATGTTTACATATCATGTATACACCAACCACTAATCATCACCTTTTTCTATTGTTAGTTAGATAACAAAATTCGGTTAAGTCAGGCATTACTTGGAATCAAGACTTACAAGGGAAAGAAAATAGTGAGAAAAATTGAGTAAAAATAATTAAATGTAAATGAAAATTTAAACATTTTTTTGTCTACTTTACAAAACAAAATGCTAGGAAATAAATGACAGAAATTTTATTTTCTTATAATTTTCGAATATTTAAATAGAATTTCTTATAAGTTAATACGCCAAACAATCAAACTTTAGAAATTTTGATTATTAAGTTTTTTATAAGAGGTTAATACTTCTCAATTTTATATAATTTTTGACGTCAATACTTTTACCTTATTGATAATTTATTCTTGTCCTACTAGAATTTAACCTGTTGATTTAACATGTGTTTTACTTATCTCCTATTAAATTTTAGTTTCAAACCAATTCTTATAGTAAGAAGCAAATAAAGATGATGAGAAATATTGAGTTCATGCACCATAGAAATATTTCTGGCTAGGTAACAAGATGTTTACAATACATGTATACACCAACCACTAATCATCACCTCTTTCTATTTTTAGTTAGATAACAAAATTCGGTTAAATAAGGCTTTACTTGGAATCAAACTTACAAGGGAAAGAAAATAGTGAGAAAAACTGAGTAAAAAGAATTAAATGTAAAAGAAAACGTAAACATTTTTTTTGTCTACTTTACAAAACAAAATGCTAGGAAATAAATGCCAGAAATTTTATTTTCTTATAATTTTCGAATATTTAAATAGAATTTCTTATAAGTTAATATGCCAAACAATCAAACTTTAGAAATTTTGATTATTAAGTTTTTTATAAGAGGTTAATACTTCTCAATTTTATATAATTTTTGACGTCAATACTTTTACCTTATTGATAAGTTATTCTTGTTCTACTGTAGTTGAACATGTTGATATTAACTTGCGTTTTACCTATCTCCCATTGAATTTTTGTTTCAAAACCAATACTTATAGTAAGAAGCAAATAAAGATGATGGGAAATATTGAGTTCATGCAACATAAAATATTTCTGGCAAGGTAACAAGATGTTTACAAATCATGTACACACTAACCTCTAATTATAACCTTTTTCTATTGTTAGTTAGATAACAAAATTCGGTTAAATAAGTCTTTACGTCGAATCAAGACTTACAAAGGAAGGAAAATAGTGAGAAAAACTGAGTAAAAATAATCAAATGTAAATGAAAACTTAAACATTTATTTTGTCTACTTTATAAAACAAAAATCAAGGAAATAAATGCCAGAAATTTTATTTTCTTATAATTTTCCAATATTTTGAATATAATTTCTTATAAGTTAATACGCCAAACAATCAAACTTTAGAAATTTTGATTATTAAGTTTTTTATAAGAGGTTAATACTTCTCAATTTTATACAATTTTTGACGTCAATACTTTTACTTTATTGATAAGTTATTCTTGTTTTACTGGAATTGAACTTGTTGATATTACCAAGCGTCTTACCTATCTCCCATTGAATTTTTGTTTCAAACCAATACTTATAGTAAGAAGCAAATAAAGATGATGGGAAATATTGAGTTCATGCAACATAGAATATTTCTGGCAAGCTAACAAGATGTTTACATATCATGTATACACCAACCACTAATCATCACCTTTTTCTATTGTTAGTTAGATAACAAAATTCGGTTAAGTCAGGCATTACTTGGAATCAAGACTTACAAGGGAAAGAAAATAGTGAGAAAAATTGAGTAAAAATAATTAAATGTAAATGAAAACTTAAACATTTTTTTGTCTACTTTACAAAACAAAATGCTAGGAAATAAATGACAGAAATTTTATTTTCTTATAATTTTTGAATATTTAAATAGAATTTCTTATAAGTTAATACGCCAAACAATCAAACTTTAGAAATTTTGATTATTAAGTTTTTTATAAGAGGTTAATACTTCTCAATTTTATATAATTTTTGACGTCAATACTTTTACCTTATTGATAATTTATTCTAGTCCTACTAGAATTTAACCTGTTGATTTAACATGTGTTTTACTTATCTCCCATTGATTTTTGTTTCAAACCAATTCTTATAGTAAGAAGCAAATAAAGATGATGAGAAATATTGAGTTCATGCACCATCGAAATATTTCTGGCAAGGTAACAAAATGTTTACAAATCATGTATACACCAACCACTAATCATCACCTTTTTCTATTGTTAGTTAGATAACAAAATTCGGTTAAATAAGGCTTTACTTGGAATCAAGACTTACAACGGAAAGAAAATAGTGAGAAAAACTGAGTAAAAAGAATTAAATGTAAAAGAAAACTTAAACATTTTTTTTGTCTACTTTACAAAACAAAAAGTTAGGAAATAAATGCCAGAAATTTTATTTTCATATAATTTTCGAATATTTAAATAGAATTTCTTATAAGTTAATATGCCAAAAAATCAAACTTTAGAAATTTTGATTATTAAGTTTTTTATAAGAGGTTAATACTTCTCAATTTTATATAATTTTTGACGTCAATACTTTTACCTTATTGATAAGTTATTCTTGTTCTACTGTAGTTGAACATGTCGATATTAACTTGCGTTTTACCTATCTCCCATTGAATTTTTGTTTCAAACCAATACTTATAGTAAGAAGCAAATAAAGATGATGGGAAATATTGAGTTCATGCAACATAGAATATTTCTGGCAAGGTAACAAGATGTTTACAAATCATGTACACACTAACCTCTAATTATAACCTTTTTCTATTGTTAGTTAGATAACGAAATTCGGTTAAATAAGTCTTTACGTCGAATCAAGACTTACAAAGGAATGAAAATAGTGAGAAAAACTGAGTAAAAATAATTAAATGTAAATGAAAACTTAAACATTTATTTTGTCTACTTTATAAAACAAAAATCAAGGAAATAAATGCCAGAAATTTTATTTTCTTATAATTTTCCAATATTTAAAAAGAATTTCTTATAAGTTAATACGCCAAACAATCAAACTTTAGAAATTTTGATTATTAAGTTTTTTATAAGAGGTTAATACTTCTCAATTTTATACAATTTTTGACGTCAATACTTTTACCTTATTGATAAGTTATTCTTGTTTTACTGGAATTGAACTTGTTGATATTACCAAGCGTTTTACCTATCTCCCATTGAATTTTTGTTTCAAACCAATACTTATAGTAAGAAGCAAATAAAGATGATGGGAAATATTGAGTTCATGCAACATAGAATATTTCTGGCAAGGTAACAAGATGTTTACATATCATGTATACACCAACCACTAATCATCACCTTTTTCTATTGTTAGTTAGATAACAAAATTCGGTTAAGTCAGGCATTACTTGGAATCAAGACTTACAAGGGAAAGAAAATAGTGAGAAAAATTGAGTAAAAATAATTAAATGTAAATGAAAAATTAAACATTTTTTTGTCTACTTTACAAAACAAAATGCTAGGAAATAAATGACAGAAATTTTATTTTCTTATAATTTTCGAATATTTAAATAGAATTTCTTATAAGTTAATACGCCAAACAATCAAACTTTAGAAATTTTGATTATTAAGTTTTTTATAAGAGGTTAATACTTCTCAATTTTATATAATTTTTGACGTCAATACTTTTACCTTATTGATAATTTATTCTTGTCCTACTAGAATTTAACCTGTTGATTTAACATGTGTTTTACTTATCTCCCATTGATTTTTGTTTCAAACCAATTCTTATAGTAAGAAGCAAATAAAGATGATGAGAAATATTGAGTTCATGCACCATAGAAATATTTCTGGCTAGGTAACAAGATGTTTACAAATCATGTATACACCAACCACTAATCATCACCTTTTTCTATTTTTAGTTAGATAACAAAATTCGGTTAAATAAGGCTTTACTTGGAATCAAGACTTACAACGGAAAGAAAATAGTGAGAAAAACTGAGTAAAAAGAATTAAATGTAAAAGAAAACTTAAACATTTTTTTTGTCTACTTTACAAAACAAAAAGTTAGGAAATAAATGCCAGAAATTTTATTTTCATATAATTTTCGAATATTTAAATAGAATTTCTTATAAGTTAATATGCCAAAAAATCAAACTTTAGAAATTTTGATTATTAAGTTTTTTATAAGAGGTTAATACTTCTCAATTTTATATAATTTTTGACGTCAATACTTTTACCTTATTGATAAGTTATTCTTGTTCTACTGTAGTTGAACATGTCGATATTAACTTGCGTTTTACCTATCTCCCATTGAATTTTTGTTTCAAACCAATACTTATAGTAAGAAGCAAATAAAGATGATGGGAAATATTGAGTTCATGCAACATAGAATATTTCTGGCAAGGTAACAAGATGTTTACAAATCATGTACACACTAACCTCTAATTATAACCTTTTTCTATTGTTAGTTAGATAACGAAATTCGGTTAAATAAGTCTTTACGTCGAATCAAGACTTACAAAGGAATGAAAATAGTGAGAAAAACTGAGTAAAAATAATTAAATGTAAATGAAAACTTAAACATTTATTTTGTCTACTTTATAAAACAAAAATCAAGGAAATAAATGCCAGAAATTTTATTTTCTTATAATTTTCCAATATTTAAATATAATTTCTTATAAGTTAATACGCCAAACAATCAAACTTTAGAAATTTTGATTATTAAGTTTTTTATAAGAGGTTAATACTTCTCAATTTTATATAATTTTTGACGTCAATACTTTTACCTTATTGATAAGTTATTCTTGTTTTACTGGAATTGAACATGTTGATATTAACTAGCGTTTTACCTATCTCCCATTGAATTTTTGTTTCAAACCAATACTTATAGTAAGAAGCAAATAAAGATGATGGGAAATATTGAGTTCATGCAACATAGAATATTTCTGGCAAGGTAACAAGATGTTTATATATCATGTATACACCAACCACTAATCATCACCTTTTTCTATTGTTAGTTAGATAACAAAATTCGGTTAAGTCAGGCATTACTTGGAATCAAGACTTACAAGGGAAAGAAAATAGTGAGAAAAATTGAGTAAAAATAATTAAATGTAAATGAAAACTTAAACATTTTTTTGTCTACTTTACAAAACAAAATGCTAGGAAATAAATGACAGAAATTTTATTTTCTTATAATTTTCGAATATTTAAATAGAATTTCTTATAAGTTAATACGCCAAACAATCAAACTTTAGAAATTTTGATTATTAAGTTTTTTATAAGAGGTTAATACTTCTCAATTTTATATAATTTTTGACGTCAATACTTTTACCTTATTGATAAGTTATTCTTGTTCTACTGTAGTTGAACATGTCGATATTAACTTGCGTTTTACCTATCTCCCATTGAATTTTTGTTTCAAACCAATACTTATAGTAAGAAGCAAATAAAGATGATGGGAAATATTGAGTTCATGCAACATAGAATATTTCTGGCAAGGTAACAAGATGTTTACAAATCATGTACACACTAACCTCTAATTATAACCTTTTTCTATTGTTAGTTAGATAACGAAATTCGGTTAAATAAGTCTTTACGTCGAATCAAGACTTACAAAGGAATGAAAATAGTGAGAAAAACTGAGTAAAAATAATTAAATGTAAATGAAAACTTAAACATTTATTTTGTCTACTTTATAAAACAAAAATCAAGGAAATAAATGCCAGAAATTTTATTTTCTTATAATTTTCCAATATTTAAATATAATTTCTTATAAGTTAATACGCCAAACAATCAAACTTTAGAAATTTTGATTATTAAGTTTTTTATAAGAGGTTAATACTTCTCAATTTTATATAATTTTTGACGTCAATACTTTTACCTTATTGATAAGTTATTCTTGTTTTACTGGAATTGAACATGTTGATATTAACTAGCGTTTTACCTATCTCCCATTGAATTTTTGTTTCAAACCAATACTTATAGTAAGAAGCAAATAAAGATGATGGGAAATATTGAGTTCATGCAACATAGAATATTTCTGGCAAGGTAACAAGATGTTTACATATCATGTATACACCAACCACTAATCATCACCTTTTTCTATTGTTAGTTAGATAACAAAATTCGGTTAAGTCAGGCATTACTTGGAATCAAGACTTACAAGGGAAAGAAAATAGTGAGAAAAATTGAGTAAAAATAATTAAATGTAAATGAAAACTTAAACATTTTTTTGTCTACTTTACAAAACAAAATGCTAGGAAATAAATGACAGAAATTTTATTTTCTTATAATTTTCGAATATTTAAATAGAATTTCTTATAAGTTAATACGCCAAACAATCAAACTTTAGAAATTTTGATTATTAAGTTTTTTATAAGAGGTTAATACTTCTCAATTTTATATAATTTTTGACGTCAATACTTTTACCTTATTGATAATTTATTCTTGTCCTACTAGAATTTAACCTGTTGATTTAACATGTGTTTTACATATCTCCCATTGAATTTTTGTTTCAAACCAATTCTTATAGTAAGAAGCAAATAAAGATGATGAGAAATATTGAGTTCATGCACCATAGAAATATTTCTGGCTAGGTAACAAGATGTTTACAAATCATGTATACACCAACCACTAATCATCACCTCTTTCTATTTTTAGTTAGATAACAAAATTCGGTTAAATAAGGCTTTACTTGGAATCAAACTTACAAGGGAAAGAAAATAGTGAGAAAAACTGAGTATAAAGAATTAAATGTAAAAGAAAACGTAAACATTTTTTTTGTCTACTTTACAAAACAAAATGCTAGGAAATAAATGCCAGAAATTTTATTTTCTTATAATTTTCGAATATTTAAATAGAATTTCTTATAAGTTAATATGCCAAACAATCAAACTTTAGAAATTTTGATTATTAAGTTTTTTATAAGAGGTTAATACTTCTCAATTTTATATAATTTTTGACGTCAATACTTTTACCTTATTGATAAGTTATTCTTGTTCTACTGTAGTTGAACATGTTGATATTAACTTGCGTTTTACCTATCTCCCATTGAATTTTTGTTTCAAACCAATACTTATAGTAAGAAGCAAATAAAGATGATGGGAAATATTGAGTTCATGCAACATAGAATATTTCTGGCAAGGTAACAAGATGTTTACAAATCATGTACACACTAACCTCTAATTATAACCTTTTTCTATTGTTAGTTAGATAACAAAATTCGGGTAAATAAGTCTTTACGTCGAATCAAGACTTACAAAGGAAGGAAAATAGTGAGAAAAACTGACTAAAAATAATTAAATGTAAATGAAAACTTAAGCATTTATTTTGTCTACTTTATAAAATAAAAATCAAGGAAATAAATGCCAGAAATTTTATTTTCTTATAATTTTCCAATATTTAAATATAATTTCTTATAAGTTAATACGCCAAACAATCAAACTTTAGAAATTTTGATTATTAAGTTTTTTATAAGAGGTTAATACTTCTCAATTTTATATAATTTTTGACGTCAATACTTTTACCTTATTGATAAGTTATTCTTGTGTTACTGGAATTGAACATGTTGATATTAACTAGCGTTTTACCTATCTCCCATTGAATTTTTGTTTCAAACCAATACTTATAGTAAGAAGCAAATAAAGATGATGGGAAATATTGAGTTCATGCAACATAGAATATTTCTGGCAAGGTAACAAGATGTTTACATATCATGTATACACCAACCACTAATCATCACCTTTTTCTATTGTTAGTTAGATAACAAAATTCGGTTAAGTCAGGCATTACTTGGAATCAAGACTTACAAGGGAAAGAAAATAGTGAGAAAAATTGAGTAAAAATAATTAAATGTAAATGAAAACTTAAACATTTTTTTGTCTACTTTACAAAACAAAATGCTAGGAAATAAATGACAGAAATTTTATTTTCTTATAATTTTCGAATATTTAAATAGAATTTCTTATAAGTTAATACGCCAAACAATCAAACTTTAGATATTTTGATTATTAAGTTTTTTATAAGAGGTTAATACTTCTCAATTTTATATAATTTTTGACGTCAATACTTTTACCTTATTGATAATTTATTCTTGTCCTACTAGAATTTAACCTGTTGATTTAACATGTGTTTTACATATCTCCCATTGAATTTTTGTTTCAAACCAATTCTTATAGTAAGAAGCAAATAAAGATGATGAGAAATATTGAGTTCATGCACCATAGAAATATTTCTGGCTAGGTAACAAGATGTTTACAAATCATGTATACACCAACCACTAATCATCACCTCTTTCTATTTTTAGTTAGATAACAAAATTCGGTTAAATAAGGCTTTACTTGGAATCAAACTTACAAGGGAAAGAAAATAGTGAGAAAAACTGAGTATAAAGAATTAAATGTAAAAGAAAACGTAAACATTTTTTTTGTCTACTTTACAAAACAAAATGCTAGGAAATAAATGCCAGAAATTTTATTTTCTTATAATTTTCGAATATTTAAATAGAATTTCTTATAAGTTAATATGCCAAACAATCAAACTTTAGAAATTTTGATTATTAAGTTTTTTATAAGAGGTTAATACTTCTCAATTTTATATAATTTTTGACGTCAATACTTTTACCTTATTGATAAGTTATTCTTGTTCTACTGTAGTTGAACATGTTGATATTAACTTGCGTTTTACCTATCTCCCATTGAATTTTTGTTTCAAACCAATACTTATAGTAAGAAGCAAATAAAGATGATGGGAAATATTGAGTTCATGCAACATAGAATATTTCTGGCAAGGTAACAAGATGTTTACAAATCATGTACACACTAACCTCTAATTATAACCTTTTTCTATTGTTAGTTAGATAACAAAATTCGGGTAAATAAGTCTTTACGTCGAATCAAGACTTACAAAGGAAGGAAAATAGTGAGAAAAACTGACTAAAAATAATTAAATGTAAATGAAAACTTAAGCATTTATTTTGTCTACTTTATAAAATAAAAATCAAGGAAATAAATGCCAGAAATTTTATTTTCTTATAATTTTCCAATATTTAAATATAATTTCTTATAAGTTAATACGCCAAACAATCAAACTTTAGAAATTTTGATTATTAAGTTTTTTATAAGAGGTTAATACTTCTCAATTTTATATAATTTTTGACGTCAATACTTTTACTTTATTGATAAGTTATTCTTGTGTTACTGGAATTGAACATGTTGATATTAACTAGCGTTTTACCTATCTCCCATTGAATTTTTGTTTCAAACCAATACTTATAGTAAGAAGCAAATAAAGATGATGGGAAATATTGAGTTCATGCAACATAGAATATTTCTGGCAAGGTAACAAGATGTTTACATATCATGTATACACCAACCACTAATCATCACCTTTTTCTATTGTTAGTTAGATAACAAAATTCGGTTAAGTCAGGCATTACTTGGAATCAAGACTTACAAGGGAAAGAAAATAGTGAGAAAAATTGAGTAAAAATAATTAAATGTAAATGAAAACTTAAACATTTTTTTGTCTACTTTACAAAACAAAATGCTAGGAAATAAATGACAGAAATTTTATTTTCTTATAATTTTTGAATATTTAAATAGAATTTCTTATAAGTTAATACGCCAAACAATCAAACTTTAGAAATTTTGATTATTAAGTTTTTCATAAGAGGTTAATACTTCTCAATTTTATATAATTTTTGACGTCAATACTTTTACCTTATTGATAATTTATTCTTGTCCTACTAGAATTTAACCTGTTGATTTAACATGTGTTTTACTTATCTCCCATTGATTTTTGTTTCAAACCAATTCTTATAGTAAGAAGCAAATAAAGATGATGAGAAATATTGAGTTCATGCACCATCGAAATATTTCTGGCAAGGTAACAAAATGTTTACAATTCATGTATACACCAACCACTAATCATCACCTTTTTCTATTGTTAGTTAGATAACAAAATTCGGTTAAATAAGGCTTTACTTGGAATCAAGACTTACAACGGAAAGAAAATAGTGAGAAAAACTGAGTAAAAAGAATTAAATGTAAAAGAAAACTTAAACATTTTTTTTGTCTACTTTACAAAACAAAAAGTTAGGAAATAAATGCCAGAAATTTTATTTTCATATAATTTTCGAATATTTAAATAGAATTTCTTATAAGTTAATATGCCAAACAATCAAACTTTAGAAATTTTGATTATTAAGTTTTTTATAAGAGGTTAATACTTCTCAATTTTATATAATTTTTGACGTCAATACTTTTACCTTATTGATAAGTTATTCTTGTTCTACTGTAGTTGAACATGTTGATATTAACTTGCGTTTTACCTATCTCCCATTGAATTTTTGTTTCAAACCAATACTTATAGTAAGAAGCAAATAAAGATGATGGGAAATATTGAGTTCATGCAACATAGAATATTTCTGGCAAGGTAACAAGATGTTTACAAATCATGTACACACTAACCTCTAATTATAACCTTTTTCTATTGTTAGTTAGATAACAAAATTCGGGTAAATAAGTCTTTACGTCGAATCCAGACTTACAAAGGAAGGAAAATAGTGAGAAAAACTGGGTAAAAATAATTAAATGTAAATGAAAACTTAAGCATTTATTTTGTCTACTTTATAAAATAAAAATCAAGGAAATAAATGCCAGAAATTTTATTTTCTTATAATTTTCCAATATTTAAATATAATTTCTTATAAGTTAATACGCCAAACAATCAAACTTTAGAAATTTTGATTATTAAGTTTTTTATAAGAGGTTAATACTTCTCAATTTTATATAATTTTTGACGTCAATACTTTTACCTTATTGATAAGTTATTCTTGTGTTACTGGAATTGAACATGTTGATATTAACTAGCGTTTTACCTATCTCCCATTGAATTTTTGTTTCAAACCAATACTTATAGTAAGAAGCAAATAAAGATGATGGGAAATATTGAGTTCATGCAACATAGAATATTTCTGGCAAGGTAACAAGATGTTTACATATCATGTATACACCAACCACTAATCATCACCTTTTTCTATTGTTAGTTAGATAACAAAATTCGGTTAAGTCAGGCATTACTTGGAATCAAGACTTACAAGGGAAAGAAAATAGTGAGAAAAATTGAGTAAAAATAATTAAATGTAAATGAAAACTTAAACATTTTTTTGTCTACTTTACAAAACAAAATGCTAGGAAATAAATGACAGAAATTTTATTTTCTTATAATTTTTGAATATTTAAATAGAATTTCTTATAAGTTAATACGCCAAACAATCAAACTTTAGAAATTTTGATTATTAAGTTTTTCATAAGAGGTTAATACTTCTCAATTTTATATAATTTTTGACGTCAATACTTTTACCTTATTGATAAGTTATTCTTGTTTTACTGGAATTGAACATGTTGATATTAACTAGCGTTTTACCTATCTCCCATTGAATTTTTGTTTCAAACCAATACTTATAGTAAGAAGCAAATAAAGATGATGGGAAATATTGAGTTCCTGCAACATAGAATATTTCTGGCAAGGTAACAAGATGTTTACATATCATGTATACACCAACCACTAATCATCACCTTTTTCTATTGTTAGTTAGATAACAAAATTCGGTTAAGTCAGGCATTACTTGGAATCAAGACTTACAAGGGAAAGAAAATAGTGAGAAAAATTGAGTAAAAATAATTAAATGTAAATGAAAACTTAAACATTTTTTTGTCTACTTTACAAAACAAAATGCTAAGAAATAAATGAGAGAAATTTTATTTTCTTATAATTTTTGAATATTTAAATAGAATTTCTTATAAGTTAATACGCCAAACAATCAAAGTTTAGAAATTTTGATTATTAAGTTTTTTATAAGAGGTTAATACTTCTCAATTTTATATAATTTTTGACGTCAATACTTTTACCTTATTGATAATTTATTCTTGTCCTACTAGAATTTAACCTGTTGATTTAACATGTGTTTTACTTATCTCCCATTGATTTTTGTTTCAAACCAATTCTTATAGTAAGAAGCAAATAAAGATGATGAGAAATATTGAGTTCATACACCATCGAAATATTTCTGGCAAGGTAACAAAATGTTTACAAATCATGTATACACCAACCACTAATCATCACCTTTTTCTATTGTTAGTTAGATAACAAAATTCGGTTAAATAAGGCTTTACTTGGAATCAAGACTTACAACGGAAAGAAAATAGTGAGAAAAACTGAGTAAAAAGAATTAAATGTAAAAGAAAACTTAAACATTTTTTTTGTCTACTTTACAAAACAAAAAGTTAGGAAATAAATGCCAGAAATTTTATTTTCATATAATTTTCGAATATTTAAATAGAATTTCTTATAAGTTAATATGCCAAACAATCAAACTTTAGAAATTTTGATTATTAAGTTTTTTATAAGAGGTTAATACTTCTCAATTTTATATAATTTTTGACGTCAATACTTTTACCTTATTGATAAGTTATTCTTGTTCTACTGTAGTTGAACATGTCGATATTAACTTGCGTTTTACCTATCTCCCATTGAATTTTTGTTTCAAACCAATACTTATAGTAAGAAGCAAATAAAGATGATGGGAAATATTGAGTTCATGCAACATAGAATATTTCTGGCAAGGTAACAAGATGTTTACAAATCATGTACACACAAACCTCTAATTATAACCTTTTTCTATTGTTAGTTAGATAACGAAATTCGGTTAAATAAGTCTTTACGTCGAATCAAGACTTACAAAGGAATGAAAATAGTGAGAAAAACTGAGTAAAAATAATTACATGTAAATGAAAACTTAAACATTTATTTTGTCTACTTTATAAAACAAAAATCAAGGAAATAAATGCCAGAAATTTTATTTTCTTATAATTTTCCAATATTTAAATAGAATTTCTTATAAGTTAATACGCCAAACAATTAAACTTTAGAAATTTTGATTATTAAGTTTTTTATAAGAGGTTAATACTTCTCAATTTTATATAATTTTTGACGTCAATACTTTTACCTTATTGATAATTTATTCTTGTTTTACTGGAATTGAACATGTTGATATTAACTAGCGTTTTACCTATCTCCCATTGAATTTTTGTTTCAAACCAATACTTATAGTAAGAAGCAAATAAAGATGATGGGAAATATTGAGTTCATGCAACATAGAATATTTCTGGCAAGGTAACAAGATGTTTACATATCATGTATACACCAACCACTAATCATCACCTTTTTCTATTGTTAGTTAGATAACAAAATTCGGTTAAATAAGGCTTTACTTGGAATCAAGGCTTACAAGGGAAAGAAAATAGTGAGAAAAATTGAGTAAAAATAATTAAATGTAAATGAAAACTTAAACATTTTTTTGTCTACTTTACAAAACAAAATGCTAGGAAATAAATGCCAGAAATTTTATTTTCTTATAATTTTTGAATATTTAAATAGAATTTCTTATAAGTTAATACGCCAAACAATCAAACTTTAGAAATTTTGATTATTAAGTTTTTTATAAGAGGTTAATACTTCTCAATTTTATATAATTTTTGACGTCAATACTTTTACCTTATTGATAATTTATTCTTGTCCTACTAGAATTTAACCTGTTGATTTAACATGTGTTTTACTTATCTCCCATTGATTTTTGTTTCAAACCAATTCTTATAGTAAGAAGCAAATAAAGATGATGAGAAATATTGAGTTCATGCACCATCGAAATATTTCTGGCAAGGTAACAAAATGTTTACAAATCATGTATACAACAACCACTAATCATCACCTTTATCTATTGTTAGTTAGATAACAAAATTCGGTTAAATAAGGCTTTACTTGGAATCAAGACTTACAACGGAAAGAAAATAGTGAGAAAAACTAAGTAAAAATAATTAAATGTAAATGAAAACTTAAACATTTTTTTTGTCTACTTTACAAAACAAAAAGTTAGGAAATAAATGCCAGAAATTTTATTTTCTTATAATTTTCAAATAATTAAATAGAATTTCTTATAAGTTAATATGCCAAACAATCAAACTTTAGAAATTTTGATTATTAAGTTTTTTATAAGAGGTTAACACTTCTCAATTTTATATAATTTTTGACGTCAATACTTTTACCTTATTGATAAGTTATTCTTGTTCTACTGGAGTTGAACATGTCGATATTAACTTGCGTTTTACCTATCTCCCAATGAATTTTTGTTTCAAACCAATTCTTATAGTAAGAAGAAAATAAAGATGATGGGAAATATTCAGTTCATGCACCATAGAAATATTTCTGGCAAGGTACCAAGATGTTTACAAATCATGTATACACCAACCACTAATCATCACCTTTTTCTATTGTTATTTAGATAACAAAATTCGGTTAAATAATTCTTTACGTGGAATCAAGACTTACAAAGGAATGAAAATAGTGAGAAAAACTGGGTAAAAATAGTTAAATGTAAATGAAAACTTAAACATTTATTTTTTCTACTTTATAAAACAAAAATCAAGGAAGTAAATGCCAGAAATTTTATTTTCTTATAATTTTCCAATATTTAAATAGACTGTTTTATAAGTTTATACGCCAAACAATCAAACTTTCGAAATTTTGATGATTAAGTTTTTTATAAGAGGTTAATACTTCTCAATTTTATATAATTTTTGACTACAATACTTTTACCTTATTGATAATTTATTCTTGTCCTACTAGAATTTAACCTGTTGATTTAACATGTGTTTTACTTATCTCCCATTGATTTTTGTTTCAAACCAATTCTTATAGTAAGAAGCAAATAAAGATGATGGGAAATATTGAGTTCATGCAACATAGAATATTTCTGGCAAGGTAACAAGATGTTTACATATCACGTATACACCAACCACTAATCATCACCTTTTTCTATTGTTAGTTAGATAACAAAATTCGGTTAAATAAGGCTTTACTTGGAATCAAGACTTACAAGGGAAAGAAAATAGTGAGAAAAACTGAGTAAAAATAATTAAATGTAAATGAAAACTTAAACATTTATTTTTTCTACTTTACAAAACAAAATGCTAGGAAATAAATGCCAGAAATTTTATTTTCTTATAATTTTCCAATATTTAAATAGAATTCCTTATAAGTTTATACGCCAAACAATCAAACTTTCGAAATTTTGATGATTAAGTTTTTTATAAGAGGTTAATACTTCTCAATTTTATATAATTTTTGACGTCAATACTTTTACCTTATTGATAATTTTTTCTTGTCCTACTGGAATTTAACCTGTTGATTTAACTTGCGTTTTACCTATCTCCCATTGAATTTTTGTTTCAAACCAATTCTTATAGTAAGAAGCAAATAAAGATGATGTGAAATATTGAGTTCATGCACCATAGAAATATTTCTGGCAAGGTAACAAGATGTTTACAAATCATGTACACACAAACCTCTAATTATAACCTTTTTCTATTCTTAGTTAGATAACAAAATTCTGTTAAATAAGGCTTTACGTGGAATCAATACTTACAAAGGAATGAAAATAGTGAGAAAAACTGAGTAAAAATAATTAAATGTAAATGAAAACTTAAACATTTATTTTTTTCTACTTTATAAAACAAAAATCAAGGAAATAAATGCCGGAAATTTTATTTTCTTATAATTTTCCAATATTTAAATAGAATGTCTTATAAGTTTATACGCCAAACAATCAAACTTTCGAAATTTTGATGATTAAGTTTTTTATAAGAGGTTAATACTTCTCAATTTTATATAATTTTTGACGTCAATACTTTTACCTTATTGATAATTTTTTCTTGTCCTACTGGAATTTAACCTGTTGATTTAACTTGCGTTTTACATATATCCCATATTATTTCTGTTTCAACCCAATTCTTACAGCAAGAAGCAAATAAAGATGATGAGAAATATTGAGTTCATGCACCATAGAAATATTTCTAACAAGTTAACAAGAAGTTTAGAAAACATGTATACACCAACCTCTAATAATAACCTTTTTCTATTGTTAGTTGGATAAGAAAATTCGGTTAAGTCAGGCTTTTCTTGGAATCAAGACTTACAAGGGAAAGAAAATAATGAGAAAAACTGAGTAAAAATAATTAAATGTAAATGAAAACTTAAACATTTATTTTTTCTACTTTACAAAACAAAATGCTAGGAAATAAATGCCAGAAATTTTATTTTCTTATAATTTTCCAATATTTAAATCGAATTCCTTATAAGTTTATACGCCAAACAATCAAACTTTCCAAATTTTGATGATTAAGTTTTTTATAAGAGGTTAATACTTCTCAATTTTATATAATTTTTGACGTCAATACTTTTACCTTATTGATAATTTTTTCTTGTCCTACTGGAATTTAACCTGTTGATTTAACTTGCGTTTTACATATCTCCCATTGTATTTCTGTTTCAACCCAATTCTTACAGCAAGAAGCAAATAAAGATGATGAGAAATATTGAGTTCATGCACCATAGAAATATTTCTAACAAGTTAACAAGATGTTTAGAAAACATGTATACACCAACCTCTAATAATAACCTTTTTCTATTGTTAGTTGGATAAGAAAATTCGGTTAAGTCAGGCTTTACTTGGAATCAAGACTTACAAGGGAAAGAAAATAGTGAGAAAAACTGAGTAAAAATAATTAAATGTAAATGAAAACTTAAACATTTATTTTTTCTACTTTACAAAACAAAATGCTAGGAAATAAATGCCAGAAATTTTATTTTCTTATAATTTTCCAATATTTAAATAGAATTCCTTATAAGTTTATACGCCAAACAATCAAACTTTCGAAATTTTAATGATTAAGTTTTTTATAAGAGGTTAATACTTCTCAATTTTATATAATTTTTGACGTCAATACTTTTACCTTATTGATAATTTTTTCTTGTCCTACTGGAATTTAACCTGTTGATTTAACTTGCGTTTTACCTATCTCCCATAGAATTTTTGTTTCAAACCAATTCTTATAGTAAGAAGCAAATAAAGATGATGTGAAATATTGAGTTCATGCACCATAGAAATATTTCTGGCAAGGTAACAAGATGTTTACAAATCATGTATACACCAACCACTAATCATCACCTTTTTCTATTGTTATTTAGATATCAAAATTCGGTTAAATAATTCTTTACGTAGAATCAAGACTTACAAAGGAATGAAAATAGTGAGAAAAACTGAGTAAAAATAATTAAATGTAAATGAAAACTTAAACATTTATTTTTTCTACTTTATAAAACATAAATCAAGGAAGTAAATGCCAGAAATTTTATTTTCTTATAATTTTCCAATATTTAAATAGAATGTCTTATAAGTTTATACGCCAAACAATCAAACTTTCGAAATTTTGATGATTAAGTTTTTTATAAGAGGTTAATAATTCTCAATTTTATATAATTTTTGGCGTCAATACTTTTACCTTATTGATAATTTTTTCTTGTCCTACTGGAATTTAACCTGTTGATTTAACTTGCGTTTTACATATCTCCCATAGTATTTCTGTTTCAACCCAATTCTTACAGCAAGAAGCAAATAAAGATGATGAGAAATATTGAGTTCATGCACCATAGAAATATTTCTAACAAGTTAACAAGATGTTTAGAAAACATGTATACACCAACCTCTAATAATAACCTTTTTCTATTGTTAGTTGGATAAGAAAATTCGGTTAAGTCAGGCTTTACTTGGAATCAAGACTTACAAGGGAAAGAAAATAATGAGAAAAACTGAGTAAAAATAATTAAATGTAAATGAAAACTTAAACATTTATTTTTTCTACTTTACAAAACAAAATGCTAGGAAATAAATGCCAGAAATTTTATTTTCTTATAATTTTCCAATATTTAAATAGAATTCCTTATAAGTTTATACGCCAAACAATCAAACTTTCCAAATTTTGATGATTAAGTTTTTTATAAGAGGTTAATACTTCTCAATTTTATATAATTTTTGACGTCAATACTTTTACCTTATTGATAATTTTTTCTTGTCCTACTGGAATTTAACCTGTTGATTTAACTTGCGTTTTACCTATCTCCCATTGAATTTTTGTTTCAAACCAATTCTTATAGTAAGAAGCAAATAAAGATGATGTGAAATATTGAGTTCATGCACCATAGAAATATTTCTGGCAAGGTAACAAAATGTTTCAAATCATGTACACACAAACCTCTAATTATAACCTTTTTCTATTCTTAGTTAGATAACAAAATTCTGTTAAATAAGGCTTTACGTGGAATCAAGACTTACAAAGGAATGAAAATAGTGAGAAAAACTCAGTAAAAATAATTAAATGTAAATGAAAACTTAAACATTTATTTTTTTCTACTTTATAAAACAAAAATCAAGGAAATAAATTCCAGAAATTTTATTTTCTTATAATTTTCCAATATTTAAATAGAATGTCTTATAAGTTTATACGCCAAACAATCAAACTTTCGAAATTTTGATGATTAAGTTTTTTATAAGAGGTTAATACTTCTCAATTTTATATAATTTTTGACGTCAATACTTTTACCTTATTGATAATTTATTCATGTCCTACTAGAATTTAACCTGTTGATTTAACATGTGTTTTACTTATCTCCCATTGATTTTTGTTTCAAACCAATTCTTATAGTAAGAAGCAAATAAAGATGATGGGAAATATTGAGTTCATGCAACATAGAATATTTCTGGCAAGGTAACAAGATGTTTACATATCATGTATACACCAACCACTAATCATCACCTTTTTCTATTGTTAGTTAGATAACAAAATTCGGTTAAATAAGGCTTTACTTGGAATCAAGACTTACAAGGGAAAGAAAATAGTGAGAAAAATTGAGTAAAAATAATTAAATGTAAATGAAAACTTAAACATTTTTTTGTCTACTTTACAAAAAAAAATGCTAGGAAATAAATGAGAGAAATTTTATTTTCTTATAATTTTTGAATATTTAAATAGAATTACTTATAAGTTAATACGCCAAACAATCAAACTTTTGAAATTTTGATTATTAAGTTTTTTATAAGAGGTTAATAATTCTCAATTTTATATAATTTTTGACGTCAATACTTTTACCTTATTGATAATTTATTCTTGTCCTACTAGAATTTAACCTGTTGATTTAACATGTGTTTTACTTATCTCCCATTGATTTTTGTTTCAAACCAATTCTTATAGTAAGAAGCAAATAAAGATGATGAGAAATATCGAGTTCATGCACCATCGAAATATTTCTAGCAAGGTAACAAAATGTTTAGAAATCATGTATACACCAACCACTAATCATCACCTTTTTCTATTGTTAGTTAGATAACAAAATTCGGTTAAATAAGGCTTTACTTGGAATCAAGACTTACAAGGGAATGAAAATAGTGAGAAAAACTGAGTAAAAATAATTAAATGTAAATGAAAACTTAAACATTTATTTTTTCTACTTTATAAAACAAAAATCAAGGAAGTAAATGCCAGAAATTTTATTTTCTTATAATTTTCCAATATTTAAATACAATGTCTTATAAGTTTATACGCCAAACAATCAAACTTTCGAAATTTTGATGATTAAGTTTTTTATAAGAGGTTAATAATTCTCAATTTTATATAATTTTTGACGTCAATACTTTTACCTTATTGATAATTTTTTCTTGTCCTACTGGAATTTAACCTGTTGATTTAACTTGCGTTTTACATATCTCCCATAGTATTTCTGTTTCAACCCAATTCTTACAGCAAAAAGCAAATAAAGATGATGAGAAATATTGAGTTCATGCACCATAGAAATATTTCTAACAAGTTAACAAGATGTTTAGAAAACATGTATACACCAACCTCTAATAATAACCTTTTTCTATTGTTAGTTGGATAAGAAAATTCGGTTAAGTCAGGCTTTACTTGGAATCAAGACTTACAAGGGAAAGAAAATAATGAGAAAAACTGAGTAAAAATAATTAAATGTAAATGAAAACTTAAACATTTATTTTTTCTACTTTACAAAACAAAATGCTAGGAAATAAATGCCAGAAATTTTATTTTCTTATAATTTTCCAATATTTAAATAGAATTTCTTATAAGTTTATACGCCAAACAATCAAACTTTCGAAATTTTGATGATTAAGTTTTTTATAAGAGGTTAATACTTCTCAATTTTATATAATTTTTGACGTCAATACTTTTACCTTATTGATAATTTTTTCTTGTCCTACTGGAATTTAACCTGTTGATTTAACTTGCGTTTTACCTATCTCCCATTGAATTTTTGTTTCAAACCAATTCTTATAGTAAGAAGCAAATAAAGATGATGTGAAATATTGAGTTCATGCACCATAGAAATATTTCTGGCAAGGTAACAAAATGTTTCAAATCATGTACACACAAACCTCTAATTATAACCTTTTTCTATTCTTAGTTAGATAACAAAATTCTGTTAAATAAGGCTTTATGTGGAATCAAGACTTACAAAGGAATGAAAATAGTGAGAAAAACTGAGTAAAAATAATTAAATGTAAATGAAAACTTAAACATTTATTTTTTTCTACTTTATAAAACAAAAATCAAGGAAATAAATGCCAGAAATTTTATTTTCTTATAATTTTCCAATATTTAAATAGAATGTCTTATAAGTTTATACGCCAAACAATCAAACTTTCGAAATTTTGATGATTAAGTTTTTTATAAGAGGTTAATACTTCTCAATTTTATATAATTTTTGACGTCAATACTTTTACCTTATTGATAATTTTTTCTTGTCCTACTGGAATTTAACCTGTTGATTTAACTTGCGTTTTACATATCTCCCATAGTATTTCTGTTTCAACCCAATTCTTACAGCAAGAAGCAAATAAAGATGATGAGAAATATTGAGTTCATGCACCATAGAAATATTTCTGGCAAGGTAACAAGATGTTTACAAATCATGTATACACCAACCACTAATCATCACCTTTTTCTATTGTTATTTAGATATCAAAATTCGGTCAAATAATTCTTTACGTGGAATCAAGACTTACAAAGGAATGAAAATAGTGAGAAAAACTGAGTAAAAATAATTAAATGTAAAAGAAAACTTAAACATTTTTTTTGTCTACTTTACAAAACAAAAAGTTAGGAAATAAATGCCAGAAATTTTATTTTCATATAATTTTCGAATATTTAAATAGAATTTCTTATAAGTTAATATGCCAAACAATCAAACTTTAGAAATTTTGATTATTAAGTTTTTTATAAGAGGTTAATACTTCTCAATTTTATATAATTTTTGACGTCAATACTTTTACCTTATTGATAAGTTATTCTTGTTCTACTGTAGTTGAACATGTTGATATTAACTAGCGTTTTACCTATCTCCCATTGAATTTTTGTTTCAAACCAATACTTATAGTAAGAAGCAAATAAAGATGATGGGAAATATTGAGTTCATGCAACATAGAATATATCTGGCAAGGTAACAAGATGTTTACAAATCATGTACACACAAACCTCTAATTATAACCTTTTTCTATTGTTAGTTAGATAACAAAATTCGGTTAAATAAGGCTTTACGTGGAATCAAGACTTACAAAGGAATGAAAATAGTGAGAAAAACTGAGTAAAAATAATTAAATGTAAATGAAAACTTAAACATTTATTTTTTCTACTTTATAAAACAAAAATCAAGGAAATAAATGCCAGAAATTTTATTTTCTTATAATTTTCCAATATTTAAATAGAATGTCTTATAAGTTTATACGCCAAACAATCAAACTTTCGAAATTTTGATGATTAAGTTTTTTGTAAGAGGTTAATACTTCTCAATTTTATATAATTTTTGACGTCAATACTTTTACCTTATTGATAATTTTTTCTTGTCCTACTGGAATTTAACCTGTTGATTTAACTTGCGTTTTACATATCTCCCATAGTATTTCTCTTTCAACCCAATTCTTATAGCAAGAAGCAAATAAAGATGATGAGAAATATTGAGTTCATGCAACATAGAAATATTTCTAACAAGGTAACAAGATGTTTAGAAAACATGTATACACCAACCTCTAATAATAACCTTTTTCTATTATTAGTTAGATAAGAAAATTCGGTTAAGTCAGGCATTACTTGGAATCAAGACTTACAAGGGAAAGAAAATAGTGAGAAAAACTGAGTAAAAATAATTAAATGTAAATGAAAACTTAAACATTTATTTTTTTCTACTTTATAAAACAAAAATCAAGGAAATAAATGCCAGAAATTTTATTTTCTTATAATTTTCCAATATTTAAATAGAATGTCTTATAAGTTTATACGCCAAACAATCAAACTTTCGAAATTTTGATGATTAAGTTTTTTATAAGAGGTTAATACTTCTCAATTTTATATAATTTTTGACGTCAATACTTTTACCTTATTGATAATTTTTTCTTGTCCTACTGGAATTTAACCTGTTGATTTAACTTGCGTTTTACATATCTCCCATAGTATTTCTGTTTCAACCCAATTCTTACAGCAAGAAGCAAATAAAGATGATGAGAAATATTGAGTTCATGCACCATAGAAATATTTCTGGCAAGGTAACAAGATGTTTACAAATCATGTATACACCAACCACTAATCATCACCTTTTTCTATTGTTATTTAGATATCAAAATTCGGTCAAATAATTCTTTACGTGGAATCAAGACTTACCAAGGAATGAAAATAGTGAGAAAAACTGAGTAAAAATAATTAAATGTAAAAGAAAACTTAAACATTTTTTTTGTCTACTTTACAAAACAAAAAGTTAGGAAATAAATGCCAGAAATTTTATTTTCATATAATTTTCGAATATTTAAATAGAATTTCTTATAAGTTAATATGCCAAACAATCAAACTTTAGAAATTTTGATTATTAAGTTTTTTATAAGAGGTTAATACTTCTCAATTTTATATAATTTTTGACGTCAATACTTTTACCTTATTGATAAGTTATTCTTGTTCTACTGTAGTTGAACATGTTGATATTAACTAGCGTTTTACCTATCTCCCATTGAATTTTTGTTTCAAACCAATACTTATAGTAAGAAGCAAATAAAGATGATGGGAAATATTGAGTTCATGCAACATAGAATATATCTGGCAAGGTAACAAGATGTTTACAAATCATGTACACACAAACCTCTAATTATAACCTTTTTCTATTGTTAGTTAGATAACAAAATTCGGTTAAATAAGGCTTTACGTGGAATCAAGACTTACAAAGGAATGAAAATAGTGAGAAAAACTGAGTAAAAATAATTAAATGTAAATGAAAACTTAAACATTTATTTTTTCTACTTTATAAAACAAAAATCAAGGAAATAAATGCCAGAAATTTTATTTTCTTATAATTTTCCAATATTTAAATAGAATGTCTTATAAGTTTATACGCCAAACAATCAAACTTTCGAAATTTTGATGATTAAGTTTTTTGTAAGAGGTTAATACTTCTCAATTTTATATAATTTTTGACGTCAATACTTTTACCTTATTGATAATTTTTTCTTGTCCTACTGGAATTTAACCTGTTGATTTAACTTGCGTTTTACATATCTCCCATAGTATTTCTCTTTCAACCCAATTCTTATAGCAAGAAGCAAATAAAGATGATGAGAAATATTGAGTTCATGCAACATAGAAATATTTCTAACAAGGTAACAAGATGTTTAGAAAACATGTATACACCAACCTCTAATAATAAACTTTTTCTATTATTAGTTAGATAAGAAAATTCGGTTAAGTCAGGCATTACTTGGAATCAAGACTTACAAGGGAAAGAAAATAGTGAGAAAAACTGAGTAAAAATAATTAAATGTAAATGAAAACTTAAACATTTATTTTTTTCTACTTTATAAAACAAAAATCAAGGAAATAAATGCCAGAAATTTTATTTTCTTATAATTTTCCAATATTTAAATAGAATGTCTTATAAGTTTATACGCCAAACAATCAAACTTTCGAAATTTTGATGATTAAGTTTTTTATAAGAGGTTAATACTTCTCAATTTTATATAATTTTTGACGTCAATACTTTTACCTTATTGATAATTTTTTCTTGTCCTACTGGAATTTAACCTGTTGATTTAACTTGCGTTTTACATATCTCCCATAGTATTTCTGTTTCAACCCAATTCTTACAGCAAGAAGCAAATAAAGATGATGAGAAATATTGAGTTCATGCACCATAGAAATATTTCTGGCAAGGTAACAAGATGTTTACAAATCATGTATACACCAACCACTAATCATCACCTTTTTCTATTGTTATTTAGATATCAAAATTCGGTCAAATAATTCTTTACGTGGAATCAAGACTTACCAAGGAATGAAAATAGTGAGAAAAACTGAGTAAAAATAATTAAATGTAAAAGAAAACTTAAACATTTTTTTTGTCTACTTTACAAAACAAAAAGTTAGGAAATAAATGCCAGAAATTTTATTTTCATATAATTTTCGAATATTTAAATAGAATTTCTTATAAGTTAATATGCCAAACAATCAAACTTTAGAAATTTTGATTATTAAGTTTTTTATAAGAGGTTAATACTTCTCAATTTTATATAATTTTTGACGTCAATACTTTTACCTTATTGATAAGTTATTCTTGTTCTACTGTAGTTGAACATGTTGATATTAACTAGCGTTTTACCTATCTCCCATTGAATTTTTGTTTCAAACCAATACTTATAGTAAGAAGCAAATAAAGATGATGGGAAATATTGAGTTCATGCAACATAGAATATATCTGGCAAGGTAACAAGATGTTTACAAATCATGTACACACAAACCTCTAATTATAACCTTTTTCTATTGTTAGTTAGATAACAAAATTCGGTTAAATAAGGCTTTACGTGGAATCAAGACTTACAAAGGAATGAAAATAGTGAGAAAAACTGAGTAAAAATAATTAAATGTAAATGAAAACTTAAACATTTATTTTTTCTACTTTATAAAACAAAAATCAAGGAAATAAATGCCAGAAATTTTATTTTCTTATAATTTTCCAATATTTAAATAGAATGTCTTATAAGTTTATACGCCAAACAATCAAACTTTCGAAATTTTGATGATTAAGTTTTTTGTAAGAGGTTAATACTTCTCAATTTTATATAATTTTTGACGTCAATACTTTTACCTTATTGATAATTTTTTCTTGTCCTACTGGAATTTAACCTGTTGATTTAACTTGCGTTTTACATATCTCCCATAGTATTTCTCTTTCAACCCAATTCTTATAGCAAGAAGCAAATAAAGATGATGAGAAATATTGAGTTCATGCAACATAGAAATATTTCTAACAAGGTAACAAGATGTTTAGAAAACATGTATACACCAACCTCTAATAATAACCTTTTTCTATTATTAGTTAGATAAGAAAATTCGGTTAAGTCAGGCATTACTTGGAATCAAGACTTACAAGGGAAAGAAAATAGTGAGAAAAACTGAGTAAAAATATTTAAATGTAAATGAAAACTTAAACATTTTTTTGTCTACTTTACAAAACAAAATGCTAGGAAATAAATGACAGAAATTTTATTTTCTTATAATTTTCGAATATTTAAATAGAATTTCTTATAAGTTAATACGCCAAACAATCAAACTTTAGAAATTTTGATTATTAAGTTTTTTATAAGAGGTTAATAATTCTCAATTTTATATAATTTTTGACGTCAATACTTTTACCTTATTGATAATTTATTCTTGTCCTACTAGAATTTAACCTGTTGATTTAACATGTGTTTTACTTATCTCCCATTGAATTTTTGTTTCAAACCAATTCTTATAGTAAGAAGCAAATAAAGATGATGAGAAATATTGAGTTCATGCACCATAGAAATATTTCTGGCTAGGTAACAAGATGTTTACAAATCATGTATACAACAACCACTAATCATCACCTCTTTCTATTTTTAGTTAGATAACAAAATTCGGTTAAATAAGGCTTTACTTGGAATCAAGACATACAAGGGAAAGAAAATAGTGAGAAAAACTGAATAAAAATAATTAAATGTAAAAGAAAACTTAAACATTTTTTTTGTCTACTTTACAAAACAAAAAGTTAGGAAATAAATGCCAGAAATTTTATTTTCATATAATTTTCGAATATTTAAATAGAATTTCTTATAAGTTAATATGCCAAACAATCAAACTTTAGAAATTTTGATTATTAAGTTTTTTATAAGAGGTTAATACTTCTCAATTTTATATAATTTTTGACGTCAATACTTTTACCTTATTGATAATTTTTTCTTGTCCTACTGGAATTTAACCTGTTGATTTAACTTGCGTTTTACATATCTCCCATAGTATTTCTCTTTCAACCCAATTCTTATAGCAAGAAGCAAATAAAGATGATGAGAAATATTGAGTTCATGCAACATAGAAATATTTCTAACAAGGTAACAAGATGTTTAGAAAACATGTATACACCAACCTCTAATAATAACCTTTTTCTATTATTAGTTAGATAAGAAAATTCGGTTAAGTCAGGCATTACTTGGAATCAAGACTTACAAGGGAAAGAAAATAGTGAGAAAAACTGAGTAAAAATAATTAAATGTAAATGAAAACTTAAACATTTATTTTTTTCTACTTTATAAAACAAAAATCAAGGAAATAAATGCCAGAAATTTTATTTTCTTATAATTTTCCAATATTTAAATAGAATGTCTTATAAGTTTATACGCCAAACAATCAAACTTTCGAAATTTTGATGATTAAGTTTTTTATAAGAGGTTAATACTTCTCAATTTTATATAATTTTTGACGTCAATACTTTTACCTTATTGATAATTTTTTCTTGTCCTACTGGAATTTAACCTGTTGATTTAACTTGCGTTTTACATATCTCCCATAGTATTTCTGTTTCAACCCAATTCTTACAGCAAGAAGCAAATAAAGATGATGAGAAATATTGAGTTCATGCACCATAGAAATATTTCTGGCAAGGTAACAAGATGTTTACAAATCATGTATACACCAACCACTAATCATCACCTTTTTCTATTGTTATTTAGATATCAAAATTCGGTCAAATAATTCTTTACGTGGAATCAAGACTTACAAAGGAATGAAAATAGTGAGAAAAACTGAGTAAAAATAATTAAATGTAAAAGAAAACTTAAACATTTTTTTTGTCTACTTTACAAAACAAAAAGTTAGGAAATAAATGCCAGAAATTTTATTTTCATATAATTTTCGAATATTTAAATAGAATTTCTTATAAGTTAATATGCCAAACAATCAAACTTTAGAAATTTTGATTATTAAGTTTTTTATAAGAGGTTAATACTTCTCAATTTTATATAATTTTTGACGTCAATACTTTTACCTTATTGATAAGTTATTCTTGTTCTACTGTAGTTGAACATGTTGATATTAACTAGCGTTTTACCTATCTCCCATTGAATTTTTGTTTCAAACCAATACTTATAGTAAGAAGCAAATAAAGATGATGGGAAATATTGAGTTCATGCAACATAGAATATATCTGGCAAGGTAACAAGATGTTTACAAATCATGTACACACAAACCTCTAATTATAACCTTTTTCTATTGTTAGTTAGATAACAAAATTCGGTTAAATAAGGCTTTACGTGGAATCAAGACTTACAAAGGAATGAAAATAGTGAGAAAAACTGAGTAAAAATAATTAAATGTAAATGAAAACTTAAACATTTATTTTTTCTACTTTATAAAACAAAAATCAAGGAAATAAATGCCAGAAATTTTATTTTCTTATAATTTTCCAATATTTAAATAGAATGTCTTATAAGTTTATACGCCAAACAATCAAACTTTCGAAATTTTGATGATTAAGTTTTTTGTAAGAGGTTAATACTTCTCAATTTTATATAATTTTTGACGTCAATACTTTTACCTTATTGATAATTTTTTCTTGTCCTACTGGAATTTAACCTGTTGATTTAACTTGCGTTTTACATATCTCCCATAGTATTTCTCTTTCAACCCAATTCTTATAGCAAGAAGCAAATAAAGATGATGAGAAATATTGAGTTCATGCAACATAGAAATATTTCTAACAAGGTAACAAGATGTTTAGAAAACATGTATACACCAACCTCTAATAATAACCTTTTTCTATTATTAGTTAGATAAGAAAATTCGGTTAAGTCAGGCATTACTTGGAATCAAGACTTACAAGGGAAAGAAAATAGTGAGAAAAACTGAGTAAAAATATTTAAATGTAAATGAAAACTTAAACATTTTTTTGTCTACTTTACAAAACAAAATGCTAGGAAATAAATGACAGAAATTTTATTTTCTTATAATTTTCGAATATTTAAATAGAATTTCTTATAAGTTAATACGCCAAACAATCAAACTTTAGAAATTTTGATTATTAAGTTTTTTATAAGAGGTTAATAATTCTCAATTTTATATAATTTTTGACGTCAATACTTTTACCTTATTGATAATTTATTCTTGTCCTACTAGAATTTAACCTGTTGATTTAACATGTGTTTTACTTATCTCCCATTGAATTTTTGTTTCAAACCAATTCTTATAGTAAGAAGCAAATAAAGATGATGAGAAATATTGAGTTCATGCACCATAGAAATATTTCTGGCTAGGTAACAAGATGTTTACAAATCATGTATACAACAACCACTAATCATCACCTCTTTCTATTTTTAGTTAGATAACAAAATTCGGTTAAATAAGGCTTTACTTGGAATCAAGACATACAAGGGAAAGAAAATAGTGAGAAAAACTGAGTAAAAATAAATGTAAAAGAAAACTTAAACATTTTTTTTGTCTACTTTACAAAACAAAAAGTTAGGAAATAAATGCCAGAAATTTTATTTTCATATAATTTTCGAATATTTAAATAGAATTTCTTATAAGTTAATATGCCAAACAATCAAACTTTAGAAATTTTGATTATTAAGTTTTTTATAAGAGGTTAATACTTCTCAATTTTATATAATTTTTGACGTCAATACTTTTACCTTATTGATAAGTTATTCTTGTTCTACTGTAGTTGAACATGTTGATATTAACTAGCGTTTTACCTATCTCCCATTGAATTTTTGTTTCAAACCAATACTTATAGTAAGAAGCAAATAAAGATGATGGGAAATATTGAGTTCATGCAACATAGAATATTTCTGGCAAGGTAACAAGATGTTTACAAATCATGTACACACAAACCTCTAATTATAACCTTTTTCTATTGTTAGTTAGATAACAAAATTCGGTTAAATAAGGCTTTACGTGGAATCAAGACTTACAAAGGAATGAAAATAGTGAGAAAAACTGAGTAAAAATAATTAAATGTAAATGAAAACTTAAACATTTATTTTTTCTACTTTATAAAACAAAAATCAAGGAAATAAATGCCAGAAATTTTATTTTCTTATAATTTTCCAATATTTAAATAGAATGTCTTATAAGTTTATACGCCAAACAATCAAACTTTCGAAATTTTGATGATTAAGTTTTTTGTAAGTGGTTAATACTTCTCAATTTTATATAATTTTTGACGTCAATACTTTTACCTTATTGATAATTTTTTCTTGTCCTACTGGAATTTAACCTGTTGATTTAACTTGCGTTTTACATATCTCCCATAGTATTTCTCTTTCAACCCAATTCTTATAGCAAGAAGCAAATAAAGATGATGAGAAATATTGAGTTCATGCAACATAGAAATATTTCTAACAAGGTAACAAGATGTTTAGAAAACATGTATACACCAACCTCTAATAATAACCTTTTTCTATTATTAGTTAGATAAGAAAATTCGGTTAAGTCAGGCATTACTTGGAATCAAGACTTACAAGGGAAAGAAAATAGTGAGAAAAACTGAGTAAAAATAATTAAATGTAAATGAAAACTTAAACATTTATTTTTTTCTACTTTATAAAACAAAAATCAAGGAAATAAATGCCAGAAATTTTATTTTCTTATAATTTTCCAATATTTAAATAGAATGTCTTATAAGTTTATACGCCAAACAATCAAACTTTCGAAATTTTGATGATTAAGTTTTTTATAAGAGGTTAATACTTCTCAATTTTATATAATTTTTGACGTCAATACTTTTACCTTATTGATAATTTTTTCTTGTCCTACTGGAATTTAACCTGTTGATTTAACTTGCGTTTTACATATCTCCCATAGTATTTCTGTTTCAACCCAATTCTTACAGCAAGAAGCAAATAAAGATGATGAGAAATATTGAGTTCATGCACCATAGAAATATTTCTGGCAAGGTAACAAGATGTTTACAAATCATGTATACACCAACCACTAATCATCACCTTTTTCTATTGTTATTTAGATATCAAAATTCGGTCAAATAATTCTTTACGTGGAATCAAGACTTACAAAGGAATGAAAATAGTGAGAAAAACTGAGTAAAAATAATTAAATGTAAAAGAAAACTTAAACATTTTTTTGTCTACTTTACAAAACAAAAAGTTAGGAAATAAATGCCAGAAATTTTATTTTCATATAATTTTCGAATATTTAAATAGAATTTCTTATAAGTTAATATGCCAAACAATCAAACTTTAGAAATTTTGATTATTAAGTTTTTTATAAGAGGTTAATACTTCTCAATTTTATATAATTTTTGACGTCAATACTTTTACCTTATTGATAAGTTATTCTTGTTCTACTGTAGTTGAACATGTTGATATTAACTAGCGTTTTACCTATCTCCCATTGAATTTTTGTTTCAAACCAATACTTATAGTAAGAAGCAAATAAAGATGATGGGAAATATTGAGTTCATGCAACATAGAATATATCTGGCAAGGTAACAAGATGTTTACAAATCATGTACACACAAACCTCTAATTATAACCTTTTTCTATTGTTAGTTAGATAACAAAATTCGGTTAAATAAGGCTTTACGTGGAATCAAGACTTACAAAGGAATGAAAATAGTGAGAAAAACTGAGTAAAAATAATTAAATGTAAATGAAAACTTAAACATTTATTTTTTCTACTTTATAAAACAAAAATCAAGGAAATAAATGCCAGAAATTTTATTTTCTTATAATTTTCCAATATTTAAATAGAATGTCTTATAAGTTTATACGCCAAACAATCAAACTTTCGAAATTTTGATGATTAAGTTTTTTGTAAGAGGTTAATACTTCTCAATTTTATATAATTTTTGACGTCAATACTTTTACCTTATTGATAATTTTTTCTTGTCCTACTGGAATTTAACCTGTTGATTTAACTTGCGTTTTACATATCTCCCATAGTATTTCTCTTTCAACCCAATTCTTATAGCAAGAAGCAAATAAAGATGATGAGAAATATTGAGTTCATGCAACATAGAAATATTTCTAACAAGGTAACAAGATGTTTAGAAAACATGTATACACCAACCTCTAATAATAACCTTTTTCTATTATTAGTTAGATAAGAAAATTCGGTTAAGTCAGGCATTACTTGGAATCAAGACTTACAAGGGAAAGAAAATAGTGAGAAAAACTGAGTAAAAATATTTAAATGTAAATGAAAATTTAAACATTTTTTTGTCTACTTTACAAAACAAAATGCTAGGAAATAAATGACAGAAATTTTATTTTCTTGTAATTTTTGAATATTTAAATAGAATTTCTTATAAGTTAATACGCCAAACAATCAAACTTTAGAAATTTTGATTATTAAGTTTTTTATAAGAGGTTAATAATTCTCAATTTTATATAATTTTTGACGTCAATACTTTTACCTTATTGATAATTTATTCTTGTCCTACTAGAATTTAACCTGTTGATTTAACATGTGTTTTACTTATCTCCCATTGAATTTTTGTTTCAAACCAATTCTTATAGTAAGAAGCAAATAAAGATGATGAGAAATATTGAGTTCATGCACCATAGAAATATTTCTGGCTAGGTAACAAGATGTTTACAAATCATGTATACAACAACCACTAATCATCACCTCTTTCTATTTTTAGTTAGATAACAAAATTCGGTTAAATAAGGCTTTACTTGGAATCAAGACATACAAGGGAAAGAAAATAGTGAGAAAAACTGAGTAAAAATAATTAAATGTAAAAGAAAACTTAAACATTTTTTTTGTCTACTTTACAAAACAAAAAGTTAGGAAATAAATGCCAGAAATTTTATTTTCATATAATTTTCGAATATTTAAATAGAATTTCTTATAAGTTAATATGCCAAACAATCAAACTTTAGAAATTTTGATTATTAAGTTTTTTATAAGAGGTTAATACTTCTCAATTTTATATAATTTTTGACGTCAATACTTTTACCTTATTGATAAGTTATTCTTGTTCTACTGTAGTTGAACATGTTGATATTAACTAGCGTTTTACCTATCTCCCATTGAATTTTTGTTTCAAACCAATACTTATAGTAAGAAGCAAATAAAGATGATGGGAAATATTGAGTTCATGCAACATAGAATATTTCTGGCAAGGTAACAAGATGTTTACAAATCATGTACACACAAACCTCTAATTATAACCTTTTTCTATTGTTAGTTAGATAACAAAATTCGGTTAAATAAGGCTTTACGTGGAATCAAGACTTACAAAGGAATGAAAATAGTGAGAAAAACTGAGTAAAAATAATTAAATGTAAATGAAAACTTAAACATTTATTTTTTCTACTTTATAAAACAAAAATCAAGGAAATAAATGCCAGAAATTTTATTTTCTTATAATTTTCCAATATTTAAATAGAATGTCTTATAAGTTTATACGCCAAACAATCAAACTTTCGAAATTTTGATGATTAAGTTTTTTGTAAGTGGTTAATACTTCTCAATTTTATATAATTTTTGACGTCAATACTTTTACCTTATTGATAATTTTTTCTTGTCCTACTGGAATTTAACCTGTTGATTTAACTTGCGTTTTACATATCTCCCATAGTATTTCTCTTTCAACCCAATTCTTATAGCAAGAAGCAAATAAAGATGATGAGAAATATTGAGTTCATGCAACATAGAAATATTTCTAACAAGGTAACAAGATGTTTAGAAAACATGTATACACCAACCTCTAATAATAACCCTTTTCTATTATTAGTTAGATAAGAAAATTCGGTTAAGTCAGGCATTACTTGGAATCAAGACTTACAAGGGAAAGAAAATAGTGAGAAAAACTGAGTAAAAATAATTAAATGTAAATGAAAACTTAAACATTTATTTTTTCTACTTTACAAAACAAAATGCTAGGAAATAAATGCCAGAAATTTTATTTTCTTATAATTTTCCAATATTTAAATAGAATGTCTTATAAGTTTATACGCCAAACAATCAAACTTTCGAAATTTTGATGATTAAGTTTTTTGTAAGAGGTTAATACTTCTCAATTTTATATAATTTTTGACGTCAATACTTTTACCTTATTGATAATTTTTTCTTGTCCTACTGGAATTTAACCTGTTGATTTAACTTGCGTTTTACATATCTCCCATAGTATTTCTCTTTCAACCCAATTCTTATAGCAAGAAGCAAATAAAGATGATGAGAAATATTGAGTTCATGCAACATAGAAATATTTCTAACAAGGTAACAAGATGTTTAGAAAACATGTATACACCAACCTCTAATAATAACCTTTTTCTATTATTAGTTAGATAAGAAAATTCGGTTAAGTCAGGCATTACTTGGAATCAAGACTTACAAGGGAAAGAAAATAGTGAGAAAAACTGAGTAAAAATAATTAAATGTAAATGAAAACTTAAACATTTTTTTGTCTACTTTACAAAACAAAATGCTAGGAAATAAATGACAGAAATTTTATTTTCTTATAATTTTCGAATATTTAAATAGAATTTCTTATAAGTTAATACGCCAAACAATCAAACTTTAGAAATTTTGATTATTAAGTTTTTTATAAGAGGTTAATAATTCTCAATTTTATATAATTTTTGACGTCAATACTTTTACCTTATTGATAATTTATTCTTGTCCTACTAGAATTTAACCTGTTGATTTAACATGTGTTTTACTTATCTCCCATTGAATTTTTGTTTCAAACCAATTCTTATAGTAAGAAGCAAATAAAGATGATGAGAAATATTGAGTTCATGCACCATAGAAATATTTCTGGCTAGGTAACAAGATGTTTACAAATCATGTATACACTAACCACTAATCATCACCTCTTTCTATTTTTAGTTAGATAACAAAATTCGGTTAAATAAGGCTTTACTTGGAATCAAGACATACAAGGGAAAGAAAATAGTGAGAAAAACTGAGTAAAAAGAATTAAATGTAAAAGAAAACTTAAACATTTTTTTTGTCTACTTTACAAAACAAAAAGTTAGGAAATAAATGCCAGAAATTTTATTTTCATATAATTTTCGAATATTTAAATAGAATTTCTTATAAGTTAATATGCCAAACAATCAAACTTTAGAAATTTTGATTATTAAGTTTTTTATAAGAGGTTAATACTTCTCAATTTTATATAATTTTTGACGTCAATACTTTTACCTTATTGATAAGTTATTCTTGTTCTACTGTAGTTGAACATGTTGATATTAACTAGCGTTTTACCTATCTCCCATTGAATTTTTGTTTCAAACCAATACTTATAGTAAGAAGCAAATAAAGATGATGGGAAATATTGAGTTCATGCAACATAGAATATTTCTGGCAAGGTAACAAGATGTTTACAAATCATATACGCAAAAACCTCTAATTATAACCTTTTTCTATTGTTAGTTAGATAACAAAATTCGGTTAAATAAGGCTTTACGTGGAATCAAGACTTACAAAGGAATGAAAATAGTGAGAAAAACTGAGTAAAAATAATTAAATGTAAATGAAAACATAAACATTTATTTTTTCTACTTTATAAAACAAAAATCAAGGAAATAAATGCCAGAAATTTTATTTTCTTATAATTTTCCAATATTTAAATAGAATGTCTTATAAGTTTATACGCCAAACAATCAAACTTTCGAAATTTTGATGATTAAGTTTTTTATAAGAGGTTAATACTTCTCAATTTTATATAATTTTTAACGTCAATACTTTTACCTTATTGATAATATTTTCTTGTCCTACTGGAATTTAACCTGTTGATTTAACTTGCGTTTTACATATCTCCCATAGTATTTCTCTTTCAACCCAATTCTTATAGCAAGAAGCAAATAAAGATGATGAGAAATATTGAGTTCATGCAACATAGAAATATTTCTAACAAGGTAACAAGATGTTTAGAAAACATGTATACACCTACCTCTAATAATAACCTTTTTCTATTATTAGTTAGATAAGAAAATTCGGTTAAGTCAGGCAATACTTGGAATCAAGACTTACAAGGGAAAGAAAATAGTGAGAAAAACTGAGTAAAAATAATTAAATGTAAATGAAAACTTAAACATTTATTTTTTCTACTTTACAAAACAAAATGCTAGGAAATAAATGCCAGAAATTTTATTTTCTTGTAATTTTCCAATATTTAAATAGAATGTCTTATAAGTTAATACGCCAAACAATCAAACTTTAGAAATTTTGATGATTAAGTTTTTTGTAAGAGGTTAATACTTCTCAATTTTATATAATTTTTGACGTCAATACTTTTACCTTATTGATAATTTTTTCTTGTCCTACTGGAATTTAACCTGTTGATTTAACTTGCGTTTTACATATCTCCCATAGTATTTCTCTTTCAACCCAATTCTTATAGCAAGAAGCAAATAAAGATGATGAGAAATATTGAGTTCATGCAACATAGAAATATTTCTAACAAGGTAACAAGATGTTTAGAAAACATGTATACACCAACCTCTAATAATAACCTTTTTCTATTATTAGTTAGATAAGAAAATTCGGTTAAATAAGGCATTACTTGGAATCAAGACTTACAAGGGAAAGAAAATAGTGAGAAAAACTGAGTAAAAATAATTAAATGTAAAAGAAAACTTAAACATTTTTTTTGTCTACTTTACAAAACAAAATGCTAGGAAATAAATGCCAGAAATTTTATTTTCTTGTAATTTTTGAATATTTAAATAGACTTTCTTATAAGTTAATACGCCAAACAATCAAACTTTAGAAATTTTGATTATTAAGTTTTTTATAAGAGGTTAATACTTCTCAATTTTATATAATTTTTGACGTCAATACTTTTACCTTATTGATAATTTATTCTTGTCCTACTGTAGTTGAACATGTTGATATTAACTAGCGTTTTACCTATCTCCCATTGAATTTTTGTTTCAAACCAATACTTATAGTAAGAAGCAAATAAAGATGATGGGAAATATTGAGTTCATGCAACATAGAATATTTCTGGCAAGGTAACAAGATGTTTACAAATCATATACGCACAAACCTCTAATTATAACCTTTTTCTATTGTTAGTTAGATAACAAAATTCGGTTAAATAAGGCTTTACGTGGAATCAAGACTTACAAAGGAATGAAAATAGTGAGAAAAACTGAGTAAAAATAATTAAATGTAAATGAAAACATAAACATTTATTTTTTCTACTTTATAAAACAAAAATCAAGGAAATAAATGCCAGAAATTTTATTTTCTTATAATTTTCCAATATTTAAATAGAATGTCTTATAAGTTTATACGCCAAACAATCAAACTTTCGAAATTTTGATGATTAAGTTTTTTATAAGAGGTTAATACTTCTCAATTTTATATAATTTTTAACGTCAATACTTTTACCTTATTGATAATATTTTCTTGTCCTACTGGAATTTAACCTGTTGATTTAACTTGCGTTTTACATATCTCCCATAGTATTTCTCTTTCAACCCAATTCTTATAGCAAGAAGCAAATAAAGATGATGAGAAATATTGAGTTCATGCAACATAGAAATATTTCTAACAAGGTAACAAGATGTTTAGAAAACATGTATACACCTACCTCTAATAATAACCTTTTTCTATTATTAGTTAGATAAGAAATTTCGGTTAAGTCAGGCAATACTTGGAATCAAGACTTACAAGGGAAAGAAAATAGTGAGAAAAACTGAGTAAAAATAATTAAATGTAAATGAAAACTTAAACATTTATTTTTTCTACTTTACAAAACAAAATGCTAGATAATAAATGCCAGAAATTTTATTTTCTTATAATTTTCCAATATTTAAATAGAATGTCTTATAAGTTTATACGCCAAACAATCAAACTTTCGAAATTTTGATGATTAAGTTTTTTGTAAGAGGTTAATACTTCTCAATTTTATATAATTTTTGACGTCAATACTTTTACCTTATTGATAATTTTTTCTTGTCCTACTGGAATTTAACCTGTTGATTTAACTTGCGTTTTACATATCTCCCATAGTATTTCTCTTTCAACCCAATTCTTATAGCAAGAAGCAAATAAAGATGATGAGAAATATTGAGTTCATGCAACATAGAAATATTTCTAACAAGGTAACAAGATGTTTAGAAAACATGTATACACCAACCTCTAATAATAACCTTTTTCTATTATTAGTTAGATAAGAAAATTCGGTTAAGTCAGGCATTACTTGGAATCAAGACTTACAAGGGAAAGAAAATAGTGAGAAAAACTGAGTAAAAATAATTAAATGTAAATGAAAACTTAAACATTTTTTTGTCTACTTTACAAAACAAAATGCTAGGAAATAAATGACAGAAATTTTATTTTCTTGTAATTTTTGAATATTTAAATAGAATTTCTTATAAGTTAATACGCCAAACAATCAAACTTTAGAAATTTTGATTATTAAGTTTTTTATAAGAGGTTAATAATTCTCAATTTTATATAATTTTTGACGTCAATACTTTTACCTTATTGATAATTTATTCTTGTCCTACTAGAATTTAACCTGTTGATTTAACATGTGTTTTACTTATCTCCCATTGAATTTTTGTTTCAAACCAATTCTTATAGTAAGAAGCAAATAAAGATGATGAGAAATATTGAGTTCATGCACCATAGAAATATTTCTGGCTAGGTAACAAGATGTTTACAAATCATGTATACACCAACCACTAATCATCACCTCTTTCTATTTTTAGTTAGATAACAAAATTCGGTTAAATAAGGCTTTACTTGGAATCAAGACATACAAGGGAAAGAAAATAGTGAGAAAAACTGAGTAAAAATAATTAAATGTAAAAGAAAACTTAAACATTTTTTTTGTCTACTTTACAAAACAAAAAGTTAGGAAATAAATGCCAGAAATTTTATTTTCATATAATTTTCGAATATTTAAATAGAATTTCTTATAAGTTAATATGCCAAACAATCAAACTTTAGAAATTTTGATTATTAAGTTTTTTATAAGAGGTTAATACTTCTCAATTTTATATAATTTTTGACGTCAATACTTTTACCTTATTGATAAGTTATTCTTGTTCTACTGTAGTTGAACATGTTGATATTAACTAGCGTTTTACCTATCTCCCATTGAATTTTTGTTTCAAACCAATACTTATAGTAAGAAGCAAATAAAGATGATGGGAAATATTGAGTTCATGCAACATAGAATATTTCTGGCAAGGTAACAAGATGTTTACAAATCATGTACACACAAACCTCTAATTATAACCTTTTTCTATTGTTAGTTAGATAACAAAATTCGGTTAAATAAGGCTTTACGTGGAATCAAGACTTACAAAGGAATGAAAATAGTGAGAAAAACTGAGTAAAAATAATTAAATGTAAATGAAAACTTAAACATTTATTTTTTCTACTTTATAAAACAAAAATCAAGGAAATAAATGCCAGAAATTTTATTTTCTTATAATTTTCCAATATTTAAATAGAATGTCTTATAAGTTTATACGCCAAACAATCAAACTTTCGAAATTTTGATGATTAAGTTTTTTGTAAGAGGTTAATACTTCTCAATTTTATATAATTTTTGACGTCAATACTTTTACCTTATTGATAATTTTTTCTTGTCCTACTGGAATTTAACCTGTTGATTTAACTTGCGTTTTACATATCTCCCATAGTATTTCTCTTTCAACCCAATTCTTATAGCAAGAAGCAAATAAAGATGATGAGAAATATTGAGTTCATGCAACATAGAAATATTTCTAACAAGGTAACAAGATGTTTAGAAAACATGTATACACCAACCTCTAATAATAACCTTTTTCTATTATTAATTAGATAAGAAAATTCGGTTAAGTCAGGCATTACTTGGAATCAAGACTTACAAGGGAAAGAAAATAGTGAGAAAAACTGAGTAAAAATAATTAAATGTAAATGAAAACTTAAACATTTTTTTGTCTACTTTACAAAACAAAATGCTAGGAAATAAATGACAGAAATTTTATTTTCTTGTAATTTTTGAATATTTAAATAGAATTTCTTATAAGTTAATACGCCAAACAATCAAACTTTAGAAATTTTGATTATTAAGTTTTTTATAAGAGGTTAATAATTCTCAATTTTATATAATTTTTGACGTCAATACTTTTACCTTATTGATAATTTATTCTTGTCCTACTAGAATTTAACCTGTTGATTTAACATGTGTTTTACTTATCTCCCATTGAATTTTTGTTTCAAACCAATTCTTATAGTAAGAAGCAAATAAAGATGATGAGAAATATTGAGTTCATGCACCATAGAAATATTTCTGGCTAGGTAACAAGATGTTTACAAATCATGTATACACCAACCACTAATCATCACCTCTTTCTATTTTTAGTTAGATAACAAAATTCGGTTAAATAAGGCTTTACTTGGAATCAAGACATACAAGGGAAAGAAAATAGTGAGAAAAACTGAGTAAAAATAATTAAATGTAAAAGAAAACTTAAACATTTTTTTTGTCTACTTTACAAAACAAAAAGTTAGGAAATAAATGCCAGAAATTTTATTTTCATATAATTTTCGAATATTTAAATAGAATTTCTTATAAGTTAATATGCCAAACAATCAAACTTTAGAAATTTTGATTATTAAGTTTTTTATAAGAGGTTAATACTTCTCAATTTTATATAATTTTTGACGTCAATACTTTTACCTTATTGATAAGTTATTCTTGTTCTACTGTAGTTGAACATGTTGATATTAACTAGCGTTTTACCTATCTCCCATTGAATTTTTGTTTCAAACCAATACTTATAGTAAGAAGCAAATAAAGATGATGGGAAATATTGAGTTCATGCAACATAGAATATTTCTGGCAAGGTAACAAGATGTTTACAAATCATGTACACACAAACCTCTAATTATAACCTTTTTCTATTGTTAGTTAGATAACAAAATTCGGTTAAATAAGGCTTTACGTGGAATCAAGACTTACAAAGGAATGAAAATAGTGAGAAAAACTGAGTAAAAATAATTAAATGTAAATGAAAACTTAAACATTTATTTTTTCTACTTTATAAAACAAAAATCAAGGAAATAAATGCCAGAAATTTTATTTTCTTATAATTTTCCAATATTTAAATAGAATGTCTTATAAGTTTATACGCCAAACAATCAAACTTTCGAAATTTTGATGATTAAGTTTTTTGTAAGAGGTTAATACTTCTCAATTTTATATAATTTTTGACGTCAATACTTTTACCTTATTTATAATTTTTTCTTGTCCTACTGGAATTTAACCTGTTGATTTAACTTGCGTTTTACATATCTCCCATAGTATTTCTCTTTCAACCCAATTCTTATAGCAAGAAGCAAATAAAGATGATGAGAAATATTGAGTTCATGCAACATAGAAATATTTCTAACAAGGTAACAAGATGTTTAGAAAACATGTATACACCAACCTCTAATAATAACCTTTTTCTATTATTAGTTAGATAAGAAAATTCGGTTAAGTCAGGCATTACTTGGAATCAAGACTTACAAGGGAAAGAAAATAGTGAGAAAAACTGAGTAAAAATATTTAAATGTAAATGAAAACTTAAACATTTTTTTGTCTACTTTACAAAACAAAATGCTAGGAAATAAATGACAGAAATTTTATTTTCTTATAATTTTCGAATATTTAAATAGAATTTCTTATAAGTTAATACGCCAAACAATCAAACTTTAGAAATTTTGATTATTAAGTTTTTTATAAGAGGTTAATAATTCTCAATTTTATATAATTTTTGACGTCAATACTTTTACCTTATTGATAATTTATTCTTGTCCTACTAGAATTTAACCTGTTGATTTAACATGTGTTTTACTTATCTCCCATTGAATTTTTGTTTCAAACCAATTCTTATAGTAAGAAGCAAATAAAGATGATGAGAAATATTGAGTTCATGCACCATAGAAATATTTCTGGCTAGGTAACAAGATGTTTACAAATCATGTATACACTAACCACTAATCATCACCTCTTTCTATTTTTAGTTAGATAACAAAATTCGGTTAAATAAGGCTTTACTTGGAATCAAGACATACAAGGGAAAGAAAATAGTGAGAAAAACTGAGTAAAAAGAATTAAATGTAAAAGAAAACTTAAACATTTTTTTTGTCTACTTTACAAAACAAAAAGTTAGGAAATAAATGCCAGAAATTTTATTTTCATATAATTTTCGAATATTTAAATAGACTTTCTTATAAGTTAATATGCCAAACAATCAAACTTTAGAAATTTTGATTATTAAGTTTTTTATAAGAGGTTAATACTTCTCAATTTTATATAATTTTTGACGTCAATACTTTTACCTTATTGATAAGTTATTCTTGTTCTACTGTAGTTGAACATGTTGATATTAACTAGCGTTTTACCTATCTCCCATTGAATTTTTGTTTCAAACCAATACTTATAGTAAGAAGCAAATAAAGATGATGGGAAATATTGAGTTCATGCAACATAGAATATTTCTGGCAAGGTAACAAGATGTTTACAAATCATATACACACAAACCTCTAATTATAACCTTTTTCTATTGTTAGTTAGATAACAAAATTCGGTTAAATAAGGCTTTACGTGGAATCAAGACTTACAAAGGAATGAAAATAGTGAGAAAAACTGAGTAAAAATAATTAAATGTAAATGAAAACATAAACATTTATTTTTTCTACTTTATAAAACAAAAATCAAGGAAATAAATGCCAGAAATTTTATTTTCTTATAATTTTCCAATATTTAAATAGAATGTCTTATAAGTTTATACGCCAAACAATCAAACTTTAGAAATTTTGATGATTAAGTTTTTTATAAGAGGTTAATACTTCTCAATTTTATATAATTTTTAACGTCAATACTTTTACCTTATTGATAATATTTTCTTGTCCTACTGGAATTTAACCTGTTGATTTAACTTGCGTTTTACATATCTCCCATAGTATTTCTCTTTCAACCCAATTCTTATAGCAAGAAGCAAATAAAGATGATGAGAAATATTGAGTTCATGCAACATAGAAATATTTCTAACAAGGTAACAAGATGTTTAGAAAACATGTATACACCTACCTCTAATAATAACCTTTTTCTATTATTAGTTAGATAAGAAATTTCGGTTAAGTCAGGCAATACTTGGAATCAAGACTTACAAGGGAAAGAAAATAGTGAGAAAAACTGAGTAAAAATAATTAAATGTAAATGAAAACTTAAACATTTATTTTTTCTACTTTACAAAACAAAATGCTAGGAAATAAATGCCAGAAATTTTATTTTCTTATAATTTTCCAATATTTAAATAGAATGTCTTATAAGTTTATACGCCAAACAATCAAACTTTCGAAATTTTGATGATTAAGTTTTTTGTAAGAGGTTAATACTTCTCAATTTTATATAATTTTTGACGTCAATACTTTTACCTTATTGATAATTTTTTCTTGTCCTACTGGAATTTAACCTGTTGATTTAACTTGCGTTTTACATATCTCCCATAGTATTTCTCTTTCAACCCAATTCTTATAGCAAGAAGCAAATAAAGATGATGAGAAATATTGAGTTCATGCAACATAGAAATATTTCTAACAAGGTAACAAGATGTTTAGAAAACATGTATACACCAACCTCTAATAATAACCTTTTTCTATTATTAGTTAGATAAGAAAATTCGGTTAAGTCAGGCATTACTTGGAATCAAGACTTACAAGGGAAAGAAAATAGTGAGAAAAACTGAGTAAAAATAATTAAATGTAAATGAAAACTTAAACATTTTTTTGTCTACTTTACAAAACAAAATGCTAGGAAATAAATGACAGAAATTTTATTTTCTTATAATTTTCGAATATTTAAATAGAATTTCTTATAAGTTAATACGCCAAACAATCAAACTTTAGAAATTTTGATTATTAAGTTTTTTATAAGAGGTTAATAATTCTCAATTTTATATAATTTTTGACGTCAATACTTTTACCTTATTGATAATTTATTCTTGTCCTACTAGAATTTAACCTGTTGATTTAACATGTGTTTTACTTATCTCCCATTGAATTTTTGTTTCAAACCAATTCTTATAGTAAGAAGCAAATAAAGATGATGAGAAATATTGAGTTCATGCACCATAGAAATATTTCTGGCTAGGTAACAAGATGTTTACAAATCATGTATACACTAACCACTAATCATCACCTCTTTCTATTTTTAGTTAGATAACAAAATTCGGTTAAATAAGGCTTTACTTGGAATCAAGACATACAAGGGAAAGAAAATAGTGAGAAAAACTGAGTAAAAAGAATTAAATGTAAAAGAAAACTTAAACATTTTTTTTGTCTACTTTACAAAACAAAAAGTTAGGAAATAAATGCCAGAAATTTTATTTTCATATAATTTTCGAATATTTAAATAGACTTTCTTATAAGTTAATATGCCAAACAATCAAACTTTAGAAATTTTGATTATTAAGTTTTTTATAAGAGGTTAATACTTCTCAATTTTATATAATTTTTGACGTCAATACTTTTACCTTATTGATAAGTTATTCTTGTTCTACTGTAGTTGAACATGTTGATATTAACTAGCGTTTTACCTATCTCCCATTGAATTTTTGTTTCAAACCAATACTTATAGTAAGAAGCAAATAAAGATGATGGGAAATATTGAGTTCATGCAACATAGAATATTTCTGGCAAGGTAACAAGATGTTTACAAATCATATACACACAAACCTCTAATTATAACCTTTTTCTATTGTTAGTTAGATAACAAAATTCGGTTAAATAAGGCTTTACGTGGAATCAAGACTTACAAAGGAATGAAAATAGTGAGAAAAACTGAGTAAAAATAATTAAATGTAAATGAAAACATAAACATTTATTTTTTCTACTTTATAAAACAAAAATCAAGGAAATAAATGCCAGAAATTTTATTTTCTTATAATTTTCCAATATTTAAATAGAATGTCTTATAAGTTTATACGCCAAACAATCAAACTTTCGAAATTTTGATGATTAAGTTTTTTATAAGAGGTTAATACTTCTCAATTTTATATAATTTTTAACGTCAATACTTTTACCTTATTGATAATATTTTCTTGTCCTACTGGAATTTAACCTGTTGATTTAACTTGCGTTTTACATATCTCCCATAGTATTTCTCTTTCAACCCAATTCTTATAGCAAGAAGCAAATAAAGATGATGAGAAATATTGAGTTCATGCAACATAGAAATATTTCTAACAAGGTAACAAGATGTTTAGAAAACATGTATGCACCAACCTCCAATAATAACCTTTTTCTATTATTAGTTAGATAAGAAAATTCGGGTAAGTCAGGCATTACTTGGAATCAAGACTTACAAGGGAAAGAAAATAGTGAGAAAAACTGAGTAAAAATAATTAAATGTAAATGAAAACTTAAACATTTTTTTGTCTACTTTACAAAACAAAATGCTAGGAAATAAATGACAGAAATTTTATTTTCTTATAATTTTCGAATATTTAAATAGAATTTCTTATAAGTTAATACGCCAAACAATCAAACTTTTGAAATTTTGATTATTAAGTTTTTTATAAGAGGTTAATACTTCTCAATTTTATATAATTTTTGACGTCAATACTTTTACCTTATTGATAATTTATTCTTGTCCTACTAGAATTTAACCTGTTGATTTAACATGTGTTTTACTTATCTCCCATTGAATTTTTGTTTCAAACCAATTCTTCTAGTAAGAAGCAAATAAAGATGATGAGAAATATTGAGTTCATGCACCATCGAAATATTTCTGGCAAGGTAACAAAATGTTTACAAATCATGTATACACCAACCACTAATCATCACCTTTTTCTATTGTTAGTTAGATAACAAAATTCGGTTAAATAAGGCTTTACTTGGAATCAAGACTTACAAGGGAAAGAAAATAGTGAGAAAAACTGAGTATAAAGAATTAAATGTAAAAGAAAACTTAAACATTTTTTTTGTGTACTTTACAAAACAAAAAGTTAGGAAATAAATGCCAGAAATTTTATTTTCATATAATTTTCGAATATTTAAATAGAATTTCTTATAAGTTAATATGCCAAACAATCAAACTTTAGAAATTTTGATTATTAAGTTTTTTATAAGAGGTTAATACTTCTCAATTTTATATAATTTTTGACGTCAATACTTTTACCTTATTGATAAGTTATTCTTGTTCTACTGTAATTGAACGTGTTGATATTAACTTGCGTTTTACCTATCTCCCATTGAATTTTTGTTTCAAACCAATACTTATAGTAAGAAGCAAATAAAGATGATGGGAAATATTGAGTTCATGCAACATAGAATATTTCTGGCAAGGTAACAAGATGTTTACAAATCATGTACACACAAACCTCTAATTATAACCTTTTTCTATTGTTAGTTAGATAACAAAATTCGGTTAAATAAGGCTTTACGTGGAATCAAGACTTACAAAGGAAAGAAAATAGTGAGAAAAAATTAGTCAAAATAAATAAATGTAAATGAAAACTTAATTATTATTTTTTGTACTTTACAAAACAAAAGGGTAGGAAATAAATACCAAAAATTTTATTTTCTTATTATTTTCAAATATTTAAATAGAATTTCTTATAAGTTAATACGACAAACAATCAAACTTTAGAAATTTGTTTTATTAAGTTTTTTATATGAGGTTAATACTTCTCATTTTTATATAATTTTTGACGTAAATACTTTTACCTTATTGATAAGTTATTCTTGTTTTACTGGAATTGAACATGTTGATATTAACTAGCATTTTACCTATCTCCCATTGAATTTTTGTTTCAAACCAATGCTTATAGTAAGAAGCAAATAAAGATGATGTAAACTATTGAGTTCATGCACCATAGAAATATTTCTGGCAAGGTAACAAGATGTTTACAAATCATGTACACACTAACCTCTAATTATAACCTTTTTCTATTGTTAGTTAGATAACAAAATTCGGTTAAATAAGGCTTTACGTGGAATCAAGACTTACAAAGGAATGAAAATAGTGAGAAAAACTGAGTAAAAATAATTAAATGTAAATGAAAACTCAAACATTTATTTTGTCTACTTTATAAAACAAAAATCAAGGAAATAAATGCCAAAAATTTTATTTTCTTATAATTTTCCAATATTTAAATAGATTTCCTTATAAGTTAATACTCCAAACAATCAAACTTTCGAAATTTTGATGATTAAGTTTTTTATAAGAGGTTAATACTTCTCAATTTTATATAATTTTTGACGTCAATACTTTTACCTTATTGGTAATTTTTTCTTGTCCTACTCGAATTTAACCTGTTGATTTAACTTGCATTTTACCTATCTCCCATAGTATTTCTGTTTCTAACCAAATCTTATATCAAGAAGCAAATAAAGATGATGAGAAATATTGAGTTCATGCAACATAGAATATTTTTGACAAGGAAATAGGATGTTTAGAAAACATGTATACACCAACCTCTAATAATAACCTTTTTCTATTGTTAGTTAGATAAGAAAATTCGGTTAAGTCAGGCTTTACTTGGAATCAAGACTTACAAGGGAAAAAAATAGTGAGAAAAACTGAGTAAAAATAATTAAATGTAAATGAAAACTTAAACATTTTTTGTGAACTTTACAAAACAAAATTCTAGGAAATAAATGACAGAATTTTATTTTCATATAATTTTCGAATATTTAAATAGAATTTCTTATAAGTTAATACGCCAAACAATCAAACTTTAGAAATTTTGATTATTAAGTTTTTTATAAGAGGTTAATACCTCTCAATTTTATATAATTTTTGACGTAAATACTTAACCTTATTGATATGTTATTCTTGTTCTACTGGAATTGAACATGTTGATATTAACTAGCGTTTTACCTATCTCCCATTGAATTTTTTTTCAAACCAATACTTATAGTAAGAAGCAAATAAAGATGATGGGAAATATTGAGTTCATGCAACATAGAATATTTCTGGCAAGGTAACAAGATGTTTACAAATCATGTACACACTAACCTCTAATTATAACCTTTTTCTATTGTTAGTTGGATAACAAAATTCGGTTAAATAAGTCTTTACGTCGAATCAAGACTTACAAAGGAATGAAAATAGTGAGAAAAACTGAGTAAAAATAATTAAATGTAAATGAAAACTTAAACATTTATTTTGTCTACTTTATAAAACAAAAATCAAGGAAATAAATGCCAGAAATTTTATTTTCTTATAATCTTCCAATATTTAAATAGAATTTCTTATAAGTTAATACGCCAAACAATCAAACTTTAGAAATTTTGATTATTAAGTTTTTTATAAGAGGTTAATACTTCTGAATTTTATATAATTTTTGACGTCAATACTTTTACCTTATTGATAAGTTATTCTTGTTTTACTGGAATTGAACATGTTGATATTAACTAGCGTTTTACCTATCTCCCATTGAATTTTTATTTCAAACCAATTCTTATAGTAAGAAGCAAATAAAGATGATGTGTAATATTGAGTTCATGCACCATAGAAATATTTCTGGCAAGGTAACAAGATGTTTACAAATCATGTACACACAAACCTCTAATTATAACCTTTTTCTATTCTTAGTTAGATAACAAAATTCGGTTAAATAAGGCTTTACGTGGAATCAAGACTTACAAAGGAATGAAAATAGTGAGAAAAAACTGAGTCAAAATAATTAAATGTAAATGAAAACTTAAACATTTATTTTTTCTACTTTATAAAACAAAAATCAAGGAAATAAATGCCAGAAATTTTATTTTCTTATAATTTTCCAATATTTAAATAGAATGTCTTATAAGTTTATACGCCAAACAATCAAACTTTCGAAATTTTGATGATTAAGTTTTTTATAAGAGGTTAATACTTCTCAATTTTATATAATTTTTGACGTCAATACTTTTACCTTATTGATAATTTTTTCTTGTCCTACTGGAATTTAACCTGTTGATTTAACTTGCGTTTTACATATCTCCCATAGTATTTCTGTTTCAACCCAATTCTTATAGCAAGAAGCAAATAAAGATGATGAGAAATATTGAGTTCATGCAACATAGAAATATTTCTAACAAGGTAACAAGATGTTTAGAAAACATGTATACACCAACCTCTAATAATAACCTTTTTCTATTGTTAGTTAGATAAGAAAATTCGGTTAAGTCAGGCTTTACTTGGAATCAAGAGTTACAAGGGAAAGAAAATAGTGAGAAAAATTGAGTAAAAATAATTAAATGTAAATGAAAACTTAAACATTTTTTGTCTACTTTACAAAACAAAATTCTAGGAAATAAATGACAGAAATTTTATTTTCATATAATTTTCGAATATTTAAATAGAATTTCTTATAAGTTAATACGCCAAACAATCAAACTTTAGAAATTTTGATTATTAAGTTTTTTATAAGAGGTTAATACTTCTCAATTTTATATAATTTTTGACGTCAATACTTTTACCTTATTGATAAGTTATTCTTGTTTTACTGGAATTGAACATGTTGATATTAACTAGCGTTTTACCTATCTCCCATTGAATTTTTGTTTCAAACCAATTCTTATAGTAAGAAGCAAATAAAGATGATGTGAAATATTGAGTTCATGCACCATAGAAATATTTCTGGCAAGGTAACAAGATGTTTACAAATCATGTACACACAAACCTCTAATTATAACCTTTTTCTATTCTTAGTTAGATAACAAAATTCGGTTAAATAAGGCTTTACGTGGAATCAAGACTTACAAAGGAATGAAAATAGTGAGAAAAATTGAGTCAAAATAATTAAATGTAAATGAAAACTTAAACATTTATTTTGTCTACTTTATAAAACAAAAAGTTAGGAAATAAATGCCAGAAATTTTATTTTCATATAATTTTCGAATATTTAAATATAATTTCTTATAAGTTAATATGCCAAACAATCAAACTTTAGAAATTTTGATTATTAAGTTTTTTATAAGAGGTTAATACTTCTCAATTTTATATAATTTTTGACGTCAATACTTTTACCTTATTGATAAGTTATTCTTGTTCTACTGTAGTTGAACCTGTTGATATTAACTTGCGTTTTACCTATCTCCCATTGAATTTTTGTTTCAAACCAATTCTTATAGTAAGAAGCAAATAAAGATGATGTGAAATATTGAGTTCATGCACCATAGAAATATTTCTGGCAAGGTAACAAGATGTTTACAAATCATGTACACACAAACCTCTAATTATAACCTTTTTCTATTCTTAGTTAGATAACAAAATTCGGTTAAATAAGGCTTTACGTGGAATCAAGACATACAAAGGAATAAAAATAGTGAGAAAAACTGAGTCAAAATAATTAAATGTAAATGAAAACTTAAACATTTATTTTTTCTACTTTATAAAACAAAAATCAAGGAAATAAATGCCAGAAATTTTATTTTCTTATAATTTTCCAATATTTAAATAGAATGTCTTATAAGTTTATACGCCAAACAATCAAACTTTCGAAATTTTGATGATTAAGTTTTTTATAAGAGGTTAATACTTCTCAATTTTATATAATTTTTGACGTCAATACTTTTACCTTATTGATAAGTTATTCTTGTTCTACTGGAGTTGAACATGTTGATATTAACTAGCGTTTTACCTATCTCCCATTGAATTTTTGTTTCAAACCAATACTTATAGTAAGAAGCAAATAAAGATGATGGGAAATATTGAGTTCATGCAACATAGAATATTTCTGGCAAGGTAACAAGATGTTTACAAATCATGTACACACTAACCTCTTATTATAACCTTTTTCAATTGTTAGTTAGATAACAAAATTTGGTTAAATAAGGCTTTACTTGGAATCAAGACTTACCAGGGAATGAAAATAGTGAGAAAAACTGAGTAAAAATAATTAAATGTAAATAAAAACTTAAACATTTTTTTGTCTACTTTACAAAACAAAATGCTAGGAAAGAAATGACAGAAATTTTATTTTCTTATAATTTCCGAATATTTAAATAGAATTTCTTATAAGTTAATACGCCAAAGAATCAAACTTTAGAAATTTTGATTATTAAGTTTTTTATAAGAGGTTAATACTTTTCAATTTTATATAATTTTTGACGTCAATACTTTTAACTTATTGATAATTTATTCTTGTTCTACTGGAATTGAACCTGTTGATATTAACCAGTCTTTTACCTATCTCCCATTGAATTTTTGTTCCAAACCAATTCTTATAGTAAGAATCAAATAAAGATGATGGGAAATATTGAGTTCATGCACCGTAGAAATATTTCTGGCTAGGTAACAAGATGTTTACAAATCATGTATACACCAACCACTAATCATCACCTCTTTCTATTTTTAGTTAGATAACAAAATTCGGTTAAATAAGGCTTTACGTGGAATCAAGACTTACAAAGGAATGAAAATAGTGAGAAAAATTGAGTCAAAATAATTAAATGTAAATGAAAACTTAAACATTTATTTTGTCTACTTTATAAAACAAAAAGTTAGGAAATAAATGCCAGAAATTTTATTTTCATATAATTTTCGAATATTTAAATATAATTTCTTATAAGTTAATATGCCAAACAATCAAACTTTAGAAATTTTGATTATTAAGTTTTTTATAAGAGGTTAATACTTCTCAATTTTATATAATTTTTGACGTCAATACTTTTACCTTATTGATAAGTTATTCTTGTTCTACTGTAGTTGAACCTGTTGATATTAACTTGCGTTTTACCTATCTCCCATTGAATTTTTGTTTCAAACCAATTCTTATAGTAAGAAGCAAATAAAGATGATGTGAAATATTGAGTTCATGCACCATAGAAATATTTCTGGCAAGGTAACAAGATGTTTACAAATCATGTACACACAAACCTCTAATTATAACCTTTTTCTATTCTTAGTTAGATAACAAAATTCGGTTAAATAAGGCTTTACGTGGAATCAAGACATACAAAGGAATAAAAATAGTGAGAAAAACTGAGTCAAAATAATTAAATGTAAATGCAAACTTAAACATTTATTTTTTCTACTTTATAAAACAAAAATCAAGGAAATAAATGCCAGAAATTTTATTTTCTTATAATTTTCCAATATTTAAATAGAATGTCTTATAAGTTTATACGCCAAACAATCAAACTTTCGAAATTTTGATGATTAAGTTTTTTATAAGAGGTTAATACTTCTCAATTTTATATAATTTTTGACGTCAATACTTTTACCTTATTGATAAGTTATTCTTGTTCTACTGGAGTTGAACATGTTGATATTAACTAGCGTTTTACCTATCTCCCATTGAATTTTTGTTTCAAACCAATACTTATAGTAAGAAGCAAATAAAGATGATGGGAAATATTGAGTTCATGCAACATAGAATATTTCTGGCAAGGTAACAAGATGTTTACAAATCATGTACACACTAAGCTCTAATTATAACCTTTTTTCTATTGTTAGTTAGATAACAAAATTCGGTTAAATAACGCTTTACTTGGAATCAAGACTTACAAGGGAATGAAAATTGTGAGAAAAACTGAGTAAAAATAATTAAATGTAAATGAAAACTTAAACATTTTTTTGTCTACTTTACAAAACAAAATGCTAGGAAAGAAATGACAGAAATTTTATTTTCTTATAATTTCCGAATATTTAAATAGAATTTCTTATAAGTTAATACGCCAAAGAATCAAACTTTAGAAGTTTTGATTATTAAGTTTTTTATAAGAGGTTAATACTTTTCAATTTTATATAATTTTTGACGTCAATACTTTTAACTTATTGATAATTTATTCTTGTTCTACTGGAATTGAACCTGTTGATATTAACCAGTCTTTTACCTATCTCCCATTGAATTTTTGTTCCAAACCAATTCTTATAGTAAGAATCAAATAAAGATGATGGGAAATATTGAGTTCATGCACCGTAGAAATATTTCTGGCTAGGTAACAAGATGTTTACAAATCATGTATACACCAACCACTAATCATCACCTCTTTCTATTTTTAGTTAGATAACAAAATTCGGTTAAATAAGGCTTTACTTGGAATCAAGACTTACAAGGGAAAGAAAATAGTGAGAAAAACTGAGTTAAAAGAATTAAATGTAAAAGAAAACTTAAACATTTTTTTTGTCTACTTTACAAAACAAAAAGTTAGGAAATAAATGCTAGAAATTTTATTTTCATATAATTTTCGAATATTTAAATAGAATTTCTTATAAGTAAATATGCCAAACAATCAAACTTTAGAAATTTTGATTATTAAGTTTTTTATAAGAGGTTAATACTTCTTAATTTTATATAATTTTTGACGTCAATACTTTTACCTTATTGATAAGTTATTCTTGTTCTACTGTAGTTGAACATGTTGATATTAACTTGCGTTTTACCTATCTCCCAATGAATTTTTGTTTCAAACAAATTCTTATAGTAAGAAGAAAATAAAGATGATGGGAAATATTCAGTTCATGCACCATAGAAATATTTCTGGCAAGGTACCAAGATGTTTACAAATCATGTATACACCAACCACTAATCATCACCTTTTTCTATTGTTATTTAGATAACAAAATTCGGTTAAATAATTCTTTACTTGGAATAAAGACTTACAAAGGAAAGAAAATAGTGAGAAAAAATTAGTCAAAATAAATAAATGTAAATGAAAACTTAATTATTTTTTTTTGTACTTTACAAAACAAAAGGGTAGGAAATAAATACCAGAAATTTTATTTTCTTATTATTTTTAAATATTTAAATAGAATTTCTTATAAGTTAATACGACAAACAATCAAACTTTAGAAATTTGTTTTATTAAGTTTTTTATATGAGGTTAATACTTCTCATTTTTATATAATTTTTGACGTAAATACTTTTACCTTATTGATAAGTTATTCTTGTTTTACTGGAATTGAACATGTTGATATTAACTAGCGTTTTACCTATCTCCCATTGAATTTTTGTTTCAAACCAATGCTTATAGTAAGAAGCAAATAAAGATGATGTGAAATATTGAGTTCATGCACCATAGAAATATTTCTGGCAAGGTAACAAGATGTTTACAAATCATGTACACACTAATCTTTAATTATAACCTTTTTCTATTGTTAGTTAGATAACAAAATTCGGTTAAATAAGGCTTTACGTGGAATCAAGACTTACAAAGGAATGAAAATAGTGAGAAAAACTGAGTAAAAATAATTAAATGTAAATGAAAACTCAAACATTTATTTTGTCTACTTTATAAAACAAAAATCAAGGAAATAAATGCCAGAAATTTTATTTTCTTATAATTTTCCAATATTTAAATAGAATTCCTTATAAGTTAATACTCCAAACAATCAAACTTTCGAAATTTTGATGATTAAGTTTTTTATAAGAGGTTAATACTTCTCAATTTTATATAATTTTTGACGTCAATACTTTTACCTTATTGGTAATTTTTTCTTGTCCTACTCGAATTTAACCTGTTGATTTAACTTTCATTTTACCTATCCCCCATAGTATTTCTGTTTCTAACCAAATCTTATATCAAGAAGCAAATAAAGATGATGAGAAATATTGAGTTCATGCAACATAGAATATTTTTGACAAGGAAATAAGATGTTTAGAACACATGTATACACCAACCTCTAATAATAACCTTTTTCTATTGTTAGTTAGATAAGAAAATTCGGTTAAGTCAAGCTTTACTTGGAATCAAGACTTACAAGGGAAATAAATAGTGAGAAAAACTGAGTAAAAATAATTAAATGTAAATGAAAACTTAAACATTTTTTGTCAACTTTACAAAACAAAATTCTAGGAAATAAATGACAGAAATTTTATTTTCATATAATTTTCGAATATTTAAATAGAATTTCTTATAAGTTAATACGCCAAACAATCAAACTTTAGAAATTTTGATTATTAAGTTTTTTATAAGAGGTTAATACCTCTCAATTTTATATAATTTTTGACGTAAATACTTAACCTTATTGATAAGTTATTCTTGTTCTACTGGAATTGAACATGTTGATATTAACTAGCGTTTTACCTATCTCCCATTGAATTTTTGTTTCAAACCAATACTTATAGTAAGAAGCAAATAAAGATGATGGGAAATATTGAGTTCATGCAACATAGAATATTTCTGGCAAGGTAACAAGATGTTTACAAATCATGTACACACTAACCTCTAATTATAACCTTTTTCTATTGTTAGTTAGATAACAAAATTCGGTTAAATAAGTCTTTACGTCGAATCAAGACTTACAAAGGAATGAAAATAGTGAGAAAAACTGAGTAAAAATAATTAAATGTAAATGAAAACTTAAACATTTATTTTGTCTACTTTATAAAACAAAAATCAAGGAAATAAATGCCAGAAATTTTATTTTCTTATAATCTTCCAATATTTAAATAGAATTTCTTATAAGTTAATACCCCAAACAATCAAACTTTAGAAATTTTGATTATTAAGTTTTTTATAAGAGGTTAATACTTCTCAATTTTATATAATTTTTGACGTCAATACTTTTACCTTATTGATAAGTTATTCTTGTTTTACTGGAATTGAACATGTTGATATTAACTAGCGTTTTACCTATCTCCCATTGAATTTTTGTTTCAAACCAATTCTTATAGTAAGAAGCAAATAAAGATGATGTGAAATATTGAGTTCATGCACCATAGAAATATTTCTGGCAAGGTAACAAGATGTTTACAAATCATGTACACACAAACCTCTAATTATAACCTTTTTCTATTGTTAGTTAGATAACAAAATTCGGTTAAATAAGGCTTTACGTGGAATCAAGACATACAAAGGAATAAAAATAGTGAGAAAAACTGAGTCAAAATAATTAAATGTAAATGAAAACTTAAACATTTATTTTTTCTACTTTATAAAACAAAAATCAAGGAAATAAATGCCAGAAATTTTATTTTCTTATAATTTTCCAATATTTAAATAAAATGTCTTATAAGTTTATACGCCAAACAATCAAACTTTCGAAATTTTGATGATTAAGTTTTTTATAAGAGGTTAATACTTCTCAATTTTATATAATTTTTGACGTCAATACTTTTACCTTATTGATAAGTTATTCTTGTTCTACTGGAGTTGAACATGTTGATATTAACTAGCGTTTTACCTATCTCCCATTGAATTTTTGTTTCAAACCAATACTTATAGTAAGAAGCAAATAAAGATGATGGGAAATATTGAGTTCATGCAACATAGAATATTTCTGTCAAGGTAACAAGATGTTTACAAATCATGTACACACTAACCTCTAATTATAACCTTTTTCTATTGTTAGTTAGATAACAAAATTCGGTTAATAAGTCTTTACGTCGAATCAAGACTTACAAAGGAATGAAAATAGTGAGAAAAACTGAGTAAAAATAATTAAATGTAAATGAAAACTTAAACATTTATTTTGTCTACTTTATAAAACAAAAATCAAGGAAATAAATGCCAGAAATTTTATTTTCTTATAATTTTCCAATATTTAAATAGAATTTCTTATAAGTTAATACGCCAAACAATCAAACTTTAGAAATTTTGATTATTAAGTTTTTTATAAGAGGTTAATACTTCTCAATTTTATATAATTTTTGACGTCAATACTTTTACCTTATTGATAAGTTATTCTTGTTTGACTGGAATTGAACATGTTGATATTAACTAGCGTTTTACCTATCTCCCATTGAATTTTTGTTTCAAACCAATTCTTATAGTAAGAAGGAAATAAAGATGATGTGAAATATTGAGTTCATGCACCATAGATATATTTCTGGCAAGGTAATAAGATGTTTACAAATCATGTACACACAAACCTCTAATTATAACCTTTTTCTATTCTTAGTTAGATAACAAAATTCGGTTAAATAAGGCTTTACGTGGAATCAAGACTTACAAAGGAATGAAAATAGTGAGAAAAACTGAGTCAAAATAATTAAATGTAAATGAAAACTTAAACATTTATTTTTTCTACTTTATAAAACAAAAATCAAGGAAATAAATGCCAGAAATTTTATTTTCTTATAATTTTCCAATATTTAAATAGAATGTCTTATAAGTTTATACGCCAAACAATCAAACTTTCGAAATTTTGATGATTAAGTTTTTTATAAGAGGTTAATACTTCTCAATTTTATATAATTTTTGACGTCAATACTTTTACCTTATTGATAATTTTTTCTTGTCCTACTGGAATTTAACCTGTTGATTTAACTTGCATTTTACATATCTCCCATAGTATTTTTGTTTCAACCCAATTCTTATAGCAAGAAGCAAATAAAGATGATGAGAAATATTGAGTTCATGCAACATAGAAATATTTCTAACAGGGTAACAAGATGTTTAGAAAACATGTATACACCAACCTCTAATAATAACCTTTTTCTATTATTAGTTAGATAAGAAAATTCGGTTAAGTCAGGCTTTACTTGGAATCAAGACTTACTAGGGAAAGAAAATAGTGAGAAAAATTGAGTAAAAATAATTAAATGTAAATGAAAACTTAAACATTTTTTGTCTACTTTACAAAACAAAATTCTAGGAAATAAATAAAAGAAATTTTATTTTCATATAATTTTCGAATATTTAAATAGAATTTCTTATATGTTAATACGCCAAACAATCAAACTTTAGAAATTTTGATTATTAAGTTTTTTATAAGAGGTTAATACTTCTCAATTTTATATAATTTTTGACGTCAATACTTTTACCTTATTGATAAGTTATTCTTGTTCTACCTGAGTTGAACATGTTGATATTAACTTGCGTTTTACCTATCTCCAATTGAATTTTTGTTTCAAACCAATTCTTATAGTAAGAAGCAAATAAAGATGATGGGAAATATTGAGTTCATGCACCATAGAAATATTTCTGGCAAGGTAACAAGATGTTTACAAATCATGTACACACAAACCTCTAATTATAACCTTTTTCTATTGTTAGGTAGATAACAAAATTCGGATAAATAAGACTTTACGTGGAATCAAGACTTACAAAGGAATAAAAATAGAGAGAAAAACTGAGTAAAAATAATTAAATGTAAATGAAAACTTAAACATTTATTTTTTCTACTTTATAAAACAAAAATCAAGGAAATAAATGCCAGAAATTTTATTTTCTTATAATTTTCCAATATTTAAATAGAATTCCTCATAAGTTAATACTCCAAACAATCAAACTTTCGAAATTTTGATGATTAAGTTTTTTATAAGAGGTTAATACTTCTCAATTTTATATAATTTTTTACGTCAATACTTTTACCTTATTTATAATTTTTTCTTGTCCTACTCGAATTTAAGCTGTTGATTTAACTTGCATTTTACCTATCTCCCATAGTATTTCTGTTTCTAATCAAATCTTATAGCAAGAAGCAAATAAAGATGATGAGAAATATTGAGTTCATGCAACATAGAATATTTTTGACAAGGTAATAAGATGTTTAGAAAACATGTATACACCAACCTCTAATAATAACCTTTTTCTATTGTTAGTTAGATAAGAAAATTCGGTTAAGTCAGGCTTTACTTGGAATCAAGACTTACAAGGGAAAAAAATAGTGAGAAAAACTGAGTAAAAATAATTAAATGTAAATGAAAACTTAAACAATTTTTGTCTACTTTACAAAACAAAATTCTAGGAAATAAATGACAGAAATTTTATTTTCATATAATTTTCGAATGTTTAAATAGAATTTCTTATAAGTTAATACGCCAAACAATCAAACTTTAGAAATTTTGATTATTAAGTTTTTTATAAGAGGTTAATACCTCTCAATTTTATATAATTTTTGACGTAAATACTTAACCTTATTGATAATTTATTCTTGTCCTACTAGAATTTAACCTGTTGATTTAACATATGTTTTACTTATCTCCTATTGAATTTTTTTTTCAAACCAATTCTTATAGTAAGAAGCAAATAAAGATGATGAGAAATATTGAGTTCATGCACCATAGAAATATTTCTGGCTAGGTAACAAGATGTTTACAAATCATGTATACACCAACCACTAATCATCACCTTTTTCTATTGTTAGTTAGATAACAAAATTCGGTTAAATAAGGCTTTACTTGGAATCAAGACTTACAAGGGAAAAAAAATAGTGAGAAAAACTGAGTAAAAAGAATTAAATGTAAATGAAAACTTAAACCTTTTTTTTTGTCTACTTTACAAAACAAAAAGTTAGGAAATAAATGCCAGAAATTTTATTTTCTTATAATTTTCAAATATTTAAATAGAATTTCTTATAAGTTAATATGCCAAACAATCAAACTTTAGAAAGTTTGATTATTAAGTTTTTTATAAGAGGTTAATACTTCTCAATTTTATATAATTTTTGACGTCAATACTTTTACCTTATTGATAAGTTATTCTTGTTCTACTGGAGTTGAACATGTTAATATTAACTTTCGTTTTACGTATCTCCCAATGAATTTTTGTTTCAAACCAATTCTTATAGTAAGAAGAAAATAATGATGATGGGAAATATTCAGTTCATGCACCATAGAAATATTTCTGGCAAGGTAACAAGATGTTTACAAATCATGTATACACCAACCACTAATCATCACCTTTTTCTATTTTTAGTTAGATAACAAAATTCGGTTAAATAAGGCTTTACTTGGAATCAAGACTTACAAGGGAAAGAAAATAGTGAGAAAAACTGAGTAAAAATAATTAAATGTAAATAAAAACTTAAACATTTTTTTTGTCTACTTTACAAAACAAAAAGTTAGGAAATAAATGCCAAAAATTTTATTTTCATATAATTTTCGAATATTCAAATAGAATTTCTTATAAGTTAATATGCCAAACAATCAAACTTTAGAAATTTTGATTATTAAGTTTTTTATAAGAGGTTAATACTTCTCAATTTTATATAATTTTTGACGTCAATACTTTTACCTTATTGATAAGTTATTCTTGTTCTATTGTAGTTGAACATGTTGATATTAACTTGCGTTTTACCTATCTCACAATGAATTTTTGTTTCAAACCAATTCTTATAGTAAGAAGAAAATAAAGATGATGGGAAATATTCAGTTCATGCACCATAGAAATATTTCTGGCAAGGTACCAAGATGTTTACAAATCATGTATACACAAACCACTAATCATCACCTTTCTCTATTGTTATTTAGATAACAAAATTCGGTTAAATAATTCTTTACTTGGAATAAAGACTTACAAAGGAAAGAAAATACTGAGAAAAAATTAGTCAAAATAAATAAATGTAAATGAAAACTTAATTATTTTTTTGTCTACTTTACAAAACAAAAGGGTAGGAAATAAATACCAGAAATTTTATTTTCTTATTATTTTCAAATATTTAAATAGAATTTCTTATAAGTTAATACGCCAAACAATCAAACTTTAGAAATTTGTTTTATTAAGTTTTTTATAAGAGGTTAATACTTCTCATTTTTATATAATTTTTGACGTAAATACTTTTACCTTATTGATAAGTTATTCTTGTTTTACTGGAATTGAACATGTTGATATTAACTAGCGTTTTACCTATCTCCCATTGAATTTTTGTTTCAAACCAATTCTTATAGTAAGAAGCAAATAAAGATGATGTGAAATATTGAGTTCATGCACCATAGAAATATTTCTGGCAAGGTAACAAGATGTTTACAAATCATGTACACACTAACCTCTAATTATAACCTTTTTCTATTGTTAGTTAGATAACAAAATTTGGTTAAGTAAGGCTTTAGGTGGAATCAAGACTTACAAAGAAATAAAAATAGTGAGAAAAACTGAGTAAAAATAATTAAATGTAAATGAAAACTTAAACATTTATTTTGTCTACTTTATAAAACAAAAATCAAGGACCAGAAATTTTATTTGCTTATAATTTTCCAATATTTAAATAGAATTCCTTATAAGTTAATACGCCAAACAATCAAACTTTTGAAATTTTGATGATTAAATTTTTTATAAGAGGTTAATACTTCTCAATTTTATATAATTTTTGACGTCAATACTTTTACCTTATTGATAATTTTTTCTTGTCCTACTGGAATTTGACCAGTTGATTTAACTTGCGTTTTACATATCTCCCATAGTATTTCTGTTTCAACCCAATTCTTAGAGCAAGAAGCAAATAAAGATGATGAGAAATATTGAGTTCATGCAACATAGAAATATTTCTAACAAGGTAACAAGATGTTTAGAAAACATGTATACACCAACCTCTAATAATAACCTTTTTCTATTGTTAGTTAGATAAGAAAATTCGGTTAAGTCAGGCTTTACTTGGAATCAAGACTTACAAGGGAAAGAAAATAGTGAGAAAAATTGAGTAAAAATAATTAAATGTAAATGAAAACTTAAACATTTTTTGTCTACTTTACAAAACAAAATTCTAGGAAATAAATGACAGAAATTTTATTTTCATATAATTTTCGAATATTTAAATAGAATTTCTTATAAGTTAATACGCCAAACAATCAAACTTTAGAAATTTGGATTATTAAGTTTTTTATAATAGGTTAATACTTCTCAATTTTATATAATTTTTGACGTCAATACTTTTACCTTATTGATAAGTTATTCTTGTTCTACTGGAGTTGAACATGTTGATATTAACTAGCGTTTTACCTATCCCCATTGAATTTTTGTTTCAAACTAATACTTATAGTAAGAAGCAAATAAAGATGATGGGAAATATTGAGTTCATGCAACATAGAATATTTCTGGCAAGGTAACAAGATGTTTACAAATCATGTACACACTAACCTCTAATTATAACCTTTTTCTATTGTTAGTTAGATAACAAAATTCGGTTAAATAAGGCTATACTAGGAATCAAGACTTACAAAGGAATGAAAATAGTGAGAAAAATTGAGTAAAAATAATTAAATGTAAATGAAAACTTAAACATTGTTTTTGTCTACTTTATAAAATAAAAATCAAGGAAATAAATGCCAGAAATTTTATTTTCTTATAATTTTCAAATATTTAAATAGAATTTCTTATAAGTTAATACGCCAAACAATCAAACTTTAGAAATTTTGATTATTAAGTTTTTTATAAGAGGTTAATACTTCTCAATTTTATATAATTTTTGACGTCAATACTTTTAACTTATTGATCATTTATTCTTGTTCTACTGGAATTGAACCTGTTCATATTAACTTGCGTTTTACCTATCTCCCATAGAATTTTTGTTTCAAACCAATTCTTATAGTAAGAAGAAAATAAAGATGATGGGAAATATTGAGTTCATGCCCATAGAAATATTTCTGGCAAGGTACCAAGATGTTTACAAACCATGTATACACAAACCACTAATCATCACCTTTTTCTATTGTTATTTAGATAACAAAATTCGGTTAAATAATTCTTTACTTGGAATAAAGACTTACAAAGGAAAGAAAATAGTGAGAAAAAATTAGTCAAAATAAATAAATGTAAATGAAAACTTAATTATTTTTTTGTCTACTTTACAAAACAAAAGGGTAGGAAATAAATACCAGAAATTTTATTTTCTTATAATTTTCAAATATTTAAATAGAATTTCTTATAAGTTAATACGCCAAACAATCAAACTTTAGAAATTTGTTTTATTAAGTTTTTTATAAGAGGTTAATACTTCTCATTTTTATATAATTTTTGACGTAAATACTTTTACCTTATTGATAAGTTATTTTTGTTTTACTGGAATTGAACATGTTGATATTAACTAGCGTTTTACCTATCTCCCATTGAATTTTTGTTTCAAACCAATTCTTATAGTAAGAAGCAAATAAAGATGATGTGAAATATTGAGTTCATGCACCATAGAAATATTTCTGGCAAGGTAACAAGATGTTTACAAATCATGTACACACTAACCTCTAATTATAACCTTTTTCTATTGTTAGTTAGATAACAAAATTCGGTTAAGTAAGGCTTTAGGTGGAATCAAGACTTACAAAGAAATAAAAATAGTGAGAAAAACTGAGTAAAAATAATTAAATGTAAATGAAAACTTAAACATTTATTTTGGCTACTTTATAAAACAAAAATCAAGGACCAGAAATTTTATTTGCTTATAATTTTCCAATATTTAAATAGAATTCCTTATAAGTTAATACGCCAAACAATCAAACTTTTGAAATTTTGATGATTAAATTTTTTATAAGAGGTTAATACTTCTCAATTTTATATAATTTTTGACGTCAATACTTTTACCTTATTGATAATTTTTTCTTGTCCTACTGGAATTTGACCAGTTGATTTAACTTGCGTTTTACATATCTCCCATAGTATTTCTGTTTCAACCCAATTCTTAGAGCAAGAAGCAAATAAAGATGATGAGAAATATTGAGTTCATGCAACATAGAAATATTTCTAACAAGGTAACAAGATGTTTAGAAAACATGTATACACCAACCTCTAATAATAACCTTTTTCTATTGTTAGTTAGATAAGAAAATTCGGTTAAGTCAGGCTTTACTTGGAATCAAGACTTACAAGGGAAAGAAAATAGTGAGAAAAATTGAGTAAAAATAATTAAATGTAAATGAAAACTTAAACATTTTTTGTCTACTTTACAAAACAAAATTCTAGGAAATAAATGACAGAAATTTTATTTTCATATAATTTTCGAATATTTAAATAGAATTTCTTATAAGTTAATACGCCAAACAATCAAACTTTAGAAATTTGGATTATTAAGTTTTTTATAATAGGTTAATACTTCTCAATTTTATATAATTTTTGACGTCAATACTTTTACCTTATTCATAAGTTATTCTTGTTCTACTGGAGTTGAACATGTTGATATTAACTAGCGTTTTACCTATCCCCATTGAATTTTTGTTTCAAACTAATACTTATAGTAAGAAGCAAATAAAGATGATGGGAAATATTGAGTTCATGCAACATAGAATATTTCTGGCAAGGTAACAAGATGTTTACAAATCATGTACACACTAACCTCTAATTATAACCTTTTTCTATTGTTAGTTAGATAACAAAATTCGGTTAAATAAGGCTATACTAGGAATCAAGACTTACAAAGGAATGAAAATAGTGAGAAAAATTGAGTAAAAATAATTAAATGTAAATGAAAACTTAAACATTGTTTTTGTCTACTTTATAAAATAAAAATCAAGGAAATAAATGCCAGAAATTTTATTTTCTTATAATTTTCAAATATTTAAATAGAATTTCTTATAAGTTAATACGCCAAACAATCAAACTTTAGAAATTTTGATTATTAAGTTTTTTATAAGAGGTTAATACTTCTCAATTTTATATAATTTTTGACGTCAATACTTTTAACTTATTGATCATTTATTCTTTTTCTACTGGAATTGAACCTGTTCATATTAACTTGCGTTTTACCTATCTCCCATAGAATTTTTGTTTCAAACCAATTCTTATAGTAAGAAGAAAATAAAGATGATGGGAAATATTGAGTTCATGCCCATAGAAATATTTCTGGCAAGGTACCAAGATGTTTACAAACCATGTATACACAAACCACTAATCATCACCTTTTTCTATTGTTATTTAGATAATAAAATTCGGTTAAATAATTCTTTACTTGGAATAAAGACTTACAAAGGAAAGAAAATAGTGAGAAAAAATTAGTCAAAATAAATAAATGTAAATGAAAACTTAATTATTTTTTTGTCTACTTTACAAAACAAAAGGGTAAGAAATAAATACCAGAAATTTTATTTTCTTATTATTTTCAAATATTTAAATAGAATTTCTTATAAGTTAATACGCCAAACAATCAAACTTTAGAAATTTGTTTTATTAAGTTTTTTATAAGAGGTTAATACTTCTCATTTTTATATAATTTTTGACGTAAATACTTTTACCTTATTGATAAGTTATTCTTGTTTTACTGGAATTGAACATGTTGATATTAACTAGCGTTTTACCTATCTCCCATTGAATTTTTGTTTCAAACCAATTCTTATAGTAAGAAGCAAATAAAGATGATGTGAAATATTGAGTTCATGCACCATAGAAATATTTCTGGCAAGGTAACAAGATGTTTACAAATCATGTACACACTAACCTCTAATTATAACCTTTTTCTATTGTTAGTTAGATAACAAAATTCGGTTAAGTAAGGCTTTAGGTGGAATCAAGACTTACAAAGAAATGAAAATAGTGAGAAAAACTGAGTAAAAATAATTAAATGTAAATGAAAACTTAAACATTTATTTTGTCTACTTTATAAAACAAAAATCAAGGACCAGAAATTTTATTTGCTTATAATTTTCCAATATTTAAATAGAATTCCTTATAAGTTAATACGCCTAACAATCAAACTTTTGAAATTTTGATGATTAAATTTTTTATAAGAGGTTAATACTTCTCAATTTTATATAATTTTTGACGTCAATACTTTTACCTTATTGATAATTTTTTCTTGTCCTACTGGAATTTGACCAGTTGATTTAACTTGCGTTTTACCTATCTCCCATAGTATTTCTGGTTCAACCCAATTCTTAGAGCAAGAAGCAAATAAAGATGATGAGAAATATTGAGTTCATGCAACATAGAAATATTTCTAACAAGGTAACAAGATGTTTAGAAAACATGTATACACAAACCTCTAATAATAACCTTTTTCTATTGTTAGTTAGATAAGAAAATTCGGTTAAGTCAGGCTTTACTTGGAATCAAGACTTACAAGGGAAAGAAAATAGTGAGAAAAATTGAGTAAAAATAATTAAATGTAAATGAAAACTTAAACATTTTTTGTCTACTTTACAAAACAAAATTCTAGGAAATAAATGACAGAAATTTTATTTTCATATAATTTTCGAATATTTAAATAGAATTTCTTATAAGTTAATACGCCAAACAATCAAACTTTAGAAATTTGGATTATTAAGTTTTTTATAAGAGGTTAATACTTCTCAATTTTATATAATTTTTGATGTCAATACTTTTACCTTATTGATAAGTTATTCTTGTTCTACTGGAGTTGAACATGTTGATATTAACTAGCGTTTTACCTATCTCCCATTGAATTTTTGTTTCAAACTAATACTTATAGTAAGAAGCAAATAAAGATGATGGGAAATATTGAGTTCATGCAACATAGAATATTTCTGGCAAGGTAACAAGATGTTTACAAATCATGTACACACTAACCTCTAATTATAACCTTTTTCTATTGTTAGTTAGATAACAAAATTCGGTTAAATAAGGCTATACTAGGAATCAAGACTTACAAAGGAATGAAAATAGTGAGAAAAATTGAGTAAAAATAATTAAATGTAAATGAAAACTTAAACATTGTTTTTGTCTACTTTATAAAATAAAAATCAAGGAAATAAATGCCAGAAATTTTATTTTCTTATAATTTTCAAATATTTAAATAGAATTTCTTATAAGTTAATACGCCAAACAATCAAACTTTAGAAATTTTGATTATTAAGTTTTTTATAAGAGGTTAATACTTCTCAATTTTATATAATTTTTGACGTCAATACTTTTAACTTATTGATCATTTATTCTTGTTCTACTGGAATTGAACCTGTTGATTTAACTTGTGTTTTACCTATCTCCCAAAGAATTTTTGTTTCAAACCAATTCTTATAGTATGAAGAAAATAAAGATGATGGGAAATATTGAGTTCATGCACCATAGAAATATTTCTGGCAAGGTAACAAGATGTTTACAAATCATGTACACACAAACCTCTAATTATAACCTTTTTCTATTGTTAGTTAGATAACAAAATTCAGTTAAATAAGGCTTTACTTGGAATCAAGACGTACAAGGGAAAAAAAATAGTGAGAAAAACTGAGTAAAAATAATTAAATGTAAATGAAAATTTAAACATTTTTTTTGTCTACTTTACAAAACAAAAAGCTAGGAAATAAATGCCAGAAATTTTATTTTCTTATAATTTTCGAATATTTAAATAGAATTTGTTATAAGTTAATACGCCAAACAATCAAACTTTATAAATTTTGATTATTAGGTTTTTTATAAGAGGTTAATAATTCTCAATTTTATATAATTTTTTACGTCAATACTTTTACCTTATTGATAATTTATTCTTGTCCTACTGGAATTTAACCTGTTGATTTAACATGTGTTTTACCTATCTCCCATTGCATTTTTGTTTCAAACCAATTCTTATAGTAACAAGCAAATAAAGATGATGAGAAATATTGAGTTCATGCACCATAGAAATATTTCTGGCAAGGTAACAAGATGTTTACAAATCATGTATACACCAACCACTAATCATCACCTTTTTCTATTGTTAGTTAGATAACAAAAATCGGTTAAATATGGCTTTACTTGGAATCAAGACTTACAAGGGAATCAAAATAGTGACAAAAACTGAGTAAAAATAATTAAATGTAAATGAAAACTTAAACATTTTTTTTGTCTACTTTACAAAACAAAAAGCTAAGAAATAAATGCCAGAAATTTTATATTCTTATCATTTTCAAATATTTAAATAGAAATTTTTATAAGTTAATACGCCAAACAATCAAACTTTAGAAATTTGTTTTATTACGTTTTTTATAAGAGGTTAATACTTCTCAATTTTATGTAATTTTTGACGTCAATACTTTTACCTTATTGATAATTTATTCTTGTCCTACTGGAATTTAACCTGTTGATTTAACATGTGTTTTACCTATCTCCCATTGAATTTTTGTTTCAAACCAATTCTTATAGTAAGAAGCAAATAAAGATGATGGGAAATATTGAGTTCATGCACCATAGAAATATTTCTGGCAAGGTAACAAGATGTTTACAAATCATGTACGAACTAACCTCTAATTATAACCTTTTTCTATTGTTAGTTAGATAACAAAATTCGGTTAAATAAGGCTTTACTTGGAATCAAGACTTACAAAGTAAAGAAAATAGTGAGAAAAAATGAGTAAAAATAATTCAATGTAAATGAAAACTTAAACATTTTTATTGCCTACTTTACAAAACAAAAAGCTAGGAAATAAATGCCAGAAATTTTATATTCTTATCATTTTCAAATATTTAAATAGAATTTCTTATAAGTTAATACGCCAAACAATCAAACTTTAGAAATTTGTTTTATTAAGTTTTTTATAAGAGGTTAATACTTCTCAATTTTATATAATTTTTGACGTCAATACTTTTACCTTTTTGATAATTTTTTTTTGTCCTACTAGAATTTAACCAGTTGATTTAACTTGCGTTTTACCTATCTCCCATAGTAATTCTGTTTCAAACCAATTCTTATAGTAAGAAGCAAATAAAGATGATGAGAAATATTGAGTTCATGCAACATAGAAATATTTCTGGCAAGGTAACAAGATGTTTACAAATCATGTACGAACTAACCTCTAATTATAACCTTTTTCTATTGTTAGTGAGATAACAAAATTCGGTTAAATAAGGCTTTACTTGGAATCAAGACTTACAAAGGAAAGAAAATAGTGAGAAAAATTGAGTAAAAATAATTAAATGTAAATGAAAACTTAAACATTTTTATTGCCTACTTTACAAAATAAAAAGCTAGGAAATAAATGCCAGAAATTTTATATTCTTATCATTTTCAAATATTTAAATAGAATTTCTTATAAGTTAATACGCCAAACAATCAAACTTTAGAAATTTGTTTTATTATATTTTTTATAAGAGGTTAATACTTCTCAATTTTATATAATTTTTGACGTCAATACTTTTAACTTATTGATCATTTATTCTTGTTCTACTGGAATTGAACCTGTTCATATTAACTTGTGTTTTACCTATCTCCCATAGAATTTCTATTTCAAACCAATTCTTATAGTATGAAGAAAATAAAGATGATGGGAAATATTGAGTTCATGCACCATAGAAATATTTCTGGCAAGATAACAAGATGTTTACAAATCATGTACACACAAACCTCTAATTATAACCTTTTTCTATTGTTAGTTAGATAACAAAATTCGGTTAAATAAGGCTTTACTTGGAATCAAGACTTACAAAGGAAAGAAAATAGTGAGAAATATTGAGTAAAAATAATTAAATGTAAATGAAAACTTAAACATTTTTTTTGTCTACTTTATAAAACAAAAATCAAGGAAATAAATGCCAGAAATTTTATTTTCTTATAATTTTCAAATATTTAAATAGAATTTCTTATAGGATAATACGCCAAACAATCGAACTTTAGAAATTTTGATTATTAAGTTTTTTATAAGAGGTTAATACTTCTCAATTTTATATAATTTTTGACGTCAATACTTTTAACTTATTGATCATTTATTCTTGTTCTACTGGAATTGAACCTGTTAATATTAACTTGTGTTTTACCTATCTCCCATAGAATTTCTGTTTCAAACCAATTCTTATAGTATGAAGAAAATAAAGATGATGGGAAATATTGAGTTCATGCACCATAGAAATATTTCTGGCAAGGTAACAAGATGTTTACAAATCATGTACACACAAACCTGTAATTATAACCTTTTTCTATTGTTAGTTAGATAACAAAATTCGGTTAAATAAGGCTTTACTTGGAATCAAGACTTACAAAGGAAAGAAAATAGTGAGAAAAATTGAGTAAAAATAATTAAATGTAAATGACAACTCAAACATTGTTTTTGTCTACTTTATAAAACAAAAATCAAGGAAATAAATGCCAGAAATTTTATTTTCTTATAATTTTCAAATATTTAAATAGAATTTCTTATAAGTTAATACGCCAAACAATCAAACTTTAGAAATTTTGATTATTAAGTTTTTTATAAGAGGTTAATACTTCTCAATTTTATATAATTTTTGACGTCAATACTTTTAACTTATTGATCATTTATTCTTGTTCTACTTGAATTGAACCTGTTAATATTAACTTGTGTTTTACCTATCTCCCATAGAATTTCTGTTTCAAACCAATTCTTATAGTATGAAGAAAATAAAGATGATGGGAAATATTGAGTTCATGCACCATAGAAATATTTCTGGCAAGGTAACAAGATGTTTACAAATCATGTACACACAAACCTGTAATTATAACCTTTTTCTATTGTTAGTTAGATAACAAAATTCGGTTAAATAAGGCTTTACTTGGAATCAAGACTTACAAAGGAAAGAAAATAGTGAGAAAAATTGAGTAAAAATAATTAAATGTAAATGAAAACTCAAACATTGTTTTTGTCTACTTTATAAAACAAAAATCAAGGAAATAAATGCCAGAAATTTTATTTTCTTATAATTTTCAAATATTTAAATAGAATTTCTTATAAGTTAATACGCCAAACAATCAAACTTTAGAAATTTTGATTATTAAGTTTTTTATAAGAGGTTAATACTTCTCAATTTTATATAATTTTTGACGTCAATACTTTTAACTTATTGATCATTTATTCTTGTTCTACTTGAATTGAACCTGTTAATATTAACTTGTGTTTTACCTATCTCCCATAGAATTTCTGTTTCAAACCAATTCTTATAGTATGAAGAAAATAAAGATGATGGGAAATATTGAGTTCATGCACCATAGAAATATTTCTGGCAAGGTAACAAGATGTTTACAAATCATGTACACACAAACCTCTAATTATAACCTTTTTCTATTGTTAGTTAGATAACAAAATTCGATTAAATAAGGCTTTACTTGGAATCAAGATTTACAAAGGAAAGAAAATAGTGAGAAAAATTGAGTAAAAATAATTAAATGTAAATGAAAACTTAAACATTGTCTTTGTCTACTTTATAAAACAAAAATCAAGGAAATAAATGCCAGAAATTTTATTTTCTTATAATTTTCAAATATTTAAATAGAATTTCTTATAAGTTAATACGCCAAACAATCAAACTTTAGAAATTTTGATTATTAAGTTTTTTATAAGAGGTTAATACTTCTCAATTTTATATAATTTTTGACGTCAATACTTTTAACTTATTGAGCATTTATTCTTGTTCTACTGGAATTGAACCTGTTCATATTAACTTGTGTTTTACCTATCTCCCATAGAATTTCTATTTCAAACCAATTCTTATAGTATGAAGAAAATAAAGATGATGAGAAATATTAGGTTCATGCACCATAGAAATATTTCTGGCAAGGTAACAAGATGTTCACAAATCATGTATACACCAACCACTAATCATCACCTTTTTCTATTGTTAGTTAGATAACAAAATTCGGTTAAATAATTCTTTACTTGGAATCAAGACTTACAAAGGAAAGAAAATAGTGAGAAAAAATTAGTCAAAATAAATAAATGTAAATGAAAACTTAAATATTTTTTTGTCTACTTTACAAAACAAAAGGGTAGGAAATAAATACCAGAAATTTTATTTTCTTATTATTTTTAAATATTTAAATAGAATTTCTTATAGGTTAATACGCCAAACAATCAAACTTTAGAAATTTGTTTTATTATGTTTTTTATAAGAGGTTAATACTTCTCAATTTTATATAATTTTTGACGTCAATACTTTTACCTTATTGATAATTTTTTCTTTTCCTACTGGAATTTAACTTGTTGATTTAACTTGCGTTTTACCTATCTCCAATAGTATTTATGTTTGAAACCAATTATTATAGTAAGAAGCAAATAAAGATGATGAGAAATATTGAGTTCATGCAACATAGAAATATTTCTGGCAAGGTAACAAGATGTTTAGAAAACATGTATACACCAACCTCTAATTATAACATTTTTCTATTATTAGTTAGATAACAAAATTCGGTTAAATAAGGCTTTACTTGGAATCAAGACGTACAAGGGAAAGAAAATAGTGAGAAAAACTGAGTAAAAATAATTAAATGTAAATGAAAATTTAAACATTTTTTTTGTCTACTTTACAAAACAAAAAGCTAGGAAATAAATGCCAGAAATTTTATTTTCTTATAATTTTCTAATATTTAAATAGAATTTGTTATAAGTTAATACGCCAAACAATCAAACTTTATAAATTTTGATTATTAGGTTTTTTTATAAGAGGTTAATAATTCTCAATTTTATATAATTTTTTACGTCAATACTTTTACCTTATTGATAATTTATTCTTGTCCTACTGGAATTTAACCTGTTGATTTAACATGTGTTTTACCTATCTCCCATTGCAATTCTGTTTCAAACCAATTCTTATAGTAAGAAGCAAATAAAGATGATGAGAAATATTGAGTTCATGCAACATAGAAATATTTCTGACAAGGTAACAAGATGTTTAGAAAACATGTATACACCAACCTCTAATAATAACCTTTTTCTATTGTTAGTTAGATAAGAAAATTCGATCAAGTCAGGCTTTACTTGGAATCAAGACTTACAAGGGAAAGAAAATAGTGACAAAAACTGAGTAAAAATAATTAAATGTAAATGAAAACTTAAACATTTGTTTGTCTACTTTACAAAACAAAAAGCTAGGAAATAAATGCCAGAAATTTTATATTCTTATCATTTTCAAATATTTAAATAGAAATTTTTATAAGTTAATACGCCAAACAATTAAACTTTAGAAATTTGTTTTATTATGTTTTTTATAAGAGGTTAATACTTCTCAATTTTATATAATTTTTGACGTCAATACTTTTACCTTATTGATAATTTATTCTTGTCCTACTGGAATTTAACCTGTTGATTTAACATGTGTTTTACCTATCTACCATTGAATTTTTGTTTCAAACCAATTCTTATAGTAAGAAGCAAATAAAGATGATGGGAAATATTGAGTTCATGCACCATAGAAATATTTCTGGCAAGGTAACAAGATGTTTACAAATCATGTACGAACTAACCTCTAATTATAACCTTTTTCTATTGTTAGTTAGATAACAAAATTCGGTTAAATAAGGCTTTACTTGGAATAAGACTTACAAAGTAAAGAAAATAGTGAGAAAAAATGAGTAAAAATAATTCAATGTAAATGAAAACTTAAACATTTTTATTGCCTACTTTACAAAACAAAAAGCTAGGAAATAAATGCCAGAAATTTTATATTCTTATCATTTTCAAATATTTAAATAAAATTTCTTATAAGTTAATACGCCAAACAATCAAACTTTAGAAATTTGTTTTATTAAGTTTTTTATAAGAGGTTAATACTTCTCAATTTTATATAATTTTTGACGTCAATACTTTTACCTTTTTGATAATTTTTTTTTGTCCTACTAGAATTTAACCAGTTGATTTAACTTGCGTTTTACCTATCTCCCATAGTAATTCTGTTTCAAACCAATTCTTATAGTAAGAAGCAAATAAAGATGATGAGAAATATTGAGTTCATGCAACATAGAAATATTTCTGGCAAGGTAACAAGATGTTTACAAATCATGTACGAACTAACCTCTAATTATAACCTTTTTCTATTGTTAGTGAGATAACAAAATTCGGTTAAATAAGGCTTTACTTGGAATCAAGACTTACAAAGGAAAGAAAATAGTGAGAAAAATTGAGTAAAAATAATTAAATGTAAATGAAAACTTAAACATTTTTATTGCCTACTTTACAAAATAAAAAGCTAGGAAATAAATGCCAGAAATTTTATATTCTTATCATTTTCAAATATTTAAATAGAATTTCTTATAAGTTAATACGCCAAACAATCAAACTTTAGAAATTTGTTTTATTATATTTTTTATAAGAGGTTAATACTTCTCAATTTTATATAATTTTTGACGTCAATACTTTTAACTTATTGATCATTTATTCTTGTTCTACTGGAATTGAACCTGTTCATATTAACTTGTGTTTTACCTATCTCCCATAGAATTTCTATTTCAAACCAATTCTTATAGTATGAAGAAAATAAAGATGATGGGAAATATTGAGTTCATGCACCATAGAAATATTTCTGGCAAGATAACAAGATGTTTACAAATCATGTACACACAAACCTCTAATTATAACCTTTTTCTATTGTTAGTTAGATAACAAAATTCGGTTAAATAAGGCTTTACTTGGAATCAAGACTTACAAAGGAAAGAAAATAGTGAGAAATATTGAGTAAAAATAATTAAATGTAAATGAAAACTTAAACATTTTTTTTGTCTACTTTATAAAACAAAAATCAAGGAAATAAATGCCAGAAATTTTATTTTCTTATAATTTTCAAATATTTAAATAGAATTTCTTATAGGTTAATACGCCAAACAATCGAACTTTAGAAATTTTGATTATTAAGTTTTTTATAAGAGGTTAATACTTCTCAATTTTATATAATTTTTGACGTCAATACTTTTAACTTATTGATCATTTATTCTTGTTCTACTGGAATTGAACCTGTTAATATTAACTTGTGTTTTACCTATCTCCCATAGAATTTCTGTTTCAAACCAATTCTTATAGTATGAAGAAAATAAAGATGATGGGAAATATTGAGTTCATGCACCATAGAAATATTTCTGGCAAGGTAACAAGATGTTTACAAATCATGTACACACAAACCTGTAATTATAACCTTTTTCTATTGTTAGTTAGATAACAAAATTCGGTTAAATAAGGCTTTACTTGGAATCAAGACTTACAAAGGAAAGAAAATAGTGAGAAAAATTGAGTAAAAATAATTAAATGTAAATGAAAACTTAAACATTGTTTTTGTCTACTTTATAAAACAAAAATCAAGGAAATAAATGCCAGAAATTTTATTTTCTTATAATTTTCAAATATTTAAATAGAATTTCTTATAAGTTAATACGCCAAACAATCAAACTTTAGAAATTTTGATTATTAAGTTTTTTATAAGAGGTTAATACTTCTCAATTTTATATAATTTTTGACGTCAATACTTTTAACTTATTGATCATTTATTCTTGTTCTACTTGAATTGAACCTGTTAATATTAACTTGTGTTTTACCTATCTCCCATAGAATTTCTGTTTCAAACCAATTCTTATAGTATGAAGAAAATAAAGATGATGGGAAATATTGAGTTCATGCACCATAGAAATATTTCTGGCAAGGTAACAAGATGTTTACAAATCATGTACACACAAACCTCTAATTATAACCTTTTTCTATTGTTAGTTAGATAACAAAATTCGATTAAATAAGGCTTTACTTGGAATCAAGATTTACAAAGGAAAGAAAATAGTGAGAAAAATTGAGTAAAAATAATTAAATGTAAATGAAAACTTAAACATTGTCTTTGTCTACTTTATAAAACAAAAATCAAGGAAATAAATGCCAGAAATTTTATTTTCTTATAATTTTCAAATATTTAAATAGAATTTCTTATAAGTTAATACGCCAAACAATCAAACTTTAGAAATTTTGATTATTAAGTTTTTTATAAGAGGTTAATACTTCTCAATTTTATATAATTTTTGACGTCAATACTTTTAACTTATTGAGCATTTATTCTTGTTCTACTGGAATTGAACCTGTTCATATTAACTTGTGTTTTACCTATCTCCCATAGAATTTCTATTTCAAACCAATTCTTATAGTATGAAGAAAATAAAGATGATGGGAAATATTGAGTTCATGCACCATAGAAATATTTCTGGCAAGGTAACAAGATGTTTACAAATCATGTACACACAAACCTCTAATTATAACCTTTTTCTATTGTTAGTTAGAAAACAAAATTCGATTAAATAAGGCTTTACTTGGAATCAAGACTTACAAAGGAAAGAAAATAGTGAGAAAAAGTGAGTAAAAATAATTAAATGTAAATGACAACTTAAACATTTTTATTGCCTATTTTACAAAACAAAAAGCTAGGAAATAAATGCCAGAAATTTTATATTCTTATCATTTTCAAATATTTAAATAGAATTTCTTATAAGTTAATACGCCAAACAATCAAACTTTAGAAATTTGTTTTATTAAGATTTTTATAAGAGGTTAATACTTCTCAATTTTATATAATTTTTGACGTCAATACTTTTACCTTATTGATAATTTATTCTTGTCCTACTGGAATTTAACCTGTTGATTTAACATGTGTTTTACCTATCTCCCATTGAATTTTTGTTTCAAACCAATTCTTATAGTAAGAAGCAAATAAAGATGATGAGAAATATTAGGTTCATGCACCATAGAAATATTTCTGGCAAGGTAACAAGATGTTCACAAATCATGTATACACCAACCACTAATCATCACCTTTTTCTATTGTTAGTTAGATAACAAAATTCGGTTAAATAATTCTTTACTTGGAATCAAGACTTACAAAGGAAAGAAAATAGTGAGAAAAAATTAGTCAAAATAAATAAATGTAAATGAAAACTTAAATATTTTTTTGTCTACTTTACAAAACAAAAGGGTAGGAAATAAATACCAGAAATTTTATTTTCTTATTATTTTTAAATATTTAAATAGAATTTCTTATAGGTTAATACGCCAAACAATCAAACTTTAGAAATTTGTTTTATTATGTTTTTTATAAGAGGTTAATACTTCTCAATTTTATATAATTTTTGACGTCAATACTTTTACCTTATTGATAATTTTTTCTTTTCCTACTGGAATTTAACTTGTTAATTTAACTTGCGTTTTACCTATCTCCAATAGTATTTATGTTTGAAACCAATTATTATAGTAAGAAGCAAATAAAGATGATGAGAAATATTGAGTTCATGCAACATAGAAATATTTCTGGCAAGGTAACAAGATGTTTAGAAAACATGTATACACCAACCTCTAATTATAACATTTTTCTATTATTAGTTAGATAACAAAATTCGGTTAAATAAGGCTTTACTTGGAATCAAGACGTACAAGGGAAAGAAAATAGTGAGAAAAACTGAGTAAAAATAATTAAATGTAAATGAAAATTTAAACATTTTTTTTGTCTACTTTACAAAACAAAAAGCTAGGAAATAAATGCCAGAAATTTTATTTTCTTATAATTTTCGAATATTTAAATAGAATTTGTTATAAGTTAATACGCCAAACAATCAAACTTTATAAATTTTGATTATTAGGTTTTTTATAAGAGGTTAATAATTCTCAATTTTATATAATTTTTTACGTCAATACTTTTACCTTATTGATAATTTATTCTTGTCCTACTGGAATTTAACCTGTTGATTTAACATGTGTTTTACCTATCTCCCATTGCATTTTTGTTTCAAACCAATTCTTATAGTAAGAAGCAAATAAAGATGATGAGAAATATTGAGTTCATGCACCATAGAAATATTTCTGGCAAGGTAACAAGATGTTTACAAATCATGTATACACCAACCAATAATCATCACCTTTTTCTATTGTTAGTTAGATAACAAAAATCGGTTAAATAAGGCTTTACTTGGAATCAAGACTTACAAGGGAAAGAAAATAGTGACAAAAACTAAGTAAAAATAATTAAATGTAAATGAAAACTTAAACATTTTTTTTGTCTACTTTACAAAACAAAAAGCTAGGAAATAAATGCCAGAAATTTTATATTCTTATCATTTTCAAATATTTAAATAGAAATTTTTATAAGTTAATACGCCAAACAATCAAACTTTAGAAATTTGTTTTATTAAGTTTTTTATAAGAGGTTAATACTTCTCAATTTTATATAATTTTTGACGTCAATACTTTTACCTTATTGATAAGTTATTCTTGTTCTACTGGAAATTAACATGTTGATATTTACAAGGGTTTTACCTATCTCCCATTGAATTTTTGTTTCAAACCAATTCTTATAGTAAGAAGCAAATAAAGATGATGGGAAATATTGAGTTCATGCACCATAGAAATATTTCTGGCAAGGTAACAAGATGTTTACAAATCATGTACACACTAACCTCTAATTATAACCTTTTTCTATTGTTAGTTAGATAACAAAATTCGGTTAAGTAAGGCTTTAGGTGGAATCAAGACTTACAAAGAAATGAAAATAGTGAGAAAAACTGAGTAAAAATAATTAAATTTAAATGAAAACATAAACATTTATTTTGTCTACTTTATAAAACAAAAATCAAGGACCAGAAATTTTATTTTCTTATAATTTTCCAATATTTAAATAGAATTCCTTATAAGTTAATACCCCAAACAATCAAACTTTCGAAATTTTGATGATTAAATATTTTATAAGAGGTTAATAATTCTCAATTTTATATAATTTTTGACGTCAATACTTTTACCTTATTGATAATTTTTTCTTGTCCTACTGGAATTTGACTAGTTGATTTAACTTGCGTTTTACCTATCTCCCATAGTAATTCTGTTTCAAACCAATTCTTATAGTAAGAAGCAAATAAAGATGATGAGAAATATTGAGTTCATGCAACATAGAAATATTTCTGACAAGGTAACAAGATGTTTAGAAAACATGTATACACCAACCTCTAATAATAACCTTTTTCTATTGTTAGTTAGATAAGAAAATTCGATCAAGTCAAGCTTTACTTGGAATCAAGACTTACAAGGGAAAGAAAATAGTGACAAAAACTGAGGAAAAATAATTAAATGTAAATGAAAACTTAAACATTTGTTTGTCTCCTTTACAAAACAAAAAGCTAGGAAATAAATGCCAGAAATTTTATATTCTTATCATTTTCAAATATTTAAATAGAAATTTTTATAAGTTAATACGCCAAACAATTAAACTTTAGAAATTTGTTTTATTATGTTTTTTATAAGAGGTTAATACTTCTCAATTTTATATAATTTTTGACGTCAATACTTTTACCTTATTGATAATTTATTCTTGTGCTACTGGAATTGAACATGTTGATATTAACTAGCGTTTTACCAATCTCCCATTGAATTTTTGTTTCAAACCAATTCTTATAGTAAGAAGCAAATAAAGATGATAGGAAATATTGAGTTCATGCACCATAGAAATATTTCTGGCAAGTTAACAAGATGTTTACAAATCATGTACACACTAACCTCTAATTATAACCTTTTTCTATTGTTAGTTAGATAACAAAATTCAGTTAAATAAGGCTTTAATTGGAATCAAGACTTTCAAGGGAAAGAAAATAGTGAGAAAAACTGAGTACAAATAATTAAATGTAAATGAAAACTTAAACATTTTTTTGTCTACTTTACAAAACAAAATGCTAGGAAATAAATGCCAGAAAGTTTATATTCTTATCATTTTCAAATATTTAAATAGAAATTTTTATAAGTTAATACGCCAAACAATTAAACTTTAGAAATTTGTTTTATTATGTTTTTTATAAGAGGTTAATACTTCTCAATTTTATATAATTTTTGACGTCAATACTTTTACCTTATTGATAATTTATTCTTGTCCTACTGGAATTTAACCTGTTGATTTAACATGTGTTTTACCTATCTCCCATTGAATTTTTGTTTCAAACCAATTCTTATAGTAAGAAGCAAATAAAGATGATGGGAAATATTGAGTTCATGCACCATAGAAATATTTCTGGCAAGGTAACAAGATGTTTACAAATCATGTACGAACTAACCTCTAATTATAACCTTTTTCTATTGTTAGTTAGATAACAAAATTCGGTTAAATAAGGCTTTACTTGGAATCAAGACTTACAAAGGAAAGAAAATAGCTAGAAAAATTGAGTAAAAATAATTCAATGTAAATGAAAACTTAAACATTTTTATTGCCTAGTTTACAAAACAAAAAGCTAGGAAATAAATGCCAGAAATTTTATATTCTTATCATTTTCAAATATTTAAATAGAATTTCTTATAAGTTAATACGCCAAACAATCAAACTTTAGAAATTTGTTTTATTAAGTTTTTTTATAAGAGGTTAATACTTCTCAATTTTATATAATTTTTGACGTCAATACTTTTACCTTATTGATAATTTTTTTTTGTCCTACTAGAATTTAACCAGTTGATTTAACTTGCGTTTTACCTATCTCCCATAGTAATTCTGTTTCAAACCAATTCTTATAGTAAGAAGCAAATAAAGATGATGAGAAATATTGAGTTCATGCAACATAGAAATATTTCTGACAAGGTAACAAGATGTTTAGAAAACATGTATACACCAACCTCTAATAATAACCTTTTTCTATTGTTAGTTAGATAAGAAAATTCGATCAAGTCAAGCTTTACTTGGAATCAAGACTTACAAGGGAAAGAAAATAGTGACAAAAACTGAGGAAAAATAATTAAATGTAAATGAAAACTTAAACATTTGTTTGTCTCCTTTACAAAACAAAAAGCTAGGAAATAAATGCCAGAAATTTTATATTCTTATCATTTTCAAATATTTAAATAGAAATTTTTATAAGTTAATACGCCAAACAATTAAACTTTAGAAATTTGTTTTATTATGTTTTTTATAAGAGGTTAATACTTCTCAATTTTATATAATTTTTGACGTCAATACTTTTACCTTATTGATAATTTATTCTTGTGCTACTGGAATTGAACATGTTGATATTAACTAGCGTTTTACCAATCTCCCATTGAATTTTTGTTTCAAACCAATTCTTATAGTAAGAAGCAAATAAAGATGATAGGAAATATTGAGTTCATGCACCATAGAAATATTTCTGGCAAGGTAACAAGATGTTTACAAATCATGTACACACTAACCTCTAATTATAACCTTTTTCTATTGTTAGTTAGATAACAAAATTCAGTTAAATAAGGCTTTAATTGGAATCAAGACTTTCAAGGGAAAGAAAATAGTGAGAAAAACTGAGTACAAATAATTAAATGTAAATGAAAACTTAAACATTTTTTTGTCTACTTTACAAAACAAAATGCTAGGAAATAAATGACAGAAATTTTATTTTCTTATAATTTTCGAATATTTAAATAGAATTTCTTATAAGTTAATACGCCAAACAATCAAACTTTAGAAATTTTGATTTTTAAATTTTTTATACGACGTTAATACTTCTCAATTTTATATAATTTTTTACGTCAATACTTTTACCTTATTGATAAGTTATTCTTGTTCTACTAGAATTGAACATGTTGATATTAACAAGCGTTTTACCTATCTCCCATTGAATTTTTGTTTCAAACCAATTCTTATAGTAAGGAGCAAATAAAGATGATAGGAAATATTGAGTTCATGTACCATTGAAATATTTCTGGCAAGGTAACAAGATGTTTACAAATCATGTACAAACTAACCTCTAATTATAACCTTTTTCTATTGTTAGTTAGATAACAAAATTCGGTTAAATAAGGCTTTACTTGGAATCAAGACTTACAAAGGAAAGAAAATAGTGAGAAAAATTGAGTAAAAATAATTAAATGTAAATGAAAACTTAAACATTTTATGTCTACTTTACAAAACAAAAAGCTAGGAAATAAATGCCAAAATTTTTATATTCTTATCATTTTCAAATATTAAAATAGAATTTTTTATAAGTTAATACGCCAAAAAATCAAACTTTAGAAATTTGTTTTATTAATTTTTTTATAAAAGGTTAATACTTCTCAATTTTATATAATTTTTTACGTTAATACTTTTACCTTATTGATAAGTTATTCTTGTTCTACTAGAATTGAACATGTTGATATTAACAAGCGTTTTACCTATCTCCCATTGAATTTTTGTTTCAAACCAATTCTTATAGTAAGAAGCAAATAAAGATGATAGGAAATATTGAGTTCATGTACCATTGAAATATTTCTGGCAAGGTAACAAGATGTTTACAAATCATGTACAAACTAACCTCTAATTATAACCTTTTTCTATTGTTAGTTAGATAACAAAATTCGGTTAAATAAGGCTTTACTTGGAATCAAGACTTACAAGGGAAAGAAAATAGTGACAAAAACTGAGTAAAAATAATTAAATGTAAATGAAAACTTAAACATTTTTATTGCCTAGTTTACAAAACAAAAAGCTAGGAAATAAATGCCAGAAATTTTATATTCTTATCATTTTCAAATATTTAAATAGAATTTCTTATAAGTTAATACGCCAAACAATCAAACTTTAGAAATTTGTTTTATTAAGTTTTTTTATAAGAGGTTAATACTTCTCAATTTTATATAATTTTTGACGTCAATACTTTTACCTTATTGATAATTTTTTTTTGTCCTACTAGAATTTAACCAGTTGATTTAACTTGCGTTTTACCTATCTCCCATAGTAATTCTGTTTCAAACCAATTCTTATAGTAAGAAGCAAATAAAGATGATGAGAAATATTGAGTTCATGCAACATAGAAATATTTCTGACAAGGTAACAAGATGTTTAGAAAACATGTATACACCAACCTCTAATAATAACCTTTTTCTATTGTTAGTTAGATAAGAAAATTCGATCAAGTCAAGCTTTACTTGGAATCAAGACTTACAAGGGAAAGAAAATAGTGACAAAAACTGAGGAAAAATAATTAAATGTAAATGAAAACTTAAACATTTGTTTGTCTCCTTTACAAAACAAAAAGCTAGGAAATAAATGCCAGAAATTTTATATTCTTATCATTTTCAAATATTTAAATAGAAATTTTTATAAGTTAATACGCCAAACAATTAAACTTTAGAAATTTGTTTTATTATGTTTTTTATAAGAGGTTAATACTTCTCAATTTTATATAATTTTTGACGTCAATACTTTTACCTTATTGATAATTTATTCTTGTGCTACTGGAATTGAACATGTTGATATTAACTAGCGTTTTACCAATCTCCCATTGAATTTTTGTTTCAAACCAATTCTTATAGTAAGAAGCAAATAAAGATGATAGGAAATATTGAGTTCATGCACCATAGAAATATTTCTGGCAAGTTAACAAGATGTTTACAAATCATGTACACACTAACCTCTAATTATAACCTTTTTCTATTGTTAGTTAGATAACAAAATTCAGTTAAATAAGGCTTTAATTGGAATCAAGACTTTCAAGGGAAAGAAAATAGTGAGAAAAACTGAGTACAAATAATTAAATGTAAATGAAAACTTAAACATTTTTTTGTCTACTTTACAAAACAAAATGCTAGGAAATAAATGCCAGAAAGTTTATATTCTTATCATTTTCAAATATTTAAATAGAAATTTTTATAAGTTAATACGCCAAACAATTAAACTTTAGAAATTTGTTTTATTATGTTTTTTATAAGAGGTTAATACTTCTCAATTTTATATAATTTTTGACGTCAATACTTTTACCTTATTGATAATTTATTCTTGTCCTACTGGAATTTAACCTGTTGATTTAACATGTGTTTTACCTATCTCCCATTGAATTTTTGTTTCAAACCAATTCTTATAGTAAGAAGCAAATAAAGATGATGGGAAATATTGAGTTCATGCACAATAGAAATATTTCTGGCAAGGTAACAAGATGTTTACAAATCATGTACGAACTAACCTCTAATTATAACCTTTTTCTATTGTTAGTTAGATAACAAAATTCGGTTAAATAAGGCTTTACTTGGAATCAAGACTTACAAAGGAAAGAAAATAGTGAGAAAAATTGAGTAAAAATAATTCAATGTAAATGAAAACTTAAACATTTTTATTGCCTAGTTTACAAAACAAAAAGCTAGGAAATAAATGCCAGAAATTTTATATTCTTATCATTTTCAAATATTTAAATAGAATTTCTTATAAGTTAATACGCCAAACAATCAAACTTTAGAAATTTGTTTTATTAAGTTTTTTTATAAGAGGTTAATACTTCTCAATTTTATATAATTTTTGACGTCAATACTTTTACCTTATTGATAATTTTTTTTTGTCCTACTAGAATTTAACCAGTTGATTTAACTTGCGTTTTACCTATCTCCCATAGTAATTCTGTTTCAAACCAATTCTTATAGTAAGAAGCAAATAAAGATGATGAGAAATATTGAGTTCATGCAACATAGAAATATTTCTGACAAGGTAACAAGATGTTTAGAAAACATGTATACACCAACCTCTAATAATAACCTTTTTCTATTGTTAGTTAGATAAGAAAATTCGATCAAGTCAAGCTTTACTTGGAATCAAGACTTACAAGGGAAAGAAAATAGTGACAAAAACTGAGGAAAAATAATTAAATGTAAATGAAAACTTAAACATTTGTTTGTCTCCTTTACAAAACAAAAAGCTAGGAAATAAATGCCAGAAATTTTATATTCTTATCATTTTCAAATATTTAAATAGAAATTTTTATAAGTTAATACGCCAAACAATTAAACTTTAGAAATTTGTTTTATTATGTTTTTTATAAGAGGTTAATACTTCTCAATTTTATATAATTTTTGACGTCAATACTTTTACCTTATTGATAATTTATTCTTGTGCTACTGGAATTGAACATGTTGATATTAACTAGCGTTTTACCAATCTCCCATTGAATTTTTGTTTCAAACCAATTCTTATAGTAAGAAGCAAATAAAGATGATAGGAAATATTGAGTTCATGTACCATAGAAATATTTCTGGCAAGGTAACAAGATGTTTACAAATCATGTACACACTAACCTCTAATTATAACCTTTTTCTATTGTTAGTTAGATAACAAAATTCAGTTAAATAAGGCTTTAATTGGAATCAAGACTTTCAAGGGAAAGAAAATAGTGAGAAAAACTGAGTACAAATAATTAAATGTAAATGAAAACTTAAACATTTTTTTGTCTACTTTACAAAACAAAATGCTAGGAAATAAATGACACAAATTTTATTTTCTTATAATTTTCGAATATTTAAATAGAATTTCTTATAAGTTAATACGCCAAACAATCAAACTTTAGAAATTTTGATTTTTAAATTTTTTATACGACGTTAATACTTCTCAATTTTATATAATTTTTTACGTCAATACTTTTACCTTATTGATAAGTTATTCTTGTTCTACTAGAATTGAACATGTTGATATTAACAAGCGTTTTACCTATCTCCCATTGAATTTTTGTTTCAAACCAATTCTTATAGTAAGGAGCAAATAAAGATGATAGGAAATATTGAGTTCATGTACCATTGAAATATTTCTGGCAAGGTAACAAGATGTTTACAAATCATGTACAAACTAACCTCTAATTATAACCTTTTTCTATTGTTAGTTAGATAACAAAATTCTGTTAAATAAGGCTTTACTTGGAATCAAGACTTACAAAGGAAAGAAAATAGTGAGAAAAATTGAGTAAAAATAATTAAATGTAAATGAAAACTTAAACATTTTATGTCTACTTTACAAAACAAAAAGCTAGGAAATAAATGCCAAAAATTTTATATTCTTATCATTTTCAAATATTAAAATAGAATTTTTTATAAGTTAATACGCCAAAAAATCAAACTTTAGAAATTTGTTTTATTAATTTTTTTATAAAAGGTTAATACTTCTCAATTTTATATAATTTTTTACGTTAATACTTTTACCTTATTGATAAGTTATTCTTGTTCTACTAGAATTGAACATGTTGATATTAACAAGCGTTTTACCTATCTCCCATTGAATTTTTGTTTCAAACCAATTCTTATAGTAAGAAGCAAATAAAGATGATAGGAAATATTGAGTTCATGTACCATTGAAATATTTCTGGCAAGGTAACAAGATGTTTACAAATCATGTACAAACTAACCTCTAATTATAACCTTTTTCTATTGTTAGTTAGATAACAAAATTCGGTTAAATAAGGCTTTACTTGGAATCAAGACTTACAAGGGAAAGAAAATAGTGACAAAAACTGAGTAAAAATAATTAAATGTAAATGAAAACTTAAACATTTTTATTGCCTAGTTTACAAAACAAAAAGCTAGGAAATAAATGCCAGAAATTTTATATTCTTATCATTTTCAAATATTTAAATAGAATTTCTTATAAGTTAATACGCCAAACAATCAAACTTTAGAAATTTGTTTTATTAAGTTTTTTTATAAGAGGTTAATACTTCTCAATTTTATATAATTTTTGACGTCAATACTTTTACCTTATTGATAATTTTTTTTTGTCCTACTAGAATTTAACCAGTTGATTTAACTTGCGTTTTACCTATCTCCCATAGTAATTCTGTTTCAAACCAATTCTTATAGTAAGAAGCAAATAAAGATGATGAGAAATATTGAGTTCATGCAACATAGAAATATTTCTGACAAGGTAACAAGATGTTTAGAAAACATGTATACACCAACCTCTAATAATAACCTTTTTCTATTGTTAGTTAGATAAGAAAATTCGATCAAGTCAAGCTTTACTTGGAATCAAGACTTACAAGGGAAAGAAAATAGTGACAAAAACTGAGGAAAAATAATTAAATGTAAATGAAAACTTAAACATTTGTTTGTCTCCTTTACAAAACAAAAAGCTAGGAAATAAATGCCAGAAATTTTATATTCTTATCATTTTCAAATATTTAAATAGAAATTTTTATAAGTTAATACGCCAAACAATTAAACTTTAGAAATTTGTTTTATTATGTTTTTTATAAGAGGTTAATACTTCTCAATTTTATATAATTTTTGACGTCAATACTTTTACCTTATTGATAATTTATTCTTGTGCTACTGGAATTGAACATGTTGATATTAACTAGCGTTTTACCAATCTCCCATTGAATTTTTGTTTCAAACCAATTCTTATAGTAAGAAGCAAATAAAGATGATAGGAAATATTGAGTTCATGCACCATAGAAATATTTCTGGCAAGTTAACAAGATGTTTACAAATCATGTACACACTAACCTCTAATTATAACCTTTTTCTATTGTTAGTTAGATAACAAAATTCAGTTAAATAAGGCTTTAATTGGAATCAAGACTTTCAAGGGAAAGAAAATAGTGAGAAAAACTGAGTACAAATAATTAAATGTAAATGAAAACTTAAACATTTTTTTGTCTACTTTACAAAACAAAATGCTAGGAAATAAATGCCAGAAAGTTTATATTCTTATCATTTTCAAATATTTAAATAGAAATTTTTATAAGTTAATACGCCAAACAATTAAACTTTAGAAATTTGTTTTATTATGTTTTTTATAAGAGGTTAATACTTCTCAATTTTATATAATTTTTGACGTCAATACTTTTACCTTATTGATAATTTATTCTTGTCCTACTGGAATTTAACCTGTTGATTTAACATGTGTTTTACCTATCTCCCATTGAATTTTTGTTTCAAACCAATTCTTATAGTAAGAAGCAAATAAAGATGATGGGAAATATTGAGTTCATGCACAATAGAAATATTTCTGGCAAGGTAACAAGATGTTTACAAATCATGTACGAACTAACCTCTAATTATAACCTTTTTCTATTGTTAGTTAGATAACAAAATTCGGTTAAATAAGGCTTTACTTGGAATCAAGACTTACAAAGGAAAGAAAATAGTGAGAAAAATTGAGTAAAAATAATTCAATGTAAATGAAAACTTAAACATTTTTATTGCCTAGTTTACAAAACAAAAAGCTAGGAAATAAATGCCAGAAATTTTATATTCTTATCATTTTCAAATATTTAAATAGAATTTCTTATAAGTTAATACGCCAAACAATCAAACTTTAGAAATTTGTTTTATTAAGTTTTTTTATAAGAGGTTAATACTTCTCAATTTTATATAATTTTTGACGTCAATACTTTTACCTTATTGATAATTTTTTTTTGTCCTACTAGAATTTAACCAGTTGATTTAACTTGCGTTTTACCTATCTCCCATAGTAATTCTGTTTCAAACCAATTCTTATAGTAAGAAGCAAATAAAGATGATGAGAAATATTGAGTTCATGCAACATAGAAATATTTCTGACAAGGTAACAAGATGTTTAGAAAACATGTATACACCAACCTCTAATAATAACCTTTTTCTATTGTTAGTTAGATAAGAAAATTCGATCAAGTCAAGCTTTACTTGGAATCAAGACTTACAAGGGAAAGAAAATAGTGACAAAAACTGAGGAAAAATAATTAAATGTAAATGAAAACTTAAACATTTGTTTGTCTCCTTTACAAAACAAAAAGCTAGGAAATAAATGCCAGAAATTTTATATTCTTATCATTTTCAAATATTTAAATAGAAATTTTTATAAGTTAATACGCCAAACAATTAAACTTTAGAAATTTGTTTTATTATGTTTTTTATAAGAGGTTAATACTTCTCAATTTTATATAATTTTTGACGTCAATACTTTTACCTTATTGATAATTTATTCTTGTGCTACTGGAATTGAACATGTTGATATTAACTAGCGTTTTACCAATCTCCCATTGAATTTTTGTTTCAAACCAATTCTTATAGTAAGAAGCAAATAAAGATGATAGGAAATATTGAGTTCATGTACCATAGAAATATTTCTGGCAAGGTAACAAGATGTTTACAAATCATGTACACACTAACCTCTAATTATAACCTTTTTCTATTGTTAGTTAGATAACAAAATTCAGTTAAATAAGGCTTTAATTGGAATCAAGACTTTCAAGGGAAAGAAAATAGTGAGAAAAACTGAGTACAAATAATTAAATGTAAATGAAAACTTAAACATTTTTTTGTCTACTTTACAAAACAAAATGCTAGGAAATAAATGACAGAAATTTTATTTTCTTATAATTTTCGAATATTTAAATAGAATTTCTTATAAGTTAATACGCCAAACAATCAAACTTTAGAAATTTTGATTTTTAAATTTTTTATACGACGTTAATACTTCTCAATTTTATATAATTTTTTACGTCAATACTTTTACCTTATTGATAAGTTATTCTTGTTCTACTAGAATTGAACATGTTGATATTAACAAGCGTTTTACCTATCTCCCATTGAATTTTTGTTTCAAACCAATTCTTATAGTAAGGAGCAAATAAAGATGATAGGAAATATTGAGTTCATGTACCATTGAAATATTTCTGGCAAGGTAACAAGATGTTTACAAATCATGTACAAACTAACCTCTAATTATAACCTTTTTCTATTGTTAGTTAGATAACAAAATTCTGTTAAATAAGGCTTTACTTGGAATCAAGACTTACAAAGGAAAGAAAATAGTGAGAAAAATTGAGTAAAAATAATTAAATGTAAATGAAAACTTAAACATTTTATGTCTACTTTACAAAACAAAAAGCTAGGAAATAAATGCCAAAAATTTTATATTCTTATCATTTTCAAATATTAAAATAGAATTTTTTATAAGTTAATACGCCAAAAAATCAAACTTTAGAAATTTGTTTTATTAATTTTTTTATAAAAGGTTAATACTTCTCAATTTTATATAATTTTTTACGTTAATACTTTTACCTTATTGATAAGTTATTCTTGTTCTACTAGAATTGAACATGTTGATATTAACAAGCGTTTTACCTATCTCCCATTGAATTTTTGTTTCAAACCAATTCTTATAGTAAGGAGCAAATAAAGATGATAGGAAATATTGAGTTCATGTACCATTGAAATATTTCTGGCAAGGTAACAAGATGTTTACAAATCATGTACAAACTAACCTCTAATTATAACCTTTTTCTATTGTTAGTTAGATAACAAAATTCAGTTAAATAAGGCTTTAATTGGAATCAAGACTTTCAAGGGAAAGAAAATAGTGAGAAAAACTGAGTACAAATAATTAAATGTAAATGAAAACTTAAACATTTTTTTGTCTACTTTACAAAACAAAATGCTAGGAAATAAATGACAGAAATTTTATTTTCTTATAATTTTCGAATATTTAAATAGAATTTCTTATAAGTTAATACGCCAAACAATCAAACTTTAGAAATTTTGATTTTTAAATTTTTTATACGACGTTAATACTTCTCAATTTTATATAATTTTTTACGTCAATACTTTTACCTTATTGATAAGTTATTCTTGTTCTACTAGAATTGAACATGTTGATATTAACAAGCGTTTTACCTATCTCCCATTGAATTTTTGTTTCAAACCAATTCTTATAGTAAGGAGCAAATAAAGATGATAGGAAATATTGAGTTCATGTACCATTGAAATATTTCTGGCAAGGTAACAAGATGTTTACAAATCATGTACAAACTAACCTCTAATTATAACCTTTTTCTATTGTTAGTTAGATAACAAAATTCTGTTAAATAAGGCTTTACTTGGAATCAAGACTTACAAAGGAAAGAAAATAGTGAGAAAAATTGAGTAAAAATAATTAAATGTAAATGAAAACTTAAACATTTTATGTCTACTTTACAAAACAAAAAGCTAGGAAATAAATGCCAAAAATTTTATATTCTTATCATTTTCAAATATTAAAATAGAATTTTTTATAAGTTAATACGCCAAAAAATCAAACTTTAGAAATTTGTTTTATTAATTTTTTTATAAAAGGTTAATACTTCTCAATTTTATATAATTTTTTACGTTAATACTTTTACCTTATTGATAAGTTATTCTTGTTCTACTAGAATTGAACATGTTGATATTAACAAGCGTTTTACTTATCTCCCATTGAATTTTTGTTTCAAACCAATTCTTATAGTAAGAAGCAAATAAAGATGATAGGAAATATTGAGTTCATGTACCATTGAAATATTTCTGGCAAGGTAACAAGATGTTTACAAATCATGTACAAACTAACCTCTAATTATAACCTTTTTCTATTGTTAGTTAGATAACAAAATTCGGTTAAATAAGGCTTTACTTGGAATCAAGACTTACAAGGGAAAGAAAATAGTGACAAAAACTGAGTAAAAATAATTAAATGTAAATGAAAACTTAAACATTTTTTTTGTCTACTTTACAAAACAAAAAGCTAGGAAATAAATGCCAGAAATTTTATATTGTTATCATTTTCAAATATTTAAATAGAAATTTTTATAAGTTAATACGCCAAACAATCAAACTTTAAAAATTTTGATTATTAAGTTTTTTATAAGAGGTTAATACTTCTGAATTTTATATTATTTTTGACGTCAATACTTTTACCTTATTGATAAGTTATTCTTGTTCTACTGGAGTTGAACATTTTGATATTAACTTGCGTTTTACCTATCCCTCATTGAATTTTTGTTTCAAACCAATTCTTATAGTAAGAAGCAAATAAAGATGATGAGAAATATTAGGTTCATGCACCATAGAAATATTTCTGGCAAGGTAACAAGATGTTCACAAATCATGTATACACCAACCACTAATCATCACCTTTTTCTATTGTTAGTTTGATAACAAAATTCGGTTAAATAATTCTTTACTTGGAATCAAGACTTACAACGGAAAGAAAATAGTGAGAAAAAATTAGTCAAAATAAATAAATGTAAATGAAAACTTAAATATTCTTTTGTCTACTTTACAAAACAAAAGGGTAGGAAATAAATACCAGAAATTTTATATTCTTATCATTTTCAAATATTAAAATAGAATTTCTTATAAGTTAATACGCCAAACAATCAAACTTTAGAAATTTGTTTTATTAATTTTTTTATAAGAGGTTAATACTTCTCAATTTTATATAATTTTTGACGTCAATACTTTTACCTTATTGATAATTATTTCTTTTCCTACTGGAATTTAACTTGTTGATTTAACTTGCGTTTTACCTATCTCCCATAGTATTTCTGTTTGAAACCAATTATTATAGTAAGAAGCAAATAAAGATGATGAGAAATATTGAGTTCATGCAACATAGAAATATTTCTGGCAAGGTAACAAGATGTTTAGAAAACATGTATACACCAACCTCTAATTATAACCTTTTTTAATTGTTAGTTAGATAACAAAATTCGGTTAAATAAGGCTTTACTTGGAATCAAGACGTACAAGGGAAAGAAAATAGTGAGAAAAACTGAGTTAAAATAATTAAATGTAAATGAAAATTTAAACATTTTTTTTGTCTACTTTACAAAACAAAAAGCTAGGAAATAAATGCCAGAAATTTTATTTTCTTATAATTTTCGAATATTTAAATAGAATTTGTTATAAGTTAATACGCCAAACAATCAAACTTTATAAATTTTGATTATTAGGTTTTTTATAAGAGGTTAATAATTCTGAATTTTATATAATTTTTTACGTCAATACTTTTACCTTATTGATAATTTATTCTTGTCCTACTGGAATTTAACCTGTTGATTTAACATGTGTTTTACCTATCTCCCATTGCATTTTTGTTTCAAACCAATTCTTATAGTAAGAAGCAAATAAAGATGATGAGAAATATTGACTTCATGCACCATAGAAATATTTCTGGCAAGGTAACAAGATGTTTACAAATCATGTATACACCAACCAATAATCATCACCTTTTTCTATTGTTAGTTAGATAACAAAAATCGGTTAAATAAGGCTTTACTTGGAATCAAGACTTACAAGGGAAAGAAAATAGTGACAAAAACTGAGTAAAAATAATTAAATGTAAATGAAAACTTAAACATTTTTTTTGTCTACTTTACAAAATAAAAAAGCTAGGAAATAAATGCCAGAAATTTTATATTCTTATCATTTTCAAATATTTAAATAGAAATTTTTATAAGTTAATACGCCAAACAATTAAACTTTAGAAATTTGTTTTATTATGTTTTTTATAAGAGGTTAATACTTCTCAATTTTATATAATTTTTGACGTCAATACTTTTACCTTATTGATAATTTATTCTTGTCCTACTGGAATTTAACCTGTTGATTTAACATGTGTTTTACCTATCTCCCATTGAATTTTTGTTTCAAACCAATTCTTATAGTAAGAAGCAAATAAAGATGATAGGAAATATTGAGTTCATGCACCATAGAAATATTTCTGGCAAGGTGACAAGATGTTTACAAATCATGTACACACTAACCTCTAATTATAACCTTTTTCTATTGTTAGTTAGATAACAAAATTCAGTTAAATAAGGCTTTAATTGGAATCAAGACTTTCAAGGGAAAGAAAATAGTGAGAAAAACTGAGTACAAATAATTAAATGTAAATGAAAACTTAAACATTTTTTTGTCTACTTTACAAAACAAAATGCTAGGAAATAAATGACAGAAATTTTATTTTCTTATAATTTTCGAATATTTAAATAGAATTTCTTATAAGTTAATACGCCAAACAATCAAACTTTAGAAATTTTGATTTTTAAATTTTTTATACGACGTTAATACTTCTCAATTTTATATAATTTTTTTCGTCAATACTTTTACCTTATTGATAAGTTATTCTTGTTCTACTAGAATTGAACATGTTGATATTAACAAGCGTTTTACCTATCTCCCATTGAATTTTTGTTTCAAACCAATTCTTATAGTAAGGAGCAAATAAAGATGATAGGAAATATTGAGTTCATGTACCATTGAAATATTTCTGGCAAGGTAACAAGATGTTTACAAATCATGTACAAACTAACCTCTAATTATAACCTTTTTCTATTGTTAGTTAGATAACAAAATTCGGTTAAATAAGGCTTTACTTGGAATCAAGACTTACAAAGGAAAGAAAATAGTGAGAAAAATTGAGTAAAAATAATTAAATGTAAATGAAAACTTAAACATTTTATGTCTACTTTACAAAACAAAAAGCTAGGAAATAAATGCCAGAAATTTTATATTCTTATCATTTTCAAATATTAAAATAGAATTTTTTATAAGTTAATACGCCCAAAAATTAAACTTTAGAAATTTGTTTTATTAATTTTTTTATAAAAGGTTAATACTTCTCAATTTTATATAATTTTTGACGTCAATACTTTTACCTTATTGATAATTTATTCTTGTCCTACTGGAATTTAACCTGTTGATTTAACATGTGTTTTACCTATCTCCCATTGAATTTTTGTTTCAAACCAATTCTTATAGTAAGAAGCAAATAAAGATGATGGGAAATATTGAGTTCATGCACCATAGAAATATTTTTAGCAAGGTAACAAGATGTTAACAAATCATGTACACACTAACCTCTAATTATAACCTTTTTCTATTGTTAGTTAGATAACAAAATTCAGTTAAATAAGGCTTTAATTGGAATCAAGACTTACAAGGGAAAGAAAATAGTGAGAAAAACTGAGTACAAATAATTAAATGTAAATGAAAACTTAAACATTTATTTTGTCTACTTTACAAAACAAAAATCAAGGAAATAAACGCCAGAAATTTTATTTTCTTATAATTTTCGAATATTTAAATAGAATTTCTTATAAGTTAATACGTCAAACAATCAAACTTTAAAAATTTTGATTATTAAGTTTTTTATAAGAGGTTAATACTTCTCAATTTTATATTATTTTTGACGTCAATACTTTTACCTTATTGATAAGTTATTCTTGTTCTACTGGAGTTGAACATTTTGATATTAACTTGCGTTTTACCTATCCCTCATTGAATTTTTGTTTCAAACCAATTCTTAGAGTAAGAAGCAAATAAAGATGATGAGAAATATTAGGTTCATGCACCATAGAAATATTTCTGGCAAGGTAACAAGATGTTCACAAATCATGTATACACCAACCACTAATCATCACCTTTTTCTATTGTTAGTTTGATAACAAAATTCGGTTAAATAATTCTTTACTTGGAATCAAGACTTACAACGGAAAGAAAATAGTGAGAAAAAATTAGTAAAAATAAATAAATGTAAATGAAAACTTAAATATTCTTTTGTCTACTTTACAAAACAAAAGGGTAGGAAATAAATACCAGAAATTTTATTTTCTTATTATTTTTAAATATTTAAATAGAATTTCTTATAAGTTAATACGCCAAACAATCAAACTTTAGAAATTTGTTTTATTAAGTTTTTTATAAGAGGTTAATACTTCTCAATTTTATATAATTTTTGACGTCAATACTTTTACCTTATTGATAATTTTTTCTTTTCCTACTGGAATTTAACTTGTTGATTTAACTTGCGTTTTACCTATCTCCCATAGTATTTCTGTTTGAAACCAATTATTATAGTAAGAAGCAAATAAAGATGATGAGAAATATTAGGTTCATGCACCATAGAAATATTTCTGGCAAGGTAACAAGATGTTCACAAATCATGTATACACCAACCACTAATCATCACCTTTTTCTATTGTTAGTTTGATAACAAAATTCGGTTAAATAATTCTTTACTTGGAATCAAGACTTACAACGGAAAGAAAATAGTGAGAAAAAATTAGTCAAAATAAATAAATGTAAATGAAAACTTAAATATTCTTTTGTCTACTTTACAAAACAAAAGGGTAGGAAATAAATACCAGAAATTTTATTTTCTTATTATTTTTAAATATTTAAATAGAATTTCTTATAAGTTAATACGCCAAACAATCAAACTTTATAAATTTTGATTATTAGGTTTTTTATAAGAGGTTAATAATTCTCAATTTTATATAATTTTTTACGTCAATACTTTTACCTTATTGATAATTTATTCTTGTCCTACTGGAATTTAACCTGTTGATTTAACATGTGTTTTACCTATCTCCCATTGCATTTTTGTTTCAAACCAATTCTTATAGTAAGAAGCAAATAAAGATGATGAGAAATATTGAGTTCATGCACCATAGAAATATTTCTGGCAAGGTAACAAGATGTTTACAAATCATGTATACACCAACCAATAATCATCACCTTTTTCTATTGTTAGTTAGATAACAAAAATCGGTTAAATAAGGCTTTACTTGGAATCAAGACTTACAAGGGAAAGAAAATAGTGACAAAAACTAAGTAAAAATAATTAAATGTAAATGAAAACTTAAACATTTTTTTTGTCTACTTTACAAAACAAAAAGCTAGGAAATAAATGCCAGAAATTTTATATTCTTATCATTTTCAAATATTTAAATAGAAATTTTTATAAGTTAATACGCCAAACAATCAAACTTTAGAAATTTGTTTTATTAAGTTTTTTATAAGAGGTTAATACTTCTCAATTTTATATAATTTTTGACGTCAATACTTTTACCTTATTGATAAGTTATTCTTGTTCTACTGGAAATTAACATGTTGATATTTACAAGGGTTTTACCTATCTCCCATTGAATTTTTGTTTCAAACCAATTCTTATAGTAAGAAGCAAATAAAGATGATGGGAAATATTGAGTTCATGCACCATAGAAATATTTCTGGCAAGGTAACAAGATGTTTACAAATCATGTACACACTAACCTCTAATTATAACCTTTTTCTATTGTTAGTTAGATAACAAAATTCGGTTAAGTAAGGCTTTAGGTGGAATCAAGACTTACAAAGAAATGAAAATAGTGAGAAAAACTGAGTAAAAATAATTAAATTTAAATGAAAACATAAACATTTATTTTGTCTACTTTATAAAACAAAAATCAAGGACCAGAAATTTTATTTTCTTATAATTTTCCAATATTTAAATAGAATTCCTTATAAGTTAATACCCCAAACAATCAAACTTTCGAAATTTTGATGATTAAATTTTTTATAAGAGGTTAATAATTCTCAATTTTATATAATTTTTGACGTCAATACTTTTACCTTATTGATAATTTTTTCTTGTCCTACTGGAATTTGACTAGTTGATTTAACTTGCGTTTTACCTATCTCCCATAGTAATTCTGTTTCAAACCAATTCTTATAGTAAGAAGCAAATAAAGATGATGAGAAATATTGAGTTCATGCAACATAGAAATATTTCTGACAAGGTAACAAGATGTTTAGAAAACATGTATACACCAACCTCTAATAATAACCTTTTTCTATTGTTAGTTAGATAAGAAAATTCGATCAAGTCAAGCTTTACTTGGAATCAAGACTTTCAAGGGATAGAAAATAGTGACAAAAACTGAGTAAAAATAATTAAATGTAAATGAAAACTTAAACATTTGTTTGTCTACTTTACAAAACAAAAAGCTAGGAAATAAATGCCAGAAAGTTTATATTCTTATCATTTTCAAATATTTAAATAGAAATTTTTATAAGTTAATACGCCAAACAATTAAACTTTAGAAATTTGTTTTATTATGTTTTTTTATAAGAGGTTAATACTTCTCAATTTTATATAATTTTTGACGTCAATACTTTTACCTTATTGATAATTTATTCTTGTCCTACTGGAATTTAACCTGTTGATTTAACATGTGTTTTACCTATCTCCCATTGAATTTTTGTTTCAAACCAATTCTTATAGTAAGAAGCAAATAAAGATGATGGGAAATATTGAGTTCATGCACCATAGAAATATTTCTGGCAAGGTAACAAGATGTTTACATATCATGTACGAACTAACCTCTAATTATAACCTTTTTCTATTTTTAGTTAGATAACAAAATTCGGTTAAATAAGGCTTTACTTGGAATCAAGACTTACAAAGGAAAGAAAATAGTGAGAAAAATTGAGTAAAAATAATTCAATGTAAATGAAAACTTAAACTTTTTTATTGCCTAGTTTACAAAACAAAAAGCTAGGAAATAAATGCCAGAAATTTTATATTCTTATCATTTTCAAATATTTAAATAGAATTTCTTATAAGTTAATACGCCAAACAATCAAACTTTAGAAATTTGTTTTATTAAGTTTTTTTATAAGAGGTTAATACTTCTCAATTTTATATAATTTTTGACGTCAATACTTTTACCTTATTGATAATTTTTTTTGTCCTACTAGAATTTAACCAGTTGATTTAACTTGCGTTTTACCTATCTCCCATAGTAATTCTGTTTCAAACCAATTCTTATAGTAAGAAGCAAATAAAGATGATGAGAAATATTGAGTTCATGCAACATAGAAATATTTCTGACAAGGTAACAAGATGTTTAGAAAACATGTATACACCAACCTCTAATAATAACCTTTTTCTATTGTTAGTTAGATAAGAAAATTCGATCAAGTCAAGCTTTACTTGGAATCAAGACTTACAAGGGAAAGAAAATAGTGACAAAAACTGAGGAAAAATAATTAAATGTAAATGAAAACTTAAACATTTGTTTGTCTACTTTACAAAACAAAAAGCTAGGAAATAAATGCCAGAAATTTTATATTCTTATCATTTTCAAATATTTAAATAGAAATTTTTATAAGTTAATACGCCAAACAATTAAACTTTAGAAATTTGTTTTATTATGTTTTTTATAAGAGGTTAATACTTCTCAATTTTATATAATTTTTGACGTCAATACTTTTACCTTATTGATAATTTATTCTTGTGCTACTGGAATTGAACATGTTGATATTAACTAGCGTTTTACCAATCTCCCATTGAATTTTTGTTTCAAACCAATTCTTATAGTAAGAAGCAAATAAAGATGATAGGAAATATTGAGTTCATGTACCATAGAAATATTTCTGGCAAGGTAACAAGATGTTTACAAATCATGTACACACTAACCTCTAATTATAACCTTTTTCTATTGTTAGTTAGATATCAAAATTCAGTTAAATAAGGCTTTAATTGGAATCAAGACTTTCAAGGGAAAGAAAATAGTGAGAAAAACTGAGTACAAATAATTAAATGTAAATGAAAACTTAAACATTTTTTTGTCTACTTTACAAAACAAAATTCTAGGAAATAAATGACAGAAATTTTATTTTCTTATAATTTTCGAATATTTAAATAGAATTTCTTATAAGTTAATACGTCAAACAATCAAACTTTAAAAATTTTGATTATTAAGTTTTTTATAAGAGGTTAATACTTCTCAATTTTATATTATTTTTGACGTCAATACTTTTACCTTATTGATAAGTTATTCTTGTTCTACTGGAGTTGAACATTTTGATATTAACTTGCGTTTTACCTATCCCTCATTGAATTTTTGTTTCAAACCAATTCTTAGAGTAAGAAGCAAATAAAGATGATGAGAAATATTAGGTTCATGCACCATAGAAATATTTCTGGCAAGGTAACAAGATGTTCACAAATCATGTATACACCAACCACTAATCATCACCTTTTTCTATTGTTAGTTTGATAACAAAATTCGGTTAAATAATTCTTTACTTGGAATCAAGACTTACAACGGAAAGAAAATAGTGAGAAAAAATTAGTAAAAATAAATAAATGTAAATGAAAACTTAAATATTCTTTTGTCTACTTTACAAAACAAAAGGGTAGGAAATAAATACCAGAAATTTTATTTTCTTATTATTTTTAAATATTTAAATAGAATTTCTTATAAGTTAATACGCCAAACAATCAAACTTTAGAAATTTGTTTTATTAAGTTTTTTATAAGAGGTTAATACTTCTCAATTTTATATAATTTTTGACGTCAATACTTTTACCTTATTGATAATTTTTTCTTTTCCTACTGGAATTTAACTTGTTGATTTAACTTGCGTTTTACCTATCTCCCATAGTATTTCTGTTTGAAACCAATTATTATAGTAAGAAGCAAATAAAGATGATGAGAAATATTAGGTTCATGCACCATAGAAATATTTCTGGCAAGGTAACAAGATGTTCACAAATCATGTATACACCAACCACTAATCATCACCTTTTTCTATTGTTAGTTTGATAACAAAATTCGGTTAAATAATTCTTTACTTGGAATCAAGACTTACAACGGAAAGAAAATAGTGAGAAAAAATTAGTCAAAATAAATAAATGTAAATGAAAACTTAAATATTCTTTTGTCTACTTTACAAAACAAAAGGGTAGGAAATAAATACCAGAAATTTTATTTTCTTATTATTTTTAAATATTTAAATAGAATTTCTTATAAGTTAATACGCCAAACAATCAAACTTTATAAATTTTGATTATTAGGTTTTTTATAAGAGGTTAATAATTCTCAATTTTATATAATTTTTTACGTCAATACTTTTACCTTATTGATAATTTATTCTTGTCCTACTGGAATTTAACCTGTTGATTTAACATGTGTTTTACCTATCTCCCATTGCATTTTTGTTTCAAACCAATTCTTATAGTAAGAAGCAAATAAAGATGATGAGAAATATTGAGTTCATGCACCATAGAAATATTTCTGGCAAGGTAACAAGATGTTTACAAATCATGTATACACCAACCAATAATCATCACCTTTTTCTATTGTTAGTTAGATAACAAAAATCGGTTAAATAAGGCTTTACTTGGAATCAAGACTTACAAGGGAAAGAAAATAGTGACAAAAACTAAGTAAAAATAATTAAATGTAAATGAAAACTTAAACATTTTTTTTGTCTACTTTACAAAACAAAAAGCTAGGAAATAAATGCCAGAAATTTTATATTCTTATCATTTTCAAATATTTAAATAGAAATTTTTATAAGTTAATACGCCAAACAATCAAACTTTAGAAATTTGTTTTATTAAGTTTTTTATAAGAGGTTAATACTTCTCAATTTTATATAATTTTTGACGTCAATACTTTTACCTTATTGATAAGTTATTCTTGTTCTACTGGAAATTAACATGTTGATATTTACAAGGGTTTTACCTATCTCCCATTGAATTTTTGTTTCAAACCAATTCTTATAGTAAGAAGCAAATAAAGATGATGGGAAATATTGAGTTCATGCACCATAGAAATATTTCTGGCAAGGTAACAAGATGTTTACAAATCATGTACACACTAACCTCTAATTATAACCTTTTTCTATTGTTAGTTAGATAACAAAATTCGGTTAAGTAAGGCTTTAGGTGGAATCAAGACTTACAAAGAAATGAAAATAGTGAGAAAAACTGAGTAAAAATAATTAAATTTAAATGAAAACATAAACATTTATTTTGTCTACTTTATAAAACAAAAATCAAGGACCAGAAATTTTATTTTCTTATAATTTTCCAATATTTAAATAGAATTCCTTATAAGTTAATACCCCAAACAATCAAACTTTCGAAATTTTGATGATTAAATTTTTTATAAGAGGTTAATAATTCTCAATTTTATATAATTTTTGACGTCAATACTTTTACCTTATTGATAATTTTTTCTTGTCCTACTGGAATTTGACTAGTTGATTTAACTTGCGTTTTACCTATCTCCCATAGTAATTCTGTTTCAAACCAATTCTTATAGTAAGAAGCAAATAAAGATGATGAGAAATATTGAGTTCATGCAACATAGAAATATTTCTGACAAGGTAACAAGATGTTTAGAAAACATGTATACACCAACCTCTAATAATAACCTTTTTCTATTGTTAGTTAGATAAGAAAATTCGATCAAGTCAAGCTTTACTTGGAATCAAGACTTTCAAGGGATAGAAAATAGTGACAAAAACTGAGTAAAAATAATTAAATGTAAATGAAAACTTAAACATTTGTTTGTCTACTTTACAAAACAAAAAGCTAGGAAATAAATGCCAGAAAGTTTATATTCTTATCATTTTCAAATATTTAAATAGAAATTTTTATAAGTTAATACGCCAAACAATTAAACTTTAGAAATTTGTTTTATTATGTTTTTTTATAAGAGGTTAATACTTCTCAATTTTATATAATTTTTGACGTCAATACTTTTACCTTATTGATAATTTATTCTTGTCCTACTGGAATTTAACCTGTTGATTTAACATGTGTTTTACCTATCTCCCATTGAATTTTTGTTTCAAACCAATTCTTATAGTAAGAAGCAAATAAAGATGATGGGAAATATTGAGTTCATGCACCATAGAAATATTTCTGGCAAGGTAACAAGATGTTTACATATCATGTACGAACTAACCTCTAATTATAACCTTTTTCTATTTTTAGTTAGATAACAAAATTCGGTTAAATAAGGCTTTACTTGGAATCAAGACTTACAAAGGAAAGAAAATAGTGAGAAAAATTGAGTAAAAATAATTCAATGTAAATGAAAACTTAAACTTTTTTATTGCCTAGTTTACAAAACAAAAAGCTAGGAAATAAATGCCAGAAATTTTATATTCTTATCATTTTCAAATATTTAAATAGAATTTCTTATAAGTTAATACGCCAAACAATCAAACTTTAGAAATTTGTTTTATTAAGTTTTTTTATAAGAGGTTAATACTTCTCAATTTTATATAATTTTTGACGTCAATACTTTTACCTTATTGATAATTTTTTTTGTCCTACTAGAATTTAACCAGTTGATTTAACTTGCGTTTTACCTATCTCCCATAGTAATTCTGTTTCAAACCAATTCTTATAGTAAGAAGCAAATAAAGATGATGAGAAATATTGAGTTCATGCAACATAGAAATATTTCTGACAAGGTAACAAGATGTTTAGAAAACATGTATACACCAACCTCTAATAATAACCTTTTTCTATTGTTAGTTAGATAAGAAAATTCGATCAAGTCAAGCTTTACTTGGAATCAAGACTTACAAGGGAAAGAAAATAGTGACAAAAACTGAGGAAAAATAATTAAATGTAAATGAAAACTTAAACATTTGTTTGTCTACTTTACAAAACAAAAAGCTAGGAAATAAATGCCAGAAATTTTATATTCTTATCATTTTCAAATATTTAAATAGAAATTTTTATAAGTTAATACGCCAAACAATTAAACTTTAGAAATTTGTTTTATTATGTTTTTTATAAGAGGTTAATACTTCTCAATTTTATATAATTTTTGACGTCAATACTTTTACCTTATTGATAATTTATTCTTGTGCTACTGGAATTGAACATGTTGATATTAACTAGCGTTTTACCAATCTCCCATTGAATTTTTGTTTCAAACCAATTCTTATAGTAAGAAGCAAATAAAGATGATAGGAAATATTGAGTTCATGTACCATAGAAATATTTCTGGCAAGGTAACAAGATGTTTACAAATCATGTACACACTAACCTCTAATTATAACCTTTTTCTATTGTTAGTTAGATATCAAAATTCAGTTAAATAAGGCTTTAATTGGAATCAAGACTTTCAAGGGAAAGAAAATAGTGAGAAAAACTGAGTACAAATAATTAAATGTAAATGAAAACTTAAACATTTTTTTGTCTACTTTACAAAACAAAATTCTAGGAAATAAATGACAGAAATTTTATTTTCTTATAATTTTCGAATATTTAAATAGAATTTCTTATAAGTTAATACGCCAAACAATCAAACTTTAGAAATTTTGATTTTTAAATTTTTTATACGACGTTAATACTTCTCAATTTTATATAATTTTTTACGTCAATACATTTACCTTATTGATAAGTTATTCTTGTTCTACTAGAATTGAACATGTTGATATTAACAAGCGTTTTACCTATCTCCCATTGAATTTTTGTTTCAAACCAATTCTTATAGTAAGGAGCAAATAAAGATGATAGGAAATATTGAGTTCATGTACCATAGAAATATTTCTGGCAAGGTAACAAGATGTTTACAAATCATGTACACACTAACCTCTAATTATAACCTTTTTCTATTGTTAGTTAGATAACAAAATTCAGTTAAATAAGGCTTTAATTGGAATCAAGACTTTCAAGGGAAAGAAAATAGTGAGAAAAACTGAGTACAAATAATTAAATGTAAATGAAAACTTAAACATTTTTTTGTCTACTTTACAAAACAAAATGCTAGGAAATAAATGACAGAAATTTTATTTTCTTATAATTTTCGAATATTTAAATAGAATTTCTTATAAGTTAATACGCCAAACAATCAAACTTTAGAAATTTTGATTTTTAAATTTTTTATACGACGTTAATACTTCTCAATTTTATATAATTTTTTACGTCAATACTTTTACCTTATTGATAAGTTATTCTTGTTCTACTAGAATTGAACATGTTGATATTAACAAGCGTTTTACCTATCTCCCATTGAATTTTTGTTTCAAACCAATTCTTATAGTAAGGAGCAAATAAAGATGATAGGAAATATTGAGTTCATGTACCATTGAAATATTTCTGGCAAGGTAACAAGATGTTTACAAATCATGTACAAACTAACCTCTAATTATAACCTTTTTCTATTGTTAGTTAGATAACAAAATTCGGTTAAGTAAGGCTTTACTTGGAATCAAGACTTACAAAGGAAAGAAAATAGTGAGAAAGATTGAGTAAAAATAATTAAATGTAAATGAAAACTTAAACATTTTATGTCTACTTTACAAAACAAAAAGCTAGGAAATAAATGCCAGAAATTTTATATTCTTATCATTTTCAAATATTAAAATAGAATTTTTTATAAGTTAATACGCCAAAAAATCAAACTTTAGAAATTTGTTTTATTAATTGTTTTATAAAAGGTTAATACTTCTCAATTTTATATAATTTTTTACGTCAATACTTTTACCTTATTGATAAGTTATTCTTGTTCTACTAGAATTGAACATGTTGATATTAACAAGAGTTTTACCTATCTCCCATTGAATTTTTGTTTCAAACCAATTCTTATAGTAAGAAGCAAATAAAGATGATAGGAAATATTGAGTTCATGTACCATTGAAATATTTCTGGCAAGGTAACAAGATGTTTACAAATCATGTACAAACTAACCTCTAATTATAACCTTTTTCTTTTGTTAGTTAGATAACAAAATTCGGTTAAGTAAGGCTTTAGGTGGAATCAAGACTTACAAAGAAATGAAAATAGTGAGAAAAACTGAGTAAAAATAATTAAATTTAAATGAAAACATAAACATTTATTTTGTCTACTTTATAAAACAAAAATCAAGGACCAGAAATTTTATTTTCTTATAATTTTCCAATATTTAAATAGAATTCCTTATAAGTTAATACCCCAAACAATCAAACTTTCGAAATTTTGATGATTAAATTTTTTATAAGAGGTTAATAATTCTCAATTTTATATAATTTTTGACGTCAATACTTTTACCTTATTGATAATTTTTTCTTGTCCTACTGGAATTTGACTAGTTGATTTAACTTGCGTTTTACCTATCTCCCATAGTAATTCTGTTTCAAACCAATTCTTATAGTAAGAAGCAAATAAAGATGATGAGAAATATTGAGTTCATGCAACATAGAAATATTTCTGACAAGGTAACAAGATGTTTAGAAAACATGTATACACCAACCTCTAATAATAACCTTTTTCTATTGTTAGTTAGATAAGAAAATTCGATCAAGTCAAGCTTTACTTGGAATCAAGACTTACAAGGGAAAGAAAATAGTGACAAAAACTGAGGAAAAATAATTAAATGTAAATGAAAACTTAAACATTTGTTTGTCTACTTTACAAAACAAAAAGCTAGGAAATAAATGCCAGAAATTTTATATTCTTATCATTTTCAAATATTTAAATAGAAATTTTTATAAGTTAATACGCCAAACAATTAAACTTTAGAAATTTTATTTTTATTATGTTTTTTATAAGAGGTTAATACTTCTCAATTTTATATAATTTTTGACGTGAATACTTTTACCTTATTGATAATTTATTCTTGTCCTACTGGAATTTAACCTGTTGATTTAACATGTGTTTTACCTATCTCCCATTGAATTTTTGTTTCAAACCAATTCTTATAGTAAGAAGCAAATAAAGATGATAGGAAATATTGAGTTCATGCACCATAGAAATATCTCTGGCAAGGTAACAAGATGTTTACAAATCATGTACACACTAACCTCTAATTATAACCTTTTTCTATTGTTAGTTAGATAACAAAATTCAGTTAAATAAGGCTTTAATTGGAATCAAGACTTTCAAGGGAAAGAAAATAGTGAGAAAAACTGAGTACAAATAATTAAATATAAATGAAAACTTAAACATTTTTTTGTCTACTTTACAAAACAAAATGCTAGGAAATAAATGACAGAAATTTTATTTTCTTATAATTTTCGAATATTTAAATAGAATTTCTTATAAGTTAATACGCCAAACAATCAAACTTTAGAAATCTTGATTTTTAAATTTTTTATACGACGTTAATACTTCTCAATTTTATATAATTTTTTACGTCAATACTTTTACCTTATTGATAAGTTATTCTTGTTCTACTAGAATTGAACATGTTGATATTAACAAGCGTTTTGCCTATCTCCCATTGAATTTTTGTTTCAAACCAATTCTTATAGTAAGGAGCAAATAAAGATGATAGGAAATATTGAGTTCATGTACCATTGAAATATTTCTGGCAAGGTAACAAGATGTTTACAAATCATGTACAAACTAACCTCTAATTATAACCTTTCTCTATTGTTAGTTAGATAACAAAATTCGGTTAAATAAGGCTTTACTTGGAATCAAGACTTACAAAGGAAAGAAAATAGTGAGAAAAATTGAGTAAAAATAATTAAATGTAAATGAAAATTTAAACATTTTATGTCTACTTTACAAAACAAAAAGCTAGGAAATAAATGCCAGAAATTTTATATTCTTATCATTTTCAAATATTAAAATAGAATTTTTTATAAGTTAATACGCCAAAAAATCAAACTTTAGAAATTTGTTTTATTAATTTTTTTATAAAAGGTTAATACTTCTCAATTTTATATAATTTTTTACGTCAATACTTTTACCTTATTGATAAGTTATTCTTGTTCTACTAGAATTGAGCATGTTGATATTAACAAGCGTTTTACCTATCTCCCATTGAATTTTTGTTTCAAACCAATTCTTATAGTAAGAAGCAAATAAAGATGATAGGAAATATTGAGTTCATGTACCATTGAAATATTTCTGGCAAGGTAACAAGATGTTTACAAATCATGTACAAACTAACCTCTAATTATAAACTTTTTCTATTGTTAGTTAGATAACAAAATTCGGTTAAATAAGGCTTTACTTGGAATCAAGACTTACAAGGGAAAGAAAATAGTGACAAAAACTGAGTAAAAATAATTAAATGTAAATGAAAACTTAAACATTTTTTTTGTCTACTTTACAAAACAAAAAGCTAGGAAATAAATGCCAGAAATTTTATATTGTTATCATTTTCAAATATTTAAATAGAAATTTTTATAAGTTAATACGCCAAACAATCAAACTTTAAAAATTTTGATTATTAAGTTTTTTATAAGAGGTTAATACTTCTCAATTTTATATTATTTTTGACGTCAATACTTTTACCTTATTGATAAGTTATTCTTGTTCTACTGGAGTTGAACATTTTGATATTAACTTGCGTTTTACCTATCCCTCATTGAATTTTTGTTTCAAACCAATTCTTATAGTAAGAAGCAAATAAAGATGATGAGAAATATTAGGTTCATGCACCATAGAAATATTTCTGGCAAGGTAACAAGATGTTCACAAATCATGTATACACCAACCACTAATCATCACCTTTTTCTATTGTTAGTTTGATAACAAAATTCGGTTAAATAATTCTTTACTTGGAATCAAGACTTACAACGGAAAGAAAATAGTGAGAAAAAATTAGTCAAAATAAATAAATGTAAATGAAAACTTAAATATTCTTTTGTCTACTTTACAAAACAAAAGGGTAGGAAATAAATACCAGAAATTTTATTTTCTTATTATTTTTAAATATTTAAATAGAATTTCTTATAAGTTAATACGCCAAACAATCAAACTTTAGAAATTTGTTTTATTAAGTTTTTTATAAGAGGTTAATACTTCTCAATTTTATATAATTTTTGACGTCAATACTTTTACCTTATTGATAATTATTTCTTTTCCTACTGGAATTTAACTTGTTGATTTAACTTGCGTTTTACCTATCTCCAATAGTATTTCTGTTTGAAACCAATTATTATAGTAAGAAGCAAATAAAGATGATGAGAAATATTGAGTTCATGCAACATAGAAATATTTCTGGCAAGGTAACAAGATGTTTAGAAAACATGTATACACCAACCTCTAATTATAACCTTTTTTAATTGTTAGTTAGATAACAAAATTCGGTTAAATAAGGCTTTACTTGGAATCAAGACGTACAAGGGAAAGAAAATAGTGAGAAAAACTGAGTTAAAATAATTAAATGTAAATGAAAATTTAAACATTTTTTTTGTCTACTTTACAAAACAAAAAGCTAGGAAATAAATGCCAGAAATTTTATATTCTTATCATTTTCAAATATTAAAATAGAATTTTTTATAAGTTAATACGGCAAAAAATCAAACTTTAGAAATTTGTTTTATTAATTTTTTTATAAAAGGTTAATACTTCTCAATTTTATATAATTTTTTACGTCAATACTTTTACCTTATTGATAAGTTATTCTTGTTCTACTAGAATTGAACATGTTGATATTAACAAGCGTTTTACCTATCTCCCATTGAATTTTTGTTTCAAACCAATTCTTATAGTAAGAAGCAAATAAAGATGATAGGAAATATTGAGTTCATGTACCATTGAAATATTTCTGGCAAGGTAACAAGATGTTTACAAATCATGTACAAACTAACCTCTAATTATAACCTTTTTCTATTGTTAGTTAGATAACAAAATTTGGTTAAATAAGGCTTTACTTGGAATCAAGACTTACAAGGGAAAGAAAATAGTGACAAAAACTGAGTAAAAATAATTAAATGTAAATGAAAACTTAAACATTTTTTTGTCTACTTTACAAAACAAAAAGCTAGGAAATAAATGCCAGAAATTTTATATTGTTATCATTTTCAAATATTTAAATAGAATTTTTTATAAGTTAATACGCCAAAAAATCAAACTTTAGAAATTTGTTTTATTAATTTTTTTATAAAAGGTTAATACTTCTCAATTTTATATAATTTTTTACGTCAATACTTTTACCTTATTGATAAGTTATTCTTGTTCTACTAGAATTGAGCATGTTGATATTAACAAGCGTTTTACCTATCTCCCATTGAATTTTTGTTTCAAACCAATTCTTATAGTAAGAAGCAAATAAAGATGATAGGAAATATTGAGTTCATGTACCATTGAAATATTTCTGGCAAGGTAACAAGATGTTTACAAATCATGTACAAACTAACCTCTAATTATAACCTTTTTCTATTGTTAGTTAGATAACAAAATTCGGTTAAATAAGGCTTTACTTGGAATCAAGACTTACAAGGGAAAGAAAATAGTGAGAAAAAATTAGTCAAAATAAATAAATGTAAATGAAAACTTAAATATTCTTTTGTCTACTTTACAAAACAAAAGGGTAGGAAATAAATACCAGAAATTTTATTTTCTTATTATTTTTAAATATTTAAATAGAATTTCTTATAAGTTAATACGCCAAACAATCAAACTTTAGAAATTTGTTTTATTAAGTTTTTTATAAGAGGTTAATACTTCTCAATTTTATATAATTTTTGACGTCAATACTTTTACCTTATTGATAATTTTTTCTTTTCCTACTGGAATTTAACTTGTTGATTTAACTTGCGTTTTACCTATCTCCCATAGTATTTCTGTTTGAAACCAATTATTATAGTAAGAAGCAAATAAAGATGATGAGAAATATTGAGTTCATGCAACATAGAAATATTTCTGGCAAGGTAACAAGATGTTTAGAAAACATGTATACACCAACCTCTAATTATAACCTTTTTTAATTGTTAGTTAGATAACAAAATTCGGTTAAATAAGGCTTTACTTGGAATCAAGACGTACAAGGGAAAGAAAATAGTGAGAAAAACTGAGTTAAAATAATTAAATGTAAATGAAAATTTAAACATTTTTTTTGTCTACTTTACAAAACAAAAAGCTAGGAAATAAATGCCAGAAATTTTATTTTCTTATAATTTTCGAATATTTAAATAGAATTTGTTATAAGTTAATACGCCAAACAATCAAACTTTATAAATTTTGATTATTAGGTTTTTTATAAGAGGTTAATAATTCTGAATTTTATATAATTTTTTACGTCAATACTTTTACCTTATTGATAATTTATTCTTGTCCTACTGGAATTTAACCTGTTGATTTAACATGTGTTTTACCTATCTCCCATTGCATTTTTGTTTCAAACCAATTCTTATAGTAAGAAGCAAATAAAGATGATGAGAAATATTGAGTTCATGCACCATAGAAATATTTCTGGCAAGGTAACAAGATGTTTACAAATCATGTATACACCAACCAATAATCATCACCTTTTTCTATTGTTAGTTAGATAACAAAAATCGGTTAAATAAGGCTTTACTTGGAATCAAGACTTACAAGGGAAAGAAAATAGTGACAAAAACTGAGTAAAAATAATTAAATGTAAATGAAAACTTAAACATTTTTTTTGTCTACTTTACAAAATAAAAAAGCTAGGAAATAAATGCCAGAAATTTTATATTCTTATCATTTTCAAATATTTAAATAGAAATTTTTATAAGTTAATACGCCAAACAATTAAACTTTAGAAATTTGTTTTATTATGTTTTTTATAAGAGGTTAATACTTCTCAATTTTATATAATTTTTGACGTCAATACTTTTACCTTATTGATAATTTATTCTTGTGCTACTGGAATTGAACATGTTGATATTAACTAGCGTTTTACCAATCTCCCATTGAATTTTTGTTTCAAACCAATTCTTATAGTAAGAAGCAAATAAAGATGATAGGAAATATTGAGTTCATGCACCATAGAAATATTTCTGGCAAGGTAACAAGATGTTTACAAATCATGTACACACTAACCTCTAATTATAACCTTTTTCTATTGTTAGTTAGATAACAAAATTCAGTTAAATAAGGCTTTAATTGGAATCAAGACTTTCAAGGGAAAGAAAATAGTGAGAAAAACTGAGTACAAATAATTAAATGTAAATGAAAACTTAAACATTTTTTTGTCTACTTTACAAAACAAAATGCTAGGAAATAAATGACAGAAATTTTATTTTCTTATAATTTTCGAATATTTAAATAGAATTTCTTATAAGTTAATACGCCAAACAATCAAACTTTAGAAATTTTGATTTTTAAATTTTTTATACGACGTTAATACTTCTCAATTTTATATAATTTTTTACGTCAATACTTTTACCTTATTGATAAGTTATTCTTGTTCTACTAGAATTGAACATGTTGATATTAACAAGCGTTTTACCTATCTCCCATTGAATTTTTGTTTCAAACCAATTCTTATAGTAAGGAGCAAATAAAGATGATAGGAAATATTGAGTTCATGTACCATTGAAATATTTCTGGCAAGGTAACAAGATGTTTACAAATCATGTACAAACTAACCTCTAATTATAACCTTTTTCTATTGTTAGTTAGATAACAAAATTCGGTTAAATAAGGCTTTACTTGGAATCAAGACTTACAAAGGAAAGAAAATAGTGAGAAAAATTGAGTAAAAATAATTAAATGTAAATGAAAACTTAAACATTTTATGTCTACTTTAGAAAACAAAAAGCTAGGAAATAAATGCCAGAAATTTTATATTCTTATCATTTTCAAATATTTAAATAGAAATTTTTATAAGTTAATACGCCCAAAAATTAAACTTTAGAAATTTGTTTTATTAATTTTTTTATAAAAGGTTAATACTTCTCAATTTTATATAATTTTTGACGTCAATACTTTTACCTTATTGATAAGTTATTCTTGTTCTACTGGAGTTGAACATTTTGATATTAACTTGCGTTTTACCTATCCCTCATTGAATTTTTGTTTCAAACCAATTCTTATAGTAAGAAGCAAATAAAGATGATGAGAAATATTAGGTTCATGCACCATAGAAATATTTCTGGCAAGGTAACAAGATGTTCACAAATCATGTATACACCAACCACTAATCATCACCTTTTTCTATTGTTAGTTTGATAACAAAATTCGGTTAAATAATTCTTTACTTGGAATCAAGACTTACAACGGAAAGAAAATAGTGAGAAAAAATTAGTCAAAATAAATAAATGTAAATGAAAACTTAAATATTCTTTTGTCTACTTTACAAAACAAAAGGGTAGGAAATAAATACCAGAAATTTTATTTTCTTATTATTTTTAAATATTTAAATAGAATTTCTTATAAGTTAATATGCCAAACAATCATACTTTAGAAATTTGTTTTATTAAGTTTTTTATAAGAGGTTAATACTTCTCAATTTTATATAATTTTTGACGTCAATACTTTTACCTTATTGATAATTTTTTCTTTTCCTACTGGAATTTAACTTGTTGATTTAACTTGCGTTTTACCTATCTCCCATAGTATTTCTGTTTGAAACCAATTATTATAGTAAGAAGCAAATAAAGATGATGAGAAATATTGAGTTCATGCAACATAGAAATATTTCTGGCATGCTAACAAGATGTTTAGAAAACATGTATACACCAACCTCTAATTATAACCTTTTTTAATTGTTAGTTAGATAACAAAATTCGGTTAAATAAGGCTTTACTTGGAATCAAGACTTACAAGGGAAAGAAAATAGTGAGAAAAACTGAGTTAAAATAATTAAATATAAATGAAAATTTAAACATTTTTTTTGTCTACTTTACAAAACAAAAAGCTAGGAAATAAATGCCAGAAATTTTATTTTCTTATAATTTTCGAATATTTAAATAGAATTTGTTATAAGTTAATACGCCAAACAATCAAACTTTATAAATTTTGATTATTAGGTTTTTTATAAGAGGTTAATAATTCTCAATTTTATATAATTTTTTACGTCAATACTTTTACCTTATTGATAATTTATTCTTGTCCTACTGGAATTTAACCTGTTGATTTAACATGTGTTTTACCTATCTCCCATTGCATTTTTGTTTCAAACCAATTCTTATAGTAAGAAGCAAATAAAGATGATGAGAAATATTGAGTTCATGCAACATAGAAATATTTCTCGCAAGGTAACAAGATGTTTAGAAAACATGTATACACCAACCTCTAATTATAACCTTTTTTAATTGTTAGTTAGATAACAAAATTCGGTTAAATAAGGCTTTACTTGGAATCAAGACGTACAAGGGAAAGAAAATAGTGAGAAAAACTGAGTTAAAATAATTAAATGTAAATGAAAATTTAAACATTTTTTTTGTATACTTTAAAAAACAAAAAGCTAGGAAATAAATTCCAGAAATTTTATTTTCTTATAATTTTCGAATATTTAAATAGAATTTGTTATAAGTTAATACGCCAAACAATCAAACTTTATAAATTTTGATTATTAGGTTTTTTATAAGAGGTTAATAATTCTTAATTTTATATAATTTTTTACGTCAATACTTTTACCTTATTGATAATTTATTCTTGTCCTACTGGAATTTAACCTGTTGATTTAACATGTGTTTTACCTATCTCCCATTGCATTTTTGTTTCAAACCAATTCTTATAGTAAGAAGCAAATAAAGATGATGAGAAATATTGAGTTCATGCACCATAGAAATATTTCTAGCAAGGTAACAAGATGTTTACAAATCATGTATACACCAACCAATAATCATCACCTTTTTCTATTGTTAGTTAGATAACAAAAATCGGTTAAATAAGGCTTTACTTGGAATCAAGACTTACAAGGGAAAGAAAATAGTGACAAAAACTGAGTAAAAATAATTAAATGTAAATGAAAACTTAAACATTTTTTTTGTCTACTTTACAAAACAAAAAGCTAGGAAATAAATGCCAGAAATTTTATATTCTTATCATTTTCAAATATTTAAATAGAAATTTTTATAAGTTAATACGCCAAACAATCAAACTTTAGAAATTTGTTTTATTAAGTTTTTTATAAGAGGTTAATACTTCTCAATTTTATATAATTTTTGTCGTCAATACTTTTACCTTATTGATAAGTTATTCTTGTTCTACTGGAAATTAACATGTTGATATTTACAAGGGTTTTACCTATCTCCCATTGAATTTTTGTTTCAAACCAATTCTTATAGTAAGAAGCAAATAAAGATGATGGGAAATATTGAGTTCATGCACCATAGAAATATTTCTGGCAAGGTAACAAGATGTTTACAAATCATGTACACACTAACCTCTAATTATAACCTTTTTCTATTGTTAGTTAGATAACAAAATTCGGTTAAATAAGGCTTTACGTGGAATCAAGACTTACAAAGAAATGAAAATAGTGAGAAAAACTGAGTAAAAATAATTAAATGTAAATGAAAACATAAACATTTATTTTGTCTACTTTATAAAACAAAAATCAAGGACCAGAAATTTGATTTTCTTATAATTTTCCAATATTTAAATAGAATTCCTTATAATTTAATACGCCAAACAATCAAACTTTCGAAATTTTGATGATTAAATTTTTTATAAGAGGTTAATAATTCTCAATTTTATATAATTTTTGACGTCAATACTTTTACCTTATTGATAATTTATTCTTGTCCTACTGGAGTTGAACATGTTGATATTAACAAGCGTTTTACCTATCTCCCATTGAATTTTTGTTTCAAACCAATTCTTATAGTAAGAAGCAAATAAAGATGATAGGAAATATTGAGTTCATGTACCATTGAAATATTTCTGGCAAGGTAACAAGATGTTTACAAATCATGTACAAACTAACCTCTAATTATAACCTTTTTCTATTGTTAGTTAGATAACAAAATTCGGTTAAATAAGGCTTTACTTGGAATCAAGACTTACAAAGGAAAGAAAATAGTGAGAAAAATTGAGTAAAAATAATTAAATGTAAATGAAAACTTAAACATTTTATGTCTACTTTACAAAACAAAAAGCTAGGAAATAAATGCTAGAAATTTTATATTCTTATCATTTTCAAATATTAAAATAGAATTTTTTATAAGTTAATACGCCAAAAAATCAAACTTTAGAAATTTGTTTTATTAATTTTTTTATAAAAGGTTAATACTTCTCAATTTTATATAATTTTTGACGTCAATACTTTTACCTTATTGATAATTTATTCTTGTCCTACTGGAATTTAACCTGTTGATTTAACATGTGTTTTACCTATCTCCCATTGAATTTTTGTTTCAAACCAATTCTTATAGTAAGAAGCAAATAAAGATGATGGGAAATATTGAGTTCATGCACCATAGAAATATTTTTGGCAAGGTAACAAGATGTTAACAATTCATGTACACACTAACCTCTAATTATAACCTTTTTCTATTGTTAGTTAGATAACAAAATTCAGTTAAATAAGGCTTTAATTGGAATCAAGACTTACAAGGGAAAGAAAATAGTGAGAAAAACTGAGTACAAATAATTAAATGTAAATGAAAACTTAAACATTTATTTTGTCTACTTTACAAAACAAAAATCAAGGAAATAAACGCCAGAAATTTTATTTTCTTATAATTTTCGAATATTTAAATAGAATTTCTTATAAGTTAATACGTCAAACAATCAAACTTTAAAAATTTTGATTATTAAGTTTTTTATAAGAGGTTAATACTTCTCAATTTTATATTATTTTTGACGTCAATACTTTTACCTTATTGATAAGTTATTCTTGTTCTACTGGAGTTGAACATTTTGATATTAACTTGCGTTTTACCTATCCCTCATTGAATTTTTGTTTCAAACCAATTCTTATAGTAAGAAGCAAATAAAGATGATGAGAAATATTAGGTTCATGCACCATAGAAATATTTCTGGCAAGGTAACAAGATGTTCACAAATCATGTATACACCAACCACTAATCATCACCTTTTTCTATTGTTAGTTTGATAACAAAATTCGGTTAAATAATTCTTTACTTGGAATCAAGACTTACAACGGAAAGAAAATAGTGAGAAAAAATTAGTCAAAATAAATAAATGTAAATGAAAACTTAAATATTCTTTTGTCTACTTTACAAAACAAAAGGGTAGGAAATAAATACCAGAAATTTTATTTTCTTATTATTTTTAAATATTTAAATAGAATTTCTTATAAGTTAATACGCCAAACAATCAAACTTTAGAAATTTGTTTTATTAAGTTTTTTATAAGAGGTTAATACTTCTCAATTTTATATAATTTTTGACGTCAATACTTTTACCTTATTGATAATTTTTTCTTTTCCTACTGGAATTTAACTTGTTGATTTAACTTGCGTTTTACCTATATCCCATAGTATTTCTGTTTGAAACCAATTATTATAGTAAGAAGCAAATAAAGATGATGAGAAATATTGAGTTCATGCAACATAGAAATATTTCTGGCAAGGTAACAAGATGTTTAGAAAACATGTATACACCGACCTCTAATTATAACCTTTTTTAATTGTTAGTTAGATAACAAAATTCGGTTAAATAAGGCTTTACTTGGAATCAAGACGTACAAGGGAAAGAAAATAGTGAGAAAAACTGAGTTAAAATAATTAAATGTAAATGAAAATTTAAACATTTTTTTTGTCTACTTTACAAAACAAAAAGCTAGGAAATAAATGCCAGAAATTTTATTTTCTTATAATTTTCGAATATTTAAATAGAATTTGTTATAAGTTAATACGCCAAACAATCAAACTTTATAAATTTTGATTATTAGGTTTTTTATAAGAGGTTAATAATTCTCAATTTTATATAATTTTTTACGTCAATACTTTTACCTTATTGATAATTTATTCTTGTCCTACTGGAATTTAACCTGTTGATTTAACATGTGTTTTACCTAACATGTGTTTTACCTATCTCCCATTGCATTTTTGTTTCAAACCAATTCTTATAGTAAGAAGCAAATAAAGATGATGGGAAATATTGAGTTCATGCACCATAGAAATATTTCTGGCAAGGTAACAAGATGTTTACAAATCATGTACACACTAACCTCTAATTATAACCTTTTTCTATTGTTAGTTAGATAACAAAATTCGGTTAAATAAGGCTTTACGTGGAATCAAGACTTACAAAGAAATGAAAATAGTGAGAAAAACTGAGTAAAAATAATTAAATGTAAATGAAAACATAAACATTTATTTTGTCTACTTTATAAAACAAAAATCAAGGACCAGAAATTTGATTTTCTTATAATTTTCCAATATTTAAATAGAATTCCTTATAATTTAATACGCCAAACAATCAAACTTTCGAAATTTTGATGATTAAATTTTTTATAAGAGGTTAATAATTCTCAATTTTATATAATTTTTGACGTCAATACTTTTACCTTATTGATAATTTATTCTTGTCCTACTGGAGTTGAACATGTTGATATTAACAAGCGTTTTACCTATCTCCCATTGAATTTTTGTTTCAAACCAATTCTTATAGTAAGAAGCAAATAAAGATGATAGGAAATATTGAGTTCATGTACCATTGAAATATTTCTGGCAAGGTAACAAGATGTTTACAAATCATGTACAAACTAACCTCTAATTATAACCTTTTTCTATTGTTAGTTAGATAACAAAATTCGGTTAAATAAGGCTTTACTTGGAATCAAGACTTACAAAGGAAAGAAAATAGTGAGAAAAATTGAGTAAAAATAATTAAATGTAAATGAAAACTTAAACATTTTATGTCTACTTTACAAAACAAAAAGCTAGGAAATAAATGCCAGAAATTTTATATTCTTATCATTTTCAAATATTAAAATAGAATTTTTTATAAGTTAATACGCCAAAAAATCAAACTTTAGAAATTTGTTTTATTAATTTTTTTATAAAAGGTTAATACTTCTCAATTTTATATAATTTTTGACGTCAATACTTTTACCTTATTGATAATTTATTCTTGTCCTACTGGAATTTAACCTGTTGATTTAACATGTGTTTTACCTATCTCCCATTGAATTTTTGTTTCAAACCAATTCTTATAGTAAGAAGCAAATAAAGATGATGGGAAATATTGAGTTCATGCACCATAGAAATATTTTTGGCAAGGTAACAAGATGTTAACAATTCATGTACACACTAACCTCTAATTATAACCTTTTTCTATTGTTAGTTAGATAACAAAATTCAGTTAAATAAGGCTTTAATTGGAATCAAGACTTACAAGGGAAAGAAAATAGTGAGAAAAACTGAGTACAAATAATTAAATGTAAATGAAAACTTAAACATTTATTTTGTCTACTTTACAAAACAAAAATCAAGGAAATAAACGCCAGAAATTTTATTTTCTTATAATTTTCGAATATTTAAATAGAATTTCTTATAAGTTAATACGTCAAACAATCAAACTTTAAAAATTTTGATTATTAAGTTTTTTATAAGAGGTTAATACTTCTCAATTTTATATTATTTTTGACGTCAATACTTTTACCTTATTGATAAGTTATTCTTGTTCTACTGGAGTTGAACATTTTGATATTAACTTGCGTTTTACCTATCCCTCATTGAATTTTTGTTTCAAACCAATTCTTATAGTAAGAAGCAAATAAAGATGATGAGAAATATTAGGTTCATGCACCATAGAAATATTTCTGGCAAGGTAACAAGATGTTCACAAATCATGTATACACCAACCACTAATCATCACCTTTTTCTATTGTTAGTTTGATAACAAAATTCGGTTAAATAATTCTTTACTTGGAATCAAGACTTACAACGGAAAGAAAATAGTGAGAAAAAATTAGTCAAAATAAATAAATGTAAATGAAAACTTAAATATTCTTTTGTCTACTTTACAAAACAAAAGGGTAGGAAATAAATACCAGAAATTTTATTTTCTTATAATTTTCGAATATTTAAATAGAATTTGTTATAAGTTAATACGCCAAACAATCAAACTTTATAAATTTTGATTATTAGGTTTTTTATAAGAGGTTAATAATTCTCAATTTTATATAATTTTTTACGTCAATACTTTTACCTTATTGATAATTTATTCTTGTCCTACTGGAATTTAACCTGTTGATTTAACATGTGTTTTACCTATCTCCCATTGCATTTTTGTTTCAAACCAATTCTTATAGTAAGAAGCAAATAAAGATGATGGGAAATATTGAGTTCATGCACCATAGAAATATTTTTGGCAAGGTAACAAGATGTTAACAATTCATGTACACACTAACCTCTAATTATAACCTTTTTCTATTGTTAGTTAGATAACAAAATTCAGTTAAATAAGGCTTTAATTGGAATCAAGACTTACAAGGGAAAGAAAATAGTGAGAAAAACTGAGTACAAATAATTAAATGTAAATGAAAACTTAAACATTTATTTTGTCTACTTTACAAAACAAAAATCAAGGAAATAAACGCCAGAAATTTTATTTTCTTATAATTTTCGAATATTTAAATAGAATTTCTTATAAGTTAATACGTCAAACAATCAAACTTTAAAAATTTTGATTATTAAGTTTTTTATAAGAGGTTAATACTTCTCAATTTTATATTATTTTTGACGTCAATACTTTTACCTTATTGATAAGTTATTCTTGTTCTACTGGAGTTGAACATTTTGATATTAACTTGCGTTTTACCTATCCCTCATTGAATTTTTGTTTCAAACCAATTCTTATAGTAAGAAGCAAATAAAGATGATGAGAAATATTAGGTTCATGCACCATAGAAATATTTCTGGCAAGGTAACAAGATGTTCACAAATCATGTATACACCAACCACTAATCATCACCTTTTTCTATTGTTAGTTTGATAACAAAATTCGGTTAAATAATTCTTTACTTGGAATCAAGACTTACAACGGAAAGAAAATAGTGAGAAAAAATTAGTCAAAATAAATAAATGTAAATGAAAACTTAAATATTCTTTTGTCTACTTTACAAAACAAAAGGGTAGGAAATAAATACCAGAAATTTTATTTTCTTATAATTTTCGAATATTTAAATAGAATTTGTTATAAGTTAATACGCCAAACAATCAAACTTTATAAATTTTGATTATTAGGTTTTTTATAAGAGGTTAATAATTCTCAATTTTATATAATTTTTTACGTCAATACTTTTACCTTATTGATAATTTATTCTTGTCCTACTGGAATTTAACCTGTTGATTTAACATGTGTTTTACCTATCTCCCATTGCATTTTTGTTTCAAACCAATTCTTATAGTAAGAAGCAAATAAAGATGATGGGAAATATTGAGTTCATGCACCATAGAAATATTTCTGGCAAGGTAACAAGATGTTTACAAATCATGTACACACTAACCTCTAATTATAACCTTTTTCTATTGTTAGTTAGATAACAAAATTCGGTTAAATAAGGCTTTACGTGGAATCAAGACTTACAAAGAAATGAAAATAGTGAGAAAAACTGAGTAAAAATAATTAAATGTAAATGAAAACATAAACATTTATTTTGTCTACTTTATAAAACAAAAATCAAGGACCAGAAATTTGATTTTCTAATAATTTTCCAATATTTAAATAGAATTCCTTATAATTTAATACGCCAAACAATCAAACTTTCGAAATTTTGATGATTAAATTTTTTATAAGAGGTTAATAATTCTCAATTTTATATAATTTTTGACGTCAATACTTTTACCTTATTGATAATTTATTCTTGTCCTACTGGAGTTGAACATGTTGATATTAACAAGCGTTTTACCTATCTCCCATTGAATTTTTGTTTCAAACCAATTCTTATAGTAAGAAGCAAATAAAGATGATAGGAAATATTGAGTTCATGTACCATTGAAATATTTCTGGCAAGGTAACAAGATGTTTACAAATCATGTACAAACTAACCTCTAATTATAACCTTTTTCTATTGTTAGTTAGATAACAAAATTCGGTTAAATAAGGCTTTACTTGGAATCAAGACTTACAAAGGAAAGAAAATAGTGAGAAAAATTGAGTAAAAATAATTAAATGTAAATGAAAACTTAAACATTTTATGTCTACTTTACAAAACAAAAAGCTAGGAAATAAATGCCAGAAATTTTATATTCTTATCATTTTCAAATATTAAAATAGAATTTTTTATAAGTTAATACGCCAAAAAATCAAACTTTAGAAATTTGTTTTATTAATTTTTTTATAAAAGGTTAATACTTCTCAATTTTATATAATTTTTGACGTCAATACTTTTACCTTATTGATAATTTATTCTTGTCCTACTGGAATTTAACCTGTTGATTTAACATGTGTTTTACCTATCTCCCATTGAATTTTTGTTTCAAAACCAATTCTTATAGTAAGAAGCAAATAAAGATGATGGGAAATATTGAGTTCATGCACCATAGAAATATTTTTGGCAAGGTAACAAGATGTTAACAATTCATGTACACACTAACCTCTAATTATAACCTTTTTCTATTATTAGTTAGATAACAAAATTCAGTTAAATAAGGCTTTAATTGGAATCAAGACTTACAAGGGAAAGAAAATAGTGAGAAAAACTGAGTACAAATAATTAAATGTAAATGAAAACTTAAACATTTATTTTGTCTACTTTACAAAACAAAAATCAAGGAAATAAACGCCAGAAATTTTATTTTCTTATAATTTTCGAATATTTAAATAGAATTTCTTATAAGTTAATACGTCAAACAATCAAACTTTAAAAATTTTGATTATTAAGTTTTTTATAAGAGGTTAATACTTCTCAATTTTATATTATTTTTGACGTCAATACTTTTACCTTATTGATAAGTTATTCTTGTTCTACTGGAGTTGAACATTTTGATATTAACTTGCGTTTTACCTATCCCTCATTGAATTTTTGTTTCAAACCAATTCTTATAGTAAGAAGCAAATAAAGATGATGAGAAATATTAGGTTCATGCACCATAGAAATATTTCTGGCAAGGTAACAAGATGTTCACAAATCATGTATACACCAACCACTAATCATCACCTTTTTCTATTGTTAGTTTGATAACAAAATTCGGTTAAATAATTCTTTACTTGGAATCAAGACTTACAACGGAAAGAAAATAGTGAGAAAAAATTAGTCAAAATAAATAAATGTAAATGAAAACTTAAATATTCTTTTGTCTACTTTACAAAACAAAAGGGTAGGAAATAAATACCAGAAATTTTATTTTCTTATTATTTTTAAATATTTAAATAGAATTTCTTATAAGTTAATACGCCAAACAATCAAACTTTAGAAATTTGTTTTATTAAGTTTTTTTATAAGAGGTTAATACTTCTCAATTTTATATAATTTTTGACGTCAATACTTTTACCTTATTGATAATTTTTTCTTTTCCTACTGGAATTTAACTTGTTGATTTAACTTGCGTTTTACCTATCTCCCATAGTATTTCTGTTTGAAACCAATTATTATAGTAAGAAGCAAATAAAGATGATGAGAAATATTGAGTTCATGCAACATAGAAATATTTCTGGCAAGGTAACAAGATGTTTAGAAAACATGTATACACCGACCTCTAATTATAACCTTTTTTAATTGTTAGTTAGATAACAAAATTCGGTTAAATAAGGCTTTACTTGGAATCAAGACGTACAAGGGAAAGAAAATAGTGAGAAAAACTGAGTTAAAATAATTAAATGTAAATGAAAATTTAAACATTTTTTTTGTCTACTTTACAAAACAAAAAGCTAGGAAATAAATGCCAGAAATTTTATTTTCTTATAATTTTCGAATATTTAAATAGAATTTGTTATAAGTTAATACGCCAAACAATCAAACTTTATAAATTTTGATTATTAGGTTTTTTATAAGAGGTTAATAATTCTCAATTTTATATAATTTTTTACGTCAATACTTTTACCTTATTGATAATTTATTCTTGTCCTACTGGAATTTAACCTGTTGATTTAACATGTGTTTTACCTATCTCCCATTGCATTTTTGTTTCAAACCAATTCTTATAGTAAGAAGCAAATAAAGATGATGAGAAATATTGAGTTAATGCACCATAGAAATATTTCTGGCAAGGTAACAAGATGTTTACAAATCATGTATACACCAACCAATAATCATCACCTTTTTCTATTGTTAGTTAGATAACAAAAATCGGTTAAATAAGGCTTTACTTGGAATCAAGACTTACAAGGGAAAGAAAATAGTTACAAAAACTGAGTAAAAATAATTAAATGTAAATGAAAACTTAAACATTTTTTTTGTCTACTGTACAAAACAAAAAGCTAGGAAATAAATGCCAGAAATTTTATATTCTTATCATTTTCAAATATTTAAATAGAAATTTTTATAAGTTAATACGCCAAACAATCAAAATTTAGAAATTTGTTTTATTAAGTTTTTTTATAAGAGGTTAATACTTCTCAATTTTATATAATTTTTGACGTCAATACTTTTACCTTATTGATAAGTTATTCTTGTTCTACTGGAAATTAACATGTTGATATTTACAAGGGTTTTACCTATCTCCCATTGAATTTTTGTTTCAAACCAATTCTTATAGTAAGAAGCAAATAAAGATGATGGGAAATATTGAGTTCATGCACCATAGAAATATTTCTGGCAAGGTAACAAGATGTTTACAAATCATGTATACACCAACCAATAATCATCACCTTTTTCTATTGTTAGTTAGATAACAAAAATCGGTTAAATAAGGCTTTACTTGGAATCAAGACTTACAAGGGAAAGAAAATAGTTACAAAAACTGAGTAAAAATAATTAAATGTAAATGAAAACTTAAACATTTTTTTTGTCTACTTTACAAAACAAAAAGCTAGGAAATAAATGCCAGAAATTTTATATTCTTATCATTTTCAAATATTAAAATAGAATTTTTTATAAGTTAATACGCCAAAAAATCAAACTTTAGAAATTTGTTTTATTAATTTTTTTATAAAAGGTTAATACTTCTCAATTTTATATAATTTTTGACGTCAATACTTTTACCTTATTGATAATTTATTCTTGTCCTACTGGAATTTAACCTGTTGATTTAACATGTGTTTTACCTATCTCCCATTGAATTTTTGTTTCAAACCAATTCTTATAGTAAGAAGCAAATAAAGATGATGGGAAATATTGAGTTCATGCACCATAGAAATATTTTTGGCAAGGTAACAAGATGTTAACAATTCATGTACACACTAACCTCTAATTATAACCTTTTTCTATTGTTAGTTAGATAACAAAATTCAGTTAAATAAGGCTTTAATTGGAATCAAGACTTACAAGGGAAAGAAAATAGTGAGAAAAACTGAGTACAAATAATTAAATGTAAATGAAAACTTAAACATTTATTTTGTCTACTTTACAAAACAAAAATCAAGGAAATAAACGCCAGAAATTTTATTTTCTTATAATTTTCGAATATTTAAATAGAATTTCTTATAAGTTAATACGTCAAACAATCAAACTTTAAAAATTTTGATTATTAAGTTTTTTATAAGAGGTTAATACTTCTCAATTTTATATTATTTTTGACGTCAATACTTTTACCTTATTGATAAGTTATTCTTGTTCTACTGGAGTTGAACATTTTGATATTAACTTGCGTTTTACCTATCCCTCATTGAATTTTTGTTTCAAACCAATTCTTATAGTAAGAAGCAAATAAAGATGATGAGAAATATTAGGTTCATGCACCATAGAAATATTTCTGGCAAGGTAACAAGATGTTCACAAATCATGTATACACCAACCACTAATCATCACCTTTTTCTATTGTTAGTTTGATAACAAAATTCGGTTAAATAATTCTTTACTTGGAATCAAGACTTACAACGGAAAGAAAATAGTGAGAAAAAATTAGTCAAAATAAATAAATGTAAATGAAAACTTAAATATTCTTTTGTCTACTTTACAAAACAAAAGGGTAGGAAATAAATACCAGAAATTTTATTTTCTTATTATTTTTAAATATTTAAATAGAATTTCTTATAAGTTAATACGCCAAACAATCAAACTTTAGAAATTTGTTTTATTAAGTTTTTTATAAGAGGTTAATACTTCTCAATTTTATATAATTTTTGACATCAATACTTTTACCTTATTGATAATTTTTTCTTTTCCTACTGGAATTTAACTTGTTGATTTAACTTGCGTTTTACCTATCTCCCATAGTATTTCTGTTTGAAACCAATTATTATAGTAAGAAGCAAATAAAGATGATGAGAAATATTGAGTTCATGCAACATAGAAATATTTCTGGCAAGGTAACAAGATGTTTAGAAAACATGTATACACCGACCTCTAATTATAACCTTTTTTAATTGTTAGTTAGATAACAAAATTCGGTTAAATAAGGCTTTACTTGGAATCAAGACGTACAAGGGAAAGAAAATAGTGAGAAAAACTGAGTTAAAATAATTAAATGTAAATGAAAATTTAAACATTTTTTTTGTCTACTTTACAAAACAAAAAGCTAGGAAATAAATGGCAGAAATTTTATTTTCTTATAATTTTCGAATATTTAAATAGAATTTGTTATAAGTTAATACGCCAAACAATCAAACTTTATAAATTTTGATTATTAGGTTTTTTATAAGAGGTTAATAATTCTCAATTTTATATAATTTTTTACGTCAATACTTTTACCTTATTGATAATTTATTCTTGTCCTACTGGAATTTAACCTGTTGATTTAACATGTGTTTTACCTATCTCCCATTGCATTTTTGTTTCAAACCAATTCTTATAGTAAGAAGCAAATAAAGATGATGAGAAATATTGAGTTAATGCACCATAGAAATATTTCTGGCAAGGTAACAAGATGTTTACAAATCATGTATACACCAACCAATAATCATCACCTTTTTCTATTGTTAGTTAGATAACAAAAATCGGTTAAATAAGGCTTTACTTGGAATCAAGACTTACAAGGGAAAGAAAATAGTTACAAAAACTGAGTAAAAATAATTAAATGTAAATGAAAACTTAAACATTTTTTTTGTCTACTTTACAAAACAAAAAGCTAGGAAATAAATGCCAGAAATTTTATATTCTTATCATTTTCAAATATTTAAATAGAAATTTTTATAAGTTAATACGCCAAACAATCAAACTTTAGAAATTTGTTTTATTAAGTTATTTATAAGAGGTTAATACTTCTCAATTTTATATAATTTTTGACGTCAATACTTTTACCTTATTGATAAGTTATTCTTGTTCTACTGGAAATTAACATGTTGATATTTACAAGGGTTTTACCTATCTCCCATTGAATTTTTGTTTCAAACCAATTCTTATAGTAAGAAGCAAATAAAGATGATGGGAAATATTGAGTTCATGCACCATAGAAATATTTCTGGCAAGGTAACAAGATGTTTACAAATCATGTACACACTAACCTCTAATTATAACCTTTTTCTATTGTTAGTTAGATAACAAAATTCGGTTAAATAAGGCTTTACGTGGAATCAAGACTTACAAAGAAATGAAAATAGTGAGAAAAACTGAGTAAAAATAATTAAATGTAAATGAAAACATAAACATTTATTTTGTCTACTTTATAAAACAAAAATCAAGGACCAGAAATTTTATTTTCTTATAATTTTCCAATATTTAAATAGAATTCCTTATAAGTTAATACGCCAAACAATTAAACTTTCGAAATTTTGATGATTAAATTTTTTATAAGAGGTTAATACTTCTCAATTTTATATAATTTTTGACGTCAATACTTTTACCTTATTGATAATTTTTTCTTGTCCTACTGGAATTTGACTAGTTGATTTAACTTGCGTTTTACCTATCTCCCATAGTAATTCTGTTTCAAACCAATTCTTATAGTAAGAAGCAAATAAAGATGATGAGAAATATTGAGTTCATGCAACATAGAAATATTTCTAACAAGGTAACAAGATGTTTAGAAAACATGTATACACCAACCTCTAATAATAACCTTTTTCTATTGCTAGTTAGATAAGAAAATTCGATCAAGTCAAGCTTTACTTGGAATCAAGACTTACAAGGGAAAGAAAATAGTGACAAAAACTGACTAAAAATAATTAAATGTAAATGAAAACTTAAACATTTGTTTGTCTACTTTACAAAACAAAAAGCTAGGAAATAAATGCCAGAAATTTTATATTCTTATCATTTTCAAATATTTAAATAGAAATTTTTATAAGTTAATACGCCAAACAATCAAACTTTATAAATTTTGATTATTAGGTTTTTTGTAAGAGGTTAATAATTCTCAATTTTATATAATTTTTTACGTCAATACTTTTACCTTATTGATAATTTATTCTTGTCCTACTGCAATTTAACCTGTTGATTTAACATGTGTTTTACCTATCTCCCATTGCATTTTTGTTTCAAACCAATTCTTATAGTAAGAAGCAAATAAAGATGATGAGAAATATTGAGTTCATGCACCATAGAAATATTTCTGGCAAGCTAACAAGATGTTTACAAATCATGTATACACCAACCACTAATCATCACCTTTTTCTATTGTTAGTTAGATAACAAAAATCGGTTAAATAAGGCTTTACTTGGAATCAAGACTTACAAGGGAAAGAAAATAGTGACAAAAACTGAGTAAAAATAATTAAATGTAAATGAAAACTTAAACATTTTTTTTGTCTACTTTACAAAACAAAAAGCTAGGAAATAAATGCCAGAAATTTTATATTCTTATCATTTTCAAATATTTAAATAGAAATTTTTATAAGTTAATACGCCAAACAATCAAACTTTAGAAATTTGTTTTATTAAGTTATTTATAAGAGGTTAATACTTCTCAATTTTATATAATTTTTGACGTCAATACTTTTACCTTATTGATAAGTTATTCTTGTTCTACTGGAAATTAACATGTTGATATTAACAAGCGTTTTACCTATCTCCCATTGAATTTTTGTTTCAAACCAATTCTTATAGTAAGAAGCAAATAAAGATGATGGGAAATATTGAGTTCATGCACCATAGAAATATTTTTGGCAAGGTAACAAGATGTTTACAAATCATGTACACACTAACCTCTAATTATAACCTTTTTCTATTGTTAGTTAGATAACAAAATTCAGTTAAATAAGGCTTTACGTGGAATCAAGACTTACAAAGAAATGGAAATAGTGAGAAAAACTGAGTAAAAATAATTAAATGTAAATGAAAACTTAAACATTTATTTTGTCTACTTTATAAAACAAAAATCAAGGACCAGAAATTTTATTTTCTTATAATTTTCCCATATTTAAATAGAATTCCTTATAAGTTAATACGCCAAACAATCAAACTTTCGAAATTTTGATGATTAAATTTTTTATAAGAGGTTAATACTTCTCAATTTTATATAATTTTTGACGTCAATACTTTTACCTTATTGATAATTTTTTCTTGTCCTACTGGAATTTGACCAGTTGATTTAACTTGCGTTTTACCAATCTCCCATAGTAATTCTGTTTCAAACCAATTCTTATAGTAAGAAGCAAATAAAGATGATAAGAAATATTGAGTTCATGCAACATAGAAATATTTCTGACAAGGTAACAAGATGTTTAGAAAACATGTATACACCAACCTCTAATAATAACCTTTTTCTATTGTTAGTTAGATAAGAAAATTCGGTCAAGTCAAGCTTTACTTGGAATCAAGACTTACAAGGGAAAGAAAATAGTGACAAAAACTGAGTAAAAATAATTAAATGTAAATGAAAACTTAAACATTTGTTTGTCTACTTTAGAAAACAAAAAGCTAGGAAATAAATGCCAGAAATTTTATATTCTTATCATTTTCAAATATTTAAATAGAAATTTTTATAAGTTAATACGCCAAACAATTAAACTTTAGAAATTTGTTTTATTATGTTTTTTATAAGAGGTTAATACTTCTCAATTTTATATAATTTTTGACGTCAATACTTTTACCTTATTGATAATTTATTCTTGTCCTACTGGAATTTAACCTGTTGATTTAACATGTGTTTTACCTATCTCCCATTGAATTTTTGTTTCAAACCAATTCTTATAGTAAGAAGCAAATAAAGATGATGGGAAATATTGAGTTCATGCACCATAGAAATATTTCTGGCAAGGTAACAAGATGTTTACAAATCATGTACACACTAACCTCTAATTATAACCTTTTTCTATTGTTAGTTAGATAACAAAATTCGGTTAAATAAGGCTTTACGTGGAATCAAGACTTACAAAGAAATGAAAATAGTGAGAAAAACTGAGTAAAAATAATTAAATGTAAATGAAAACTTAAACCTTTTTTTTTGTCTACTTTACAAAACAAAAAGTTAGGAAATAAATGCCAGAAATTTTATTTTCTTATAATTTTCGAATATTTAAATAGAATTTGTTATAAGTTAATACGCCAAACAATCAAACTTTATAAATTTTGATTATTAGGTTTTTTGTAAGAGGTTAATAATTCTCAATTTTATATAATTTTTTACGTCAATACTTTTACCTTATTGATAATTTATTCTTGTCCTACTGCAATTTAACCTGTTGATTTAACATGTGTTTTACCTATCTCCCATTGCATTTTTGTTTCAAACCAATTCTTATAGTAAGAAGCAAATAAAGATGATGAGAAATATTGAGTTCATGCACCATAGAAATATTTCTGGCAAGGTAACAAGATGTTTAGAAAACATGTATACACCAACCTCTAATAATAACCTTTTTCTATTGTTAGTTAGATAAGAAAATTCGGTCAAGTCAAGCTTTACTTGGAATCAAGACTTACAAGGGAAAGAAAATAGTGACAAAAACTGAGTAAAAATAATTAAATGTAAATGAAAACTTAAACATTTGTTTGTCTACTTTAGAAAACAAAAAGCTAGGAAATAAATGCCAGAAATTTTATATTCTTATCATTTTCAAATATTTAAATAGAAATTTTTATAAGTTAATACGCCAAACAATTAAACTTTAGAAATTTGTTTTATTATGTTTTTTATAAGAGGTTAATACTTCTCAATTTTATATAATTTTTGACGTCAATACTTTTACCTTATTGATAATTTATTCTTGTCCTACTGGAATTTAACCTGTTGATTTAACATGTGTTTTACCTATCTCCCATTGAATTTTTGTTTCAAACCAATTCTTATAGTAAGAAGCAAATAAAGATGATGGGAAATATTGAGTTCATGCACCATAGAAATATTTCTGGCAAGGTAACAAGATGTTTACAAATCATGTACACACTAACCTCTAATTATAACCTTTTTCTATTGTTAGTTAGATAACAAAATTCGGTTAAATAAGGCTTTACGTGGAATCAAGACTTACAAAGAAATGAAAATAGTGAGAAAAACTGAGTAAAAATAATTAAATGTAAATGAAAACTTAAACCTTTTTTTTGTCTACTTTACAAAACAAAAAGTTAGGAAATAAATGCCAGAAATTTTATTTTCTTATAATTTTCGAATATTTAAATAGAATTTGTTATAAGTTAATACGCCAAACAATCAAACTTTATAAATTTTGATTATTAGGTTTTTTGTAAGAGGTTAATAATTCTCAATTTTATATAATTTTTTACGTCAATACTTTTACCTTATTGATAATTTATTCTTGTCCTACTGCAATTTAACCTGTTGATTTAACATGTGTTTTACCTATCTCCCATTGCATTTTTGTTTCAAACCAATTCTTATAGTAAGAAGCAAATAAAGATGATGAGAAATATTGAGTTCATGCACCATAGAAATATTTCTGGCAAGGTAACAAGATGTTTACAAATCATGTATACACCAACCACTAATCATCACCTTTTTCTATTGTTAGTTAGATAACAAAAATCGGTTAAATAAGGCTTTACTTGGAATCAAGACTTACAAGAGAAAGAAAATAGTGACAAAACTGAGTAAAAATAATTAAATGTAAATGAAAACTTAAACATTTTTTTTGTCTACTTTACAAAACAAAAAGCTAGGAAATAAATGCCAGAAATTTTATATTCTTATCATTTTCAAATATTTAAATAGAAATTTTTATAAGTTAATACGCCAAACAATCAAACTTTAGAAATTTGTTTTATTAAGTTTTTTATAAGAGGTTAATACTTCTCAATTTTATATAATTTTTGACGTCAATACTTTTACCTTATTGATAAGTTATTCTTGTTCTACTGGAAATTAACATGTTGATATTAACAAGCGTTTTACCTATCTCCCATTGAATTTTTGTTTCAAACCAATTCTTATAGTAAGAAGCAAATAAAGATGATGGGAAATATTGAGTTCATGCACCATAGAAATATTTCTGGCAAGGTAACAAGATGTTTACAAATCATGTACACACTAACCTCTAATTATAACCTTTTTCTATTGTTAGTTAGATAACAAAATTCGGTTAAATAAGGCTTTACGTGGAATCAAGACTTACAAAGAAATGGAAATAGTGAGAAAAACTGAGTAAAAATAATTAAATGTAAATGAAAACTTAAACATTTATTTTGTCTACTTTATAAAACAAAAATCAAGGACCAGAAATTTTATTTTCTTATAATTTTCCCATATTTAAATAGAATTCCTTATAAGTTAATACGCCAAACAATCAAACTTTCGAAATTTTGATGATTAAATTTTTTATAAGAGGTTAATACTTCTCAATTTTATATAATTTTTGACGTCAATACTTTTACCTTATTGATAATTTTTTCTTGTCCTACTGGAATTTGACCAGTTGATTTAACTTGCGTTTTACCTATCTCCCATAGTAATTCTGTTTCAAACCAATTCTTATAGTAAGAAGCAAATAAAGATGATAAGAAATATTGAGTTCATGCAACATAGAAATATTTCTGACAAGGTAACAAGATGTTTAGAAAACATGTATACACCAACCTCTAATAATAACCTTTTTCTATTGTTAGTTAGATAAGAAAATTCGGTCAAGTCAAGCTTTACTTGGAATCAAGACTTACAAGGGAAAGAAAATAGTGACAAAAACTGAGTAAAAATAATTAAATGTAAATGAAAACTTAAACATTTGTTTGTCTACTTTAGAAAACAAAAAGCTAGGAAATAAATGCCAGAAATATTATATTCTTATCATTTTCAAATATTTAAATAGAAATTTTTATAAGTTAATACGCCAAACAATTAAACTTTAGAAATTTGTTTTATTATGTTTTTTATAAGAGGTTAATACTTCTCAATTTTATATAATTTTTGACGTCAATACTTTTACCTTATTGATAATTTATTCTTGTCCTACTGGAATTTAACCTGTTGATTTAACATGTGTTTTACCTATCTCCCATTGAATTTTTGTTTCAAACCAATTCTTATAGTAAGAAGCAAATAAAGATGATGGGAAATATTGAGTTCATGCACCATAGAAATATTTCTGGCAAGGTAACAAGATGTTTACAAATCATGTACACACTAACCTCTAATTATAACCTTTTTCTATTGTTAGTTAGATAACAAAATTCGGTAAAATAAGGCTTTACGTGGAATCAAGACTTACAAAGAAATGAAAATAGTGAGAAAAACTGAGTAAAAATAATTAAATGTAAATGAAAACTTAAACCTTTTTTTTGTCTACTTTACAAAACAAAAAGTTAGGAAATAAATGCCAGAAATTTTATTTTCTTATAATTTTCCAATATTTAAATAGAATTTGTTATAAGTTAATACGCCAAACAATCAAACTTTATAAATTTTGATTATTAGGTTTTTTATAAGAGGTTAATAATTCTCAATTTTATATAATTTTTTACGTCAATACTTTTACCTTATTGATAATTTATTCTTGTCCTACTGGAATTTAACCTGTTGATTTAACATGTGTTTTACCTATCTCCCATTGCATTTTTGTTTCAAACCAATTCTTATAGTAAGAAGCAAATAAAGATGATGAGAAATATTGAGTTCATGCACCATAGAAATATTTCTGGCAAGGTAACAAGATGTTTACAAATCATGTATACACCAACCACTAATCATCACCTTTTTCTATTGTTAGTTAGATAACAAAACTCGGTTAAATAAGGCTTTACTTGGAATCAAGACTTACAAGGGAAAGAAAATAGTGACAAAAACTGAGTAAAAATAATTAAATGTAAATGAAAACTTAAACATTTTTTTTGTCTACTTTACAAAACAAAAAGCTAGGAAATAAATGCCAGAAATTTTATATTCTTATCATTTTCAAATATTTAAATAGAAATTTTTATAAGTTAATACGCCAAACAATCAAACTTTAGAAATTTGTTTTATTAAGTTTTTTATAAGAGGTTAATACTTCTCAATTTTATATAATTTTTGACGTCAATACTTTTACCTTATTGATAAGTTATTCTTGTTCTACTGAAATTAACATGTTGATATTAACAAGCGTTTTACCTATCTCCCATTGAATTTTTGTTTCAAACCATTCTTATAGTAAGAAGCAAATAAAGATGATGGGAAATATTGAGTTCATGCACCATAGAAATATTTCTGGCAAGGTAACAAGATGTTTACAAATCATGTACACACTAACCTCTAATTATAACCTTTTTCTATTGTTAGTTAGATAACAAAATTCGGTTAAATAAGGCTTTACGTGGAATCAAGATTTACAAAGAAATGAAAATAGTGAGAAAAACTGAGTAAAAATAATTAAATGTAAATGAAAACTTAAACCTTTTTTTTGTCTACTTTACAAAACAAAAAGTTAGGAAATAAATGCCAGAAATTTTATTTTCTTATAATTTTCGAATATTTAAATAGAATTTGTTATAAGTTAATACGCCAAACAATCAAACTTTATAAATTTTGATTATTAGGTTTTTTATAAGAGGTTAATAATTCTCAATTTTATATAATGTTTTACGTCAATACTTTTACCTTATTGATAATTTATTCTTGTCCTACTGGAATTTAACCTGTTGATTTAACATGTGTTTTACCTATCTCCCATTGCATTTTTGTTTCAAACCAATTCTTATAGTAAGAAGCAAATAAAGATGATGAGAAATATTGAGTTCATGCACCATAGAAATATTTCTGGCAAGGTAACAAGATGTTTACAAATCATGTATACACCAACCACTAATCATCACCTTTTTCTATTGTTAGTTAGATAACAAAACTCGGTTAAATAAGGCTTTACTTGGAATCAAGACTTACAAGGGAAAGAAAATAGTGACAAAAACTGAGTAAAAATAATTAAATGTAAATGAAAACTTAAACATTTTTTTTTGTCTACTTTACAAAACAAAAAGCTAGGAAATAAATGCCAGAAATTTTATATTCTTATCATTTTCAAATATTTAAATAGAAATTTTTATAAGTTAATACGCCAAACAATTAAACTTTAGAAATTTGTTTTATTATGTTTTTTATAAGAGGTTAATACTTCTCAATTTTATATAATTTTTGACGTCAATACTTTTACCTTATTGATAATTTATTCTTGTCCTACTGGAATTTAACCTGTTGATTTAACATGTGTTTTACCTATCTCCCATTGAATTTTTGTTTCAAACCAATTCTTATAGTAAGAAGCAAATAAAGATGATGGGAAATATTGAGTTCATGCACCATAGAAATATTTCTGGCAAGGTAACAAGATGTTTACAAATCATGTACACACTAACCTCTAATTATAACCTTTTTCTATTGTTAGTTAGATAACAAAATTCGGTTAAATAAGGCTTTACGTGGAATCAAGACTTACAAAGAAATGAAAATAGTGAGAAAAACTGAGTAAAAATAATTAAATGTAAATGAAAACTTAAACCTTTTTTTTGTCTACTTTACAAAACAAAAAGTTAGGAAATAAATGCCAGAAATTTTATTTTCTTATAATTTTCGAATATTTAAATAGAATTTGTTATAAGTTAATACGCCAAACAATCAAACTTTATAAATTTTGATTATTAGGTTTTTTATAAGAGGTTAATAATTCTCAATTTTATATAATTTTTTACGTCAATACTTTTACCTTATTGATAATTTATTCTTGTCCTACTGGAATTTAACCTGTTGATTTAACATGTGTTTTTACCTATCTCCCATTGCATTTTTGTTTCAAACCAATTCTTATAGTAAGAAGCAAATAAAGATGATGAGAAATATTGAGTTCATGCACCATAGAAATATTTCTGGCAAGCTAACAAGATGTTTACAAATCATGTATACACCAACCACTAATCATCACCTTTTTCTATTGTTAGTTAGATAACAAAACTCGGTTAAATAAGGCTTTACTTGGAATCAAGACTTACAAGGGAAAGAAAATAGTGACAAAAACTGAGTAAAAATAATTAAATGTAAATGAAAACTTAAACATTTTTTTTGTCTACTTTACAAAACAGAAAGCTAGGAAATAAATGCCAGAAATTTTATATTCTTATCATTTTCAAATATTTAAATAGAAATTTTTATAAGTTAATACGCCAAACAATTAAACTTTAGAAATTTGTTTTATTATGTTTTTTATAAGAGGTTAATACTTCTCAATTTTATATAATTTTTGACGTCAATACTTTTACCTTATTGATAATTTATTCTTGTCCTACTGGAATTTAACCTGTTGATTTAACATGTGTTTTACCTATCTCCCATTGAATTTTTGTTTCAAACCAATTCTTATAGTAAGAAGCAAATAAAGATGATGGGAAATATTGAGTTCATGCACCATAGAAATATTTCTGGCAAGGTAACAAGATGTTTACAAATCATGTACACACTAACCTCTAATTATAACCTTTTTCTATTGTTAGTTAGATAACAAAATTCGGTTAAATAAGGCTTTACGTGGAATCAAGACTTACAAAGAAATGAAAATAGTGAGAAAAACTGAGTAAAAATAATTAAATGTAAATGAAAACTTAAACCTTTTTTTTGTCTACTTTACAAAACAAAAAGTTAGGAAATAAATGCCAGAAATTTTATTTTCTTATAATTTTCGAATATTTAAATAGAATTTGTTATAAGTTAATACGCCAAACAATCAAACTTTATAAATTTTGATTATTAGGTTTTTTATAAGAGGTTAATAATTCTCAATTTTATATAATTTTTTACGTCAATACTTTTACCTTATTGATAATTTATTCTTGTCCTACTGGAATTTAACCTGTTGATTTAACATGTGTTTTACCTATCTCCCATTGCATTTTTGTTTCAAACCAATTCTTATAGTAAGAAGCAAATAAAGATGATGAGAAATATTGAGTTCATGGACCATAGAAATATTTCTGGCAAGGTAACAAGATGTTTACAAATCATGTATACACCAACCACTAATCATCACCTTTTTCTATTGTTAGTTAGATAACAAAACTCGGTTAAATAAGGCTTTACTTGGAATCAAGACTTACAAGGGAAAGAAAATAGTGACAAAAACTGAGTAAAAATAATTAAATGTAAATGAAAACTTAAACATTTTTTTTGTCTACTTTACAAAACAAAAAGCTAGGAAATAAATGCCAGAAATTTTATATTCTTATCATTTTCAAATATTTAAATAGAAATTTTTATAAGTTAATACGCCAAACAATCAAACTTTAGAAATTTGTTTTATTAAGTTTTTTATAAGAGGTTAATACTTCTCAATTTTATATAATTTTTGACGTCAATACTTTTACCTTATTGATAAGTTATTCTTGTTCTACTGGAAATTAACATGTTGATATTAACAAGCGTTTTACCTATCTCTCATTGAATTTTTGTTTCAAACCAATTCTTATAGTAAGAAGCAAATAAAGATGATGGGAAATATTGAGTTCATGCACCATAGAAATATTTCTGGCAAGGTAACAAGATGTTTACAAATCATGTACACACTAACCTCTAATTATAACCTTTTTCTATTGTTAGTTAGATAACAAAATTCGGTTAAATAAGGCTTTACGTGGAATCAAGACTTACAAAGAAATGAAAATAGTGAGAAAAACTGAGTAAAAATAATTAAATGTAAATGAAAACTTAAACCTTTTTTTTGTCTACTTTACAAAACAAAATGTTAGGAAATAAATGCCAGAAATTTTATTTTCTTATAATTTTCGAATATTTAAATAGAATTTGTTATAAGTTAATACGCCAAACAATCAAACTTTATAAATTTTGATTATTAGGTTTTTTATAAGAGGTTAATAATTCTCAATTTTATATAATTTTTTACGTCAATACTTTTACCTTATTGATAATTTATTCTTGTCCTACTGGAATTTAACCTGTTGATTTAACATGTGTTTTACCTATCTCCCATTGCATTTTTGTTTCAAACCAATTCTTATAGTAAGAAGCAAATAAAGATGATGAGAAATATTGAGTTCATGGACCATAGAAATATTTCTGGCAAGGTAACAAGATGTTTACAAATCATGTATACACCAACCACTAATCATCACCTTTTTCTATTGTTAGTTAGATAACAAAACTCGGTTAAATAAGGCTTTACTTGGAATCAAGACTTACAAGGGAAAGAAAATAGTGACAAAAACTGAGTAAAAATAATTAAATGTAAATGAAAACTTAAACATTTTTTTTGTCTACTTTACAAAACAAAAAGCTAGGAAATAAATGCCAGAAATTTTATATTCTTATCATTTTCAAATATTTAAATAGAAATTTTTATAAGTTAATACGCCAAACAATCAAACTTTAGAAATTTGTTTTATTAATTTTTTTATAAGAGGTTAATACTTCTCAATTTTATATAATTTTTGACGTCAATACTTTTACCTTATTGATAAGTTATTCTTGTTCTACTGGAAATTAACATGTTGATATTAACAAGCGTTTTACCTATCTCCCATTGAATTTTTGTTTCAAACCAATTCTTATAGTAAGAAGCAAATAAAGATGATGGGAAATATTGAGTTCATGCACCATAGAAATATTTCTGGCAAGGTAACAAGATGTTTACAAATCATGTACACACTAACCTCTAATTATAACCTTTTTCTATTGTTAGTTAGATAACAAAATTCGGTTAAATAAGGCTTTACGTGGAATCAAGATTTACAAAGAAATGAAAATAGTGAGAAAAACTGAGTAAAAATAATTAAATGTAAATGAAAACTTAAACCTTTTTTTTGTCTACTTTACAAAACAAAAAGTTAGGAAATAAATGCCAGAAATTTTATTTTCTTATAATTTTCGAATATTTAAATAGAATTTGTTATAAGTTAATACGCCAAACAATCAAACTTTATAAATTTTGATTATTAGGTTTTTTATAAGAGGTTAATAATTCTCAATTTTATATAATTTTTTACGTCAATACTTTTACCTTATTGATAATTTATTCTTGTCCTACTGGAATTTAACCTGTTGATTTAACATGTGTTTTACCTATCTCCCATTGCATTTTTGTTTCAAACCAATTCTTATAGTAAGAAGCAAATAAAGATGATGAGAAATATTGAGTTCATGCACCATAGAAATATTTCTGGCAAGGTAACAAGATGTTTACAAATCATGTATACACCAACCACTAATCATCACCTTTTTCTATTGTTAGTTAGATAACAAAACTCGGTTAAATAAGGCTTTACTTGGAATCAAGACTTACAAGGGAAAGAAAATAGTGACAAAAACTGAGTAAAAATAATTAAATGTAAATGAAAACTTAAACATTTTTTTTGTCTACTTTACAAAACAAAAAGCTAGGAAATAAATGCCAGAAATTTTATATTCTTATCATTTTCAAATATTTAAATAGAAATTTTTATAAGTTAATACGCCAAACAATTAAACTTTAGAAATTTGTTTTATTAAGTTTTTTATAAGAGGTTAATACTTCTCAATTTTATATAATTTTTGACGTCAATACTTTTACCTTATTGATAATTTATTCTTGTTCTACTGGAATTTAACCTGTTGATTTAACATGTGTTTTACCTATCTCCCATTGAATTTTTGTTTCAAACCAATTCTTATAGTAAGAAGCAAATAAAGATGATGGGAAATATTGAGTTCATGCACCATAGAAATATTTCTGGCAAGGTAACAAGATGTTTACAAATCATGTACACACTAACCTCTAATTATAACCTTTTTCTATTGTTAGTTAGATAACAAAATTCGGTTAAATAAGGCTTTACGTGGAATCAAGACTTACAAAGAAATGAAAATAGTGAGAAAAACTGAGTAAAAATAATTAAATGTAAATGAAAAATAAACATTTATTTTGTCTACTTTATAAAACAAAAATCAACGACAAGAAATTTTATTTTCTTATAATTTTCCAATATTTAAATAGAATTCCTTATAAGTTAATACGCCAAACAATCAAACTTTCGAAATTTTGATGATTAAATTTTTTATAAGAGGTTAATACTTCTCAATTTTATATAATTTTTGACGTCAATACTTTTACCTTATTGATAATTTTTTCTTGTCCTACTGGAATTTGACCAGTTGATTTAACTTGCGTTTTACCTATCTCCCATAGTAATTCTGTTTCAAACCAATTCTTATAGTAAGAAGCAAATAAAGATGATGAGAAATATTGAGTTCATGCAACATAGAAATATTTCTGACAAGGTAACAAGATGTTTAGAAAACATGTATACACCAACCTCTAATAATAACCTTTTTCTATTGTTAGTTAGATAAGAAAATTCGATCAAGTCAAGCTTTACTTGGAATCAAGACTTACAAGGGAAAGAAAATAGTGACAAAAACTGAGTAAAAATAATTAAATGTAAATGAAAACTTAAACATTTGTTTGTCTACTTTACAAAACAAAAAGGTAGGAAATAAATGCCAGAAATTTTATATTCTTATCATTTTCAAATATTTAAATAGAAATTTTTATAAGTTAATACGCCAAACAATCAAACTTTAGAAATTTTGATTATTAAGTTTTTTATAAGAGGTTAATACTTCTCAATTTTATATAATTTTTGACGTAAATACTTTTACCTTATTGATAAGTTATTCTTGTTCTATTGGAATTGAACAAGTTGATATTAACTAGCGTTTTACCTATCTCCCATTGAATTTTTGTTTCAAACCAATTCTTATAGTAAGAAGCAAATAAAGATGATGGGAAATATTGACTTCATGCACCATAGAAATATTTCTGGCAAGGTAAAAAGATGTTTACAAATCATGTACACACTAACCTCTAATTATAACCTTTTTCTATTGTTAGTTAGATAACAAAATTCGGTTAAATAAGGCTTTACTTGGAATCAAGACTTACAAGGGAAAGAAAATAGTGACAAAAACTGAGTAAAAATAATTCAATGTAAATGAAAACTTAAACATTTGTTTGTCTACTTTACAAAACAAAAAGGTAGGAAATAAATGCCAGAAATTTTATATTCTTATCATTTTCAAATATTTAAATAGAAATTTTTATAAGTTAATACGCCAAACAATCAAACTTTAGAAATTTTGATTATTAAGTTTTTTATAAGAGGTTAATACTTCTCAATTTTATATAATTTTTGACGTAAATACTTTTACCTTATTGATAAGTTATTCTTGTTCTATTGGAATTGAACTAGTTGATATTAACTAGCGTTTTACCTATCTCCCATTGAATTTTTGTTTCAAACCAATTCTTATAGTAAGAAGCAAATAAAGATGATAGGAAATATTGAGTTCATGCACCATAGAAATATTTCTGGCAAGGTAACAAGATGTTTACAAATCATGTACACACTAACCTCTAATTATAACCTTTTTCTATTGTTAGTTAGATAACAAAATTCAGTTAAATAAGGCTTTAATTGGAATCAAGACTTTCAAGGGAAAGAAAATAGTGAGAAAAACTGAGTACAAATAATTAAATGTAAATAAAAACTTAAACATTTTTTTGTCTACTTTACAAAACAAAATTCTAGGAAATAAATGACAGAAATTTTATTTTCTTATAATTTTCAAATATTTAAATAAAATTTCTTATAAGTTAATACGCCAAACAATCAAACTTTAGAAATTTTGATTATTAAATTTTTTATAAGAGGTTAATACTTCGCAATTTTATATAATTTTTGACGTCAATACTTTTACCTTATTGATAATTGTTTTTTGTCCTACTAGAATTTAACCAGTTGATTTACCTTGCGTTTTACCTATCTCCCATAGTAATTCTGTTTCAAACCATTTCTTATAGTAAGAAGCAAATAAAGATGATGAGAAATATTTAGTTCATGCAACATATAAATATTTCTGACAAGGTAACAAGATGTTTAGCAAACATGTATACACCAACCTCTAATAATAACCTTTTTCTATTGTTAGTTAGATAAGAAAATTCGATCAAGTCAGGCTTTACTTGGAATCAAGACTTACAAGGGAAAGAAAATAGTGAGAAAAACTGAGTAAAAATAATTAAATGTAAATGAAAACTTAAACATTTTTTTGTCTACTTTACAAAACAAAATTCTAGGAAATAAATGACAGAAATTTTATTTTCTTATAATTTTCGAATATTTAAATAGAATTTCTTATAAGTTAATACGCCAAACAATCAAACTTTAGAAATTTTGATTATTAAGTTTTTTATACGAGGTTAATACTTCTCAATTTTATATAATTCTTGACGTCAATACTTTTACCTTATTGATAAGTTATTCTTGTTCTACTGGAATTGAACATGTTGATATTAACTAGCGTTTTACCTATCTCCCATTGAATTTTTGTTTCAAACCAATTCTTATAGTAAGAAGCAAATAAAGATGATAGGAAATATTGAGTTCATGCACCATAGAAATATTTCTGGCAAGGTAACAAGATGTTTACAAATCATGTACACACTAACCTCTAATTATAACCTTTTTCTATTGTTAGTTAGATAACAAAATTCAGTTAAATAAGGCTTTAATTGGAATCAAGACTTTCAAGGGAAAGAAAATAGTGAGAAAAACTGAGTACAAATAATTAAATGTAAATATAAACTTAAACATTTTTTTGTCTACTTTACAAAACAAAATGCTAGGAAATAAATGACAGAAATTTTATTTTCTTATAATTTTCAAATATTTAAATAAAATTTCTTATAAGTTAATACGCCAAACAATCAAACTTTAGAAATTTTGATTATTAAATTTTTTATACGAGGTTAATACTTCTCAATTTTATATAATTCTTGACGTCAATACTTTTACCTTATTGATAAGTTATTCTTGTTCTACTAGAATTGAACATGTTGATATTAACAAGCGTTTTACCAATCTCCCATTGAATTTTTGTTTCAAACCAATTCTTATAGTAAGAAGCAAATAAAGATGATAGGAAATATTGAGTTCATGCACCATAGAAATATTTCTGGCAAGGTAACAAGATGTTTACAAATCATGTACACACTAACCTCTAATTATAACCTTTTTCTATTGTTAGTTAGCCAACAAAATTCGGTTAAATAAGGCTTTACTTGGAATCAACACTTACAAAGGAAAGAAAATAGTGAGAAAAATTGAGTAAAAATAATTAAATGTAAATGAAAACTTAAACATTTTATGTCTACTTTACAAAACAAAAAGCTAGGAAATAAATGCCAGAAATTTTATATTCTTATCATTTTCAAATATTAAAATAGAATTTTTTATAAGTTAATACGCCAAACAATCAAACTTTAGAAATTTGTTTTATTAATTTTTTTATAAAAGGTTAATACTTCTCAATTTTATATAATTTTTGACGTCAATACTTTTACCTTATTGATAATTTATTCTTGTCCTACTGGAATTTAACCTGTTGATTTAACATGTGTTTTACCTATCTCCCATTGAATTTTTGTTTCAAACCAATTCTTATAGTAAGAAGCAAATAAAGATGATGGGAAATATTGAGTTCATGCACCATAGAAATATTTTTGGCAAGGTAACAAGATGTTAACAAATCATGTACACACTAACCTCTAATTATAACCTTTTTCTATTGTTAGTTAGATAACAAAATTCAGTTAAATAAGGCTTTAATTGGAATCAAGACTTAGATGGGAAAGAAAATAGTGAGAAAAACTGAGTACAAATAATTAAATGTAAATGAAAACTTAACCATTTATTTTGTCTACTTTACAAAACAAAAATCAAGGAAATAAATGACAGAAATTTTATTTTCTTATAATTTTCGAATATTTAAATAGAATTTCTTATAAGTTAATACGCCAAACAATCAAACTTTAGAAATTTTGATTATTAAATTTTTTATACGAGGTTAATACTTCTTAATTTTATATAATTCTTGACGTCAATACTATTACCTTATTGATAAGTTATTCTTGTTCTACTGGAATTGAACATGTTGATATTAACTAGCGTTTTACCTATCTCCCATTGAATTTTTGTTTCAAACCAATTCTTATAGTAAGAAGCAAATAAAGATGATAGGAAATATTGAGTTCATGCACCATAGAAATATTTCTGGCAAGGTAACAAGATGTTTACAAATCATGTACACACTAACCTCTAATTATAACCTTTTTCTATTGTTAGTTAGATAACAAAATTCAGTTAAATAAGGCTTTAATTGGAATCAAGACTTTCAAGGGAAAGAAAATAGTGAGAAAAACTGAGTACAAATAATTAAATGTAAATATAAACTTAAACATTTTTTTGTCTACTTTACAAAACAAAATGCTAGGAAATAAATGACAGAAATTTTATTTTCTTATAATTTTCAAATATTTAAATAAAATTTCTTATAAGTTAATACGCCAAACAATCAAACTTTAGAAATTTTGATTATTAAATTTTTTATACGAGGTTAATACTTCTCAATTTTATATAATTCTTGACGTCAATACTTTTACCTTATTGATAAGTTATTCTTGTTCTACTAGAATTGAACATGTTGATATTAACAAGCGTTTTACCAATCTCCCATTGAATTTTTGTTTCAAACCAATTCTTATAGTAAGAAGCAAATAAAGATGATAGGAAATATTGAGTTCATGCACCATAGAAATATTTCTGGCAAGGTAACAAGATGTTTACAAATCATGTACACACTAACCTCTAATTATAACCTTTTTCTATTGTTAGTTAGCCAACAAAATTCGGTTAAATAAGGCTTTACTTGGAATCAACACTTACAAAGGAAAGAAAATAGTGAGAAAAATTGAGTAAAAATAATTAAATGTAAATGAAAACTTAAACATTTTATGTCTACTTTACAAAACAAAAAGCTAGGAAATAAATGCCAGAAATTTTATATTCTTATCATTTTCAAATATTAAAATAGAATTTTTTATAAGTTAATACGCCAAACAATCAAACTTTAGAAATTTGTTTTATTAATTTTTTTATAAAAGGTTAATACTTCTCAATTTTATATAATTTTTGACGTCAATACTTTTACCTTATTGATAATTTATTCTTGTCCTACTGGAATTTAACCTGTTGATTTAACATGTGTTTTACCTATCTCCCATTGAATTTTTGTTTCAAACCAATTCTTATAGTAAGAAGCAAATAAAGATGATGGGAAATATTGAGTTCATGCACCATAGAAATATTTTTGGCAAGGTAACAAGATGTTAACAAATCATGTACACACTAACCTCTAATTATAACCTTTTTCTATTGTTAGTTAGATAACAAAATTCAGTTAAATAAGGCTTTAATTGGAATCAAGACTTAGATGGGAAAGAAAATAGTGAGAAAAACTGAGTACAAATAATTAAATGTAAATGAAAACTTAACCATTTATTTTGTCTACTTTACAAAACAAAAATCAAGGAAATAAATGACAGAAATTTTATTTTCTTATAATTTTCGAATATTTAAATAGAATTTCTTATAAGTTAATACGCCAAACAATCAAACTTTAGAAATTTTGATTATTAAATTTTTTATACGAGGTTAATACTTCTTAATTTTATATAATTCTTGACGTCAATACTATTACCTTATTGATAAGTTATTCTTGTTCTACTGGAATTGAACATGTTGATATTAACTAGCGTTTTACCTATCTCCCATTGAATTTTTGTTTCAAACCAATTCTTATAGTAAGAAGCAAATAAAGATGATAGGAAATATTGAGTTCATGCACCATAGAAATATTTCTGGCAAGGTAACAAGATGTTTACAAATCATGTACACACTAACCTCTAATTATAACCTTTTTCTATTGTTAGTTAGATAACAAAATTCAGTTAAATAAGGCTTTAATTGGAATCAAGACTTTCAAGGGAAAGAAAATAGTGAGAAAAACTGAGTACAAATAATTAAATGTAAATAAAAACTTAAACATTTTTTTGTCTACTTTACAAAACAAAATGCTAGGAAATAAATGACAGAAATTTTATTTTCTTATAATTTTCAAATATTTAAATAAAATTTCTTATAAGTTAATACGCCAAACAATCAAACTTTAGAAATTTTGATTATTAAATTTTTTATACGAGGTTAATACTTCTCAATTTTATATAATTCTTGACGTCAATACTTTTACCTTGTTGATAAGTTATTCTTGTTCTACTGGAATTGAACATGTTGATATTAACTAGCGTTTTACCTATCTCCCATTGAATTTTTGTTTCAAACCAATTCTTATAGTAAGAAGCAAATAAAGATGATGGGAAATATTGAGTTCATGCACCATAGAAATATTTCTGGCAAGGTAACAAGATGTTTACAAATCATGTACACACTAACCTCTAATTATAACCTTTTTCTATTGTTAGTTAGATAACAAAATTCAGTTAAATAAGGCTTTAATTGGAATCAAGACTTTCAAGGGAAAGAAAATAGTGAGAAAAACTGAGTACAAATAATTAAATGTAAATGAAAACTTAACCATTTATTTTGTCTACTTTACAAAACAAAATGCTAGGAAATAAATGACAGAAATTTTATTTTCTTATAATTTTCGAATATTTAAATAGAATTTCTTATAAGTTAATACGCCAAACAATCAAACTTTAGAAATTTTGATTATTAAATTTTTTATACGAGGTTAATACTTCTTAATTTTATATAATTCTTGACGTCAATACTATTACCTTGTTGATAAGTTATTCTTGTTCTACTGGAATTGAACATGTTGATATTAACTAGCGTTTTACCTATCTCCCATTGAATTTTTGTTTCAAACCAGTTCTTATAGTAAGAAGCAAATAAAGATGATAGGAAATATTGAGTTCATGCACCATAGAAATATTTCTGGCAAGGTAACAAGATGTTTACAAATCATGTACACACTAACCTCTAATTATAACCTTTTTCTATTGTTAGTTAGATAACAAAATTCAGTTAAATAAGGCTTTAATTGGAATCAAGACTTTCAAGGGAAAGAAAATAGTGAGAAAAACTGAGTACAAATAATTAAATGTAAATAAAAACTTAAACATTTTTTTGTCTACTTTACAAAACAAAATGCTAGGAAATAAATGACAGAAATTTTATTTTCTTATAATTTTCGAATATTTAAATAGAATTTCTTATAAGTTAATACGCCAAACAATCAAACTTTAGAAATTTTGATTATTAAATTTTTTATACGAGGTTAATACTTCTCAATTTTATATAATTCTTGACGTCAATACTTTTACCTTGTTGATAAGTTATTCTTGTTCTACTGGAATTGAACATGTTGATATTAACTAGCGTTTTACCTATCTCCCATTGAATTTTTGTTTCAAACCAATTCTTATAGTAAGAAGCAAATAAAGATGATAGGAAATATTGAGTTCATGCACCATAGAAATATTTCTGGCAAGGTAACAAGATGTTTACAAATCATGTACACACTAACCTCTAATTATAACCTTTTTCTATTGTTAGTTAGATAACAAAATTCAGTTAAATAAGGCTTTAATTGGAATCAAGACTTTCAAGGGAAAAAAAATAGTGAGAAAAACTGAGTACAAATAATTAAATGTAAATGAAAACTTAAACATTTTTTTGTCTACTTTACAAAACAAAATGCTAGGAAATAAATGACAGAAATTTTATTTTCTTATAATTTTCGAATATTTAAATAGAATTTCTTATAAGTTAATACGCCAAACAATCAAACTTTAGAAATTTTGATTATTAAATTTTTTATACGAGGTTAATACTTCTCAATTTTATATAATTCTTGACGTCAATACTTTTACCTTGTTGATAAGTTATTCTTGTTCTACTGGAATTGAACATGTTGATATTAACTAGCGTTTTACCTATCTCCCATTGAATTTTTGTTTCAAACCAATTCTTATAGTAAGAAGCAAATAAAGATGATAGGAAATATTGAGTTCATGCACCATAGAAATATTTCTGGCAAGGTAACAAGATGTTTACAAATCATGTACACACTAACCTCTAATTATAACCTTTTTCTATTGTTAGTTAGCCAACAAAATTCGGTTAAATAAGGCTTTACTTGGAATCAAGACTTACAAAGGAAAGAAAATAGTGAGAAAAATTGAGTAAAAATAATTAAATGTAAATGAAAACTTAAACATTTTATGTCTACTTTACAAAACAAAAAGCTAGGAAATAAATGCCAGAAATTTTATATTCTTATCATTTTCAAATATTAAAATAGAATTTTTTATAAGTTAATACGCCAAACAATCAAACTTTAGAAATTTGTTTTATTAATTTTTTTATAAAAGGTTAATACATCTCAATTTTATATAATTTTTGACGTCAATACTTTTACCTTATTGATAATTTATTCTTGTCCTACTGGAATTTAACCTGTTGATTTAACATGTGTTTTACCTATCTCCCATTGAATTTTTGTTTCAAACCAATTCTTATAGTAAGAAGCAAATAAAGATGATGGGAAATATTGAGTTCATGCACCATAGAAATATTTTTGGCAAGGTAACAAGATGTTAACAAATCATGTACACACTAACCTCTAATTATAACATTTTTCTATTGTTAGTTAGATAACAAAATTCAGTTAAATAAGGCTTTAATTGGAATCAAGACTTACAAGGGAAAGAAAATAGTGAGAAAAACTGAGTACAAATAATTAAATGTAAATGAAAACTTAACCATTTATTTTGTCTACTTTACAAAACAAAAATCAAGGAAATAAATGACAGAAATTTTATTTTCTTATAATTTTCGAATATTTAAATAGAATTTCTTATAAGTTAATACGCCAAACAATCAAACTTTAGAAATTTTGATTATTAAATTTTTTATACGAGGTTAATACTTCTCAATTTTATATAATTTTTTACGTCAATACTTTTACCTTATTGATAAGTTATTCTTGTTCTACTAGAATTGAACATGTTGATATTAACAAGCGTTTTACCAATCTCCCATTGAATTTTTGTTTCAAACCAATTCTTATAGTAAGAAGCAAATAAAGATGATAGGAAATATTGAGTTCATGCACCATAGAAATATTTCTGGCAAGGTAACAAGATGTTTACAAATCATGTACACACTAACCTCTAATTATAACCTTTTTCTATTGTTAGTTAGCCAACAAAATTCGGTTAAATAAGGCTTTACTTGGAATCAAGACTTACAAAGGAAAGAAAATAGTGAGAAAAATTGAGTAAAAATAATTAAATGTAAATGAAAACTTAAACATTTTATGTCTACTTTACAAAACAAAAAGCTAGGAAATAAATTCCAGAAATTTTATATTCTTATCATTTTCAAATATTAAAATAGAATTTTTTATAAGTTAATACGCCAAACAATCAAACTTTAGAAATTTGTTTTATTAATTTTTTTATAAAAGGTTAATACTTCTCAATTTTATATAATTTTTGACGTCAATACTTTTACCTTATTGATAATTTATTCTTGTCCTACTGGAATTTAACCTGTTGATTTAACATGTGTTTTACCTATCTCCCATTGAATTTTTGTTTCAAACCAATTCTTATAGTAAGAAGCAAATAAAGATGATGGGAAATATTGCGTTCATGCACCATAGAAATATTTTGGGCAAGGTAACAAGATGTTAACAAATCATGTACACACTAACCTGTAATTATAACCTTTTTCTATTGTTAGTTAGATAACAAAATTCAGTTAAATAAGGCTTTAATTGGAATCAAGACTTACAAGGGAAAGAAAATAGTGAGAAAAACTGAGTACAAATAATTAAATGTAAATGAAAACTTAACCATTTATTTTGTCTACTTTACAAAACAAAAATCAAGGAAATAAATGACAGAAATTTTATTTTCTTATAATTTTCGAATATTTAAATAGAATTTCTTATAAGTTAATACGCCAAACAATCAAACTTTAGAAATTTTGATTATTAAATTTTTTATACGAGGTTAATACTTCTCAATTTTATATAATCCTTGACGTCAATACTTTTACCTTATTGATAAGTTATTCTTGTTCTACTGGAATTGAACATGTTGATATTAACTAGCGTTTTACCTATCTCCCATTGAATTTTTGTTTCAAACCAATTCTTATAGTAAGAAGCAAATAAAGATGATTGGAAATATTGAGTTCATGCACCATAGAAATATTTCTGGCAAGGTAACAAGATGTTTACAAATCATGTACACACTAACCTCTAATTATAACCTTTTTCTATTGTTAGTTAGATAAAAAAATTCAGTTAAATAAGGCTTTAATTGGAATCAAGACTTACAAGGGAAAGAAAATAGTGAGAAAAACTGAGTACAAATAATTAAATGTAAATGAAAACTTAACCATTTATTTTGTCTACTTTACAAAACAAAAATCAAGGAAATAAATGACAGAAATTTTATTTTCTTATAATTTTCGAATATTTAAATAGAATTTCTTATAAGTTAATACGCCAAACAATCAAACTTTAGAAATTTTGATTATTAAATTTTTTATACGAGGTTAATACTTCTCAATTTTATATAATTCTTGACGTCAATACTTTTACCTTATTGATAAGTTATTCTTGTTCTACTGGAATTGAACATGTTGATATTAACTAGCGTTTTACCTATCTCCCATTGAATTTTTGTTTCAAACCAATTCTTATAGTAAGAAGCAAATAAAGATGATAGGAAATATTGAGTTCATGCACCATAGAAATATTTCTGGCAAGGTAACAAGATGTTTACAAATCATGTACACACTAACCTCTAATTATAACCTTTTTCTATTGTTAGTTAGATAACAAAATTCAGTTAAATAAGGCTTTAATTGGAATCAAGACTTACAAGGGAAAGAAAATAGTGAGAAAAACAGAGTACAAATAATTAAATGTAAATGAAAACTTAACCATTTATTTTGTCTACTTTACAAAACAAAAATCAAGGAAATAAATGACAGAAATTTTATTTTCTTATAATTTTCGAATATTTAAATAGAATTTCTTATAAGTTAATACGCCAAACAATCAAACTTTAGAAATTTTGATTATTAAATTTTTTATACGAGGTTAATACTTCTCAATTTTATATAATTCTTGACGTCAATACTTTTACCTTATTGATAAGTTATTCTTGTTCTACTGGAATTGAACATGTTGATATTAACTAGCGTTTTACCTATCTCCCATTGAATTTTTGTTTCAAACCAATTCTTATAGTAAGAAGCAAATAAAGATGATAGGAAATATTGAGTTCATGCACCATAGAAATATTTCTGGCAAGGTAACAAGATGTTTACAAATCATGTACACACTAACCTCTAATTATAACCTTTTTCTATTGTTAGTTAGCCAACAAAATTCGGTTAAATAAGGCTTTACTTGGAATCAACACTTACAAAGGAAAGAAAATAGTGAGAAAAATTGAGTAAAAATAATTAAATGTAAATGAAAACTTAAACATTTTATGTCTACTTTACAAAACAAAAAGCTAGGAAATAAATGCCAGAAATTTTATATTCTTATCATTTTCAAATATTAAAATAGAATTTTTTATAAGTTAATACGCCAAACAATCAAACTTTAGAAATTTGTTTTATTAATTTTTTTATAAAAGGTTAATACTTCTCAATTTTATATAATTTTTGACGTCAATACTTTTACCTTATTGATAATTTATTCTTGTCCTACTGGAATTTAACCTGTTGATTTAACATGTGTTTTACCTATCTCCCATTGAATTTTTGTTTCAAACCAATTCTTATAGTAAGAAGCAAATAAAGATGATGGGAAATATTGCGTTCATGCACCATAGAAATATTTTGGGCAAGGTAACAAGATGTTAACAAATCATGTACACACTAACCTGTAATTATAACCTTTTTCTATTGTTAGTTAGATAACAAAATTCAGTTAAATAAGGATTTAATTGGAATCAAGACTTACAAGGGAAAGAAAATAGTGAGAAAAACTGAGTACAAATAATTAAATGTAAATGAAAACTTAACCATTTATTTTGTCTACTTTACAAAACAAAAAGCTAGGAAATAAATGCCAGAAATTTTATATTCTTATCATTTTCCAATATTAAAATAGAATTTTTTATAAGTTAATACGCCAAACAATCAAACTTTAGAAATTTGTTTTATTAATTTTTTTATAAAAGGTTAATACTTCTCAATTTTATATAATTTTTGACGTCAATACTTTTACCTTATTGATAATTTATTCTTGTCCTACTGGAATTTAACCTGTTGATTTAACATGTGTTTTACCTATCTCCCATTGAATTTTTGTTTCAAACCAATTCTTATAGTAAGAAGCAAATAAAGATGATGGGAAATATTGAGTTCATGCACCATAGAAATATTTTTGGCAAGGTAACAAGATGTTAACAAATCATGTACACACTAACCTCTAATTATAACATTTTTCTATTGTTAGTTAGATAACAAAATTCAGTTAAATAAGGCTTTAATTGGAATCAAGACTTACAAGGGAAAGAAAATAGTGAGAAAAACTGAGTACAAATAATTAAATGTAAATGAAAACTTAACCATTTATTTTGTCTACTTTACAAAACAAAAATCAAGGAAATAAATGACAGAAATTTTATTTTCTTATAATTTTCGAATATTTAAATAGAATTTCTTATAAGTTAATACGCCAAACAATCAAACTTTAGAAATTTTGATTATTAAATTTTTTATACGAGGTTAATACTTCTCAATTTTATATAATTTTTTACGTCAATACTTTTACCTTATTGATAAGTTATTCTTGTTCTACTAGAATTGAACATGTTGATATTAACAAGCGTTTTACCAATCTCCCATTGAATTTTTGTTTCAAACCAATTCTTATAGTAAGAAGCAAATAAAGATGATAGGAAATATTGAGTTCATGCACCATAGAAATATTTCTGGCAAGGTAACAAGATGTTTACAAATCATGTACACACTAACCTCTAATTATAACCTTTTTCTATTGTTAGTTAGATAACAAAATTCAGTTAAATAAGGCTTTAATTGGAATCAAGACTTACAAGGGAAAGAAAATAGTGAGAAAAACAGAGTACAAATAATTAAATGTAAATGAAAACTTAACCATTTATTTTGTCTACTTTACAAAACAAAAATCAAGGAAATAAATGACAGAAATTTTATTTTCTTATAATTTTCGAATATTTAAATAGAATTTCTTATAAGTTAATACGCCAAACAATCAAACTTTAGAAATTTTGATTATTAAATTTTTTATACGAGGTTAATACTTCTCAATTTTATATAATTCTTGACGTCAATACTTTTACCTTATTGATAAGTTATTCTTGTTCTACTGGAATTGAACATGTTGATATTAACTAGCGTTTTACCTATCTCCCATTGAATTTTTGTTTCAAACCAATTCTTATAGTAAGAAGCAAATAAAGATGATAGGAAATATTGAGTTCATGCACCATAGAAATATTTCTGGCAAGGTAACAAGATGTTTACAAATCATGTACACACTAACCTCTAATTATAACCTTTTTCTATTGTTAGTTAGCCAACAAAATTCGGTTAAATAAGGCTTTACTTGGAATCAACACTTACAAAGGAAAGAAAATAGTGAGAAAAATTGAGTAAAAATAATTAAATGTAAATGAAAACTTAAACATTTTATGTCTACTTTACAAAACAAAAAGCTAGGAAATAAATGCCAGAAATTTTATATTCTTATCATTTTCAAATATTAAAATAGAATTTTTTATAAGTTAATACGCCAAACAATCAAACTTTAGAAATTTGTTTTATTAATTTTTTTATAAAAGGTTAATACTTCTCAATTTTATATAATTTTTGACGTCAATACTTTTACCTTATTGATAATTTATTCTTGTCCTACTGGAATTTAACCTGTTGATTTAACATGTGTTTTACCTATCTCCCATTGAATTTTTGTTTCAAACCAATTCTTATAGTAAGAAGCAAATAAAGATGATGGGAAATATTGCGTTCATGCACCATAGAAATATTTTGGGCAAGGTAACAAGATGTTAACAAATCATGTACACACTAACCTGTAATTATAACCTTTTTCTATTGTTAGTTAGATAACAAAATTCAGTTAAATAAGGATTTAATTGGAATCAAGACTTACAAGGGAAAGAAAATAGTGAGAAAAACTGAGTACAAATAATTAAATGTAAATGAAAACTTAACCATTTATTTTGTCTACTTTACAAAACAAAAAGCTAGGAAATAAATGCCAGAAATTTTATATTCTTATCATTTTCCAATATTAAAATAGAATTTTTTATAAGTTAATACGCCAAACAATCAAACTTTAGAAATTTGTTTTATTAATTTTTTTATAAAAGGTTAATACTTCTCAATTTTATATAATTTTTGACGTCAATACTTTTACCTTATTGATAATTTATTCTTGTCCTACTGGAATTTAACCTGTTGATTTAACATGTGTTTTACCTATCTCCCATTGAATTTTTGTTTCAAACCAATTCTTATAGTAAGAAGCAAATAAAGATGATGGGAAATATTGAGTTCATGCACCATAGAAATATTTTTGGCAAGGTAACAAGATGTTAACAAATCATGTACACACTAACCTCTAATTATAACATTTTTCTATTGTTAGTTAGATAACAAAATTCAGTTAAATAAGGCTTTAATTGGAATCAAGACTTACAAGGGAAAGAAAATAGTGAGAAAAACTGAGTACAAATAATTAAATGTAAATGAAAACTTAACCATTTATTTTGTCTACTTTACAAAACAAAAATCAAGGAAATAAATGACAGAAATTTTATTTTCTTATAATTTTCGAATATTTAAATAGAATTTCTTATAAGTTAATACGCCAAACAATCAAACTTTAGAAATTTTGATTATTAAATTTTTTATACGAGGTTAATACTTCTCAATTTTATATAATTTTTTACGTCAATACTTTTACCTTATTGATAAGTTATTCTTGTTCTACTAGAATTGAACATGTTGATATTAACAAGCGTTTTACCAATCTCCCATTGAATTTTTGTTTCAAACCAATTCTTATAGTAAGAAGCAAATAAAGATGATAGGAAATATTGAGTTCATGCACCATAGAAATATTTCTGGCAAGGTAACAAGATGTTTACAAATCATGTACACACTAACCTCTAATTATAACCTTTTTCTATTGTTAGTTAGCCAACAAAATTCGGTTAAATAAGGCTTTACTTGGAATCAAGACTTACAAAGGAAAGAAAATAGTGAGAAAAACTGAGTACAAATAATTAAATGTAAATGAAAACTTAACCATTTATTTTGTCTACTTTACAAAACAAAAATCAAGGAAATAAATGACAGAAATTTTATTTTCTTATAATTTTCGAATATTTAAATAGAATTTCTTATAAGTTAATACGCCAAACAATCAAACTTTAGAAATTTTGATTATTAAATTTTTTATACGAGGTTAATACTTCTCAATTTTATATAATTCTTGACGTCAATACTTTTACCTTATTGATAAGTTATTCTTGTTCTACTGGAATTGAACATGTTGATATTAACTAGCGTTTTACCTATCTCCCTTTGAATTTTTGTTTCAAACCAATTCTTATAGTAAGAAGCAAATAAAGATGATAGGAAATATTGAGTTCATGCACCATAGAAATATTTCTGGCAAGGTAACAAGATGTTTACAAATCATGTACACACTAACCTCTAATTATAACCTTTTTCTATTGTTAGTTAGATAACAAAATTCAGTTAAATAAGGCTTTAATTGAAATCAAGACTTTCAAGGGAAAGAAAATAGTGAGAAAAACTGAGTACAAATAATTAAATGTAAATGAAAACTTAAACATTTTTTTTTCTACTTTACAAAACAAAATGCTAGGAAATAAATGACAGAAATTTTATTTTCTTATAATTTTCGAATATTTAAATAGAATTTCTTATAAGTTAATACGCCAAACAATCAAACTTTAGAAATTTTGATTATTAAATTTTTTATACGAGGTTAATACTTCTCAATTTTATATAATTTTTTACGTCAATACTTTTACCTTATTGATAAGTTATTCTTGTTCTACTAGAATTGAACATGTTGATATTAACAAGCGTTTTACCAATCTCCCATTGAATTTTTGTTTCAAACCAATTCTTATAGTAAGAAGCAAATAAAGATGATAGGAAATATTGAGTTCATGCACCATAGAAATATTTCTGGCAAGGTAACAAGATGTTTACAAATCATGTACACACTAACCTCTAATTATAACCTTTTTCTATTGTTAGTTAGATAACAAAATTCAGTTAAATAAGGCTTTAATTGGAATCAAGACTTACAAGGGAAAGAAAATAGTGAGAAAAACTGAGTACAAATAATTAAATGTAAATGAAAACTTAACCATTTATTTTGTCTACTTTACAAAACAAAAATCAAGGAAATAAATGACAGAAATTTTATTTTCTTATAATTTTCGAATATTTAAATAGAATTTCTTATAAGTTAATACGCCAAACAATCAAACTTTAGAAATTTTGATTATTAAATTTTTTATACGAGGTTAATACTTCTCAATTTTATATAATTCTTGACGTCAATACTTTTACCTTATTGATAAGTTATTCTTGTTCTACTGGAATTGAACATGTTGATATTAACTAGCGTTTTACCTATCTCCCATTGAATTTTTGTTTCAAACCAATTCTTATAGTAAGAAGCAAATAAAGATGATAGGAAATATTGAGTTCATGCACCATAGAAATATTTCTGGCAAGGTAACAAGATGTTTACAAATCATGTACACACTAACCTCTAATTATAACCTTTTTCTATTGTTAGTTAGATAACAAAATTCAGTTAAATAAGGCTTTAATTGGAATCAAGACTTACAAAGGAATGAAAATAGTGAGAAAAATTGAGTAAAAATAATTAAATGTAAATGAAAACTTAAACATTTTATGTCTACTTTACAAAACAAAAAGCTAGGAAATAAATGCCAGAAATTTTATATTCTTATCATTTTCAAATATTAAAATAGAATTTTTTATAAGTTAATATGCCCAAAAATTAAACTTTAGAAATTTGTTTTATTAATTTTTTTATAAAAGGTTAATACTTCTCAATTTTATATAATTTTTGACGTCAATACTTTTACCTTATTGATAATTTATTCTTGTCCTACTGGAATTTAACCTGTTGATTTAACATGTGTTTTACCTATCTCCCATTGAATTTTTGTTTCAAACCAATTCTTATAGTAAGAAGCAAATAAAGATGATGGGAAATATTGAGTTCATGCACCATAGAAATATTTTTAGCAAGGTAACAAGATGTTAACAAATCATGTACACACTAACCTCTAATTATAACCTTTTTCTATTGTTAGTTAGATAACAAAATTCAGTTAAATAAGGCTTTAATTGGAATCAAGACTTACAAGGGAAAGAAAATAGTGAGAAAAACTGAGTACAAATAATTAAATGTAAATGAAAACTTAACCATTTATTTTGTCTACTTTACAAAACAAAAATCAAGGAAATAAATGACAGAAATTTTATTTTCTTATAATTTTCGAATATTTAAATAGAATTTCTTATAAGTTAATACGCCAAACAATCAAACTTTAGAAATTTTGATTATTAAATTTTTTATACGAGGTTAATACTTCTCAATTTTATATAATTCTTGACGTCAATACTTTTACCTTATTGATAAGTTATTCTTGTTCTACTGGAATTGAACATGTTGATATTAACTAGCGTTTTACCTATCTCCCATTGAATTTTTGTTTCAAACCAATTCTTATAGTAAGAAGCAAATAAAGATGATAGGAAATATTGAGTTCATGCACCATAGAAATATTTCTGGCAAGGTAACAAGATGTTTACAAATCATGTACACACTAACCTCTAATTATAACCTTTTTCTATTGTTAGTTAGATAACAAAATTCAGTTAAATAAGGCTTTAATTGGAATCAAGACTTTCAAGGGAAAGAAAATAGTGAGAAAAACTGAGTACAAATAATTAAATGTAAATGAAAACTTAAACATTTTTTTGTCTACTTTACAAAACAAAATGCTAGGAAATAAATGACAGAAATTTTATTTTCTTATAATTTTCGAATATTTAAATAGAATTTCTTATAAGTTAATACGCCAAACAATCAAACTTTAGAAATTTTGATTATTAAATTTTTTATACGAGGTTAATACTTCTCAATTTTATATAATTTTTTACGTCAATACTTTTACCTTATTGATAAGTTATTCTTGTTCTACTAGAATTGAACATGTTGATATTAACAAGCGTTTTACCAATCTCCCATTGAATTTTTGTTTCAAACCAATTCTTATAGTAAGAAGCAAATAAAGATGATAGGAAATATTGAGTTCATGCACCATAGAAATATTTCTGGCAAGGTAACAAGATGTTTACAAATCATGTACACACTAACCTCTAATTATAACCTTTTTCTATTGTTAGTTAGATAACAAAATTCAGTTAAATAAGGCTTTAATTGGAATCAAGACTTACAAGGGAAAGAAAATAGTGAGAAAAACTGAGTACAAATAATTAAATGTAAATGAAAACTTAACCATTTATTTTGTCTACTTTACAAAACAAAAATCAAGGAAATAAATGACAGAAATTTTATTTTCTTATAATTTTCGAATATTTAAATAGAATTTCTTATAAGTTAATACGCCAAACAATCAAACTTTAGAAATTTTGATTATTAAATTTTTTATACGAGGTTAATACTTCTCAATTTTATATAATTCTTGACGTCAATACTTTTACCTTATTGATAAGTTATTCTTGTTCTACTGGAATTGAACATGTTGATATTAACTAGCGTTTTACCTATCTCCCATTGAATTTTTGTTTCAAACCAATTCTTATAGTAAGAAGCAAATAAAGATGATAGGAAATATTGAGTTCATGCACCATAGAAATATTTCTGGCAAGGTAACAAGATGTTTACAAATCATGTACACACTAACCTCTAATTATAACCTTTTTCTATTGTTAGTTAGATAACAAAATTCAGTTAAATAAGGCTTTAATTGGAATCAAGACTTACAAGGGAAAGAAAATAGTGAGAAAAACTGAGTACAAATAATTAAATGTAAATGAAAACTTAAACATTTTTTTGTCTACTTTACAAAACAAAAATCAAGGAAATAAATGACAGAAATTTTATTTTCTTATAATTTTCGAATATTTAAATAGAATTTCTTATAAGTTAATACGCCAAACAATCAAACTTTAGAAATTTTGATTATTAAATTTTTTATACGAGGTTAATACTTCTCAATTTTATATAATTCTTGACGTCAATACTTTTACCTTATTGATAAGTTATTCTTGTTCTACTGGAATTGAACATGTTGATATTACCTAGCGTTTTACCTATCTCCCATTGAATTTTTGTTTCAAACCAATTCTTATAGTAAGAAGCAAATAAAGATGATAGGAAATATTGAGTTCATGCACCATAGAAATATTTCTGGCAAGGTAACAAGATGTTTACAAATCATGTACACACTAACCTCTAATTATAACCTTTTTCTATTGTTAGTTAGATAACAAAATTCAGTTAAATAAGGCTTTAATTGGAATCAAGACTTACAAGGGAAAGAAAATAGTGAGAAAAACTGAGTACAAATAATTAAATGTAAATGAAAACTTAACCATTTATTTTGTCTACTTTACAAAACAAAAATCAAGGAAATAAATGACAGAAATTTTATTTTCTTATAATTTTCGAATATTTAAATAGAATTTCTTATAAGTTAATACGCCAAACAATCAAACTTTAGAAATTTTGATTATTAAATTTTTTATACGAGGTTAATACTTCTCAATTTTATATAATTCTTGACGTCAATACTTTTACCTTATTGATAAGTTATTCTTGTTCTACTGGAATTGAACATGTTGATATTACCTAGCGTTTTACCTATCTCCCATTGAATTTTTGTTTCAAACCAATTCTTATAGTAAGAAGCAAATAAAGATGATAGCAAATATTGAGTTCATGCACCATAGAAATATTTCTGGCAAGGTAACAAGATGTTTACAAATCATGTACACACTAACCTCTAATTATAACCTTTTTCTATTGTTAGTTAGATAACAAAATTCAGTTAAATAAGGCTTTAATTGAAATCAAGACTTTCAAGGGAAAGAAAATAGTGAGAAAAACTGAGTACAAATAATTAAATGTAAATGAAAACTTAAACATTTTTTTTTCTACTTTACAAAACAAAATGCTAGGAAATAAATGACAGAAATTTTATTTTCTTATAATTTTCGAATATTTAAATAGAATTTCTTATAAGTTAATACGCCAAACAATCAAACTTTAGAAATTTTGATTATTAAATTTTTTATACGAGGTTAATACTTCTCAATTTTATATAATTTTTTACGTCAATACTTTTACCTTATTGATAAGTTATTCTTGTTCTACTAGAATTGAACATGTTGATATTAACAAGCGTTTTACCAATCTCCCATTGAATTTTTGGTTCAAACCAATTCTTATAGTAAGAAGCAAATAAAGATGATAGGAAATATTGAGTTTTATAAGAGGTTAATACTTCTCAATTTTATATAATTTTTGACGTCAATACTTTTACCTTATTGATAATTTATTCTTGTCCTACTGGAATTTAACCTGTTGATTTAACATGTGTTTTACCTATCTCCCATTGAATTTTTGTTTCAATCCAATTCTTACAGAAAGAAGCAAATAAAGATGATGAGAAATGTTGAGTTCATGCACCATAGAAATATTTCTGGCAAGGTAACAAGATGTTTACAAATCATGTACACACCACCCAGTAATCATCACCTTTTTCTATTGTTAGTTAGATAACAAAATTCGGTTAAATAAGGCTTTACTTGGAATCAAGCCTTAGAAGGGAAAGAAAATAGTGAGAAAAACTGAGTAAAAATAATTAAATGTAAATGAAAACTTAAACATTTGTTTTGTCTACTTTACCAAACAAAAAGTTAGGAAATAAACGCCAGAAATTTTATTTTCTTATAATTTTCCAATATTTAAATAGAATTTCTTATAACTTAATATGCCAAACAATCAAACTTTAGAAATTTTGATTATTAAGTTTTTTATACGAGGTTAATACTTCTCAATTTTATATAATTTTTGACGTCAATACTTTTACCTTATTGATAAGTTATTCTTGTTCTAATGGAGTTGAACAGGTTGATATTAACTTGCGTTTTACCTATCTCCCATTGAATTTTTGTTTCAAACCAATTCATATAGTAAGAAGCAAATAAAGATGATAAGAAATAATTAGTTCATGCAACATAGAAATATTTCTGACAAGGTAACAAGATGTTTAGAAAACATTTATACACTAACCTCTAATAATAACCTTTTTCTATTGTTAGTTAGATAAGAAAACTCGGTTAAATAAGGCTTTACTTGGAATCAAGACTTACAAAGGAAAGAAAATAGTGAGAAAAATTGAATAAAAATAATTAAATGTAAATGAAAACATAAACATTTTTATTGCCTACTATACAAAACAAAAAGCTAGGAAATAAATGCCAGAAATTTTATATTCTTATCATTTTCAAATATTTAAATAGAATTTTTTATAAGTGAGTACGCCAAACAATCAAACTTTAGAAATTTGTTTTATTAAGTTTTTTATAAGAGGTTAATACTTCTCAATTTTATATAATTTTTGACGTCAATACTTTTACCTTATTGATAATTTATTCTTGTCCTACTGAAATTTAACCTGTGGATTTAACATGTGTTTTACCTATCTCCAATTTAATTTTTGTTTCAATCCAATTCTTATAGTAAGAAGCAAATAAAGATGATGAGAAATGTTGAGTTCATGCACCATAGAAATATTTCTGGCAAGGTAACAAGATGTTTACAAATCATGTATACACCAACCACTATTCATCACCTTTTTCTATTGTTAGTTAGATAACAAAATTCGGTTAAATAAGGCTTTACTTGGAATCAAGACTTACAAGGAAAAAAAAATAGTGAGAAAAACTGAGTAAAAATAATTAAATGTAAATGAAAACTTAAACATTTTTTTTGTCTACCTTAAAAAATAAAAAGCTAGGAAAAAAATGCTAGAAATTTTATTTTCTTATAATTTTCAAATATTTAAATAGAATTTCTTATAAGTTAATATGCCAAACAATCAAACCTTAGAAATTTTGATTATTAAGTTTTTTATAAGAGGTTAATACTTCTCAATTTTATATAATTTTTGACGTCAATACTTTTACCTTATTGATAAGTTATTCTTGTTCTACTGGAGTTGAACATGTTGATATTAACTTGCGTTTTACCTATCTCCCAATGAATTTTTGTATCAAACCAATTCATATAGTAAGAAGCAAATAAAGATGATGAGAAATATTGAGTTCATGCAACATAGAAATATTTCTGACAAGGTAACAAGATGTTTAGAAAACATGTATACACTAACCTCTAATAATAACCTTTTTCTATTGTTAGTTAGATAAGAAAATTCGGTTAAATAAGGCTTTACTTGGAATCAAGACTTACAAAGGAAAGAAAATAGTGAGAAAAATTGAGTAAAAATAATTAAATGTAAATGAAAACATAAACATTTTTATTGCCTACTTTACAAAACAAAAAGGTAGGAAATAAATGCCAGAAATTTTATATTCTTATCATTTTCAAATATTTAAATAGAATTTTTTATAAGTTAATACGCCAAACAATCAAACTTTAGAAATTTGTTTTATTAAGTTTTTTATAAGAGGTTAATACTTCTCAATTTTATATAATTTTTGACGTCAATACTTTTACCTTATTGATAATTTATTCTTGTCCTACTGAAATTTGACCTGTTGATTTAACATGTGTTTTACCTATCTCCCATTGAATTTTTGTTTCAAACCAATTCTTATAGTAAGAAGCAAATAAAGATGATGGGAAATATTGAGTTCATGCACCATAGAAATATGTCTGGCAAGGTAACAAGATGTTTACAAATCATTTACACACAAACCTCTAATTATAACCATTTTCTATTGTTAGTTAGATAAGAAAATTCGGTTAAATAAAGCTTTACTTGGAAAATCAAGACTTACAAAGAAAAGAAAATAGTGAAAAAAACTGAGTAAAAATAATTAAATGTAAATGAAAACTTAAACATTTTTTTTGTCTACTGTGCAAAACAAAAAGGCTAGGAAATAAATGCCGGAAATTTTATTTTCTTATAATTTTCGAATATTTAATTAGAATTTCTTATAAGTTAAAACGCCAAACAATCAAACTTTAGAAATTTTGATTATTAAGTTTTTTATAAGAGGTTAATACTTCTCAATTTTATATAATTTTTGACGTCAATACTTTTACCTTATTGATAAGTTATTCTTGTTCTACTGGAGTTGAACATGTTGATATTAACTTGCGTTTTACCTATCTCCCAATGAATTTTTGTTTAAAACCAATTCTTATAGTAAGAAGAAAATAAAGATGATGGGAAATATTCAGTTCATGCACCATAGAAATATTTCTGGCAAGGTACCAAGATGTTTACAAATCATGTATACACCAACCACTATTAACCACCTTTTTCTATATTTATTTAGATAACAAAATTCGGTTAAATAATTCTTTACTTGGAATCAAGACTTACAAAGGAAAGAAAATGGTGAGAAAAAATTAGTCAAAATAAATAAATGTAAATGAAAACTTAAACATTTTTTTGTCTACTTTACAAAACAAAATGCTAGGAAATAAATGACAGAAATTTTATTTTCTTATAATTTTCGAATATTTAAATAAAATTTCTTATAAGTTAATACGCCAAACAATCAAACTTTAGAAATTTGTTTTATTAAGTTTTTTATAAGAGGTTAATACTTCTCAATTTTATATAATTTTTGACGTCAATACTTTTACCTTATTGATAAGTTATTCTTGTTCTACTGGAGTTGAACATGTTGATATTAACTTGCGTTTTACCTATCTCCCATTGAATTTTTGTTTCAAACCAATTCTTATAGAAAGAAGCAAATAAAGATGATGGGAAATATTGAGTTCATGCACCATAGAAATATTTCTGGCAAGGTAACAAGATGTTTACAAATCATGTACACACAAACCTCTAATTATAACCTTTTTCTATTCTTAGTTAGATAACAAAATTCGGTTAAATAAGGCTTTACGTGGAATCAAGACTTACAAAGGAATGAAAATAGTGAGAAAAAGTGAGTAAAAATAATTAAATGGAAATGAAAACTTAAACATTTATTTTTTCTACTTTATAAAAAACAAATCAAGGAAATAAATGCCAGACATTTTATTTTCTTATAATTTTCCAATATTTAAATAGAATGTCTTATAAGTTTATACGCCAAACAATCAAACTTTCGAAATTTTGATGATTAAGTTTTTTATAAGAGGTCAATACTTCTCAATTTTATATAATTTTTGACGTCAATACTTTTACCTTATTGATAATTTTTTCTTGTCCTACTGGAATTTAAAATGTTGATTTAACTTGCGTTTTACATATCTCCCAAAGTATTTCTGTTTCAACCCAATCCTTATAGCAAGAAGCAAATAAAGGTGATGAGAAATATTGAGTTCATGCAACATAGAAATATTTCTAACAAGGTAACAAGATGTTTAGAAAACATGTATACACCAACCTCTAATAATAACCTTTTTCTATTGTTAGTTAGATAAGAAAATTCGGTTAAGTCAGGCTTTACTTGGAATCAAGACTTACAAGGGAAAGAAAATAGTGAGAAAAACTGAGTAAAAATAATTAAATGTAAATGAAAACTTAAACATTTTGTTTGTCTACTTTACAAAACAAAAATTTAGGAAATAAATGCCAGAAATTTTATTTTCTTATAATTTTCAAATATTTAAATAGAATTTCTTATATGTTAATATGCCAAACAATCAAACTTTAGAAAATTTGATTATTAAGTTTTTTATAAGATGTTAATACTTCTCAATTTTATATAATTTTTGACGTCAATACTTTTACCTTATTGATAATTTATTCTTGTCCTACTGATATTTAACCTGTTGATTTAACATGTGTTTTATCTATCTCCAATTTAATTTTTGTTTCAATCCAATTCTTATAGTAAGAAGCAAATAAAGATGATGAGAAATGTTGAGTTCATGCACCATAGAAATATTTCTGGCAAGGTAACAAGATGTTTACAAATCATGTATACACCAACCACTAATCATCACCTTTTTCTATTGTTAGGTAGATAACAAAATTCGGTTAAATAAGGCTTTAGTTGGAATCAAGACTTACAAGGGAAAGAAAATAGTGAGAAAAACTGAGTCAAAATAATTAAATGTAAATGAAAACTTAAACATTTTTTTGTCTACTTTAAAAAATAAAAAGCTAGGAAATAAATGCCAGAAATTTTATTTTCTTATAATTTTCAAATATTTAAATAGAATTTCTTATAAGTTAATACGCCAAAAAATCAAACTTTAGAAATTTTGATTATTAAGTTTTTTATAAGAGGTTAATACTTCTCAATTTTATATAATTTTTGACGTCAATACTTTTACCTTATTGATAATTTATTCTTGTCCTACTAGTTTTTAACTTGTTGATTTAACATGTGTTTTACTTATCTCCCATTGATTTTTGTTTCAAACCAATTCTTATAGTAAGAAGCAAATAAAGATGATGAGAAATACTGAGTTCATGCACCATCAAAATATTTCTGGCAAGGTAACAAGATGTTTACAAATCATGTAGACACCAACCACTAATCATCACCTTTTTCTATTGTTAGTTAGATAACAAAATTCGGTTAAATAAGGCTTTACTTGGAATTAAGACTTACAAGGGAAAGAAAATAGTGAGAAAAACTAAGTAAAAATAATTAAATGTAAATGAAAACTTAAACATTTTTTTTGTCTACTTTACAAAACAAAAAGTTAGGAAATAAATGCCAGAAATTTTATTTTCTTATAATTTTCAAATATTTAAATAGAATTTCTTATAAGTTAATATGCCAAACAATCAAACTTTAGAAATTTTGATTATTAAGTTTTTTATAATAGGTTAATACATCTCAATTTTATATAATTTTTGACGTCAATGCTTTTACCTTATTGATAAGTTATTCTTGTTCTACTGGAGTTGAACATGTCGATATTAACTTGCGTTTTACCTATCTCCCAATGAATTTTTGTTTCAAACCAATTCTTATAGTAAGAAGAAAATAAAGATGATGGGAAATATTCAGTTCATGCACCATAGAAATATTTCTGGCAAGTTACCAAGATGTTTACAAATCATGTATACACCAACCACTAATCATCACCTTTTTCTATTGTTATTTAGATAACAAAATTCGGTTAAATAATTCTTTACGTGGAATCAAGACTTACAAAGGAATGAAAATAGTGAGAAAAACTGAGTAAAAATAATTAAATGTAAATGAAAACTTAAACATTTATTTTTTCTACTTTATAAAACAAAAATCTAGGAAGTAAATGCCAGAAATTTTATTTTCTTATAATTTTCCAATATTTAAATAGAATGTCTTATAAGTTTATACGCCAAACAATCAAACTTTCGAAATTTTGATGATTAAGTTTTTTATAAGAGCTTAATACTTCTCAATTTTATATAATTTTTGACGTCAATACTTTTACCTTATTGATAAGTTATTCTTGTTCTACTGGAGTTGAACATGTTGATATTAACTTGCGTTTTACCTATCTCCCAATGAATTTTTGTTTTAAACCAATTCTTATAGTAAGAAGAAAATAAAGATGATGGGAAATATTCAGTTCATGCACCATAGAAATATTTCTGGCAAGGTAACAAGATGTTTACAAATCATGCACACACAAACCTCTAATTATAACCTTTTTCTATTGTTAGTTAGATAACAAAATTCGGTTAAATAAGGCTTTCCGTGGAATCAAGACTTACAAAGGAATGAAAATAGTGAGAAAAACTGAGTAAAAATAATTAAATGTAAATGAAAACTTAAACATTTATTTTTTCTACTTTATAAAACAAAAATCTAGGAAGTAAATGCCAGAAATTTTATTTTCTTATAATTTTCCAATATTTAAATAGAATGTCTTATAAGTTTATACGCCAAACAATCAAACTTTCGAAATTTTGATGATTAAGTTTTTTATAAGAGCTTAATACTTCTCAATTTTATATAATTTTTGACGTCAATACTTTTACCTTATTGATAAGTTATTCTTGTTCTACTGGAGTTGAACATGTTGATATTAACTTGCGTTTTACCTATCTCCCAATGAATTTTTGTTTTAAACCAATTCTTATAGTAAGAAGAAAATAAAGATGATGGGAAATATTCAGTTCATGCACCATAGAAATATTTCTGGCAAGGTAACAAGATGTTTACAAATCATGTACACACAAACCTCTAATTATAACCTTTTTCTATTCTTAGTTAGATAACAAAATTCGGTTAAATAAGGCTTTACGTGGAATCAAGACTTACAAAGGAATGAAAATAGTGAGAAAAAGTGAGTAAAAATAATTAAATGGAAATGAAAACTTAAACATTTATTTTTTCTACTTTATAAAACAAAAATCAAGGAAATAAATGCCAGAAATTTTATTTTCTTATAATTTTCCAATATTTAAATAGAATTCCTTATAAGTTTATGCGCCAAACAATCAAACTTTCGAAATTTGGATGATTAAGTTTTTTATAAGAGGTTAATACTTCTCAATTTTATATAATTTTTGACGTCAATACTTTTACCTTATTGATAATTTTTTCTTGTCCTACTGGAATTTAACCTGTTGATTTAACTTGCGTTTTACATATCTCCCATAGTATTTCTGTTTCAACCCAATTCTTATAGCAAGAAGCAAATAAAGATGATAAGAAATATTGAGTTCATGCAACATAGAATATTTCTGACAAGGTAACAAGATGTTTAGAAAACATGTATACACCAACCTCTAATAATAACCTTTTTCTATTGTTAGTTAGATAACAAAATTCGGTTAAATAAGGCTTTACTTGGAATCAAGACTTACAAGGGAAAGAAAATAGTGAGAAAAATTGAGTAAAAATAATTAAATGTAAATGAAAACTTAAACATTTTTTTGTCTACTTTACAAAACAAAATGCTAGGAAATAAATGAGAGAAATTTTATTTTCTTATAATTTTTGAATATTTAAATAGAATTTCTTATAAGTTAATACGCCAAACAATCAAACTTTAGAAATTTTGATTATTAAGTTTTTTATAAGAGGTTAATACTTCTCAATTTTATATAATTTTTTACGTCAATACTTTTACCTTATTGATAATTTATTCTTGTCCTACTAGAATTTAACCTGTTGATTTAACATGTGTTTTACTTATCTCCCATTGATTTTTGTTTCAAACCAATTCTTATAGTAAGAAGCAAATAAAGATGATGACAAATATTGAGTTCATGCACCATCGAAATATTTCTGGCAAGGTAACAAAATGTTTACAAATCATGTATACACCAACCACTAATCATCACCTTTTTCTATTGTTAGTTAGATAACAAAATTCGGTTAAATAAGGCTTTACTTGGAATTAAGACTTACAAGGGAAAGAAAATAGTGAGAAAAACTAAGTAAAAATAATTAAATGTAAATGAAAACTTAAACATTTTTTTTGTCTACTTTACAAAACAAAAAGTTAGGAAATAAATGCCAGAAATTTTATTTTCTTATAATTTTCAAATATTTAAATATAATTTCTTATGAGTTAATATGCCAAACAATCAAACTTTAGAAATTTTGATTATTAAGTTTTTTATAATAGGTTAATACTTCTCAATTTTATATAATTTTTGACTTAAATGCTTTTACCTTATTGATAAGTTATTCTTGTTCTACTGGAGTTGAACATGTCGATATTAACTTGCGTTTTACCTATCTCCCAATGAATTTTTGTTTCAAACCAATTCTTATAGTAAGAAGAAAATAAAGATGATGGGAAATATTCAGTTCATGCACCATAGAAATATTTCTGGCAAGTTACCAAGATGTTTACAAATCATGTATACACCAACCACTAATCATCACCTTTTTCTATTGTTATTTAGATAACAAAATTCGGTTAAATAATTCTTTACGTGGAATCAAGACTTACAAAGGAATGAAAATAGTGAGAAAAACTGAGTAAAAATAATTAAATGTAAATGAAAACTTAAACATTTATTTTTTCTACTTTATAAAACAAAAATCTAGGAAGTAAATGCCAGAAATTTTATTTTCTTATAATTTTCCAATATTTAAATAGAATGTCTTATAAGTTTATACGCCAAACAATCAAACTTTCGAAATTTTGATGATTAAGTTTTTTATAAGAGCTTAATACTTCTCAATTTTATATAATTTTTGACGTCAATACTTTTACCTTATTGATAAGTTATTCTTGTTCTACTGGAGTTGAACATGTTGATATTAACTTGCGTTTTACCTATCTCCCAATGAATTTTTGTTTTAAACCAATTCTTATAGTAAGAAGAAAATAAAGATGATGGGAAATATTCAGTTCATGCACCATAGAAATATTTCTGGCAAGGTAACAAGATGTTTACAAATCATGCACACACAAACCTCTAATTATAACCTTTTTCTATTGTTAGTTAGATAACAAAATTCGGTTAAATAAGGCTTTCCGTGGAATCAAGACTTACAAAGGAATGAAAATAGTGAGAAAAACTGAGTAAAAATAATTAAATGTAAATGAAAACTTAAACATTTATTTTTTCTACTTTATAAAACAAAAATCTAGGAAGTAAATGCCAGAAATTTTATTTTCTTATAATTTTCCAATATTTAAATAGAATGTCTTATAAGTTTATACGCCAAACAATCAAACTTTCGAAATTTTGATGATTAAGTTTTTTATAAGAGCTTAATACTTCTCAATTTTATATAATTTTTGACGTCAATACTTTTACCTTATTGATAAGTTATTCTTGTTCTACTGGAGTTGAACATGTTGATATTAACTTGCGTTTTACCTATCTCCCAATGAATTTTTGTTTTAAACCAATTCTTATAGTAAGAAGAAAATAAAGATGATGGGAAATATTCAGTTCATGCACCATAGAAATATTTCTGGCAAGGTAACAAGATGTTTACAAATCATGTACACACAAACCTCTAATTATAACCTTTTTCTATTCTTAGTTAGATAACAAAATTCGGTTAAATAAGGCTTTACGTGGAATCAAGACTTACAAAGGAATGAAAATAGTGAGAAAAAGTGAGTAAAAATAATTAAATGGAAATGAAAACTTAAACATTTATTTTTTCTACTTTATAAAACAAAAATCAAGGAAATACATGCCAGAAATTTTATTTTCTTATAATTTTCCAATATTTAAATAGAATTCCTTATAAGTTTATGCGCCAAACAATCAAACTTTCGAAATTTTGATGATTAAGTTTTTTATAAGAGGTTAATACTTCTCAATTTTATATAATTTTTGACGTCAATACTTTTACCTTATTGATAATTTTTTCTTGTCCTACTGGAATTTAAAATGTTGATTTAACTTGCGTTTTACATATCTCCCAAAGTATTTCTGTTTCAACCCAATTCTTATAGCAAGAAGCAAATAAAGGTGATGAGAAATATTGAGTTCATGCAACATAGAAATATTTCTAACAAGGTAACAAGATGTTTAGAAAACATGTATACACCAACCTCTAATAATAACCTTTTTCTATTTTTAGTTAGATAAGAAAATTCGGTTAAGTCAGGCTTTACTTGGAATCAAGACTTACAAGGGAAAGAAAATAGTGAGAAAAACTGAGTAAAAATAATTAAATGTAAATGAAAACTTAAACATTTTGTTTGTCTACTTTACAAAACAAAAATTTAGGAAATAAATGCCAGAAATTTTATTTTCTTATAATTTTCAAATATTTAAATAGAATTTCTTATATGTTAATATGCCAAACAATCAAACTTTAGAAAATTTGATTATTAAGTTTTTTATAAGATGTTAATACTTCTCAATTTTATATAATTTTTGACTTCAATACTTTTACCTTATTGATAATTTATTCTTGTCCTACTGATATTTAACCTGTTGATTTAACATGTGTTTTATCTATCTCCAATTTAATTTTTGTTTCAATCCAATTCTTATAGTAAGAAGCAAATAAAGATGATGAGAAATGTTGAGTTCATGCACCATAGAAATATTTCTGGCAAGGTAACAAGATGTTTACAAATCATGTATACACCAACCACTAATCATCACCTTTTTCTATTGTTAGGTAGATAACAAAATTCGGTTAAATAAGGCTTTACTTGGAATTAAGACTTACAAGGGAAAGAAAATAGTGAGAAAAACTAAGTAAAAATAATTAAATGTAAATGAAAACTTAAACATTTTTTTTGTCTACTTTACAAAACAAAAAGTTAGGAAATAAATGCCAGAAATTTTATTTTCTTATAATTTTCAAATATTTAAATAGAATTTCTTATAAGTTAATATGCCAAACAATCAAACTTTAGAAATTTTGATTATTAAGTTTTTTATAATAGGTTAATACTTCTCAATTTTATATAATTTTTGACGTCAATGCTTTTACCTTATTGATAAGTTATTCTTGTTCTACTGGAGTTGAACATGTCGATATTAACTTGCGTTTTACCTATCTCCCAATGAATTTTTGTTTCAAACCAATTCTTATAGTAAGAAGAAAATAAAGATGATGGGAAATATTCAGTTCATGCACCATAGAAATATTTCTGGCAAGTTACCAAGATGTTTACAAATCATGTATACACCAACCACTAATCATCACCTTTTCCTATTGTTATTTAGATAACAAAATTCGGTTAAATAATTCTTTACGTGGAATCAAGACTTACAAAGGAATGAAAATAGTGAGAAAAACTGAGTAAAAATAATTAAATGTAAATGAAAACTTAAACATTTATTTTTTCTACTTTATAAAACAAAAATCTAGGAAGTAAATGCCAGAAATTTTATTTTCTTATAATTTTCCAATATTTAAATAGAATGTCTTATAAGTTTATACGCCAAACAATCAAACTTTCGAAATTTTGATGATTAAGTTTTTTATAAGAGCTTAATACTTCTCAATTTTATATAATTTTTGACGTCAATACTTTTACCTTATTGATAAGTTATTCTTGTTCTACTGGAGTTGAACATGTTGATATTAACTTGCGTTTTACCTATCTCCCAATGAATTTTTGTTTTAAACCAATTCTTATAGTAAGAAGAAAATAAAGATGATGGGAAATATTCAGTTCATGCACCATAGAAATATTTCTGGCAAGGTAACAAGATGTTTACAAATCATGTACACACAAACCTCTAATTATAACCTTTTTCTATTCTTAGTTAGATAACAAAATTCGGTTAAATAAGCCTTTACGTGGAATCAAGACTTACAAAGGAATGAAAATAGTGAGAAAAAGTGAGTAAAAATAATTAAATGGAAATGAAAACTTAAACATTTATTTTTTCTACTTTATAAAACAAAAATCAAGGAAATAAATGCCAGAAATTTTATTTTCTTATAATTTTCCAATATTTAAATAGAATTCCTTATAAGTTTATGCGCCAAACAATCAAACTTTCGAAATTTGGATGATTAAGTTTTTTATAAGAGGTTAATACTTCTCAATTTTATATAATTTTTGACGTCAATACTTTTACCTTATTGATAATTTTTTCTTGTCCTACTGGAATTTAACCTGTTGATTTAACTTGCGTGTTACATATCTCCCATAGTATTTCTGTTTCAACCCAATTCTTATAGCAAGAAGCAAATAAAGATGATGAGAAATATTGAGTTCATGCAACATAGAATATTTCTGACAAGGTAACAAGATGTTTAGAAAACATGTATACACCAACCTCTAATAATAACCTTTTTCTATTGTTAGTTAGATAACAAAATTCGGTTAAATAAGGCTTTACTTGGAATCAAGACTTACAAGGGAAAGAAAATAGTGAGAAAAATTGAGTAAAAATAATTAAATGTAAATGAAAACTTAAACATTTTTTTGTCTACTTTACAAAACAAAATGCTAGGAAATAAATGAGAGAAATTTTATTTTCTTATAATTTTTGAATATTTAAATAGAATTTCTTATAAGTTAATACGCCAAACAATCAAACTTTAGAAATTTTGATTATTAAGTTTTTTATAAGAGGTTAATACTTCTCAATTTTATATAATTTTTTACGTCAATACTTTTACCTTATTGATAATTTATTCTTGTCCTACTAGAATTTAACCTGTTGATTTAACATGTGTTTTACTTATCTCCCATTGATTTTTGTTTCAAACCAATTCTTATAGTAAGAAGCAAATAAAGATGATGAGAAATATTGAGTTCATGCACCATCGAAATATTTCTGGCAAGGTAACAAAATGTTTACAAATCATGTATACACCAACCACTAATCATCACCTTTTTCTATTGTTAGTTAGATAACAAAATTCGGTTAAATAAGGCTTTACTTGGAATTAAGACTTACAAGGGAAAGAAAATAGTGAGAAAAACTAAGTAAAAATAATTAAATGTAAATGAAAACTTAAACATTTTTTTTGTCTACTTTACAAAACAAAAAGTTAGGAAATAAATGCCAGAAATTTTATTTTCTTATAATTTTCAAATATTTAAATAGAATTTCTTATAAGTTAATATGCCAAACAATCAAACTTTAGAAATTTTGATTATTAAGTTTTTTATAATAGGTTAATACTTCTCAATTTTATATAATTTTTGACGTCAATGCTTTTACCTTATTGATAAGTTATTCTTGTTCTACTGGAGTTGAACATGTCGATATTAACTTGCGTTTTACCTATCTCCCAATGAATTTTTGTTTCAAACCAATTCTTATAGTAAGAAGAAAATAAAGATGATGGGAAATATTCAGTTCATGCACCATAGAAATATTTCTGGCAAGTTACCAAGATGTTTACAAATCATGTATACACCAACCACTAATCATCACCTTTTTCTATTGTTATTTAGATAACAAAATTCGGTTAAATAATTCTTTACGTGGAATCAAGACTTACAAAGGAATGAAAATAGTGAGAAAAACTGAGTAAAAATAATTAAATGTAAATGAAAACTTAAACATTTATTTTTTCTACTTTATAAAACAAAAATCTAGGAAGTAAATGCCAGAAATTTTATTTTCTTATAATTTTCCAATATTTAAATAGAATGTCTTATAAGTTTATACGCCAAACAATCAAACTTTCGAAATTTTGATGATTAAGTTTTTTATAAGAGCTTAATACTTCTCAATTTTATATAATTTTTGACGTCAATACTTTTACCTTATTGATAAGTTATTCTTGTTCTACTGGAGTTGAACATGTTGATATTAACTTGCGTTTTACCTATCTCCCAATGAATTTTTGTTTTAAACCAATTCTTATAGTAAGAAGAAAATAAAGATGATGGGAAATATTCAGTTCATGCACCATAGAAATATTTCTGGCAAGGTAACAAGATGTTTACAAATCATGTACACACAAACCTCTAATTATAACCTTTTTCTATTCTTAGTTAGATAACAAAATTCGGTTAAATAAGGCTTTACGTGGAATCAAGACTTACAAAGGAATAAAAATAGTGAGAAAAAGTGAGTAAAAATAATTAAATGGAAATGAAAACTTAAACATTTATTTTTTCTACTTTATAAAACAAAAATCTAGGAAGTAAATGCCAGAAATTTTATTTTCTTATAATTTTCCAATATTTAAATAGAATGTCTTATAAGTTTATACGCCAAACAATCAAACTTTCGAAATTTTGATGATTAAGTTTTTTATAAGAGCTTAATACTTCTCAATTTTATATAATTTTTGACGTCAATACTTTTACCTTATTGATAAGTTATTCTTGTTCTACTGGAGTTGAACATGTTGATATTAACTTGCGTTTTACCTATCTCCCAATGAATTTTTGTTTTAAACAATTCTTATAGTAAGAAGAAAATAAAGATGATGGGAAATATTCAGTTCATGCACCATAGAAATATTTCTGGCAAGGTAACAAGATGTTTACAAATCATGTACACACAAACCTCTAATTATAACCTTTTTCTATTCTTAGTTAGATAACAAAATTCGGTTAAATAAGGCTTTACGTGGAATCAAGACTTACAAAGGAATGAAAATAGTGAGAAAAAGTGAGTAAAAATAATTAAATGGAAATGAAAACTTAAACATTTATTTTTTCTACTTTATAAAACAAAAATCAAGGAAATAAATGCCAGAAATTTTATTTTCTTATAATTTTCCAATATTTAAATAGAATTCCTTATAAGTTTATGCGCCAAACAATCAAACTTTCGAAATTTGGATGATTAAGTTTTTTATAAGAGGTTAATACTTCTCAATTTTATATAATTTTTGACGTCAATACTTTTACCTTATTGATAATTTTTTCTTGTCCTACTGGAATTTAAAATGTTGATTTAACTTGCGTTTTACATATCTCCCAAAGTATTTCTGTTTCAACCCAATTCTTATAGCAAGAAGCAAATAAAGGTGATGAGAAATATTGAGTTCATGCAACATAGAAATATTTCTAACAAGGTAACAAGATGTTTAGAAAACATGTATACACCAACCTCTAATAATAACCTTTTTCTATTTTTAGTTAGATAAGAAAATTCGGTTAAGTCAAGCTTTACTTGGAATCAAGACTTACAAGGGAAAGAAAATAGTGAGAAAAACTGAGTAAAAATAATTAAATGTAAATGAAAACTTAAACATTTTGTTTGTCTACTTTACAAAACAAAAATTTAGGAAATAAATGCCAGAAATTTTATTTTCTTATAATTTTCAAATATTTAAATAGAATTTCTTATATGTTAATATGCCAAACAATCAAACTTTAGAAAATTTGATTATTAAGTTTTTTATAAGATGTTAATACTTCTCAATTTTATATAATTTTTGACGTCAATACTTTTACCTTATTGATAATTTATTCTTGTCCTACTGATATTTAACCTGTTGATTTAACATGTGTTTTATCTATCTCCAATTTAATTTTTGTTTCAATCCAATTCTTATAGTAAGAAGCAAATAAAGATGATGAGAAATGTTGAGTTCATGCACCATAGAAATATTTCTGGCAAGGTAACAAGATGTTTACAAATCATGTATACACCAACCACTAATCATCACCTTTTTCTATTGTTAGGTAGATAACAAAATTCGGTTAAATAAGGCTTTAGTTGGAATCAAGACTTACAAGGGAAAGAAAATAGTGAGAAAAACTGAGTCAAAATAATTAAATGTAAATGAAAACTTAAACATTTTTTTGTCTACTTTAAAAAATAAAAAGCTAGGAAATAAATGCCAGAAATTTTATTTTCTTATAATTTTCAAATATTTAAATAGAATTTCTTATAAGTTAATACGCCAAAAAATCAAACTTTAGAAATTTTGATTATTAAGTTTTTTATAAGAGGTTAATACTTCTCAATTTTATATAATTTTTGACGTCAATACTTTTACCTTATTGATAATTTATTCTTGTCCTACTAGTTTTTAACTTGTTGATTTAACATGTGTTTTACTTATCTCCAATTGATTTTTGTTTCAAACCAATTCTTATAGTAAGAAGCAAATAAAGATGATGAGAAATACTGAGTTCATGCACCATCAAAATATTTCTGGCAAGGTAACAAGATGTTTACAAATCATGTAGACACCAACCACTAATCATCACCTTTTTCTATTGTTAGTTAGATAACAAAATTCGGTTAAATAAGGCTTTACTTGGAATTAAGACTTACAAGGGAAAGAAAATAGTGAGAAAAACTAAGTAAAAATAATTAAATGTAAATGAAAACTTAAACATTTTTTTTGTCTACTTTACAAAACAAAAAGTTAGGAAATAAATGCCAGAAATTTTATTTTCTTATAATTTTCAAATATTTAAATAGAATTTCTTATAAGTTAATATGCCAAACAATCAAACTTTAGAAATTTTGATTATTAAGTTTTTTATAATAGGTTAATACTTCTCAATTTTATATAATTTTTGACGTCAATGCTTTTACCTTATTGATAAGTTATTCTTGTTCTACTGGAGTTGAACATGTCGATATTAACTTGCGTTTTACCTATCTCCCAATGAATTTTTGTTTCAAACCAATTCTTATAGTAAGAAGAAAATAAAGATGATGGGAAATATTCAGTTCATGCACCATAGAAATATTTCTGGCAAGTTACCAAGATGTTTACAAATCATGTATACACCAACCACTAATCATCACCTTTTCCTATTGTTATTTAGATAACAAAATTCGGTTAAATAATTCTTTACGTGGAATCAAGACTTACAAAGGAATGAAAATAGTGAGAAAAACTGAGTAAAAATAATTAAATGTAAATGAAAACTTAAACATTTATTTTTTCTACTTTATAAAACAAAAATCTAGGAAGTAAATGCCAGAAATTTTATTTTCTTATAATTTTCCAATATTTAAATAGAATGTCTTATAAGTTTATACGCCAAACAATCAAACTTTCGAAATTTTGATGATTAAGTTTTTTATAAGAGCTTAATACTTCTCAATTTTATATAATTTTTGACGTCAATACTTTTACCTTATTGATAAGTTATTCTTGTTCTACTGGAGTTGAACATGTTGATATTAACTTGCGTTTTACCTATCTCCCAATGAATTTTTGTTTTAAACCAATTCTTATAGTAAGAAGAAAATAAAGATGATGGGAAATATTCAGTTCATGCACCATAGAAATATTTCTGGCAAGGTAACAAGATGTTTACAAATCATGGACACACAAACCTCTAATTATAACCTTTTTCTATTCTTAGTTAGATAACAAAATTCGGTTAAATAAGGCTTTACGTGGAATCAAGACTTACAAAGGAATGAAAATAGTGAGAAAAAGTGAGTAAAAATAATTAAATGGAAATGAAAACTTAAACATTTATTTTTTCTAATTTATAAAACAAAAATCAAGGAAATAAATGCCAGAAATTTTATTTTCTTATAATTTTCCAATATTTAAATAGAATTCCTTATAAGTTTATGCGCCAAACAATCAAACTTTCGAAATTTGGATGATTAAGTTTTTTATAAGAGGTTAATACTTCTCAATTTTATATAATTTTTGACGTCAATACTTTTACCTTATTGATAATTTTTTCTTGTCCTACTGGAATTTAACCTGTTGATTTAACTTGCGTTTTACATATCTCCCATAGTATTTCTGTTTCAACCCAATTCTTATAGCAAGAAGCAAATAAAGATGATGAGAAATATTGAGTTCATGCAACATAGAATATTTCTGACAAGGTAACAAGATGTATAGAAAACATGTATACACCAACCTCTAATAATAACCTTTTTCTATTGTTAGTTAGATAACAAAATTCGGTTAAATAAGGCTTTACTTGGAATCAAGACTTACAAGGGAAAGAAAATAGTGAGAAAAATTGAGTAAAAATAATTAAATGTAAATGAAAACTTAAACATTTTTTTGTCTACTTTACAAAACAAAATGCTAGGAAATAAATGAGAGAAATTTTATTTTCTTATAATTTTTGAATATTTAAATAGAATTTCTTATAAGTTAATACGCCAAACAATCAAACTTTAGAAATTTTGATTATTAAGTTTTTTATAAGAGGTTAATACTTCTCAATTTTATATAATTTTTTACGTCAATACTTTTACCTTATTGATAATTTATTCTTGTCCTACTAGAATTTAACCTGTTGATTTAACATGTGTTTTACTTATCTCCCATTGATTTTTGTTTCAAACCAATTCTTATAGTAAGAAGCAAATAAAGATGATGAGAAATACTGAGTTCATGCACCATCAAAATATTTCTGGCAATGTAACAAAATGTTTACAAATCATGTATACACCAACCACTAATCATCACCTTTTTCTATTGTTAGTTAGATAACAAAATTCGGTTAAATAAGGCTTTACTTGGAATTAAGACTTACAAGGGAAAGAAAATAGTGAGAAAAACTAAGTAAAAATAATTAAATGTAAATGAAAACTTAAACATTTTTTTTTGTCTACTTTACAAAACAAAAAGTTAGGAAATAAATGCCAGAAATTTTATTTTCTTATAATTTTCAAATATTTAAATAGAATTTCTTATAAGTTAATATGCCAAACAATCAAACTTTAGAAATTTTGATTATTAAGTTTTTTATAATAGGTTAATACTTCTCAATTTTATATAATTTTTGACGTCAATGCTTTTACCTTATTGATAAGTTATTCTTGTTCTACTGGAGTTGAACATGTCGATATTAACTTGCGTTTTACCTATCTCCCAATGAATTTTTGTTTCAAACCAATTCTTATAGTAAGAAGAAAATAAAGATGATGGGAAATATTCAGTTCATGCACCATAGAAATATTTCTGGCAAGTTACCAAGATGTTTACAAATCATGTATACACCAACCACTAATCATCACCTTTTTCTATTGTTATTTAGATAACAAAATTCGGTTAAATAATTCTTTACGTGGAATCAAGACTTACAAAGGAATGAAAATAGTGAGAAAAACTGAGTAAAAATAATTAAATGTAAATGAAAACTTAAACATTTATTTTTTCTACTTTATAAAACAAAAATCTAGGAAGTAAATGCCAGAAATTTTATTTTCTTATAATTTTCCAATATTTAAATAGAATGTCTTATAAGTTTATACGCCAAACAATCAAACTTTCGAAATTTTGATGATTAAGTTTTTTATAAGAGCTTAATACTTCTCAATTTTATATAATTTTTGACGTCAATACTTTTACCTTATTGATAAGTTATTCTTGTTCTACTGGAGTTGAACATGTTGATATTAACTTGCGTTTTACCTATCTCCCAATGAATTTTTGTTTTAAACCAATTCTTATAGTAAGAAGAAAATAAAGATGATGGGAAATATTCAGTTCATGCACCATAGAAATATTTCTGGCAAGGTAACAAGATGTTTACAAATCATGTACACACAAACCTCTAATTATAACCTTTTTCTATTCTTAGTTAGATAACAAAATTCGGTTAAATAAGGCTTTACGTGGAATCAAGACTTACAAAGGAATAAAAATAGTGAGAAAAAGTGAGTAAAAATAATTAAATGGAAATGAAAACTTAAACATTTATTTTTTCTACTTTATAAAACAAAAATCAAGGAAATAAATGCCAGAAATTTTATTTTCTTATAATTTTCCAATATTTAAATAGAATTCCTTATAAGTTTATGCGCCAAACAATCAAACTTTCGAAATTTGGATGATTAAGTTTTTTATAAGAGGTTAATACTTCTCAATTTTATATAATTTTTGACGTCAATACTTTTACCTTATTGATAATTTTTTCTTGTCCTACTGGAATTTAACCTGTTGATTTAACTTGCGTTTTACATATCTCCCATAGTATTTCTGTTTCAACCCAATTCTTATAGCAAGAAGCAAATAAAGATGATGAGAAATATTGAGTTCATGCAACATAGAATATTTCTGACAAGGTAACAAGATGTATAGAAAATATGTATACACCAACCTCTAATAATAACCTTTTTCTATTGTTAGTTAGATAACAAAATTCGGTTAAATAAGGCTTTACTTGGAATCAAGACTTACAAAGGAAAGAAAATAGTGAGAAAAATTGAGTAAAAATAATTAAATGTAAATGAAAACTTAAACATTTTTTTGTCTACTTTACAAAACAAAATGCTAGGAAATAAATGAGAGAAATTTTATTTTCTTATAATTTTTGAATATTTAAATAGAATTTCTTATAAGTTAATACGCCAAACAATCAAACTTTAGAAATTTTGATTATTAAGTTTTTTATAAGAGGTTAATACTTCTCAATTTTATATAATTTTTTACGTCAATACTTTTACCTTATTGATAATTTATTCTTGTCCTACTAGAATTTAACCTGTTGATTTAACATGTGTTTTACTTATCTCCCATTGATTTTTGTTTCAAACCAATTCTTATAGTAAGAAGCAAATAAAGATGATGAGAAATATTGAGTTCATGCACCATCGAAATATTTCTGGCAATGTAACAAAATGTTTACAAATCATGTATACACCAACCACTAATCATCACCTTTTTCTATTGTTAGTTAGATAACAAAATTCGGTTAAATAAGGCTTTACTTGGAATTAAGACTTACAAGGGAAAGAAAATAGTGAGAAAAACTAAGTAAAAATAATTAAATGTAAATGAAAACTTAAACATTTTTTTTGTCTACTTTACAAAACAAAAAGTTAGGAAATAAATGCCAGAAATTTTATTTTCTTATAATTTTCAAATATTTAAATAGAATTTCTTATAAGTTAATATGCCAAACAATCAAACTTTAGAAATTTTGATTATTAAGTTTTTTATAATAGGTTAATACTTCTCAATTTTATATAATTTTTGACGTCAATGCTTTTACCTTATTGATAAGTTATTCTTGTTCTACTGGAGTTGAACATGTCGATATTAACTTGCGTTTTACCTATCTCCCAATGAATTTTTGTTTCAAACCAATTCTTATAGTAAGAAGAAAATAAAGATGATGGGAAATATTCAGTTCATGCACCATAGAAATATTTCTGGCAAGTTACCAAGATGTTTACAAATCATGTATACACCAACCACTAATCATCACCTTTTTCTATTGTTATTTAGATAACAAAATTCGGTTAAATAATTCTTTACGTGGAATCAAGACTTACAAAGGAATGAAAATAGTGAGAAAAACTGAGTAAAAATAATTAAATGTAAATGAAAACTTAAACATTTATTTTTTCTACTTTATAAAACAAAAATCTAGGAAGTAAATGCCAGAAATTTTATTTTCTTATAATTTTCCAATATTTAAATAGAATGTCTTATAAGTTTATACGCCAAACAATCAAACTTTCGAAATTTTGATGATTAAGTTTTTTATAAGAGCTTAATACTTCTCAATTTTATATAATTTTTGACGTCAATACTTTTACCTTATTGATAAGTTATTCTTGTTCTACTGGAGTTGAACATGTTGATATTAACTTGCGTTTTACCTATCTCCCAATGAATTTTTGTTTTAAACCAATTCTTATAGTAAGAAGAAAATAAAGATGATGGGAAATATTCAGTTCATGCACCATAGAAATATTTCTGGCAAGGTAACAAGATGTTTACAAATCATGTACACACAAACCTCTAATTATAACCTTTTTCTATTCTTAGTTAGATAACAAAATTCGGTTAAATAAGGCTTTACGTGGAATCAAGACTTACAAAGGAATAAAAATAGTGAGAAAAAGTGAGTAAAAATAATTAAATGGAAATGAAAACTTAAACATTTATTTTTTCTACTTTATAAAACAAAAATCAAGGAAATAAATGCCAGAAATTTTATTTTCTTATAATTTTCCAATATTTAAATAGAATTCCTTATAAGTTTATGCGCCAAACAATCAAACTTTCGAAATTTGGATGATTAAGTTTTTTATAAGAGGTTAATACTTCTCAATTTTATATAATTTTTGACGTCAATACTTTTACCTTATTGATAATTTTTTCTTGTCCTACTGGAATTTAACCTGTTGATTTAACTTGCGTTTTACATATCTCCCATAGTATTTCTGTTTCAACCCAATTCTTATAGCAAGAAGCAAATAAAGATGATGAGAAATATTGAGTTCATGCAACATAGAATATTTCTGACAAGGTAACAAGATGTATAGAAAACATGTATACACCAACCTCTAATAATAACCTTTTTCTATTGTTAGTTAGATAACAAAATTCGGTTAAATAAGGCTTTACTTGGAATCAAGACTTACAAGGGAAAGAAAATAGTGAGAAAAATTGAGTAAAAATAATTAAATGTAAATGAAAACTTAAACATTTTTTTGTCTACTTTACAAAACAAAATGCTAGGAAATAAATGAGAGAAATTTTATTTTCTTATAATTTTTGAATATTTAAATAGAATTTCTTATAAGTTAATACGCCAAACAATCAAACTTTAGAAATTTTGATTATTAAGTTTTTTATAAGAGGTTAATACTTCTCAATTTTATATAATTTTTTACGTCAATACTTTTACCTTATTGATAATTTATTCTTGTCCTACTAGAATTTAACCTGTTGATTTAACATGTGTTTTACTTATCTCCCATTGATTTTTGTTTCAAACCAATTCTTATAGTAAGAAGCAAATAAAGATGATGAGAAATATTGAGTTCATGCACCATCGAAATATTTCTGGCAATGTAACAAAATGTTTACAAATCATGTATACACCAACCACTAATCATCACCTTTTTCTATTGTTAGTTAGATAACAAAATTCGGTTAAATAAGGCTTTACTTGGAATTAAGACTTACAAGGGAAAGAAAATAGTGAGAAAAACTAAGTAAAAATAATTAAATGTAAATGAAAACTTAAACATTTTTTTTGTCTACTTTACAAAACAAAAAGTTAGGAAATAAATGCCAGAAATTTTATTTTCTTATAATTTTCAAATATTTAAATAGAATTTCTTATAAGTTAATATGCCAAACAATCAAACTTTAGAAATTTTGATTATTAAGTTTTTTATAATAGGTTAATACTTCTCAATTTTATATAATTTTTGACGTCAATGCTTTTACCTTATTGATAAGTTATTCTTGTTCTACTGGAGTTGAACATGTCGATATTAACTTGCGTTTTACCTATCTCCCAATGAATTTTTGTTTCAAACCAATTCTTATAGTAAGAAGAAAATAAAGATGATGGGAAATATTCAGTTCATGCACCATAGAAATATTTCTGGCAAGTTACCAAGATGTTTACAAATCATGTATACACCAACCACTAATCATCACCTTTTTCTATTGTTATTTAGATAACAAAATTCGGTTAAATAATTCTTTACGTGGAATCAAGACTTACAAAGGAATGAAAATAGTGAGAAAAACTGAGTAAAAATAATTAAATGTAAATGAAAACTTAAACATTTATTTTTTCTACTTTATAAAACAAAAATCTAGGAAGTAAATGCCAGAAATTTTATTTTCTTATAATTTTCCAATATTTAAATAGAATGTCTTATAAGTTTATACGCCAAACAATCAAACTTTCGAAATTTTGATGATTAAGTTTTTTATAAGAGCTTAATACTTCTCAATTTTATATAATTTTTGACGTCAATACTTTTACCTTATTGATAAGTTATTCTTGTTCTACTGGAGTTGAACATGTTGATATTAACTTGCGTTTTACCTATCTCCCAATGAATTTTTGTTTTAAACCAATTCTTATAGTAAGAAGAAAATAAAGATGATGGGAAATATTCAGTTCATGCACCATAGAAATATTTCTGGCAAGGTAACAAGATGTTTACAAATCATGTACACACAAACCTCTAATTATAACCTTTTTCTATTCTTAGTTAGATAACAAAATTCGGTTAAATAAGGCTTTACGTGGAATCAAGACTTACAAAGGAATAAAAATAGTGAGAAAAAGTGAGTAAAAATAATTAAATGGAAATGAAAACTTAAACATTTATTTTTTCTACTTTATAAAACAAAAATCAAGGAAATAAATGCCAGAAATTTTATTTTCTTATAATTTTCCAATATTTAAATAGAATTCCTTATAAGTTTATGCGCCAAACAATCAAACTTTCGAAATTTGGATGATTAAGTTTTTTATAAGAGGTTAATACTTCTCAATTTTATATAATTTTTGACGTCAATACTTTTACCTTATTGATAATTTTTTCTTGTCCTACTGGAATTTAACCTGTTGATTTAACTTGCGTTTTACATATCTCCCATAGTATTTCTGTTTCAACCCAATTCTTATAGCAAGAAGCAAATAAAGATGATGAGAAATATTGAGTTCATGCAACATAGAATATTTCTGACAAGGTAACAAGATGTATAGAAAACATGTATACACCAACCTCTAATAATAACCTTTTTCTATTGTTAGTTAGATAACAAAATTCGGTTAAATAAGGCTTTACTTGGAATCAAGACTTACAAGGGAAAGAAAATAGTGAGAAAAATTGAGTAAAAATAATTAAATGTAAATGAAAACTTAAACATTTTTTTGTCTACTTTACAAAACAAAATGCTAGGAAATAAATGAGAGAAATTTTATTTTCTTATAATTTTTGAATATTTAAATAGAATTTCTTATAAGTTAATACGCCAAACAATCAAACTTTAGAAATTTTGATTATTAAGTTTTTTATAAGAGGTTAATACTTCTCAATTTTATATAATTTTTTACGTCAATACTTTTACCTTATTGATAATTTATTCTTGTCCTACTAGAATTTAACCTGTTGATTTAACATGTGTTTTACTTATCTCCCATTGATTTTTGTTTCAAACCAATTCTTATAGTAAGAAGCAAATAAAGATGATGAGAAATATTGAGTTCATGCACCATCGAAATATTTCTGGCAATGTAACAAAATGTTTACAAATCATGTATACACCAACCACTAATCATCACCTTTTTCTATTGTTAGTTAGATAACAAAATTCGGTTAAATAAGGCTTTACTTGGAATTAAGACTTACAAGGGAAAGAAAATAGTGAGAAAAACTAAGTAAAAATAATTAAATGTAAATGAAAACTTAAACATTTTTTTTGTCTACTTTACAAAACAAAAAGTTAGGAAATAAATGCCAGAAATTTTATTTTCTTATAATTTTCAAATATTTAAATAGAATTTCTTATAAGTTAATATGCCAAACAATCAAACTTTAGAAATTTTGATTATTAAGTTTTTTATAATAGGTTAATACTTCTCAATTTTATATAATTTTTGACGTCAATGCTTTTACCTTATTGATAAGTTATTCTTGTTCTACTGGAGTTGAACATGTCGATATTAACTTGCGTTTTACCTATCTCCCAATGAATTTTTGTTTCAAACCAATTCTTATAGTAAGAAGAAAATAAAGATGATGGGAAATATTCAGTTCATGCACCATAGAAATATTTCTGGCAAGTTACCAAGATGTTTACAAATCATGTATACACCAACCACTAATCATCACCTTTTTCTATTGTTATTTAGATAACAAAATTCGGTTAAATAATTCTTTACGTGGAATCAAGACTTACAAAGGAATGAAAATAGTGAGAAAAACTGAGTAAAAATAATTAAATGTAAATGAAAACTTAAACATTTATTTTTTCTACTTTATAAAACAAAAATCTAGGAAGTAAATGCCAGAAATTTTATTTTCTTATAATTTTCCAATATTTAAATAGAATGTCTTATAAGTTTATACGCCAAACAATCAAACTTTCGAAATTTTGATGATTAAGTTTTTTATAAGAGCTTAATACTTCTCAATTTTATATAATTTTTGACGTCAATACTTTTACCTTATTGATAAGTTATTCTTGTTCTACTGGAGTTGAACATGTTGATATTAACTTGCGTTTTACCTATCTCCCAATGAATTTTTGTTTTAAACCAATTCTTATAGTAAGAAGAAAATAAAGATGATGGGAAATATTCAGTTCATGCACCATAGAAATATTTCTGGCAAGGTAACAAGATGTTTACAAATCATGTACACACAAACCTCTAATTATAACCTTTTTCTATTCTTAGTTAGATAACAAAATTCGGTTAAATAAGGCTTTACGTGGAATCAAGACTTACAAAGGAATAAAAATAGTGAGAAAAAGTGAGTAAAAATAATTAAATGGAAATGAAAACTTAAACATTTATTTTTTCTACTTTATAAAACAAAAATCAAGGAAATAAATGCCAGAAATTTTATTTTCTTATAATTTTCCAATATTTAAATAGAATTCCTTATAAGTTTATGCGCCAAACAATCAAACTTTCGAAATTTGGATGATTAAGTTTTTTATAAGAGGTTAATACTTCTCAATTTTATATAATTTTTGACGTCAATACTTTTACCTTATTGATAATTTTTTCTTGTCCTACTGGAATTTAACCTGTTGATTTAACTTGCGTTTTACATATCTCCCATAGTATTTCTGTTTCAACCCAATTCTTATAGCAAGAAGCAAATAAAGATGATGAGAAATATTGAGTTCATGCAACATAGAATATTTCTGACAAGGTAACAAGATGTATAGAAAACATGTATACACCAACCTCTAATAATAACCTTTTTCTATTGTTAGTTAGATAACAAAATTCGGTTAAATAAGGCTTTACTTGGAATCAAGACTTACAAGGGAAAGAAAATAGTGAGAAAAATTGAGTAAAAATAATTAAATGTAAATGAAAACTTAAACATTTTTTTGTCTACTTTACAAAACAAAATGCTAGGAAATAAATGAGAGAAATTTTATTTTCTTATAATTTTTGAATATTTAAATAGAATTTCTTATAAGTTAATACGCCAAACAATCAAACTTTAGAAATTTTGATTATTAAGTTTTTTATAAGAGGTTAATACTTCTCAATTTTATATAATTTTTTACGTCAATACTTTTACCTTATTGATAATTTATTCTTGTCCTACTAGAATTTAACCTGTTGATTTAACATGTGTTTTACTTATCTCCCATTGATTTTTGTTTCAAACCAATTCTTATAGTAAGAAGCAAATAAAGATGATGAGAAATATTGAGTTCATGCACCATCGAAATATTTCTGGCAATGTAACAAAATGTTTACAAATCATGTATACACCAACCACTAATCATCACCTTTTTCTATTGTTAGTTAGATAACAAAATTCGGTTAAATAAGGCTTTACTTGGAATTAAGACTTACAAGGGAAAGAAAATAGTGAGAAAAACTAAGTAAAAATAATTAAATGTAAATGAAAACTTAAACATTTTTTTTGTCTACTTTACAAAACAAAAAGTTAGGAAATAAATGCCAGAAATTTTATTTTCTTATAATTTTCAAATATTTAAATAGAATTTCTTATAAGTTAATATGCCAAACAATCAAACTTTAGAAATTTTGATTATTAAGTTTTTTATAATAGGTTAATACTTCTCAATTTTATATAATTTTTGACGTCAATGCTTTTACCTTATTGATAAGTTATTCTTGTTCTACTGGAGTTGAACATGTCGATATTAACTTGCGTTTTACCTATCTCCCAATGAATTTTTGTTTCAAACCAATTCTTATAGTAAGAAGAAAATAAAGATGATGGGAAATATTCAGTTCATGCACCATAGAAATATTTCTGGCAAGTTACCAAGATGTTTACAAATCATGTATACACCAACCACTAATCATCACCTTTTTCTATTGTTATTTAGATAACAAAATTCGGTTAAATAATTCTTTACGTGGAATCAAGACTTACAAAGGAATGAAAATAGTGAGAAAAACTGAGTAAAAATAATTAAATGTAAATGAAAACTTAAACATTTATTTTTTCTACTTTATAAAACAAAAATCTAGGAAGTAAATGCCAGAAATTTTATTTTCTTATAATTTTCCAATATTTAAATAGAATGTCTTATAAGTTTATACGCCAAACAATCAAACTTTCGAAATTTTGATGATTAAGTTTTTTATAAGAGCTTAATACTTCTCAATTTTATATAATTTTTGACGTCAATACTTTTACCTTATTGATAAGTTATTCTTGTTCTACTGGAGTTGAACATGTTGATATTAACTTGCGTTTTACCTATCTCCCAATGAATTTTTGTTTTAAACCAATTCTTATAGTAAGAAGAAAATAAAGATGATGGGAAATATTCAGTTCATGCACCATAGAAATATTTCTGGCAAGGTAACAAGATGTTTACAAATCATGTACACACAAACCTCTAATTATAACCTTTTTCTATTCTTAGTTAGATAACAAAATTCGGTTAAATAAGGCTTTACGTGGAATCAAGACTTACAAAGGAATAAAAATAGTGAGAAAAAGTGAGTAAAAATAATTAAATGGAAATGAAAACTTAAACATTTATTTTTTCTACTTTATAAAACAAAAATCAAGGAAATAAATGCCAGAAATTTTATTTTCTTATAATTTTCCAATATTTAAATAGAATTCCTTATAAGTTTATGCGCCAAACAATCAAACTTTCGAAATTTTGATGATTAAGTTTTTTATAAGAGGTTAATACTTCTCAATTTTATATAATTTTTGACGTCAATACTTTTACCTTATTGATAATTTTTTCTTATCCTACTGGAATTTAACCTGTTGATTTAACTTGCGTTTTACATATCTCCCATAGTATTTCTGTTTCAACCCAATTCTTATAGCAAGAAGCAAATAAAGATGATGAGAAATATTGAGTTCATGCAACATAGAATATTTCTGACAAGGTAACAAGATGTTTAGAAAACATGTATACACAAACCTCTATTAATAACCTTTTTCTATTGTAAGTTAGATAACAAAATTCGGTTAAATAAGGCTTTACTTCGAATCAAGACTTACAAGGGAAAGAAAATAGTGAGAAAAATTGAGTAAAAATAATTAAATGTAAATGAAAACTTAAACATTTTTTTGTCTACTTTACAAAACAAAATGCTAGGAAATAAATGAGAGAAATTTTATTTTCTTATAATTTTTGAATATTTAAATAGAATTTCTTATAAGTTAATACGCCAAACAATCAAACTTTAGAAATTTTGATTATTAAGTTTTTTATAAGAGGTTAATACTTCTCAATTTTATATAATTTTTGACGTCAATACTTTTACCTTATTGATAATTTATTCTTGTCCTACTAGAATTTAACCTGTTGATTTAACATGTGTTTTACTTATCTCCCATTGATTTTTGTTTCAAACCAATTCTTATAGTAAGAAGAAAATAAAGATGATGAGAAATATTGAGTTCATGCACCATCGAAATATTTCTGGCAAGGTAACAAAATGTTTACAAATCATGTATACACCAACCACTAATCATCACCTTTTTCTATTGTTAGTTAGATAACAAAATTCGGTTAAATAAGGCTTTACTTGGAATCAAGACTTACAACGGAAAGAAAATAGTGAGAAAAACTAAGTAAAAATAATTAAATGTAAATGAAAACTTAAACATTTTTTTTGTCTACTTTACAAAACAAAAAGTTAGAAAATAAATGCCAGAAATTTTATTTTCTTATAATTTTCAAATATTTAAATAGAATTTCTTATAAGTTAATATGACAAACAATCAAACTTTTGAAATTTTGATTATTAAGTTTTTTATAAGAGGTTAACACTTCTCAATTTTATATAATTTTTGACGTCAATACTTTTACCTTATTGATAAGTTATTCTTGTTCTACTGGAGTTGAACATGTCGATATTAACTTGCGTTTTACCTATCTCCCAATGAATTTTTGTTTCAAACCAATTCTTATAGTAAGAAGAAAATAAAGATGATGGGATATATTCAGTTCATGCACCATAGAAATATTTCTGGCAAGGTACCAAGATGTTTACAAATCATGTATACACCAACCACTAATCATCACCTTTTTCTATTGTTATTTAGATAACAAAATTCGGTTAAATAATTCTTTACGTGGAATCAAGACTTACAAAGGAATGAAAATAGTGAAAAAAACTGAGTAAAAATAATTAAATGTAAATGAAAACTTAAACATTTATTTTTTCTACTTTATAAAACAAAAATCAAGGAAGTAAATGCCAGAAATTTTATTTTCTTATAATTTTCCAATATTTAAATAGAATGTCTTATAAGTTTATACGCCAAACAATCAAACTTTCGAAATTTTGATGATTAAGTTTTTTATAAGAGGTTAATACTTCTCAATTTTATATAATTTTTGACGTCAATACTTTTACCTTATTTATAATTTTTTCTTGTCCTACTGGAATTTAACCTGTTGATTTAACTTGCGTTTTACATATCTCCCATAGTATTTCTGTTTCAACCCAATTCTTACAGCAAGAAGCAAATAAAGATGATGAGAAATATTGAATTCATGCACCATAGAAATATTTCTAACAAGTTAACAAGATGTTTAGAAAACATGTATACACCAACCTCTAATAATAACCTTTTTCTATTGTTAGTTGGATAAGAAAATTCGGTTAAGTCAGGCTTTACTTGGAATCAAGACTTACAAGGGAAAGAAAATAGTGAGAAAAACTGAGTAAAAATAATTAAATGTAAATGAAAACTTAAACATTTATTTTTTCTACTTTATAAAACAAAAATCAAGGAAGTAAATGCCAGAAATTTTATTTTCTTATAATTTTCCAATATTTAAATAGAATGTCTTATAAGTTTATACGCCAAACAATCAAACTTTCGAAATTTTGATGATTAAGTTTTTTATAAGAGCTTAATACTTCTCAATTTTATATAATTTTTGACGTCAATACTTTTACCTTATTGATAAGTTATTCTTGTTCTACTGGAGTTGAACATGTTGATATTAACTTGCGTTTTACCTATCTCCCAATGAATTTTTGTTTTAAACCAATTCTTATAGTAAGAAGAAAATAAAGATGATAGGAAATATTCAGTTCATGCACCATAGAAATATTTCTGGCAAGGTAACAAGATGTTTGCAAATCATGTACACACAAACCTCTAATTATAACCTTTTTCTATTCTTAGTTAGATAACAAAATTCGGTTAAATAAGGCTTTACGTGGAATCAAGACTTACAAAGGAATGAAAATAGTGAGAAAAAGTGAGTAAAAATAATTAAATGGAAATGAAAACTTAAACATTTATTTTTTCTACTTTATAAAACAAAAATCAAGGAAATAAATGCCAGAAATTTTATTTTCTTATAATTTTCCAATATTTAAATAGAATTCCTTATAAGTTTATGCGCCAAACAATCAAACTTTCGAAATTTGGATGATTAAGTTTTTTATAAGAGGTTAATACTTCTCAATTTTATATAATTTTTGACGTCAATACTTTTATCTTATTGATAATTTTTTCTTGTCCTACTGGAATTTAACCTGTTGATTTAACTTGCGTTTTACATATCTCCCATAGTATTTCTGTTTCAACCCAATTCTTATAGCAAGAAGCAAATAAAGATGATGAGAAATATTGAGTTCATGCAACATAGAATATTTCTGACAAGGTAACAAGATGTTTAGAAAACATGTATACACCATCCTCTAATAATAACCTTTTTCTATTGTTAGTTAGATAACAAAATTCGGTTAAATAAGGCTTTACTTGGAATCAAGACTTACAAGGGAAAGAAAATAGTGAGAAAAATTGAGTAAAAATAATTAAATGTAAATGAAAACTTAAACATTTTTTTGTCTACTTTACAAAACAAAATGCTAGGAAATAAATGAGAGAAATTTTATTTTCTTATAATTTTTGAATATTTAAATAGAATTTCTTATAAGTTAATACGCCAAACAATCAAACTTTAGAAATTTTGATTATTAAGTTTTTTATAAGAGGTTAATACTTCTCAATTTTATATAATTTTTGACGTCAATACTTTTACCTTATTGATAATTTATTCTTGTCCTACTAGAATTTAACCTGTTGATTTAACATGTGTTTTACTTATCTCCCATTGATTTTTGTTTCAAACCAATTCTTATAGTAAGAAGCAAATAAAGATGATGCGAAATATTGAGTTCATGCACCATCGAAATATTTCTGGCAAGGTAACAAAATGTTTACAAATCATGTATACACCAACCACTAATCATCACCTTTTTCTATTGTTAGTTAGATAACAAAATTCGGTTAAATAAGGCTTTACTTGGAATCAAGACTTACAACGGAAAGAAAATAGTGAGAAAAACTAAGTAAAAATAATTAAATGTAAATGAAAACTTAAACATTTTTTTTGTCTACTTTACAAAACAAAAAGTTCGAAAATAAATGCCAGAAATTTTATTTTCTTATAATTTTCAAATATTTAAATAGAATTTCTTATAAGTTAATATGACAAACAATCAAACTTTAGAAATTTTGATTATTAAGTTTTTTATAAGAGGTTAACACTTCTCAATTTTATATAATTTTTGACGTCAATACTTTTACCTTATTGATAAGTTATTCTTGTTCTACTGGAGTTGAACATGTCGATATTAACTTGCGTTTTACCTATCTCCCAATGAATTTTTGTTTCAAACCAATTCTTATAGTAAGAAGAAAATAAAGATGATGGGATATATTCAGTTCATGCACCATAGAAATATTTCTGGCAAGGTACCAAGATGTTTACAAATCATGTATACACCAACCACTAATCATCACCTTTTTCTATTGTTATTTAGATAACAAAATTCGGTTAAATAATTCTTTACGTGGAATCAAGACTTACAAAGGAATGAAAATAGTGAGAAAAACTGAGTAAAAATAATTAAATGAAAATGAAAACTTAAACATTTATTTCTTCTACTTTATAAAACAAAAATCAAGGAAGTAAATGCCAGAAATTTTATTTTCTTATAATTTTCCAATATTTAAATAGAATGTCTTATAAGTTTATACGCCAAACAATCAAACTTTCTAAATTTTGATGATTAAGTTTTTTATAAGAGGTTAATACTTCTCAATTTTATATAATTTTTGACGTCAATACTTTTACCTTATTGATAATTTTTTCTTGTCCTACTGGAATTTAACCTGTTGATTTAACTTGCGTTTTACATATCTCCCATAGTATTTCTGTTTCAACCCAATTCTTACAGCAAGAAGCAAATAAAGATGATGAGAAATATTGAGTTCATGCACCATAGAAATATTTCTAACAAGTTAACAAGATGTTTAGAAAACATGTACACACCAACCTCTAATAATAACCTTTTTCTATTGTTAGTTGGATAAGAAAATTCGGTTAAGTCAGGCTTTACTTGGAATCAAGACTTACAAGGGAATGAAAATAGTGAGAAAAACTGAGTAAAAATAATTAAATGTAAATGAAAACTTAAACATTTATTTTTTCTACTTTATAAAACAAAAATCAAGGAAGTAAATGCCAGAAATTTTATTTTCATATAATTTTCGAATATTTAAATAGAATTTCTTATAAGTTAATATGCCAAACAATCAAACTTTAGAAATTTTGATTATTAAGTTTTTTATAAGAGGTTAATACTTCTCAATTTTATATAATTTTTGACGTAAATACTTTTACCTTATTGATAAGTTATTCTTGTTTTACTGGAATTGAACATGTTGATATTAACTAGCGTTTTACCTATCTCCTATTGAATTTTTGTTTCAAACCAATTCTTATAGTAAGAAGCAAATAAATATGATGTGAAATATTGAGTTCATGCACCATAGAAATATTTCTGGCAAGGTAACAAGATGTTTACAAATCATGTACACACAAACCTCTAATTATAACCTTTTTCTATTCTTAGTTAGATAACAAAATTCGGTTAAATAAGGCTTTACGTGGAATCAAGACTTACAAAAGAAAGAAAATAGTGAGAAAAACTGAGTAAAAATAATTAAATGTAAATGAAAACTTAAACATTTATTTTTTCTACTTTATAAAACAAAAATCAAGGAAATAAATGTTAGAAATTTTATTTTCTTATAATTTTCCAATATTTAAATAGAATGTCTTATAAGTTTATACGCCAAACAATCAAACTTTCGAAATTTTGATGATTAAGTTTTTTATAAGAGGTTAATACTTCTCAATTTTATATAATTTTTGACGTCATAAATTTTACCTTATTGATAATTGTTTCTTGTCCTACTGGAATTTAACCTGTTGATTTAACTTGCGTTTTACATATCTCCCATAGTATTTCTGTTTCAACCCAATTCTTATAGCAAGAAGCAAATAAAGATGATGAGAAATATTGAGTTCATGCAACATAGAAATATTTTCTAACAAGGTAACATGATGTTTAGAAAACATGTATACACCAACCTCTAATAATAACCTTTTTCTATTGTTAGTTAGATAAGAAAATTCGGTTAAGTCAGGCTTTACTTGGAATCAAGACTTACAAGGGAAAGAAAATAGTGAGAAAAACTGAGTAAAAATAATTAAATGTAAATGAAAACTTAAACATTTTTTTGTCTACTTTACAAAACAAAATGCTAGGAAATAAATGACAGAAATTTTATTTTCTTATAATTTTCGAATATTTAAATTGAATTTCTTATAAGTTAATACGCCAAACAATCAAACTTTAGAAATTTTGATTATTAAGTTTTTTATAAGAGGTTAATACTTCTCAATTTTATATAATTTTTGACGTCAATACTTTTACCTTATTGATAAGTTATTCTTGTTCTACTGTAGTTGAACATGTTGATATTAACTTGCGTTTTACCTATCTCCCAATGAATTTTTGTTTCAAACCAATTCTTATAGTAAGAAGAAAATAAAATTGATTGGAAATATTCAGTTCATGCACCATAGAAATATTTCTGGCAAGGTACCAAGATGTTTACAAATCATGTATACACCAACCACTAATCATCACCTTTTTCTATTGTTATTTAGATAAGAAAATTCGGTTAAATAATTCTTTACTTGGAATCAAGACTTACAAAGGAAAGAAAATAGTGAGAAACATTTAGTCAAAATAATTAAATGTAAATGAAAACTTAATTATTATTTTTTTCTACCTTACAAAACAAAAGGGTCGTAAATAAATACCAGAAATTTTATTTTCATATAATTTTCGAATATTTAAATAGAATTTCTTATAAGTTAATACGCCAAACAATCAAACTTTCGAAATTTTGATGATTAAGTTTTTTATAAGAGGTTAATACTTCTCAATTTTATATAATTTTTGACGTCATAAATTTTACCTTATTGATAATTGTTTCTTGTCCTACTGGAATTTAACCTGTTGATTTTACTTGCGTTTTACATATCTCCCATAGTATTTCTGTTTCAACCCAATTCTTATAGCAAGAAGCAAATAAAGATGATGAGAAATATTGAGTTCATGCAACATAGAAATAATTTTAACAAGGTAACAAGATGTTTAGAAAACATGTATACACCAACCTCTAATAATAACCTTTTTCTATTATTAGTTAGATAAGAAAATTCGGTTAAGTCAGGCATTACTTGGAATGAAGACTTACAAGGGAAAGAAAATAGTGAGAAAAACTGAGTAAAAATAATTAAATGTAAATGAAAACTTAAACATTTTTTTGTCTACTTTACAAAACAAAATGCTAGGAAATAAATGACAGAAATTTTATTTTCTTATAATTTTCGAATATTTAAATAGAATTTCTTATAAGTTAATACGCCAAACAATCAAACTTTAGAAATTTTGATTATTAAGTTTTTTATAAGAGGTTAATACTTCTCAATTTTATATAATTTTTGACGTCAATACTTTTACCTTATTGATAAGTTATTCTTGTTCTATTGTAGTTGAACATGTTGATATTAACTTGCGTTTTACCTATCTCCCATTGAATTTTTGTTTCAAACCAATACTTATAGTAAGAAGCAAATAAAGATGATCGGAAATATTGAGTTCATGCAACATAGAATATTTCTGGCAAGGTAACAAGATGTTTACAAATCATGTACACACCAACCTCTAATAATAACCTTTTTCTATTATTAGTTAGATAAGAAAATTCGGTTAAGTCAGGCATTACTTGGAATAAAGACTTACAAGGGAAAGAAAATAGTGAGAAAAACTGAGTAAAAATAATTAAATGTAAATGAAAACTTAAACATTTTTTTGTCTACTTTACAAAACAAAAATCAATGAAATAAGTGCCAGAAATTTTATTTTCTTATAATCTTCCAATATTTAAATAGAATTTCTTATAAGTTAATACGCCAAACAATCAAACTTTAGAAATTTTGATTATTAAGTTTTTTATAAGAGGTTAATACTTCTCAATTTTATATAATTTTTGACGTCAATACTTTTACCTTATTGATAAGTTATTCTTGTTTTACTGGAATTGAACATGTTGATATTAACTAGCGTTTTACCTATCTCCCATTGAATTTTTGTTTCAAACCAATTCTTATAGTAAGAAGCAAATAAAGATGATGTGAAATATTGAGTTCATGCACCATAGAAATATTTCTGGCAAGGTAACAAGATGTTTACAAATCATGTACACACAAACCTCTAATTATAACCTTTTTCTATTCTTAGTTAGATAACAAAATTCGGTTAAATAAGGCTTTACGTGGAATCAAGACTTACAAAGGAATGAAAATAGTGAGAAAAACTGAGTAAAAATAATTAAATGTAAATGAAAACTTAAACATTTTTTTGTCTACTTTACAAAACAAAAATCAATGAAATAAATGCCAGAAATTTTATTTTCTTATAATCTAACAATATTTAAATAGAATTTCTTATAAGTTAATACGCCAAACAATCAAACTTTAGAAATTTTGATTATTAAGTTTTTTATAAGAGGTTAATACTTCTCAATTTTATATAATTTTTGACGTCAATACTTTTACCTTATTGATAATATTTTCTTGTCCTACTGGAATTGAACATGTTGATATTAACTAGCGTTTTACCTATCTCCCATTGAATTTTTGTTTCAAACCAATTCTTATAGTAAGAAGCAAATAAAGATGATGTGAAATATTGAGTTCATGCACCATAGAAATATGTCTGGCAAGGTAACAAGATGTTTACAAATCATGTACACACAAACCTCTAATTATAACCTTTTTCTATTCTTAGTTAGATAACAAAATTCGGTTAAATAAGGCTTTACGTGGAATCAAGACTTACAAAGGAATGAAAATAGTGAGAAAAACTGAGTAAAAATAATTAAATGTAAATGAAAACTTAAACATTTATTTTTTCTACTTTATAAAACAAAAATCAAGGAAGTAAATGCCAGAAATTTTATTTTCTTATAATTTTCCAATATTTAAATAGAATGTCTTATAAGTTAATACGACAAACAATCAAACTTTCGAAATTTTGATGATTAAGTTTTTTATAAGAGGTTAATACTTCTCAATTTCACATAATTTTTGACGTCAATACTTTTACCTTATTGATAATTTTTTCTTGTCCTACTGGAATTTAACCTGTTGATTTAACTTGCGTTTTACATATCTCCCATAGTATTTCTCTTTCAACCCAATTCTTATAGCAAGAAGCAAATAAAGATGATGAGAAATATTGAGTTCATGCACCATAGAAATATTTCTAACAAGTTAACAAGATGTTTAGAAAACATGTATACACCAACCTCTAATAATAACCTTTTTCTATTGTTAGTTGGATAAGAAAATTCGGTTAAGTCAGGCTTTACTTGGAATCAAGACTTACAAGGGAAAGAAAATAGTGAGAAAAACTGAGTAAAAATAATTAAATGTAAATGAAAACTTAAACATTTTTTTTCTAATTTACAAAACAAAATTCTAGGAAATAAATGACAGAAATTTTATTTTCATATAATTTTCGAATATTTAAATAGAATTTCTTATAAGTTAATATGCCAAACAATCAAACTTTAGAAATTTTGATTATTAAGTTTTTTATAAGAGGTTAATACTTCTCAATTTTATATAATTTTTGACGTAAATACTTTTACCTTATTGATAAGTTATTCTTGTTTTACTGGAATTGAACATGTTGATATTAACTAGCGTTTTTCCTATCTCCTATTGAATTTTTGTTTCAAACCAATTCTTATAGTAAGTAGCAAATAAAGATGATGTGAAATATTGAGTTCATGCACCATAGAAATATTTTAGGCAAGGTAACAAGATGTTTACAAATCATGTACACACAAACCTCTAATTATAACCTTTTTCTATTCTTAGTTAGATAACAAAATTCGGTTACAGAAGGCTTTACGTGGAATCAAGACTTACAAAGGAATGAAAATAGTGAGAAAAACTGAGTAAAAATAATTAAATGTAAATGAAAACTTAAACATTTATTATTTCTACTTTATAAAACAAAAATCAAGGAAATAAATGCCAGAAATTTTATTTTCTTATAATTTTCCAATTTTTAAATAGAATTTCTTATAAGTTTATACGCCAAACAATCAAACTTTCAAAATTTTGATGATTAAGTTTTTTAGAAGAGGTTAATACTTCTCAATTTTATATAATTTTTGACGTCAATACTTTTACCTTATTGATAAGTTATTCTTGTTCTACTGTAGTTGAACATGTTGATATTAACTTGCGTTTTACCTATCTCCCAATGAATTTTTGTTTCAAACCAATTCTTATAGCAAGAAGAAAATAAAATTGATTGGAAATATTCAGTTCATGCACCATAGAAATATTTCTAGCAAGGTACCAAGATGTTTACAAATCATGTATACACCAACCACTAATCATCACCTTTTTCTATTGTTATTTAGATAAGAAAATTTGGTTAAATAATTCTTTACTTGGAATCAAGACTTACAAAGGAAAGAAAATAGTGAGAAACATTTAGTCAAAATAATTAAATGTAAATGAAAACTTAATTATTATTTTTTTCTACCTTACAAAACAAAAGGGTAGTAAATAAATACCAGAAATTTTATTTTCATATAATTTTCGAATATTTAAATAGAATTTCTTATAAGTTAATACGCCAAACAATCAAACTTTCGAAATTTTGATGATTAAGTTTTTTTATAAGAGGTTAATACTTCTCAATTTTATATAATTTTTGACGTCATAAATTTTACCTTATTGATAATTGTTTCTTGTCCTACTGGAATTTAACCTGTTGATTTAACTTGCGTTTTACATATCTCCCATAGTATTTCTGTTTCAACCCAATTCTTATAGCAAGAAGCAAATAAAGATGATGAGAAATATTGAGTTCATGCAACATAGAAATAATTTTAACAAGGTAACAAGATGTTTAGAAAACATGTATACACCAACCTCTAATAATAACCTTTTTCTATTATTAGTTAGATAAGAAAATTCGGTTAAGTCAGGCATTACTTGGAATGAAGACTTACAAGGGAAAGAAAATAGTGAGAAAAACTGAGTAAAAATAATTAAATGTAAATGAAAACTTAAACATTTTTTTGTCTACTTTACAAAACAAAATGCTAGGAAATAAATGACAGAAATTTTATTTTCTTATAATTTTCGAATATTTAAATAGAATTTCTTATAAGTTAATACGCCAAACAATCAAACTTTAGAAATTTTGATTATTAAGTTTTTTATAAGAGGTTAATACTTCTCAATTTTATATAATTTTTGACGTCAATACTTTTACCTTATTGATAAGTTATTCTTGTTCTATTGTAGTTGAACATGTTGATATTAACTTGCGTTTTACCTATCTCCCATTGAATTTTTGTTTCAAACCAATACTTATAGTAAGAAGCAAATAAAGATGATCGGAAATATTGAGTTCATGCAACATAGAATATTTCTGGCAAGGTAACAAGATGTTTACAAATCATGTACACACCAACCTCTAATAATAACCTTTTTCTATTATTAGTTAGATAAGAAAATTCGGTTAAGTCAGGCATTACTTGGAATAAAGACTTACAAGGGAAAGAAAATAGTGAGAAAAACTGAGTAAAAATAATTAAATGTAAATGAAAACTTAAACATTTTTTTGTCTACTTTACAAAACAAAAATCAATGAAATAAATGCCAGAAATTTTATTTTCATATAATCTTCCAATATTTAAATAGAATTTCTTATAAGTTAATACGCCAAACAATCAAACTTTAGAAATTTTGATTATTAAGTTTTTTATAAGAGGTTAATACTTCTCAATTTTATATAATTTTTGACGTCAATACTTTTACCTTATTGATAAGTTATTCTTGTTTTACTGGAATTGAACATGTTGATATTAACTAGCGTTTTACCTATCTCCCATTGAATTTTTGTTTCAAACCAATTCTTATAGTAAGAAGCAAATAAAGATGATGTGAAATATTGAGTTCATGCACCATAGAAATATTTCTGGCAAGGTAACAAGATGTTTACAAATCATGTACACACAAACCTCTAATTATAACCTTTTTCTATTCTTAGTTAGATAACAAAATTCGGTTAAATAAGGCTTTACGTGGAATCAAGACTTACAAAGGAATGAAAATAGTGAGAAAAACTGAGTAAAAATAATTAAATGTAAATGAAAACTTAAACATTTTTTTGTCTACTTTACAAAACAAAAATCAATGAAATAAATGCCAGAAATTTTATTTTCTTATAATCTAACAATATTTAAATAGAATTTCTTATAAGTTAATACGCCAAACAATCAAACTTTAGAAATTTTGATTATTAAGTTTTTTATAAGAGGTTAATACTTCTCAATTTTATATAATTTTTGACCTCAATACTTTTACCTTATTGATAATATTTTCTTGTCCTACTGGAATTGAACATGTTGATATTAACTAGCGTTTTACCTATCTCCCATTGAATTTTTGTTTCAAACCAATTCTTATAGTAAGAAGCAAATAAAGATGATGTGAAATATTGAGTTCATGCACCATAGAAATATGTCTGGCAAGGTAACAAGATGTTTACAAATCATGTACACACAAACCTCTAATTATAACCTTTTTCTATTCTTAGTTAGATAACAAAATTCGGTTAAATAAGGCTTTACGTGGAATCAAGACTTACAAAGGAATGAAAATAGTGAGAAAAACTGAGTAAAAATAATTAAATGTAAATGAAAACTTAAACATTTATTTTTTCTACTTTATAAAACAAAAATCAAGGAAGTAAATGCCAGAAATTTTATTTTCTTATAATTTTCCAATATTTAAATAGAATGTCTTATAAGTTAATACGCCAAACAATCAAACTTTCGAAATTTTGATGATTAAGTTTTTTATAAGAGGTTAATACTTCTCAATTTCATATAATTTTTGACGTCAATACTTTTACCTTATTGATAATTTTTTCTTGTCCTACTGGAATTTAACCTGTTGATTTAACTTGCGTTTTACATATCTCCCATAGTATTTCTCTTTCAACCCAATTCTTATAGCAAGAAGCAAATAAAGATGATGAGAAATATTGAGTTCATGCACCATAGAAATATTTCTAACAAGTTAACAAGATGTTTAGAAAACATGTATACACCAACCTCTAATAATAACCTTTTTCTATTGTTAGTTGGATAAGAAAATTCGGTTAAGTCAGGCTTTACTTGGAATCAAGACTTACAAGGGAAAGAAAATAGTGAGAAAAACTGAGTAAAAATAATTAAATGTAAATGAAAACTTAAACATTTTTTTTCTACTTTACAAAACAAAATTCTAGGAAATAAATGACAGAAATTTTATTTTCATATAATTTTCGAATATTTAAATAGAATTTCTTATAAGTTAATATGCCAAACAATCAAACTTTAGAAATTTTGATTATTAAGTTTTTTATAAGAGGTTAATACTTCTCAATTTTATATAATTTTTGACGTAAATACTTTTACCTTATTGATAAGTTATTCTTGTTTTACTGGAATTGAACATGTTGATATTAACTAGCGTTTTTCCTATCTCCTATTGAATTTTTGTTTCAAACCAATTCTTATAGTAAGTAGCAAATAAAGATGATGTGAAATATTGAGTTCATGCACCATAGAAATATTTTAGGCAAGGTAACAAGATGTTTACAAATCATGTACACACAAACCTCTAATTATAACCTTTTTCTATTCTTAGTTAGATAACAAAATTCGGTTACAGAAGGCTTTACGTGGAATCAAGACTTACAAAGGAATGAAAATAGTGAGAAAAACTGAGTAAAAATAATTAAATGTAAATGAAAACTTAAACATTTATTATTTCTACTTTATAAAACAAAAATCAAGGAAATAAATGCCAGAAATTTTATTTTCTTATAATTTTCCAATTTTTAAATAGAATTTCTTATAAGTTTATACGCCAAACAATCAAACTTTCAAAATTTTGATGATTAAGTTTTTTAGAAGAGGTTAATACTTCTCAATTTTATATAATTTTTGACGTCAATACTTTTACCTTATTGATAAGTTATTCTTGTTCTACTGTAGTTGAACATGTTGATATTAACTTGCGTTTTACCTATCTCCCAATGAATTTTTGTTTCAAACCAATTCTTATAGCAAGAAGAAAATAAAATTGATTGGAAATATTCAGTTCATGCACCATAGAAATATTTCTAGCAAGGTACCAAGATGTTTACAAATCATGTATACACCAACCACTAATCATCACCTTTTTCTATTGTTATTTAGATAAGAAAATTCGGTTAAATAATTCTTTACTTGGAATCAAGACTTACAAAGGAAAGAAAATAGTGAGAAACATTTAGTCAAAATAATTAAATGTAAATGAAAACTTAATTATTATTTTTTTCTACCTTACAAAACAAAAGGGTAGTAAATAAATACCAGAAATTTTATTTTCATATAATTTTCGAATATTTAAATAGAATTTCTTATAAGTTAATACGCCAAACAATCAAACTTTCGAAATTTTGATGATTAAGTTTTTTATAAGAGGTTAATACTTCTCAATTTTATATAATTTTTGACGTCATAAATTTTACCTTATTGATAATTGTTTCTTGTCCTACTGGAATTTAACCTGTTGATTTAACTTGCGTTTTACATATCTCCCATAGTATTTCTGTTTCAACCCAATTCTTATAGCAAGAAGCAAATAAAGATGATGAGAAATATTGAGTTCATGCAACATAGAAATAATTTTAACAAGGTAACAAGATGTTTAGAAAACATGTATACACCAACCTCTAATAATAACCTTTTTCTATTATTAGTTAGATAAGAAAATTCGGTTAAGTCAGGCATTACTTGGAATGAAGACTTACAAGGGAAAGAAAATAGTGAGAAAAACTGAGTAAAAATAATTAAATGTAAATGAAAACTTAAACATTTTTTTGTCTACTTTACAAAACAAAATGCTAGGAAATAAATGACAGAAATTTTATTTTCTTATAATTTTCGAATATTTAAATAGAATTTCTTATAAGTTAATACGCCAAACAATCAAACTTTAGAAATTTTGATTATTAAGTTTTTTATAAGAGGTTAATACTTCTCAATTTTATATAATTTTTGACGTCAATACTTTTACCTTATTGATAAGTTATTCTTGTTCTATTGTAGTTGAACATGTTGATATTAACTTGCGTTTTACCTATCTCCCATTGAATTTTTGTTTCAAACCAATTCTTATAGTAAGAAGCAAATAAAGATGATGAGAAATATTGAGTTCATGCACCATAGAAATATTTATGGCTAGGTAACAAGATGTTTACAAATCATGTATACACCAACCACTAATCATCACCTCTTTCTATTTTTAGTTAGATAACAAAAATCGGTTAAATAAGGCTTTACTTGGAATCAAGACTTACAAGGGAAAGAAAATAGTGAGAAAAACTGATTAAAAAGAATTAAATGTAAAAGAAAACTTAAACATTTTTTTTGTCTACTTTACAAAACAAAAAGTTAGGAAATAAATGCCAGAAATTTTATTTTCATATAATTTTCGAACATTTAAATAGAATTTCTTATAAGTTAATATGCCAAACAATCAAACTTTAGCAATTTTGATTATTAAGTTTTTTATAAGAGTTTAATACTTCTCAATTTTATATAATTTTTGACGTCAATACTTTTACCTTATTGATAAGTTATTCTTGTTCTACTGTAGTTGAACATGTTGATATTAACTTGCGTTTTACCTATCTCCCATTGAATTTTTGTTTCAAACCAATACTTATAGTAAGAAGCAAATAAAGATGATGGGAAATATTGAGTTCATGCAAGATAGAATATTTCTGGCAAGGTAACAAGATGTTTACAAATCATGTACACACCAACCTCTAATAATAACCTTTTTCTATTATTAGTTAGATAAGAAAATTCGGTTAAGTCAGGCATTACATGGAATCAAGACTTACAAGGGAAAGAAAATAGTCAGAAAAACTGAGTAAAAATAATTAAATGTAAATGAAAACTTAAACATTTTTTTGTCTACTTTACAAAACAAAAATCAATGAAATAAATGCCAGAAATTTTATTTTCTTATAATCTTAAAATATTTAAATAGAATTTCTTATAAGTTAATACGCCAAACAATCAAACTTTAGAAATTTTGATTATTAAGTTTTTTATAAGAGGTTAATACTTCTCAATTTTATATAATTTTTGACGTCAATACTTTTACCTTATTGATAAGTTATTCTTGTTTTACTGGAATTGAACATGTTGATATTAACTAGCGTTTTACCTATCTCCCATTGAATTTTTGTTTCAAACCAATTCTTATAGTAAGAAGCAAATAAAGATGATGTGAAATATTGAGTTCATGCACCATAGAAATATTTCTGGCAAGGTAACAAGATGTTTACAAATCATGTACACACAAACCTCTAATTATAACCTTTTTCTATTCTTAGTTAGATAACAAAATTCGGTTAAATAAGGCTTTACGTGGAATCAAGACTTACAAAGGAATGAAAGTAGTGAGAAAAACTGAGTAAAAATAATTAAATGTAAATGAAAACTTAAACATTTATTTTTTCTACTTTATAAAACAAAAATCAAGGAAGTAAATGCCAGAAATTTTATTTTCTTATAATTTTCCAATATTTAAATAGAATGTCTTATAAGTTTATACGCCAAACAATCAAACATTCGAAATTTTGATGATTAAGTTTTTTATAAGAGGTTAGTACTTCTCAATTTTATATAATTTTTGACGTCAATACTTTTACCTTATTGATAATTTTTTCTTGTCCTACTGGAATTGAGCATGTTGATATTAACTAGCGTTTTACCTATCTCCCATTGAATTTTTGTTTCAAACCAATTCTTATAGTAAGAAGCAAATAAAGATGATGTGAAATAATGAGTTCATGCACCATAGAAATATTTCTGGCAAGGTAACAAGATGTTTACAAATCATGTACACACAAACCTCTAATTATAACCTTTTTCTATTCTTAGTTAGATAACAAAATTCGGTTAAATAAGGCTTTACGTGGAATCAAGACTTACAAAGGAATGAAAATAGTGAGAAAAACTGAGTAAAAATAATTAAATGTAAATGAAAACTTAAACATTTATTTTTTCTACTTTATAAAACAAAAATCAAGGAAGTAAATGCCAGAAATTTTATTTTCTTATAATTTTCCAATATTTAAATAGAATGTCTTATAAGTTTATACGCCAAACAATCAAACTTTCGAAATTTTGATGATTAAGTTTTTTATAAGAGGTTAATACTTCTCAATTTCATATAATTTTTGACGTCAATACTTTTACCTTATTGATAATTTTTTCTTGTCCTACTGGAATTTAACCTGTTGATTTAACTTGCGTTTTACATATCTCCCATAGTATTTCTCTTTCAACCCAATTCTTATAGCAAGAAGCAAATAAAGATGATGAGAAATATTGAGTTCGTGCACCATAGAAATATTTCTAACAAGTTAACAAGATGTTTAGAAAACATGTATACACCAACCTCTAATAATAACCTTTTTCTATTGTTAGTTGGATAAGAAAATTCGGTTAAGTCAGGCATTACTTGGAATCAAGACTTACAAGGGAAAGAAAATAGTGAGAAAAACTGAGTAAAAATAATTAAATGTAAATGAAAACTTAAACATTTTTTTGTCTACTTTACAAAACAAAATGCTAGGAAATAAATGACAGAAATTTTATTTTCTTATAATTTTCGAATATTTAAATAGAATTTCTTATAAGTTAATACGCCAAACAATCAAACTTTAGAAATTTTGATTATTAAGTTTTTTATAAGAGGTTAATACTTCTCAATTTTATATAATTTTTGACGTCAATACTTTTACCTTATTGATAAGTTATTCTTGTTTTACTGGAATTGAACATGTTGATATTAACTAGCGTTTTTCCTATCTCCCATTGAATTTTTGTTTCAAACCAATTCTTATAGTAAGAAGCAAATAAAGATGATGTGAAATATTGAGTTCATGCACCATAGAAATATTTCTGGCAAGGTAACAAGATGTTTACAAATCATGTACACACAAACCTCTAATTATAACCTTTTTCTATTCTTAGTTAGATAACTAAATTTTGTTAAATAAGGCTTTACGTGGAATCAAGACTTACAAAGGAATGAAAATAGTGAGAAAAACTGAGTAAAAATAATTAAATGTAAATGAAAACTTAAACATTTATTATTTCTACTTTATAAAACAAAAATCAAGGAAATAAATGCCAGAAATTTTATTTTCTTATAATCTTAAAATATTTAAATAGAATTTCTTATAAGTTAATACGCCAAACAATCAAACTTTAGAAATTTTGATTATTAAGTTTTTTATAAGAGGTTAATACTTCTCAATTTTATATAATTTTTGACGTCAATACTTTTACCTTATTGATAAGTTATTCTTGTTTTACTGGAATTGAACATGTTGATATTAACTAGCGTTTTACCTATCTCCCATTGAATTTTTGTTTCAAACCAATTCTTATAGTAAGAAGCAAATAAAGATGATGTGAAATATTGAGTTCATGCACCATAGAAATATTTCTGGCAAGGTAACAAGATGTTTACAAATCATGTACACACAAACCTCTAATTATAACCTTTTTCTATTCTTAGTTAGATAACAAAATTCGGTTAAATAAGGCTTTACGGGGAATCAAGACTTACAAAGGAATGAAAGTAGTGAGAAAAACTGAGTAAAAATAATTAAATGTAAATGAAAACTTAAACATTTATTTTTTCTACTTTATAAAACAAAAATCAAGGAAGTAAATGCCAGAAATTTTATTTTCTTATAATTTTCCAATATTTAAATAGAATGTCTTATAAGTTTATACGCCAAACAATCAAACATTCGAAATTTTGATGATTAAGTTTTTTATAAGAGGTTAATACTTCTCAATTTTATATAATTTTTGACGTCAATACTTTTACCTTATTGATAATTTTTTCTTGTCCTACTGGAATTGAGCATGTTGATATTAACTAGCGTTTTACCTATCTCCCATTGAATTTTTGTTTCAAACCAATTCTTATAGTAAGAAGCAAATAAAGATGATGTGAAATAATGAGTTCATGCACCATAGAAATATTTCTGGCAAGGTAACAAGATGTTTACAAATCATGTACACACAAACCTCTAATTATAACCTTTTTCTATTCTTAGTTAGATAACAAAATTCGGTTAAATAAGGCTTTACGTGGAATCAAGACTTACAAAGGAATGAAAATAGTGAGAAAAACTGAGTAAAAATAATTAAATGTAAATGAAAACTTAAACATTTATTTTTTCTACTTTATAAAACAAAAATCAAGGAAGTAAATGCCAGAAATTTTATTTTCTTATAATTTTCCAATATTTAAATAGAATGTCTTATAAGTTTATACGCCAAACAATCAAACTTTCGAAATTTTGATGATTAAGTTTTTTATAAGAGGTTAATACTTCTCAATTTCATATAATTTTTGACGTCAATACTTTTACCTTATTGATAATTTTTTCTTGTCCTACTGGAATTTAACCTGTTGATTTAACTTGCGTTTTACATATCTCCCATAGTATTTCTCTTTCAACCCAATTCTTATAGCAAGAAGCAAATAAAGATGATGAGAAATATTGAGTTCGTGCACCATAGAAATATTTCTAACAAGTTAACAAGATGTTTAGAAAACATGTATACACCAACCTCTAATAATAACCTTTTTCTATTGTTAGTTGGATAAGAAAATTCGGTTAAGTCAGGCATTACTTGGAATCAAGACTTACAAGGGAAAGAAAATAGTGAGAAAAACTGAGTAAAAATAATTAAATGTAAATGAAAACTTAAACATTTTTTTGTCTACTTTACAAAACAAAATGCTAGGAAATAAATGACAGAAATTTTATTTTCTTATAATTTTCGAATATTTAAATAGAATTTCTTATAAGTTAATACGCCAAACAATCAAACTTTAGAAATTTTGATTATTAAGTTTTTTATAAGAGGTTAATACTTCTCAATTTTATATAATTTTTGACGTCAATACTTTTACCTTATTGATAAGTTATTCTTGTTTTACTGGAATTGAACATGTTGATATTAACTAGCGTTTTTCCTATCTCCCATTGAATTTTTGTTTCAAACCAATTCTTATAGTAAGAAGCAAATAAAGATGATGTGAAATATTGAGTTCATGCACCATAGAAATATTTCTGGCAAGGTAACAAGATGTTTACAAATCATGTACACACAAACCTCTAATTATAACCTTTTTCTATTCTTAGTTAGATAACTAAATTTTGTTAAATAAGGCTTTACGTGGAATCAAGACTTACAAAGGAATGAAAATAGTGAGAAAAACTCAGTAAAAATAATTAAATGTAAATGAAAACTTAAACATTTATTTTTTTCTACTTTATAAAACAAAAATCAAGGAAATAAATGCCAGAAATTTTATTTTCTTATAATTTTCCAATATTTAAATAGAATGTCTTATAAGTTTATACGCCAAACAATCAAACTTTCAAAATTTTGATGATTAAGTTTTTTATAAGAGGTTAATACTTCTCAATTTTATATAATTTTTGACGTCAATACTTTTACCTTATTGATAATTTTTTCTTGTCCTACTGGAATTTAACCTGTTGATTTAACTTGCGTTTTACATATCTCCCATAGTATTTCTCTTTCAACCCAATTCTTATAGCAAGAAGCAAATAAAGATGATGAGAAATATTGAGTTCATGCAACATAGAAATATTTCTAACAAGGTAACAAGATGTTTAGAAAACATGTATACACCAACCTCTAATAATAACCTTTTTCTATTATTAGTTAGATAAGAAAATTCGGTTAAGTCGGGCATTACTTGGAATCAAGACATACAAGGGAAAGAAAATAGTGAGAAAAACTGAGTAAAAATAATTAAATGTAAATGAAAACTTAAACATTTTTTTGTCTACTTTACAAAACAAAATGCTAGGAAATAAATGACAGAAATTTTATTTTCTTATAATTTTCGAATATTTAAATAGAATTTCTTATAAGTTAATACGCCAAACAATCAAACTTTAGAAATTTTGATTATTAAGTTTTTTATAAGAGGTTAATACTTCTCAATTTTATATAATTTTTGACGTCAATACTTTTACCTTATTGATAATTTATTCTTGTCCTACTAGAATTTAACCTGTTGATTTAACATGTGTTTTACTTATCTCCCATTGAATTTTTGTATCAAACCAATTCTTATAGTAAGAAGCAAATAAAGATGATGAGAAATATTGAGTTCATGCACCATAGAAATATTTATGGCTAGGTAACAAGATGTTTACAAATCATGTATACACCAACCACTAATCATCACCTCTTTCTATTTTTAGTTAGATAACAAAATTCGGTTAAATAAGGCTTTACTTGGAATCAAGACTTACAAGGGAAAGAAAATAGTGAGAAAAACTGAGTAAAAAGAATTAAATGTAAAAGAAAACTTAAACATTTTTTTTGTCTACTTTACAAAACAAAAAGTTAGGAAATAAATGCCAGAAATTTTATTTTCATATAATTTTCGAATATTTAAATAGAATTTCTTATAAGTTAATATGCCAAACAATCAAACTTTAGAAATTTTGATTATTAAGTTTTTTATAAGAGGTTAATACTTCTCAATTTTATATAATTTTTGACGTCAATACTTTTACCTTATTGATAAGTTATTCTTGTTCTACTGTAGTTGAACATGTTGATATTAACTTGCGTTTTACCTATCTCCCATTGAATTTTTGTTTCAAACCAATACTTATAGTAAGAAGCAAATAAAGATGATGGGAAATATTGAGCTCATGCACCATAGAAATATTTCTGGCAAGGTAACAAGATGTTTACAAATCATGTACACACATACCTCTAATTATAACCTTTTTCTATTCTTAGTTAGATAACAAAATTCGGTTAAATAAGGCTTTACGTGGAATCAAGACTTACAAAGGAATGAAAATAGTGAGAAAAACTGAGTAAAAATAATTAAATGTAAATGAAAACTTAAACATTTATTTTTTCTACTTTATAAAACAAAAATCAAGGAAATAAATGCCAGAAATTTTATTTTCTTATAATTTTCCAATATTTAAATAGAATTTCTTATAAGTTTATACGCCAAACAATCAAACTTTCGAAATTTTGATGATTAAGTTTTTTATAAGAGGTTAATACTTCTCAATTTTATATAATTTTTGACGTCAATACTTTTACCTTATTGATAATTTTTTCTTGTCCTACTGGAATTTAACCTGTTGATTTAACTTGCGTTTTACATATCTCCCATAGTATTTCTCTTTCAACCAAATTCTTATAGCAAGAAGCAAATAAAGATGATGAGAAATATTGAGTTCATGCAACATAGAAATATTTCTAACAAGGTAACAAGATGTTTAGAAAACATGTATACACCAACCTCTAATAATAACCTTTTTCTATTATTAGTTAGATAAGAAAATTCGGTTAAGTCAGGCATTACTTGGAATGAAGACTTACAAGGGAAAGAAAATAGTGAGAAAAACTGAGTAAAAATAATTAAATGTAAATGAAAACTTAAACATTTTTTTGTCTACTTTACAAAACAAAATGCTAGGAAATAAATGACAGAAATTTTATTTTCTTATAATTTTCGAATATTTAAATAGAATTTCTTATAAGTTAATACGCCAAACAATCAAACTTTAGAAATTTTGATGATTAAGTTTTTTATAAGAGGTTAATACTTCTCAATTTAATATAATTTTTGACGTCAATACTTTTACCTTATTGATAATTTTTTCTTGTCCTACTGGAATTTAACCTGTTGATTTAACTTGCGTTTTACATATCTCCCATAGTATTTCTGTTTCAACCCAATTCTTACAGCAAGAAGCAAATAAAGATGATGAGAAATATTGAGTTCATGCACCATAGAAATATTTCTAACAAGGTAACAAGATGTTTAGAAAACATGTATACACCAACCTCTAATAATAACCTTTTTCTATTGTTAGTTGGATAAGAAAATTCGGTTAAGTCAGGCATTACTTGGAATCAAGACTTACAAGGGAAAGAAAATAGTGAGAAAAACTGAGTAAAAATAATTAAATGTAAATGAAAACTTAAACATTTTTTTTCTACTTTACAAAACAAAATGCTAGGAAATAAATGACAGAAATTTTATTTTCTTATAATTTTCGAATATTTAAATAGAATGTCTTATAATTTAATATGCCAAACAATCAAACTTTAGAAATTTTGATTATTAAGTTTTTTATAAGAGGTTAATACTTCTCAATTTTATATAATTTTTGACGTCAATACTTTTACCTTATTGATAAGTTATTCTTGTTTTACTGGAATTGACCATGTTGATATTAACTAGCGTTTTACCTATCTCCTATTGAATTTTTGTTTCAAACCAATTCTTATAGTAAGAAGCAAATAAAGATGATGTGAAATATTGAGTTCATGCACCATAGAAATATTTCTGGCAAGGTAACAAGATGTTTACAAATCATGTACACACAAACCTCTAATTATAACCTTTTTCTATTCTTAGTTAGATAACAAAATTCGGTTAAATAAGGCTTTCCGTGGAATCAAGACTTACAAAGGAATGAAAATAGTGAGAAAAACTGAGTAAAAATAATTAAATGTAAATGAAAACTTAAACATTTATTTTTTCTACTTTATAAAACAAAAATCAAGGAAATAAATGCCAGAAATTTTATTTTCATATAATTTTCGAATATTTAAATAGAATTTCTTATAAGTTTATATGCCAAACAATCAAACTTTCGAAATTTTGATGATTAAGTTTTTTATAAGAGGTTAATACTTCTCAATTTTATATAATTTTTTACGTCAATACTTTTACCTTATTGATAAGTTATTCTTGTTCTACTATAGTTGAACATGTTGATATTTACTTGCGTTTTACCTATCTCCCATTGAATTTTTGTTTCAAACCAATACTTATAGTAAGAAGTAAATAAAGATGATGAGAAATATTGAGTTCATGCAACATAGAAATAATTCTAACAAGGTAACAAGATGTTTAGAAAACATGTACACACCAACCTCTAATAATAACCTTTTTCTATTATTAGTTAGATAAGAAAATTCGGTTAAGTCAGGCATTACTTGGAATCAAGACTTACAAGGGAAAGAAAATAGTGAGAAAAACTGAGTAAAAATAATTAAATGTAAATGAAAACTTAAACATTTTTTTGTCTACTTTACAAAACAAAATTCTAGGAAATAAATGACAGAAATTTTATTTTCTTATAATTTTCGAATATTTAAATAGAATTTCTTATAAGTTAATACGCCAAACAATCAAACTTTAGAAATTTTGATTATTAAGTTTTTTATAAGAGGTTAATACTTCTCAATTTTATATAATTTTTGACGTCAATACTTTTACCTTATTGATAATTTATTCTTGTCCTACTAGAATTTAACCTGTTGATTTAACATGTGTTTTACTTATCTCCCATTGAATTTTTGTTTCAAACCAATTCTTATAGTAAGAAGCAAATAAAGATGATGAGAAATATTGAGTTCATGCACCATAGAAATATTTATGGCTAGGTAACAAGATGTTTACAAATCATGTATACACCAACCACTAATCATCACCTCTTTCTATTTTTAGTTAGATAACAAAATTCGGTTAAATAAGGCTTTACTTGGAATCAAGACTTACAAGGGAAAGAAAATAGTGAGAAAAACTGAGTAAAAAGAATTAAATGTAAAAGAAAACTTAAACATTTTTTTTGTCTACTTTACAAAACAAAAAGTTAGGAAATAAATGCCAGAAATTTTATTTTCATATAATTTTCGAATATTTAAATAGAATTTCTTATAAGTTATTATGCCAAACAATCAAACTTTAGAAATTTTGATTATTAAGTTTTTTATAAGAGGTTAATACTTCTCAATTTTATATAATTTTTGACGTCAATACTTTTACCTTATTGATAAGTTATTCTTGTTCTACTGTAGTTGAACATGTTGATATTAACTTGCGTTTTACCTATCTCCCATTGAATTTTTGTTTCAAACCAATACTTATAGTAAGAAGCAAATAAAGATGATGGGAAATATTGAGTTCATGCACCATAGAAATATTTCTGGCAAGGTAACAAGATGTTTACAAATCATGTACACACAAACCTCTAATTATAACCTTTTTCTATTCTTAGTTAGATAACAAAATTCGGTTAAATAAGGCTTTACGTGGAATCAAGACTTACAAAGGAATGAAAATAGTGAGAAAAACTAAGTAAAAATAATTAAATGTAAATGAAAACTTAAACATTTATTTTTTCTACTTTATAAAACAAAAATCAAGGAAATAAATGCCAGAAATTTTATTTTCTTATAATTTTCCAATATTTAAATAGAATTTCTTATAAGTTTATACGCCAAACAATCAAACTTTCGAAATTTTGATGATTAAGTTTTTTATAAGAGGTTAATACTTCTCAATTTTATATAATTTTTGACGTCAATACTTTTACCTTATTGATAATTTTTTCTTGTCCTACTGGAATTTAACCTGTTGATTTAACTTGCGTTTTACATATCTCCCATAGTATTTCTCTTTCAACCTAATTCTTATAGCAAGAAGCAAATAAAGATGATGAGAAATATTGAGTTCATGCAACATAGAAATATTTCTAACAAGGTAACAAGATGTTTAGAAAACATGTATACACCAACCTCTAATAATAACCTTTTTCTATTATTAGTTAGATAAGAAAATTCGGTTAAGTCAGGCATTACTTGGAATGAAGACTTACAAGGGAAAGAAAATAGTGAGAAAAACTGAGTAAAAATAATTAAATGTAAATGAAAACTTAAACATTTTTTTGTCTACTTTACAAAACAAAATGCTAGGAAATAAATGACAGAAATTTTATTTTCTTATAATTTTCGAATATTTAAATAGAATTTCTTATAAGTTAATACGCCAAACAATCAAACTTTAGAAATTTTGATTATTAAGTTTTTTATAAGAGGTTAATACTTCTCAATTTTATATAATTTTTGACGTCAATACTTTTACCTTATTGATAACTTATTCTTGTTTTACTGGAATTGACCATGTTGATATTAACTAGCGGTGTACCTATCTCCCATTGAATTTTTGTTTCAAACCAATACTTATAGTAAGAAGCAAATAAAGATGATGGGAAATATTGAGTTCATGCAACATAGAATATTTCTGGCAAGGTAACAAGATGTTTACAAATCATGTACACACCAACCTCTAATAATAACCTTTTTCTATTGTTAGTTAGATAAGAAAATTCGGTTAAGTCAGGCATTACTTGGAATCAAGACTTACAAGGGAAAGAAAATAGTGAGAAAAACTGAGTAAAAATAATTAAATGTAAATGAAAACTTAAACATTTTTTTGTCTACTTTACAAAACAAAAATCAATGAAATAAGTGCCAGAAATTTTATTTTCTTATAATCTTCCAATATTTAAATAGAATTTCTTATAAGTTAATACGCCAAACAATCAAACTTTAGAAATTTTGATTATTAAGTTTTTTATAAGAGGTTAATACTTCTCAATTTTATATAATTTTTGACGTCAATACTTTTACCTTATTGATAAGTTATTCTTGTTTTACTGGAATTGAACATGTTGATATTAACTAGCGTTTTACCTATCTCCCATTGAATTTTTGTTTCAAACCAATTCTTATAGTAAGAAGCAAATAAAGATGATGTGAAATATTGAGTTCATGCACCATAGAAATATTTCTGGCAAGGTAACAAGATGTTTACAAATCATGTACACACAAACTTCTAATTATAACCTTTTTCTATTCTTAGTTAGATAACAAAATTCGGTTAAATAAGGATTTACGTGGAATCAAGACTTACAAAGAAATGAAAATAGTGAGAAAAACTGAGTAAAAATAATTAAATGTAAATGAAAACTTAAACATTTATTTTTTCTACTTTATAAAACAAAAATCAAGGAAGTAAATGCCAGAAATTTTATTTTCTTATAATTTTCCAATATTTAAATAGAATGTCTTATAAGTTTATACGCCAAACAATCAAACTTTCGAAATTTTGATGATTAAAGTTTTTTATAAGAGGTTAATACTTCTCAATTTTATATAATTTTTGACGTTAATACTTTTACCTTATTGATAATTTTTTCTTGTCCTACTGGAATTTAACCTGTTGATTTAACTTGCGTTTTACATATCTCCCATAGTATTTCTGTTTCAACCCAATTCTTACAGCAAGAAGCAAATAAAGATGATGAGAAATATTGAGTTCATGCACCATAGAAATATTTCTAACAAGTTAACAAGATGTTTAGAAAACATGTATACACCAACCTCTAATAATAACCTTTTTCTATTGTTAGTTGGATAAGAAAATTCGGTTAAGTCAGGCTTTACTTGGAATCAAGACTTACAAGGGAAAGAAAATAGTGAGAAAAACAGAGTAAAAATAATTAAATGTAAATGAAAACTTAAACATTTTTTTTCTACTTTACAAAACAAAATTCTAGGAAATAAATGACAGAAATTTTATTTTCATATAATTTTCCAATATTTAAATAGAATTTCTTATAAGTTAATATGCCAAACAATCAAACTTTAGAAATTTTGATTATTAAGTTTTTTATAAGAGGTTAACACTTCTCAATTTTATATAATTTTTGACGTCAATACTTTTACCTTATTGATAAGTTATTCTTGTTCTACTGGAGTTGAACATGTCGATATTAACTTGCGTTTTACCTATCTCCCAATGAATTTTTGTTTCAAAGCAATTCTTATAGTTAGAAGAAAATAAAGATGATGGGAAATATTCAGTTCATGCACCATAGAAATATTTCTGGCAAGGTACCAAGATGTTTACAAATCATGTATACACCAACCACTAATCATCACCTTTTTCTATTGTTATTTAGATATCAAAATTCGGTTAAATAATTCTTTACGTGGAATCAAGACTTACAAAGGAATGAAAATAGTGAGAAAAACTGAGTAAAAATAATTAAATGTAAGTGAAAACTTAAACATTTATTTCTTCTACTTTATAAAACAAAAATCAAGGAAGTAAATGCCAGAAATTTTATTTTCTAATAATTTTCCAATATTTAAATAGAATGTCTTATAAGTTTATACGCCAAACAATCAAACTTTCGAAATTTTGATGATTAAGTTTTTTATAAGAGGTTAATACTTCTCAATTTTATATAATTTTTGACGTCAATACTTTTACCTTATTGATAATTTATTCTTGTCCTACTAGAATTTAACCTGTTGATTTAACATGTGTTTTACTTATCTCCCATTGAATTTTTGTTTCAAACCAATTCTTATAGTAAGAAGCAAATAAAGATGATGAGAAATATTGAGTTCATGCAACATAGAAATATTTATGGCTAGGTAACAAGATGTTTACAAATCATGTATACACCAACCACTAATCATCACCTCTTTCTATTGTTAGTTAGATAAGAAAATTCGGTTAAATAAGGCTTTACTTGGAATCAAGACTTACAAGGGAAAGAAAATAGTGAGAAAAACTGAGTAAAAATAATTAAATGTAAAAGAAAACTTAAACATTTTTTTTGTCTACTTTACAAAACAAAAAGTTAGGAAATAAATGCCAGAAATTTTATTTTCATATAATCTTCCAATATTTAAATAGAATTTCTTATAAGTTAATACGCCAAACAATCAAACTTTAGAAATTTTGATTATTAAGTTTTTTATGAGGTTAATACTTCTCAATTTTATATAATTTTTGACGTCAATACTTTTACCTTATTGATAAGTTATTCTTGTTCTACTGGAGTTGAACATGTTGATATTAACTTGCGTTTTACCTATCTCCCATTGAATTTTTGTTTCAAACCAATTCTTATAGTAAGAAGCAAATAAAGATGATGTGAAATATTGAGTTCATGCACCATAGAAATATTTCTGGCAAGGTAACAAGATGTTTACAAATCATGTACACACAAACCTCTAATTATAACCTTTTTCTATTCTTAGTTAGATAACAAAATTCGGTTAAATAAGGCTTTCCGTGGAATCAAGACTTACAAAGGAATGAAAATAGTGAGAAAAACTGAGTAAAAATAATTAAATGTAAATGAAAACTTAAACATTTATTTTTTCTACTTTATAAAACAAAAATCAAGGAAATAAATGCCAGAAATTTTATTTTCATATAATTTTCGAATATTTAAATAGAATTTCTTATAAGTTAATATGCCAAACAATCAAACTTTCGAAATTTTGATGATTAAGTTTTTTATAAGAGGTTAATACTTCTCAATTTTAAATAATTTTTGACGTCAATACTTTTACCTTATTGATAAGTTATTCTTGTTCTACTGTAGTTGAACATGTTGATATTTACTTGCGTTTTACCTATCTCCCATTGAATTTTTGTTTCAAACCAATACTTATAGTAAGAAGCAAATAAAGATGATGAGAAATATTGAGTTCATGCAACATAGGAATAATTCTAACAAGGTAACAAGATGTTTAGAAAACATGTATACACCAACCTCTAATAATAACCTTTTTCTATTATTAGTTAGATAAGAAAATTCGGTTAAGTCAGGCATTACTTGGAATCAAGACTTACAAGGGAAAGAAAATAGTGAGAAAAACTGAGTAAAAATAATTAAATGTAAATGAAAACTTAAACATTTTTTTGTCTACTTTACAAAACAAAATTCTAGGAAATAAATGACAGAAATTTTATTTTCTTATAATTTTCGAATATTTAAATAGAATTTCTTATAAGTTAATACGCCAAACAATCAAACTTTAGAAATTTTGATTATTAAGTTTTTTATAAGAGGTTAATACTTCTCAATTTTATATAATTTTTGACGTCAATACTTTTACCTTATTGATAATTTATTCTTGTCCTACTAGAATTTAACCTGTTGATTTAACATGTGTTTTACTTATCTCCCATTGAATTTTTGTTTCAAACCAATTCTTATAGTAAGAAGAAAATAAAGATGATGAGAAATATTGAGTTCATGCACCATAGAAATATTTATGGCTAGGTAACAAGATGTTTACAAATCATGTATACATCAACCACTAATCATCACCTCTTTCTATTTTTAGTTAGATAACAAAATTCGGTTAAATAAGGCTTTACTTGGAATCAAGACTTACAAGGGAAAGAAAATAGTGAGAAAAACTGAGTAAAAAGAATTAAATGTAAAAGAAAACTTAAACATTTTTTTTGTCTACTTTACAAAACAAAAAGTTAGGAAATAAATGCCAGAAATTTTATTTTCATATAATTTTCGAATATTTAAATAGAATTTCTTATAAGTTATTATGCCAAACAATCAAACTTTAGAAATTTTGATTATTAAGTTTTTTATAAGAGGTTAATACTTCTCAATTTTATATAATTTTTGACGTCAATACTTTTACCTTATTGATAAGTTATTCTTGTTCTACTGTAGTTGAACATGTTGATATTAACTTGCGTTTTACCTATCTCCCATTGAATTTTTGTTTCAAACCAATACTTATAGTAAGAAGCAAATAAAGATGATGGGAAATATTGAGTTCATGCACCATAGAAATATTTCTGGCAAGGTAACAAGATGTTTACAAATCATGTACACACAAACCTCTAATTATAACCTTTTTCTATTCTTAGTTAGATAACAAAATTCGGTTAAATAAGGCTTTACGTGGAATCAAGACTTACAAAGGAATGAAAATAGTGAGAAAAACTGAGTAAAAATAATTAAATGTAAATGAAAACTTAAACATTTATTTTTTCTTCTTTATAAAACAAAAATCAAGGAAATAAATGCCAGAAATTTTATTTTCTTATAATTTTCCAATATTTAAATAGAATTTCTTATAAGTTTATACGCCAAACAATCAAACTTTCGAAATTTTGATGATTAAGTTTTTTATAAGAGGTTAATACTTCTCAATTTTATATAATTTTTGACGTCAATACTTTTACCTTATTGATAATTTTTTCTTGTCCTACTGGAATTTAACCTGTTGATTTAACTTGCGTTTTACATATCTCCCATAGTATTTCTCTTTCAACCTAATTCTTATAGCAAGAAGCAAATAAAGATAATGAGAAATATTGAGTTCATGCAACATAGAAATATTTCTAACAAGGTAACAAGATGTTTAGAAAACATGTATACACCAACCTCTAATAATAACCTTTTTCTATTATTAGTTAGATAAGAAAATTCGGTTAAGTCAGGCATTACTTGGAATGAAGACTTACAAGGGAAAGAAAATAGTGAGAAAAACTGAGTAAAAATAATTAAATGTAAATGAAAACTTAAACATTTTTTTGTCTACTTTACAAAACAAAATGCTAGGAAATAAATGACAGAAATTTTATTTTCTTATAATTTTCGAATATTTAAATAGAATTTCTTATAAGTTAATACGCCAAACAATCAAACTTTAGAAATTTTGATTATTAAGTTTTTTATAAGAGGTTAATACTTATCAATTTTATATAATTTTTGACGTCAATACTTTTACCTTATTGATAAGTTATTCTTGTTTTACTGGAATTGACCATGTTGATATTAACTAGCGGTGTACCTATCTCCCATTGAATTTTTGTTTCAAACCAATACTTATAGTAAGAAGCAAATAAAGATGATGGGAAATATTGAGTTCATGCAACATAGAATATTTCTGGCAAGGTAACAAGATGTTTACAAATCATGTACACACCAACCTCTAATAATAACCTTTTTCTATTGTTAGTTAGATAAGAAAATTCGGTTAAGTCAGGCATTACTTGGAATCAAGACTTACAAGGGAAAGAAAATATCTAGAAAAACTGAGTAAAAATAATTAAATGTAAATGAAAACTTAAACATTTTTTTGTCTACTTTACAAAACAAAAATCAATGAAATAAGTGCCAGAAATTTTATTTTCTTATAATCTTCCAATATTTAAATAGAATTTCTTATAAGTTAATACGCCAAACAATCAAACTTTAGAAATTTTGATTATTAAGTTTTTTATAAGAGGTTAATATATCTCAATTTTATATAATTTTTGACGTCAATACTTTTACCTTATTGATAAGTTATTCTGGTTTTACTGGAATTGAACATGTTGATATTAACTAGCGTTTTACCTATCTCCCATTGAATTTTTGTTTCAAACCAATTCTTATAGTAAGAAGCAAATAAAGATGATGTGAAATATTGAGTTCATGCACCATAGAAATATTTCTGGCAAGGTAACAAGATGTTTACAAATCATGTACACACAAACTTCTAATTATAACCTTTTTCTATTCTTAGTTAGATAACAAAATTCGGTTAAATAAGGCTTTACGTGGAATCAAGACTTACAAAGAAATGAAAATAGTGAGAAAAACTGAGTAAAAATAATTAAATGTAAATGAAAACTTAAACATTTATTTTTTCTACTTTATAAAACAAAAATCAAGGATGTAAATGCCAGAAATTTTATTTTCTTATAATTTTCCAATATTTAAATAGAATGTCTTATAAGTTTATACGCCAAACAATCAAACTTTCGAAATTTTGATGATTAAAGTTTTTTATAAGAGGTTAATACTTCTCAATTTTATATAATTTTTGACGTCAATACTTTTACCTTATTGATAATTTTTTCTTGTCCTACTGGAATTTAACCTGTTGATTTAACTTGCGTTTTACATATCTCCCATAGTATTTCTGTTTCAACCCAATTCTTACAGCAAGAAGCAAATAAAGATGATGAGAAATATTGAGTTCATGCACCATAGAAATATTTCTAACAAGTTAACAAGATGTTTAGAAAACATGTATACACCAACCTCTAATAATAACCTTTTTCTATTGTTAGTTGGATAAGAAAATTCGGTTAAGTCAGGCTTTACTTGGAATCAAGACTTACAAGGGAAAGAAAATAGTGAGAAAAACAGAGTAAAAATAATTAAATGTAAATGAAAACTTAAACATTTTTTTTCTACTTTACAAAACAAAATTCTAGGAAATAAATGACAGAAATTTTATTTTCATATAATTTTCCAATATTTAAATAGAATTTCTTATAAGTTAATATGCCAAACAATCAAACTTTAGAAATTTTGATTATTAAGTTTTTTATAAGAGGTTAACACTTCTCAATTTTATATAATTTTTGACGTCAATACTTTTACCTTATTGATAAGTTATTCTTGTTCTACTGGAGTTGAACATGTCGATATTAACTTGCGTTTTACCTATCTCCCAATGAATTTTTGTTTCAAACCAATACTTATAGTAAGAAGCAAATAAAGATGATGAGAAATATTGAGTTCATGCAACATAGAAATAATTCTAACAAGGTAACAAGATGTTTAGAAAACATGTACACACCAACCTCTAATAATAACCTTTTTCTATTATTAGTTAGATAAGAAAATTCGGTTAAGTCAGGCATTACTTGGAATGAAGACTTACAAGGGAAAGAAAATAGTGAGAAAAACTGAGTAAAAATAATTAAATGTAAATGAAAACTTAAACATTTTTTTGTCTACTTTACAAAACAAAATGCTAGGAAATAAATGACAGAAATTTTATTTTCTTATAATTTTCGAATATTTAAATAGAATTTCTTATAAGTTAATACGCCAAACAATCAAACTTTAGAAATTTTGATTATTAAGTTTTTTATAAGAGGTTAATACTTCTCAATTTTATATAATTTTTGACGTCAATACTTTTACCTTATTGATAATTTTTTCTTGTCCTACTGGAATTTAACCTGTTGATTTAACTTGCGTTTTACATATCTCCCATAGTATTTCTCTTTCAACCTAATTCTTATAGCAAGAAGCAAATAAAGATGATGAGAAATATTGAGTTCATGCAACATAGAAATATTTTCTAACAAGGTAACATGATGTTTAGAAAACATGTATACACCAACCTCTAATAATAACCTTTTTCTATTGTTAGTTAGATAAGAAAATTCGGTTAAGTCAGGCTTTACTTGGAATCAAGACTTACAAGGGAAAGAAAATAGTGAGAAAAACTGAGTAAAAATAATTAAATGTAAATGAAAACTTAAACATTTTTTTGTCTACTTTACAAAACAAAATGCTAGGAAATAAATGACAGAAATTTTACTTTCTTATAATTTTCGAATATTTAAATAGAATTTCTTATAAGTTAATACGCCAAACAATCAAACTTTAGAAATTTTGATTATTAAGTTTTTTATAAGAGGTTAACACTTCTCAATTTTATATAATTTTTGACGTCAATACTTTTACCTTATTGATAAGTTATTCTTGTTCTACTGGAGTTGAACATGTCGATATTAACTTGCGTTTTACCTATCTCCCAATGAATTTTTGTTTCAAACCAATACTTATAGTAAGAAGCAAATAAAGATGATGAGAAATATTGAGTTCATGCAACATAGAAATAATTCTAACAAGGTAACAAGATGTTTAGAAAACATGTACACACCAACCTCTAATAATAACCTTTTTCTATTATTAGTTAGATAAGAAAATTCGGTTAAATAAGGCTTTACGTGGAATCAAGACTTACAAAGGAATGAAAATAGTGAGAAAAACTGAGTAAAAATAATTAAATGTAAATGAAAACTTAAACATTTTTTTGTCTACTTTACAAAACAAAATTCTAGGAAATAAATGACAGAAATTTTATTTTCTTATAATTTTCGAATATTTAAATAGAATTTCTTATAAGTTAATACGCCAAACAATCAAACTTTAGAAATTTTGATTATTAAGTTTTTTATAAGAGGTTAATACTTCTCAATTTTATATAATTTTTGACGTCAATACTTTTACCTTATTGATAATTTATTCTTGTCCTACTAGAATTTAACCTGTTGATTTAACATGTGTTTTACTTATCTCCCATTGAATTTTTGTTTCAAACCAATTCTTATAGTAAGAAGCAAATAAAGATGATGAGAAATATTGAGTTCATGCACCATAGAAATATTTATGGCTAGGTAACAAGATGTTTACAAATCATGTATACACCAACCACTAATCATCACCTCTTTCTATTTTTAGTTAGATAACAAAATTCGGTTAAATAAGGCTTTACTTGGAATCAAGACTTACAAGGGAAAGAAAATAGTGAGAAAAACTGAGTAAAAAGAATTAAATGTAAAAGAAAACTTAAACATTTTTTTTGTCTACTTTACAAAACAAAAAGTTAGGAAATAAATGCCAGAAATTTTATTTTCATATAATTTTCGAATATTTAAATAGAATTTCTTATAAGTTATTATGCCAAACAATCAAACTTTAGAAATTTTGATTATTAAGTTTTTTATAAGAGGTTAATACTTCTCAATTTTATATAATTTTTGACGTCAATACTTTTACCTTATTGATAAGTTATTCTTGTTCTACTGTAGTTGAACATGTTGATATTAACTTGCGTTTTACCTATCTCCCATTGAATTTTTGTTTCAAACCAATACTTATAGTAAGAAGCAAATAAAGATGATGGGAAATATTGAGTTCATGCACCATAGAAATATTTCTGGCAAGGTAACAAGATGTTTACAAATCATGTACACACAAACCTCTAATTATAACCTTTTTCTATTCTTAGTTAGATAACAAAATTCGGTTAAATAAGGCTTTACGTGGAATCAAGACTTACAAAGGAATGAAAATAGTGAGAAAAACTAAGTAAAAATAATTAAATGTAAATGAAAACTTAAACATTTATTTTTTCTACTTTATAAAACAAAAATCAAGGAAATAAATGCCAGAAATTTTATTTTCTTATAATTTTCCAATATTTAAATAGAATTTCTTATAAGTTTATACGCCAAACAATCAAACTTTCGAAATTTTGATGATTAAGTTTTTTATAAGAGGTTAATACTTCTCAATTTTATATAATTTTTGACGTCAATACTTTTACCTTATTGATAATTTTTTCTTGTCCTACTGGAATTTAACCTGTTGATTTAACTTGCGTTTTACATATCTCCCATAGTATTTCTCTTTCAACCTAATTCTTATAGCAAGAAGCAAATAAAGATGATGAGAAATATTGAGTTCATGCAACATAGAAATATTTTCTAACAAGGTAACATGATGTTTAGAAAACATGTATACACCAACCTCTAATAATAACCTTTTTCTATTGTTAGTTAGATAAGAAAATTCGGTTAAGTCAGGCTTTACTTGGAATCAAGACTTACAAGGGAAAGAAAATAGTGAGAAAAACTGAGTAAAAATAATTAAATGTAAATGAAAACTTAAACATTTTTTTGTCTACTTTACAAAACAAAATGCTAGGAAATAAATGACAGAAATTTTACTTTCTTATAATTTTCGAATATTTAAATAGAATTTCTTATAAGTTAATACGCCAAACAATCAAACTTTAGAAATTTTGATTATTAAGTTTTTTATAAGAGGTTAACACTTCTCAATTTTATATAATTTTTGACGTCAATACTTTTACCTTATTGATAAGTTATTCTTGTTCTACTGGAGTTGAACATGTCGATATTAACTTGCGTTTTACCTATCTCCCAATGAATTTTTGTTTCAAACCAATACTTATAGTAAGAAGCAAATAAAGATGATGAGAAATATTGAGTTCATGCAACATAGAAACAATTCTAACAAGGTAACAAGATGTTTAGAAAACATGTACACACCAACCTCTAATAATAACCTTTTTCTATTATTAGTTAGATAAGAAAATTCGGTTAAGTCAGGCATTACTTGGAATCAAGACTTACAAGGGAAAGAAAATAGTGAGAAAAACTGAGTAAAAATAATTAAATGTAAATGAAAACTTAAACATTTTTTTGTCTACTTTACAAAACAAAATTCTAGGAAATAAATGACAGAAATTTTATTTTCTTATAATTTTCGAATATTTAAATAGAATTTCTTATAAGTTAATACGCCAAACAATCAAACTTTAGAAATTTTGATTATTAAGTTTTTTATAAGAGGTTAATACTTCTCAATTTTATATAATTTTTGACGTCAATACTTTTACCTTATTGATAATTTATTCTTGTCCTACTAGAATTTAACCTGTTGATTTAACATGTGTTTTACTTATCTCCCATTGAATTTTTGTTTCAAACCAATTCTTATAGTAAGAAGCAAATAAAGATGATGAGAAATATTGAGTTCATGCACCATAGAAATATTTCTGGCAAGGTAACAAGATGTTTACAAATCATGTACACACAAACCTCTAATTATAACCTTTTTCTATTCTTAGTTAGATAACAAAATTCGGTTAAATAAGGCTTTACGTGGAATCAAGACTTACAAAGGAATGAAAATAGTGAGAAAAACTAAGTAAAAATAATTAAATGTAAATGAAAACTTAAACATTTATTTTTTCTACTTTATAAAACAAAAATCAAGGAAATAAATGCCAGAAATTTTATTTTCTTATAATTTTCCAATATTTAAATAGAATTTCTTATAAGTTTATACGCCAAACAATCAAACTTTCGAAATTTTGATGATTAAGTTTTTTATAAGAGGTTAATACTTCTCAATTTTATATAATTTTTGACGTCAATACTTTTACCTTATTGATAATTTATTCTTGTCCTACTAGAATTTAACCTGTTGATTTAACATGTGTTTTACTTATCTCCCAATGAATTTTTGTTTCAAACCAATACTTATAGTAAGAAGCAAATAAAGATGATGAGAAATATTGAGTTCATGCAACATAGAAATAATTCTAACAAGGTAACAAGATGTTTAGAAAACATGTACACACCAACCTCTAATAATAACCTTTTTCTATTATTAGTTAGATAAGAAAATTCGGTTAAGTCAGGCATTACTTGGAATCAAGACTTACAAGGGAAAGAAAATAGTGAGAAAAACTGAGTAAAAATAATTAAATGTAAATGAAAACTTAAACATTTTTTTGTCTACTTTACAAAACAAAATTCTAGGAAATAAATGACAGAAATTTTATTTTCTTATAATTTTCGAATATTTAAATAGAATTTCTTATAAGTTAATACGCCAAACAATCAAACTTTAGAAATTTTGATTATTAAGTTTTTTATAAGAGGTTAATACTTCTCAATTTTATATAATTTTTGACGTTAATACTTTTACCTTATTGATAATTTTTTCTTGTCCTACTGGAATTTAACCTGTTGATTTAACTTGCGTTTTACATATCTCCCATAGTATTTCTGTTTCAACCCAATTCTTACAGCAAGAAGCAAATAAAGATGATGAGAAATATTGAGTTCATGCACCATAGAAATATTTCTAACAAGTTAACAAGATGTTTAGAAAACATGTATACACCAACCTCTAATAATAACCTTTTTCTATTGTTAGTTGGATAAGAAAATTCGGTTAAGTCAGGCTTTACTTGGAATCAAGACTTACAAGGGAAAGAAAATAGTGAGAAAAACAGAGTAAAAATAATTAAATGTAAATGAAAACTTAAACATTTTTTTTCTACTTTACAAAACAAAATTCTAGGAAATAAATGACAGAAATTTTATTTTCATATAATTTTCCAATATTTAAATAGAATTTCTTATAAGTTAATATGCCAAACAATCAAACTTTAGAAATTTTGATTATTAAGTTTTTTATAAGAGGTTAACACTTCTCAATTTTATATAATTTTTGACGTCAATACTTTTACCTTATTGATAAGTTATTCTTGTTCTACTGGAGTTGAACATGTCGATATTAACTTGCGTTTTACCTATCTCCCAATGAATTTTTGTTTCAAAGCAATTCTTATAGTTAGAAGAAAATAAAGATGATGGGAAATATTCAGTTCATGCACCATAGAAATATTTCTGGCAAGGTACCAAGATGTTTACAAATCATGTATACACCAACCACTAATCATCACCTTTTTCTATTGTTATTTAGATATCAAAATTCGGTTAAATAATTCTTTACGTGGAATCAAGACTTACAAAGGAATGAAAATAGTGAGAAAAACTGAGTAAAAATAATTAAATGTAAGTGAAAACTTAAACATTTATTTCTTCTACTTTATAAAACAAAAATCAAGGAAGTAAATGCCAGAAATTTTATTTTCTAATAATTTTCCAATATTTAAATAGAATGTCTTATAAGTTTATACGCCAAACAATCAAACTTTCGAAATTTTGATGATTAAGTTTTTTATAAGAGGTTAATACTTCTCAATTTTATATAATTTTTGACGTCAATACTTTTACCTTATTGATAATTTATTCTTGTCCTACTAGAATTTAACCTGTTGATTTAACATGTGTTTTACTTATCTCCCATTGAATTTTTGTTTCAAACCAATTCTTATAGTAAGAAGCAAATAAAGATGATGAGAAATATTGAGTTCATGCAACATAGAAATATTTATGGCTAGGTAACAAGATGTTTACAAATCATGTATACACCAACCACTAATCATCACCTCTTTCTATTGTTAGTTAGATAAGAAAATTCGGTTAAATAAGGCTTTACTTGGAATCAAGACTTACAAGGGAAAGAAAATAGTGAGAAAAACTGAGTAAAAATAATTAAATGTAAAAGAAAACTTAAACATTTTTTTTGTCTACTTTACAAAACAAAAAGTTAGGAAATAAATGCCAGAAATTTTATTTTCATATAATCTTCCAATATTTAAATAGAATTTCTTATAAGTTAATACGCCAAACAATCAAACTTTAGAAATTTTGATTATTAAGTTTTTTATGAGGTTAATACTTCTCAATTTTATATAATTTTTGACGTCAATACTTTTACCTTATTGATAAGTTATTCTTGTTCTACTGGAGTTGAACATGTTGATATTAACTTGCGTTTTACCTATCTCCCATTGAATTTTTGTTTCAAACCAATTCTTATAGTAAGAAGCAAATAAAGATGATGTGAAATATTGAGTTCATGCACCATAGAAATATTTCTGGCAAGGTAACAAGATGTTTACAAATCATGTACACACAAACCTCTAATTATAACCTTTTTCTATTCTTAGTTAGATAACAAAATTCGGTTAAATAAGGCTTTCCGTGGAATCAAGACTTACAAAGGAATGAAAATAGTGAGAAAAACTGAGTAAAAATAATTAAATGTAAATGAAAACTTAAACATTTATTTTTTCTACTTTATAAAACAAAAATCAAGGAAATAAATGCCAGAAATTTTATTTTCATATAATTTTCGAATATTTAAATAGAATTTCTTATAAGTTAATATGCCAAACAATCAAACTTTCGAAATTTTGATGATTAAGTTTTTTATAAGAGGTTAATACTTCTCAATTTTAAATAATTTTTGACGTCAATACTTTTACCTTATTGATAAGTTATTCTTGTTCTACTGTAGTTGAACATGTTGATATTTACTTGCGTTTTACCTATCTCCCATTGAATTTTTGTTTCAAACCAATACTTATAGTAAGAAGCAAATAAAGATGATGAGAAATATTGAGTTCATGCAACATAGGAATAATTCTAACAAGGTAACAAGATGTTTAGAAAACATGTATACACCAACCTCTAATAATAACCTTTTTCTATTATTAGTTAGATAAGAAAATTCGGTTAAGTCAGGCATTACTTGGAATCAAGACTTACAAGGGAAAAAAAATAGTGAGAAAAACTGAGTAAAAATAATTAAATGTAAATGAAAACTTAAACATTTTTTTGTCTACTTTACAAAACAAAATTCTAGGAAATAAATGACAGAAATTTTATTTTCTTATAATTTTCGAATATTTAAATAGAATTTCTTATAAGTTAATACGCCAAACAATCAAACTTTAGAAATTTTGATTATTAAGTTTTTTATAAGAGGTTAATACTTCTCAATTTTATATAATTTTTGACGTCAATACTTTTACCTTATTGATAATTTATTCTTGTCCTACTAGAATTTAACCTGTTGATTTAACATGTGTTTTACTTATCTCCCATTGAATTTTTGTTTCAAACCAATTCTTATAGTAAGAAGAAAATAAAGATGATGAGAAATATTGAGTTCATGCACCATAGAAATATTTATGGCTAGGTAACAAGATGTTTACAAATCATGTATACACCAACCACTAATCATCACCTCTTTCTATTTTTAGTTAGATAACAAAATTCGGTTAAATAAGGCTTTACTTGGAATCAAGACTTACAAGGGAAAGAAAATAGTGAGAAAAACTGAGTAAAAAGAATTAAATGTAAAAGAAAACTTAAACATTTTTTTTGTCTACTTTACAAAACAAAAAGTTAGGAAATAAATGCCAGAAATTTTATTTTCATATAATTTTCGAATATTTAAATAGAATTTCTTATAAGTTATTATGCCAAACAATCAAACTTTAGAAATTTTGATTATTAAGTTTTTTATAAGAGGTTAATACTTCTCAATTTTATATAATTTTTGACGTCAATACTTTTACCTTATTGATAAGTTATTCTTGTTCTACTGTAGTTGAACATGTTGATATTAACTTGCGTTTTACCTATCTCCCATTGAATTTTTGTTTCAAACCAATACTTATAGTAAGAAGCAAATAAAGATGATGGGAAATATTGAGTTCATGCACCATAGAAATATTTCTGGCAAGGTAACAAGATGTTTACAAATCATGTACACACAAACCTCTAATTATAACCTTTTTCTATTCTTAGTTAGATAACAAAATTCGGTTAAATAAGGCTTTACGTGGAATCAAGACTTACAAAGGAATGAAAATAGTGAGAAAAACTGAGTAAAAATAATTAAATGTAAATGAAAACTTAAACATTTATTTTTTCTTCTTTATAAAACAAAAATCAAGGAAATAAATGCCAGAAATTTTATTTTCTTATAATTTTCCAATATTTAAATAGAATTTCTTATAAGTTTATACGCCAAACAATCAAACTTTCGAAATTTTGATGATTAAGTTTTTTATAAGAGGTTAATACTTCTCAATTTTATATAATTTTTGACGTCAATACTTTTACCTTATTGATAATTTTTTCTTGTCCTACTGGAATTTAACCTGTTGATTTAACTTGCGTTTTACATATCTCCCATAGTATTTCTCTTTCAACCTAATTCTTATAGCAAGAAGCAAATAAAGATAATGAGAAATATTGAGTTCATGCAACATAGAAATATTTCTAACAAGGTAACAAGATGTTTAGAAAACATGTATACACCAACCTCTAATAATAACCTTTTTCTATTATTAGTTAGATAAGAAAATTCGGTTAAGTCAGGCATTACTTGGAATGAAGACTTACAAGGGAAAGAAAATAGTGAGAAAAACTGAGTAAAAATAATTAAATGTAAATGAAAACTTAAACATTTTTTTGTCTACTTTACAAAACAAAATGCTAGGAAATAAATGACAGAAATTTTATTTTCTTATAATTTTCGAATATTTAAATAGAATTTCTTATAAGTTAATACGCCAAACAATCAAACTTTAGAAATTTTGATTATTAAGTTTTTTATAAGAGGTTAATACTTCTCAATTTTATATAATTTTTGACGTCAATACTTTTACCTTATTGATAAGTTATTCTTGTTTTACTGGAATTGACCATGTTGATATTAACTAGCGGTGTACCTATCTCCCATTGAATTTTTGTTTCAAACCAATACTTATAGTAAGAAGCAAATAAAGATGATGGGAAATATTGAGTTCATGCAACATAGAATATTTCTGGCAAGGTAACAAGATGTTTACAAATCATGTACACACCAACCTCTAATAATAACCTTTTTCTATTGTTAGTTAGATAAGAAAATTCGGTTAAGTCAGGCATTACTTGGAATCAAGACTTACAAGGGAAAGAAAATATCTAGAAAAACTGAGTAAAAATAATTAAATGTAAATGAAAACTTAAACATTTTTTTGTCTACTTTACAAAACAAAAATCAATGAAATAAGTGCCAGAAATTTTATTTTCTTATAATCTTCCAATATTTAAATAGAATTTCTTATAAGTTAATACGCCAAACAATCAAACTTTAGAAATTTTGATTATTAAGTTTTTTATAAGAGGTTAATATATCTCAATTTTATATAATTTTTGACGTCAATACTTTTACCTTATTGATAAGTTATTCTGGTTTTACTGGAATTGAACATGTTGATATTAACTAGCGTTTTACCTATCTCCCATTGAATTTTTGTTTCAAACCAATTCTTATAGTAAGAAGCAAATAAAGATGATGTGAAATATTGAGTTCATGCACCATAGAAATATTTCTGGCAAGGTAACAAGATGTTTACAAATCATGTACACACAAACTTCTAATTATAACCTTTTTCTATTCTTAGTTAGATAACAAAATTCGGTTAAATAAGGCTTTACGTGGAATCAAGACTTACAAAGAAATGAAAATAGTGAGAAAAACTGAGTAAAAATAATTAAATGTAAATGAAAACTTAAACATTTATTTTTTCTACTTTATAAAACAAAAATCAAGGATGTAAATGCCAGAAATTTTATTTTCTTATAATTTTCCAATATTTAAATAGAATGTCTTATAAGTTTATACGCCAAACAATCAAACTTTCGAAATTTTGATGATTAAAGTTTTTTATAAGAGGTTAATACTTCTCAATTTTATATAATTTTTGACGTCAATACTTTTACCTTATTGATAATTTTTTCTTGTCCTACTGGAATTTAACCTGTTGATTTAACTTGCGTTTTACATATCTCCCATAGTATTTCTGTTTCAACCCAATTCTTACAGCAAGAAGCAAATAAAGATGATGAGAAATATTGAGTTCATGCACCATAGAAATATTTCTAACAAGTTAACAAGATGTTTAGAAAACATGTATACACCAACCTCTAATAATAACCTTTTTCTATTGTTAGTTGGATAAGAAAATTCGGTTAAGTCAGGCTTTACTTGGAATCAAGACTTACAAGGGAAAGAAAATAGTGAGAAAAACTGAGTAAAAATAATTAAATGTAAATGAAAACTTAAACATTTTTTTTCTACTTTACAAAACAAAATTCTAGGAAATAAATGACAGAAATTTTATTTTCATATAATTTTCGAATATTTAAATAGAATTTCTTATAAGTTAATATGCCAAACAATCAAAACTTTAGAAATTTTGATTATTAAGTTTTTTATAAGAGGTTAATACTTCTCAATTTTATATAATTTTTGACGTAAATACTTTTACCTTATTGATAAGTTATTCTTGTTTTACTGGAATTGAACATGTTGATATTAACTAGCGTTTTACCTATCTCCTATTGAATTTTTGTTTCAAACCAATTCTTATAGTAAGAAGCAAATAAAGATGATGTGAAATATTGAGTTCATGCACCATAGAAATATTTCTGGCAAGGTAACAAGATGTTTACAAATCATGTACACACAAACCTCTAATTATAACCTTTTTCTATTCTTAGTTAGATAACAAAATTCGGTTAAATAAGGCTTTACGTGGAATCAAGACTTACAAAGGAATGAAAATAGTGAGAAAAACTGAGTAAAAATAATTAAATGTAAATGAAAACTTAAACATTTATTTTTTCTACTTTATAAAACAAAAATCAAGGAAATAAATGCCAGAAATTTTATTTTCATATAATTTTCGAATATTTAAATAGAATTTCTTATAAGTTAATATGCCAAACAATCAAACTTTAGAAATTTTGATTATTAAGTTTTTTATAAGAGGTTAATACTTCTCAATTTTATATAATTTTTGACGTCAATACTTTTACCTTATTGATAAGTTATTCTTGTTCTACTGTAGTTGAACATGTTGATATTAACTTGCGTTTTACCTATCTCCCATTGAATTTTTGTTTCAAACCAATACTTATAGTAAGAAGCAAATAAAGATGATGGGAAATATTGAGTTCATGCACCATAGAAATATTTCTGGCAAGGTAACAAGATGTTTACAAATCATGTACACACAAACCTCTAATAATAACCTTTTTCTATTATTAGTTAGATAAGAAAATTCGGTTAAGTCAGGCATTACTTGGAATCAAGACTTACAAGGGAAAGAAAATAGTGAGAAAAACTGAGTAAAAATAATTAAATGTAAATGAAAACTTAAACATTTTTTTGTCTACTTTACAAAACAAAATGCTAGGAAATAAATGACAGAAATTTTATTTTCTTATAATTTTCGAATATTTAAATAGAATTTCTTATAAGTTAATACGCCAAACAATCAAACTTTAGAAATTTTGATTATTAAGTTTTTTATAAGAGGTTAATACTTCTCAATTTTATATAATTTTTGACGTCAATACTTTTACCTTATTGATAAGTTATTCTTGTTTTACTGGAATTGACCATGTTGATATTAACTAGCGGTGTACCTATCTCCCATTGAATTTTTGTTTCAAACCAATTCTTATAGTAAGAAGCAAATAAAGATGATGAGAAATATTGAGTTCATGCACCATAGAAATATTTCTGGCAAGGTAACAAGATGTTTACAAATCATGTACACACAAACTTCTAATTATAACCTTTTTCTATTCTTAGTTAGATAACAAAATTCGGTTAAATAAGGCTTTACGTGGAATCAAGACTTACAAAGCAATGAAAATAGTGAGAAAAACTGAGTAAAAATAATTAAATGTAAATGAAAACTTAAACATTTATTTTTTCTACTTTATAAAACAAAAATCAAGGATGTAAATGCCAGAAATTTTATTTTCTTATAATTTTCCAATATTTAAATAGAATGTCTTATAAGTTTATACGCCAAACAATCAAACTTTCGAAATTTTGATGATTAAAGTTTTTTATAAGAGGTTAATACTTCTCAATTTTATATAATTTTTGACGTCAATACTTTTACCTTATTGATAATTTTTTCTTGTCCTACTGGAATTTAACCTGTTGATTTAACTTGCGTTTTACATATCTCCCATAGTATTTCTGTTTCAACCCAATTCTTACAGCAAGAAGCAAATAAAGATGATGAGAAATATTGAGTTCATGCACCATAGAAATATTTCTAACAAGTTAACAAGATGTTTAGAAAACATGTATACACCAACCTCTAATAATAACCTTTTTCTATTGTTAGTTGGATAAGAAAATTCGGTTAAGTCAGGCTTTACTTGGAATCAAGACTTACAAGGGAAAGAAAATAGTGAGAAAAACTGAGTAAAAATAATTAAATGTAAATGAAAACTTAAACATTTTTTTTCTACTTTACAAAACAAAATTCTAGGAAATAAATGACAGAAATTTTATTTTCATATAATTTTCGAATATTTAAATAGAATTTCTTATAAGTTAATATGCCAAACAATCAAAACTTTAGAAATTTTGATTATTAAGTTTTTTATAAGAGGTTAATACTTCTCAATTTTATATAATTTTTGACGTAAATACTTTTACCTTATTGATAAGTTATTCTTGTTTTACTGGAATTGAACATGTTGATATTAACTAGCGTTTTACCTATCTCCTATTGAATTTTTGTTTCAAACCAATTCTTATAGTAAGAAGCAAATAAAGATGATGTGAAATATTGAGTTCATGCACCATAGAAATATTTCTGGCAAGGTAACAAGATGTTTACAAATCATGTACACACAAACCTCTAATTATAACCTTTTTCTATTCTTAGTTAGATAACAAAATTCGGTTAAATAAGGCTTTACGTGGAATCAAGACTTACAAAGGAATGAAAATAGTGAGAAAAACTGAGTAAAAATAATTAAATGTAAATGAAAACTTAAACATTTATTTTTTCTACTTTATAAAACAAAAATCAAGGAAATAAATGCCAGAAATTTTATTTTCATATAATTTTCGAATATTTAAATAGAATTTCTTATAAGTTAATATGCCAAACAATCAAACTTTAGAAATTTTGATTATTAAGTTTTTTATAAGAGGTTAATACTTCTCAATTTTATATAATTTTTGACGTCAATACTTTTACCTTATTGATAAGTTATTCTTGTTCTACTGTAGTTGAACATGTTGATATTAACTTGCGTTTTACCTATCTCCCATTGAATTTTTGTTTCAAACCAATACTTATAGTAAGAAGCAAATAAAGATGATGGGAAATATTGAGTTCATGCACCATAGAAATATTTCTGGCAAGGTAACAAGATGTTTACAAATCATGTACACACAAACCTCTAATAATAACCTTTTTCTATTATTAGTTAGATAAGAAAATTCGGTTAAGTCAGGCATTACTTGGAATCAAGACTTACAAGGGAAAGAAAATAGTGAGAAAAACTGAGTAAAAATAATTAAATGTAAATGAAAACTTAAACATTTTTTTGTCTACTTTACAAAACAAAATGCTAGGAAATAAATGACAGAAATTTTATTTTCTTATAATTTTCGAATATTTAAATAGAATTTCTTATAAGTTAATACGCCAAACAATCAAACTTTAGAAATTTTGATTATTAAGTTTTTTATAAGAGGTTAATACTTCTCAATTTTATATAATTTTTGACGTCAATACTTTTACCTTATTGATAAGTTATTCTTGTTTTACTGGAATTGACCATGTTGATATTAACTAGCGGTGTACCTATCTCCCATTGAATTTTTGTTTCAAACCAATTCTTATAGTAAGAAGCAAATAAAGATGATGTGAAATATTGAGTTCATGCACCATAGAAATATTTCTGGCAAGGTAACAAGATGTTTACAAATCATGTACACACAAACCTCTAATTATAACCATTTTCTATTCTTAGTTAGATAACTAAATTTTGTTAAATAAGGCTTTACGTGGAATCAAGACTTACAAAGGAATGAAAATAGTGAGAAAAACTGAGTAAAAATAATTAAATGTAAATGAAAACTTAAACATTTATTTTTTTCTACTTTATAAAACAAAAATCAAGGAAGTAAATGCCAGAAATTTTATTTTCTTATAAATTTCCAATATTTAAATAGAATGTCTTATAAGTTTATACGCCAAACAATCAAACTTTCGAAATTTTGATGATTAAGTTTTTTATAAGATGTTAATACTTCTCAATTTTATATAATTTTTGACGTCAATACTTTTACCTTATTAATAATTTTTTCTTGTCCTACTGGAATTTAACCTGTTGATTTAACTTGCGTTTTACATATCTCCCATAGTATTTCTGTTTCAACCCAATTCTTACAGCAAGAAGCAAATAAAGATGATGAGAAATATTGAGTTCATGCACCATAGAAATATTTCTAACAAGTTAACAAGATGTTTAGAAAACATGTATACACCAACCTCTAATAATAACCTTTTTCTATTGTTAGTTGGATAAGAAAATTCGGTTAAGTCAGGCTTTACTTGGAATCAAGACTTACAAGGGAAAGAAAATAGTGAGAAAAACTGAGTAAAAATAATTAAATGTAAATGAAAACTTAAACATTTTTTTTCTACTTTACAAAACAAAATTCTAGGAAATAAATGACAGAAATTTTATTTTCATATAATTTTCGAATATTTAAATAGAATTTCTTATAAGTTAATATGCCAAACAATCAAAACTTTAGAAATTTTGATTATTAAGTTTTTTATAAGAGGTTAATACTTCTCAATTTTATATAATTTTTGACGTAAATACTTTTACCTTATTGATAAGTTATTCTTGTTTTACTGGAATTGAACATGTTGATATTAACTAGCGTTTTACCTATCTCCTATTGAATTTTTGTTTCAAACCAATTCTTATAGTAAGAAGCAAATAAAGATGATGTGAAATATTGAGTTCATGCACCATAGAAATATTTCTGGCAAGGTAACAAGATGTTTACAAATCATGTACACACAAACCTCTAATTATAACCTTTTTCTATTCTTAGTTAGATAACAAAATTCGGTTAAATAAGGCTTTACGTGGAATCAAGACTTACAAAGGAATGAAAATAGTGAGAAAAACTGAGTAAAAATAATTAAATGTAAATGAAAACTTAAACATTTATTTTTTCTACTTTATAAAACAAAAATCAAGGAAATAAATGCCAGAAATTTTATTTTCATATAATTTTCGAATATTTAAATAGAATTTCTTATAAGTTAATATGCCAAACAATCAAACTTTAGAAATTTTGATTATTAAGTTTTTTATAAGAGGTTAATACTTCTCAATTTTATATAATTTTTGACGTCAATACTTTTACCTTATTGATAAGTTATTCTTGTTCTACTGTAGTTGAACATGTTGATATTAACTTGCGTTTTACCTATCTCCCATTGAATTTTTGTTTCAAACCAATACTTATAGTAAGAAGCAAAAAAAGGTGATGGGAAATATTGAGTTCATGCACCATAGAAATATTTCTGGCAAGGTAACAAGATGTTTACAAATCATGTACACACAAACCTCTAATAATAACCATTTTCTATTATTAGTTAGATAAGAAAATTCGGTTAAGTCAGGCATTACTTGGAATCAAGACTTACAAGGGAAAGAAAATAGTGAGAAAAACTGAGTAAAAATAATTAAATGTAAATGAAAACTTAAACATTTTTTTGTCTACTTTACAAAACAAAATGCTAGGAAATAAATGACAGAAATTTTATTTTCTTATAATTTTCGAATATTTAAATAGAATTTCTTATAAGTTAATACGCCAAACAATCAAACTTTAGAAATTTTGATTATTAAGTTTTTTATAAGAGGTTAATACTTCTCAATTTTATATAATTTTTGACGTCAATACTTTTACCTTATTGATAAGTTATTCTTGTTTTACTGGAATTGACCATGTTGATATTAACTAGCGGTGTACCTATCTCCCATTGAATTTTTGTTTCAAACCAATTCTTATAGTAAGAAGCAAATAAAGATGATGTGAAATATTGAGTTCATGCACCATAGAAATATTTCTGGCAAGGTAACAAGATGTTTACAAATCATGTACACACAAACCTCTAATTATAACCATTTTCTATTCTTAGTTAGATAACTAAATTTTGTTAAATAAGGCTTTACGTGGAATCAAGACTTACAAAGGAATGAAAATAGTGAGAAAAACTGAGTAAAAATAATTAAATGTAAATGAAAACTTAAACATTTATTTTTTTCTACTTTATAAAACAAAAATCAAGGAAGTAAATGCCAGAAATTTTATTTTCTTATAATTTTCCAATATTTAAATAGAATGTCTTATAAGTTTATACGCCAAACAATCAAACTTTCGAAATTTTGATGATTAAGTTTTTTATAAGATGTTAATACTTCTCAATTTTATATAATTTTTGACGTCAATACTTTTACCTTATTGATAATTTTTTCTTGTCCTACTGGAATTTAACCTGTTGATTTAACTTGCGTTTTACATATCTCCCATAGTATTTCTGTTTCAACCCAATTCTTACAGCAAGAAGCAAATAAAGATGATGAGAAATATTGAGTTCATGCACCATAGAAATATTTCTAACAAGTTAACAAGATGTTTAGAAAACATGTATACACCAACCTCAAATAATAACCTTTTTCTATTGTTAGTTGGATAAGAAAATTCGGTTAAGTCAGGCTTTACTTGGAATCAAGACTTACAAGGGAAAGAAAATAGTGAGAAAAACTGAGTAAAAATAATTAAATGTAAATGAAAACTTAAACATTTTTTTTCTACTTTAGAAAACAAAATTCTAGGAAATAAATGACAGAAATTTTATTTTCTTATAATTTTCGAATATTTAAATAGAATTTCTTATAAGTTAATACGCCAAACAATCAAACTTTAGAAATTTTGATTATTAAGTTTTTTATAAGAGGTTAATACTTCTCAATTTTATATAATTTTTGACGTCAATACTTTTACCTTATTGATAAGTTATTCTTGTTTTACTGGAATTGAACATGTTGATATTAACTAGCGTTTTACCTATCTCCTATTGAATTTTTGTTTCAAACCAATTCTTATAGTAAGAAGCAAATAAAGATGATGTGAAATATTGAGTTCATGCACCATAGAAATATTTCTGGCAAGGTAACAAGATGTTTACAAATCATGTACACACAAACCTCTAATTATAACCTTTTTCTATTCTTAGTTAGATAACAAAATTCGGTTAAATAAGGCTTTACGTGGAATCAAGACTTACAAAGGAATGAAAATAGTGAGAAAAACTGAGTAAAAATAATTAAATGTAAATGAAAACTTAAACATTTATTTTTTCTACTTTATAAAACAAAAATCAAGGAAATAAATGCCAGAAATTTTATTTTCTTATAATTTTCCAATATTTAAATAGAATTTCTTATAAGTTTATACGCCAAACAATCAAACTTTCGAAATTTTGATGATTAAGTTTTTTATAAGAGGTTAATACTTCTCAATTTTATATAATTTTTGACGTCAATACTTTTACCTTATTGATAATTTTTTCTTGTCCTACTGGAATTTAACCTGTTGATTTAACTTGCGTTTTACATATCTCCCATAGTATTTCTCTTTCAACCCAATTCTTATAGCAAGAAGCAAATAAAGATGATGAGAAATATTGAGTTCATGCAACATAGAAATATTTCTAACAAGGTAACAAGATGTTTAGAAAACATGTATACACCAACCTCTAATAATAACCTTTTTCTATTATTAGTTAGATAAGAAAATTCGGTTAAGTCAGGCATTACTTGGAATCAAGACTTACAAGGGAAAGAAAATAGTGAGAAAAACTGAGTAAAAATAATTAAATGTAAATGAAAACTTAAACATTTTTTTGTCTACTTTACAAAACAAAATGCTAGGAAATAAATGACAGAAATTTTATTTTCTTATAATTTTCGAATATTTAAATAGAATTTCTTATAAGTTAATACGCCAAACAATCAAACTTTAGAAATTTTGATTATTAAGTTTTTTATAAGAGGTTAATACTTCTCAATTTTATATAATTTTTGACGTCAATACTTTTACCTTATTGATAAGTTATTCTTGTTTTACTGGAATTGACCATGTTGATATTAACTAGCGGTGTACCTATCTCCCATTGAATTTTTGTTTCATACCAATTCTTATAGTAAGAAGCAAATAAAGATGATGTGAAATATTGAGTTCATGCACCATAGAAATATTTCTGGCAAGGTAACAAGATGTTTACAAATCATGTACACACAAACCTCTAATTATAACCATTTTCTATTCTTAGTTAGATAACTAAATTTTGTTAAATAAGGCTTTACGTGGAATCAAGACTTACAAAGGAATGAAAATAGTGAGAAAAACTGAGTAAAAATAATTAAATGTAAATGAAAACTTAAACATTTATTTCTTTCTACTTTATAAAACAAAAATCAAGGAAGTAAATGCCAGAAATTTTATTTTCTTATAATTTTCCAATATTTAAATAGAATGTCTTATAAGTTTATACGCCTAACAATCAAACTTTCGAAATTTTGATGATTAAGTTTTTTATAAGATGTTAATACTTCTCAATTTTATATAATTTTTGACGTCAATACTTTTACCTTATTGATAATTTTTTCTTGTCCTACTGGAATTTAACCTGTTGATTTAACTTGCGTTTTACATATCTCCCATAGTATTTCTGTTTCAACCCAATTCTTACAGCAAGAAGCAAATAAAGATGATGAGAAATATTGAGTTCATGCACCATAGAAATATTTCTAACAAGTTAACAAGATGTTTAGAAAACATGTATACACCAACCTCTAATAATAACCTTTTTCTATTGTTAGTTGGATAAGAAAATTCGGTTAAGTCAGGCTTTACTTGGAATCAAGACTTACAAGGGAAAGAAAATAGTGAGAAAAACTGAGTAAAAATAATTAAATGTAAATGAAAACTTAAACATTTTTTTTCTACTTTACAAAACAAAATTCTAGGAAATAAATGACAGAAATTTTATTTTCATATAATTTTCGAATATTTAAATAGAATTTCTTATAAGTTAATACGCCAAACAATCAAACTTTAGAAATTTTGATTATTAAGTTTTTTATAAGAGGTTAATACTTCTCAATTTTATATAATTTTTGACGTCAATACTTTTACCTTATTGATAAGTTATTCTTGTTTTACTGGAATTGAACATGTTGATATTAACTAGCGTTTTACCTATCTCCCATTGAATTTTTGTTTCAAACCAATTCTTATAGTAAGAAGCAAATAAAGATGATGTGAAATATTGAGTTCATGCACCATAGAAATATTTCTGGCAAGGTAACAAGATGTTTACAAATCATGTACACACAAACCTCTAATTATAACCTTTTTTCTATTCTTAGTTAGATAACAAAATTCGGTTAAATAAGGCTTTACGTGGAATCAAGACTTACAAAGGAATGAAAATAGTGAGAAAAACTGAGTAAAAATAATTAAATGTAAATGAAAACTTAAACATTTATTTTTTCTACTTTATAAAACAAAAATCAAGGAAATAAATGCCAGAAATTTTATTTTCTTATAATTTTCCAATATTTAAATAGAATTTCTTATAAGTTTATACGCCAAACAATCAAACTTTCGAAATTTTGATGATTAAGTTTTTTATAAGAGGTTAATACTTCTCAATTTTATATAATTTTTGACGTCAATACTTTTACCTTATTGATAATTTTTTCTTGTCCTACTGGAATTTAACCTGTTGATTTAACTTGCGTTTTACATATCTCCCATAGTATTTCTCTTTCAAACCAATTCTTATAGCAAGAAGCAAATAAAGATGATGAGAAATATTGAGTTCATGCAACATAGAAATATTTCTAACAAGGTAACAAGATGTTTAGAAAACATGTATACACCAACCTCTAATAATAACCTTTTTCTATTATTAGTTAGATAAGAAAATTCGGTTAAGTCAGGCATTACTTGGAATCAAGACTCACAAGGGAAAGAAAATAGTGAGAAAAACTGAGTAAAAATAATTAAATGTAAATGAAAACTTAAACATTTTTTTGTCTACTTTACAAAACAAAATGCTAGGATATAAATGACAGAAATTTTATTTTCTTATAATTTTCGAATATTTAAATAGAATTTCTTATAAGTTAATACGCCAAACAATCAAACTTTAGAAATTTTGATTATTAAGTTTTTTATAAGAGGTTAATACTTCTCAATTTTATATAATTTTTGACGTCAATACTTTTACCTTATTGATAAGTTATTCTTGTTTTACTGGAATTGACCATGTTGATATTAACTAGCGGTGTACCTATCTCCCATTGAATTTTTGTTTCAAACCAATTCTTATAGTAAGAAGCAAATAAAGATGATGTGAAATATTGAGTTCATGCACCATAGAAATATTTCTAGCAAGGTAACAAGATGTTTACAAATCATGTACACACAAACCTCTAATTATAACCATTTTCTATTCTTAGTTAGATAACTAAATTTTGTTAAATAAGGCTTTACGTGGAATCAAGACTTACAAAGGAATGAAAATAGTGAGAAAAACTGAGTAAAAATAATTAAATGTAAATGAAAACTTAAACATTTATTTTTTTCTACTTTATAAAACAAAAATCAAGGAAGTAAATGCCAGAAATTTTATTTTCTTATAATTTTCCAATATTTAAACAGAATGTCTTATAAGTTTATACGCCAAACAATCAAACTTTCGAAATTTTGATGATTAAGTTTTTTATAAGATGTTAATACTTCTCAATTTTATATTATTTTTGACGTCAATACTTTTACCTTATTGATAATTTTTTCTTGTCCTACTGGAATTTAACCTGTTGATTTAACTTGCGTTTTACATATCTCCCATAGTATTTCTGTTTCAACCCAATTCTTACAGCAAGAAGCAAATAAAGATGATGAGAAATATTGAGTTCATGCACCATAGAAATATTTCTAACAAGTTAACAAGATGTTTAGAAAACATGTATACACCAACCTCTAATAATAACCTTTTTCTATTGTTAGTTGGATAAGAAAATTCGGTTAAGTCAGGCTTTACTTGGAATCAAGACTTACAAGGGAAAGAAAATAGTGAGAAAAACTGAGTAAAAATAATTAAATGTAAATGAAAACTTAAACATTTTTTTTCTACTTTACAAAACAAAATTCTAGGAAATAAATGACAGAAATTTTATTTTCTTATAATTTTCGAATATTTAAATAGAATTTCTTATAAGTTAATACGCCAAACAATCAAACTTTAGAAATTTTGATTATTAAGTTTTTTATAAGAGGTTAATACTTCTCAATTTTATATAATTTTTGACGTCAATACTTTTACCTTATTGATAAGTTATTCTTGTTTTACTGGAATTGACCATGTTGATATTAACTAGCGGTGTACCTATCTCCCATTGAATTTTTGTTTCAAACCAATTCTTATAGTAAGAAGCAAATAAAGATGATGTGAAATATTGAGTTCATGCACCATAGAAATATTTCTAGCAAGGTAACAAGATGTTTACAAATCATGTACACACAAACCTCTAATTATAACCATTTTCTATTCTTAGTTAGATAACTAAATTTTGTTAAATAAGGCTTTACGTGGAATCAAGACTTACAAAGGAATGAAAATAGTGAGAAAAACTGAGTAAAAATAATTAAATGTAAATGAAAACTTAAACATTTATTTTTTTCTACTTTATAAAACAAAAATCAAGGAAGTAAATGCCAGAAATTTTATTTTCTTATAATTTTCCAATATTTAAACAGAATGTCTTATAAGTTTATACGCCAAACAATCAAACTTTCGAAATTTTGATGATTAAGTTTTTTATAAGATGTTAATACTTCTCAATTTTATATAATTTTTGACGTCAATACTTTTACCTTATTGATAATTTTTTCTTGTCCTACTGGAATTTAACCTGTTGATTTAACTTGCGTTTTACATATCTCCCATAGTATTTCTGTTTCAACCCAATTCTTACAGCAAGAAGCAAATAAAGATGATGAGAAATATTGAGTTCATGCACCATAGAAATATTTCTAACAAGTTAACAAGATGTTTAGAAAACATGTATACACCAACCTCTAATAATAACCTTTTTCTATTGTTAGTTGGATAAGAAAATTCGGTTAAGTCAGGCATTACTTGGAATCAAGACTTACAAGGGAAAGAAAATAGTGAGAAAAACTGAGTAAAAATAATTAAATGTAAATGAAAACTTAAACATTTTTTTTCTACTTTACAAAACAAAATTCTAGGAAATAAATGACAGAAATTTTATTTTCTTATAATTTTCGAATATTTAAATAGAATTTCTTATAAGTTAATACGCCAAACAATCAAACTTTAGAAATTTTGATTATTAAGTTTTTTATAAGAGGTTAATACTTCTCAATTTTATATAATTTTTGACGTCAATACTTTTACCTTATTGATAAGTTATTCTTGTTTTACTGGAATTGACCATGTTGATATTAACTAGCGGTGTACCTATCTCCCATTGAATTTTTGTTTCAAACCAATTCTTATAGTAAGAAGCAAATAAAGATGATGTGAAATATTGAGTTCATGCACCATAGAAATATTTCTAGCAAGGTAACAAGATGTTTACAAATCATGTACACACAAACCTCTAATTATAACCATTTTCTATTCTTAGTTAGATAACTAAATTTTGTTAAATAAGGCTTTACGTGGAATCAAGACTTACAAAGGAATGAAAATAGTGAGAAAAACTGAGTAAAAATAATTAAATGTAAATGAAAACTTAAACATTTATTTTTTTCTACTTTATAAAACAAAAATCAAGGAAGTAAATGCCAGAAATTTTATTTTCTTATAATTTTCCAATATTTAAACAGAATGTCTTATAAGTTTATACGCCAAACAATCAAACTTTCGAAATTTTGATGATTAAGTTTTTTATAAGATGTTAATATTTCTCAATTTTATATAATTTTTGACGTCAATACTTTTACCTTATTGATAATTTTTTCTTGTCCTACTGGAATTTAACCTGTTGATTTAACTTGCGTTTTACATATCTCCCATAGTATTTCTGTTTCAACCCAATTCTTACAGCAAGAAGCAAATAAAGATGATGAGAAATATTGAGTTCATGCACCATAGAAATATTTCTAACAAGTTAACAAGATGTTTAGAAAACATGTATACACCAACCTCTAATAATAACCTTTTTCTATTGTTAGTTGGATAAGAAAATTCGGTTAAGTCAGGCTTTACTTGGAATCAAGACTTACAAGGGAAAGAAAATAGTGAGAAAAACTGAGTAAAAATAATTAAATGTAAATGAAAACTTAAACATTTTTTTTCTACTTTACAAAACAAAATTCTAGGAAATAAATGACAGAAATTTTATTTTCATATAATTTTCGAATATTTAAATAGAATTTCTTATAAGTTAATACGCCAAACAATCAAACTTTAGAAATTTTGATTATTAAGTTTTTTATAAGAGGTTAATACTTCTCAATTTTATATAATTTTTGACGTCAATACTTTTACCTTATTGATAAGTTATTCTTGTTTTACTGGAATTGAACATGTTGATATTAACTAGCGTTTTACCTATCTCCTATTGAATTTTTGTTTCAAACCAATTCTTATAGTAAGAAGCAAATAAAGATGATGTGAAATATTGAGTTCATGCACCATAGAAATATTTCTGGCAAGGTAACAAGATGTTTACAAATCATGTACACACAAACCTCTAATTATAACCTTTTTCTATTCTTAGTTAGATAACAAAATTCGGTTAAATAAGGCTTTACGTGGAATCAAGACTTACAAAGGAATGAAAATAGTGAGAAAAACTGAGTAAAAATAATTAAATGTAAATGAAAACTTAAACATTTATCTTTTCTACTTTATAAAACAAAAATCAAGGAAATAAATGCCAGAAATTTTATTTTCTTATAATTTTCCAATATTTAAATAGAATTTCTTATAAGTTTATACGCCAAACAATCAAACTTTCGAAATTTTGATGATTAAGTTTTTTATAAGAGGTTAATACTTCTCAATTTTATATAATTTTTGACGTCAATACTTTTACCTTATTGATAATTTTTTCTTGTCCTACTGGAATTTAACCTGTTGATTTAACTTGCGTTTTACATATCTCCCATAGTATTTCTCTTTCAACCCAATTCTTATAGCAAGATGCAAATAAAGATGATGAGAAATATTGAGTTCATGCAACATAGAAATATTTCTAACAAGGTAACAAGATGTTTAGAAAACATGTATACACCAACCTCTAATAATAACCTTTTTCTATTATTAGTTAGATAAGAAAATTCGGTTAAGTCAGGCATTACTTGGAATCAAGACTCACAAGGGAAAGAAAATAGTGAGAAAAACTGAGTAAAAATAATTAAATGTAAATGAAAACTTAAACATTTTTTTGTCTACTTTACAAAACAAAATGCTAGGATATAAATGACAGAAATTTTATTTTCTTATAATTTTCGAATATTTAAATAGAATTTCTTATAAGTTAATACGCCAAACAATCAAACTTTAGAAATTTTGATTATTAAGTTTTTTATAAGAGGTTAATACTTCTCAATTTTATATAATTTTTGACGTCAATACTTTTACCTTATTGATAAGTTATTCTTGTTTTACTGGAATTGACCATGTTGATATTAACTAGCGGTGTACCTATCTCCCATTGAATTTTTGTTTCAAACCAATTCTTATAGTAAGAAGCAAATAAAGATGATGTGAAATATTGAGTTCATGCACCATAGAAATATTTCTAGCAAGGTAACAAGATGTTTACAAATCATGTACACACAAACCTCTAATTATAACCATTTTCTATTCTTAGTTAGATAACTAAATTTTGTTAAATAAGGCTTTACGTGGAATCAAGACTTACAAAGGAATGAAAATAGTGAGAAAAACTGAGTAAAAATAATTAAATGTAAATGAAAACTTAAACATTTATTTTTTTCTACTTTATAAAACAAAAATCAAGGAAGTAAATGCCAGAAATTTTATTTTCTTATAATTTTCCAATATTTAAACAGAATGTCTTATAAGTTTATACGCCAAACAATCAAACTTTCGAAATTTTGATGATTAAGTTTTTTATAAGATGTTAATACTTCTCAATTTTATATTATTTTTGACGTCAATACTTTTACCTTATTGATAATTTTTTCTTGTCCTACTGGAATTTAACCTGTTGATTTAACTTGCGTTTTACATATCTCCCATAGTATTTCTGTTTCAACCCAATTCTTACAGCAAGAAGCAAATAAAGATGATGAGAAATATTGAGTTCATGCACCATAGAAATATTTCTAACAAGTTAACAAGATGTTTAGAAAACATGTATACACCAACCTCTAATAATAACCTTTTTCTATTGTTAGTTGGATAAGAAAATTCGGTTAAGTCAGGCTTTACTTGGAATCAAGACTTACAAGGGAAAGAAAATAGTGAGAAAAACTGAGTAAAAATAATTAAATGTAAATGAAAACTTAAACATTTTTTTTCTACTTTACAAAACAAAATTCTAGGAAATAAATGACAGAAATTTTATTTTCTTATAATTTTCGAATATTTAAATAGAATTTCTTATAAGTTAATACGCCAAACAATCAAACTTTAGAAATTTTGATTATTAAGTTTTTTATAAGAGGTTAATACTTCTCAATTTTATATAATTTTTGACGTCAATACTTTTACCTTATTGATAAGTTATTCTTGTTTTACTGGAATTGACCATGTTGATATTAACTAGCGGTGTACCTATCTCCCATTGAATTTTTGTTTCAAACCAATTCTTATAGTAAGAAGCAAATAAAGATGATGTGAAATATTGAGTTCATGCACCATAGAAATATTTCTAGCAAGGTAACAAGATGTTTACAAATCATGTACACACAAACCTCTAATTATAACCATTTTCTATTCTTAGTTAGATAACTAAATTTTGTTAAATAAGGCTTTACGTGGAATCAAGACTTACAAAGGAATGAAAATAGTGAGAAAAACTGAGTAAAAATAATTAAATGTAAATGAAAACTTAAACATTTATTTTTTTCTACTTTATAAAACAAAAATCAAGGAAGTAAATGCCAGAAATTTTATTTTCTTATAATTTTCCAATATTTAAACAGAATGTCTTATAAGTTTATACGCCAAACAATCAAACTTTCGAAATTTTGATGATTAAGTTTTTTATAAGATGTTAATACTTCTCAATTTTATATAATTTTTGACGTCAATACTTTTACCTTATTGATAATTTTTTCTTGTCCTACTGGAATTTAACCTGTTGATTTAACTTGCGTTTTACATATCTCCCATAGTATTTCTGTTTCAACCCAATTCTTACAGCAAGAAGCAAATAAAGATGATGAGAAATATTGAGTTCATGCACCATAGAAATATTTCTAACAAGTTAACAAGATGTTTAGAAAACATGTATACACCAACCTCTAATAATAACCTTTTTCTATTGTTAGTTGGATAAGAAAATTCGGTTAAGTCAGGCATTACTTGGAATCAAGACTTACAAGGGAAAGAAAATAGTGAGAAAAACTGAGTAAAAATAATTAAATGTAAATGAAAACTTAAACATTTTTTTTCTACTTTACAAAACAAAATTCTAGGAAATAAATGACAGAAATTTTATTTTCTTATAATTTTCGAATATTTAAATAGAATTTCTTATAAGTTAATACGCCAAACAATCAAACTTTAGAAATTTTGATTATTAAGTTTTTTATAAGAGGTTAATACTTCTCAATTTTATATAATTTTTGACGTCAATACTTTTACCTTATTGATAAGTTATTCTTGTTTTACTGGAATTGACCATGTTGATATTAACTAGCGGTGTACCTATCTCCCATTGAATTTTTGTTTCAAACCAATTCTTATAGTAAGAAGCAAATAAAGATGATGTGAAATATTGAGTTCATGCACCATAGAAATATTTCTAGCAAGGTAACAAGATGTTTACAAATCATGTACACACAAACCTCTAATTATAACCATTTTCTATTCTTAGTTAGATAACTAAATTTTGTTAAATAAGGCTTTACGTGGAATCAAGACTTACAAAGGAATGAAAATAGTGAGAAAAACTGAGTAAAAATAATTAAATGTAAATGAAAACTTAAACATTTATTTTTTTCTACTTTATAAAACAAAAATCAAGGAAGTAAATGCCAGAAATTTTATTTTCTTATAATTTTCCAATATTTAAACAGAATGTCTTATAAGTTTATACGCCAAACAATCAAACTTTCGAAATTTTGATGATTAAGTTTTTTATAAGATGTTAATATTTCTCAATTTTATATAATTTTTGACGTCAATACTTTTACCTTATTGATAATTTTTTCTTGTCCTACTGGAATTTAACCTGTTGATTTAACTTGCGTTTTACATATCTCCCATAGTATTTCTGTTTCAACCCAATTCTTACAGCAAGAAGCAAATAAAGATGATGAGAAATATTGAGTTCATGCACCATAGAAATATTTCTAACAAGTTAACAAGATGTTTAGAAAACATGTATACACCAACCTCTAATAATAACCTTTTTCTATTGTTAGTTGGATAAGAAAATTCGGTTAAGTCAGGCTTTACTTGGAATCAAGACTTACAAGGGAAAGAAAATAGTGAGAAAAACTGAGTAAAAATAATTAAATGTAAATGAAAACTTAAACATTTTTTTTCTACTTTACAAAACAAAATTCTAGGAAATAAATGACAGAAATTTTATTTTCATATAATTTTCGAATATTTAAATAGAATTTCTTATAAGTTAATACGCCAAACAATCAAACTTTAGAAATTTTGATTATTAAGTTTTTTATAAGAGGTTAATACTTCTCAATTTTATATAATTTTTGACGTCAATACTTTTACCTTATTGATAAGTTATTCTTGTTTTACTGGAATTGAACATGTTGATATTAACTAGCGTTTTACCTATCTCCTATTGAATTTTTGTTTCAAACCAATTCTTATAGTAAGAAGCAAATAAAGATGATGTGAAATATTGAGTTCATGCACCATAGAAATATTTCTGGCAAGGTAACAAGATGTTTACAAATCATGTACACACAAACCTCTAATTATAACCTTTTTCTATTCTTAGTTAGATAACAAAATTCGGTTAAATAAGGCTTTACGTGGAATCAAGACTTACAAAGGAATGAAAATAGTGAGAAAAACTGAGTAAAAATAATTAAATGTAAATGAAAACTTAAACATTTATCTTTTCTACTTTATAAAACAAAAATCAAGGAAATAAATGCCAGAAATTTTATTTTCTTATAATTTTCCAATATTTAAATAGAATTTCTTATAAGTTTATACGCCAAACAATCAAACTTTCGAAATTTTGATGATTAAGTTTTTTATAAGAGGTTAATACTTCTCAATTTTATATAATTTTTGACGTCAATACTTTTACCTTATTGATAATTTTTTCTTGTCCTACTGGAATTTAACCTGTTGATTTAACTTGCGTTTTACATATCTCCCATAGTATTTCTCTTTCAACCCAATTCTTATAGCAAGATGCAAATAAAGATGATGAGAAATATTGAGTTCATGCAACATAGAAATATTTCTAACAAGGTAACAAGATGTTTAGAAAACATGTATACACCAACCTCTAATAATAACCTTTTTCTATTATTAGTTAGATAAGAAAATTCGGTTAAGTCAGGCATTACTTGGAATCAAGACTCACAAGGGAAAGAAAATAGTGAGAAAAACTGAGTAAAAATAATTAAATGTAAATGAAAACTTAAACATTTTTTTGTCTACTTTACAAAACAAAATGCTAGGATATAAATGACAGAAATTTTATTTTCTTATAATTTTCGAATATTTAAATAGAATTTCTTATAAGTTAATACGCCAAACAATCAAACTTTAGAAATTTTGATTATTAAGTTTTTTATAAGAGGTTAATACTTCTCAATTTTATATAATTTTTGACGTCAATACTTTTACCTTATTGATAAGTTATTCTTGTTTTACTGGAATTGACCATGTTGATATTAACTAGCGGTGTACCTATCTCCCATTGAATTTTTGTTTCAAACCAATTCTTATAGTAAGAAGCAAATAAAGATGATGTGAAATATTGAGTTCATGCACCATAGAAATATTTCTAGCAAGGTAACAAGATGTTTACAAATCATGTACACACAAACCTCTAATTATAACCATTTTCTATTCTTAGTTAGATAACTAAATTTTGTTAAATAAGGCTTTACGTGGAATCAAGACTTACAAAGGAATGAAAATAGTGAGAAAAACTGAGTAAAAATAATTAAATGTAAATGAAAACTTAAACATTTATTTTTTTCTACTTTATAAAACAAAAATCAAGGAAGTAAATGCCAGAAATTTTATTTTCTTATAATTTTCCAATATTTAAACAGAATGTCTTATAAGTTTATACGCCAAACAATCAAACTTTCGAAATTTTGATGATTAAGTTTTTTATAAGATGTTAATACTTCTCAATTTTATATTATTTTTGACGTCAATACTTTTACCTTATTGATAATTTTTTCTTGTCCTACTGGAATTTAACCTGTTGATTTAACTTGCGTTTTACATATCTCCCATAGTATTTCTGTTTCAACCCAATTCTTACAGCAAGAAGCAAATAAAGATGATGAGAAATATTGAGTTCATGCACCATAGAAATATTTCTAACAAGTTAACAAGATGTTTAGAAAACATGTATACACCAACCTCTAATAATAACCTTTTTCTATTGTTAGTTGGATAAGAAAATTCGGTTAAGTCAGGCTTTACTTGGAATCAAGACTTACAAGGGAAAGAAAATAGTGAGAAAAACTGAGTAAAAATAATTAAATGTAAATGAAAACTTAAACATTTTTTTTCTACTTTACAAAACAAAATTCTAGGAAATAAATGACAGAAATTTTATTTTCTTATAATTTTCGAATATTTAAATAGAATTTCTTATAAGTTAATACGCCAAACAATCAAACTTTAGAAATTTTGATTATTAAGTTTTTTATAAGAGGTTAATACTTCTCAATTTTATATAATTTTTGACGTCAATACTTTTACCTTATTGATAAGTTATTCTTGTTTTACTGGAATTGACCATGTTGATATTAACTAGCGGTGTACCTATCTCCCATTGAATTTTTGTTTCAAACCAATTCTTATAGTAAGAAGCAAATAAAGATGATGTGAAATATTGAGTTCATGCACCATAGAAATATTTCTAGCAAGGTAACAAGATGTTTACAAATCATGTACACACAAACCTCTAATTATAACCATTTTCTATTCTTAGTTAGATAACTAAATTTTGTTAAATAAGGCTTTACGTGGAATCAAGACTTACAAAGGAATGAAAATAGTGAGAAAAACTGAGTAAAAATAATTAAATGTAAATGAAAACTTAAACATTTATTTTTTTCTACTTTATAAAACAAAAATCAAGGAAGTAAATGCCAGAAATTTTATTTTCTTATAATTTTCCAATATTTAAACAGAATGTCTTATAAGTTTATACGCCAAACAATCAAACTTTCGAAATTTTGATGATTAAGTTTTTTATAAGATGTTAATACTTCTCAATTTTATATAATTTTTGACGTCAATACTTTTACCTTATTGATAATTTTTTCTTGTCCTACTGGAATTTAACCTGTTGATTTAACTTGCGTTTTACATATCTCCCATAGTATTTCTGTTTCAACCCAATTCTTACAGCAAGAAGCAAATAAAGATGATGAGAAATATTGAGTTCATGCACCATAGAAATATTTCTAACAAGTTAACAAGATGTTTAGAAAACATGTATACACCAACCTCTAATAATAACCTTTTTCTATTGTTAGTTGGATAAGAAAATTCGGTTAAGTCAGGCTTTACTTGGAATCAAGACTTACAAGGGAAAGAAAATAGTGAGAAAAACTGAGTAAAAATAATTAAATGTAAATGAAAACTTAAACATTTTTTTTCTACTTTACAAAACAAAATTCTAGGAAATAAATGACAGAAATTTTATTTTCTTATAATTTTCGAATATTTAAATAGAATTTCTTATAAGTTAATACGCCAAACAATCAAACTTTAGAAATTTTGATTATTAAGTTTTTTATAAGAGGTTAATACTTCTCAATTTTATATAATTTTTGACGTCAATACTTTTACCTTATTGATAAGTTATTCTTGTTTTACTGGAATTGACCATGTTGATATTAACTAGCGGTGTACCTATCTCCCATTGAATTTTTGTTTCAAACCAATTCTTATAGTAAGAAGCAAATAAAGATGATGTGAAATATTGAGTTCATGCACCATAGAAATATTTCTAGCAAGGTAACAAGATGTTTACAAATCATGTACACACAAACCTCTAATTATAACCATTTTCTATTCTTAGTTAGATAACTAAATTTTGTTAAATAAGGCTTTACGTGGAATCAAGACTTACAAAGGAATGAAAATAGTGAGAAAAACTGAGTAAAAATAATTAAATGTAAATGAAAACTTAAACATTTATTTTTTTCTACTTTATAAAACAAAAATCAAGGAAGTAAATGCCAGAAATTTTATTTTCTTATAATTTTCCAATATTTAAACAGAATGTCTTATAAGTTTATACGCCAAACAATCAAACTTTCGAAATTTTGATGATTAAGTTTTTTATAAGATGTTAATATTTCTCAATTTTATATAATTTTTGACGTCAATACTTTTACCTTATTGATAATTTTTTCTTGTCCTACTGGAATTTAACCTGTTGATTTAACTTGCGTTTTACATATCTCCCATAGTATTTCTGTTTCAACCCAATTCTTACAGCAAGAAGCAAATAAAGATGATGAGAAATATTGAGTTCATGCACCATAGAAATATTTCTAACAAGTTAACAAGATGTTTAGAAAAACATGTATACACCAACCTCTAATAATAACCTTTTTCTATTGTTAGTTGGATAAGAAAATTCGGTTAAGTCAGGCTTTACTTGGAATCAAGACTTACAAGGGAAAGAAAATAGTGAGAAAAACTGAGTAAAAATAATTAAATGTAAATGAAAACTTAAACATTTTTTTTCTACTTTACAAAACAAAATTCTAGGAAATAAATGACAGAAATTTTATTTTCATATAATTTTCGAATATTTAAATAGAATTTCTTATAAGTTAATACGCCAAACAATCAAACTTTAGAAATTTTGATTATTAAGTTTTTTATAAGAGGTTAATACTTCTCAATTTTATATAATTTTTGACGTCAATACTTTTACCTTATTGATAAGTTATTCTTGTTTTACTGGAATTGAACATGTTGATATTAACTAGCGTTTTACCTATCTCCTATTGAATTTTTGTTTCAAACCAATTCTTATAGTAAGAAGCAAATAAAGATGATGTGAAATATTGAGTTCATGCACCATAGAAATATTTCTGGCAAGGTAACAAGATGTTTACAAATCATGTACACACAAACCTCTAATTATAACCTTTTTCTATTCTTAGTTAGATAACAAAATTCGGTTAAATAAGGCTTTACGTGGAATCAAGACTTACAAAGGAATGAAAATAGTGAGAAAAACTGAGTAAAAATAATTAAATGTAAATGAAAACTTAAACATTTATCTTTTCTACTTTATAAAACAAAAATCAAGGAAATAAATGCCAGAAATTTTATTTTCTTATAATTTTCCAATATTTAAATAGAATTTCTTATAAGTTTATACGCCAAACAATCAAACTTTCGAAATTTTGATGATTAAGTTTTTTATAAGAGGTTAATACTTCTCAATTTTATATAATTTTTGACGTCAATACTTTTACCTTATTGATAATTTTTTCTTGTCCTACTGGAATTTAACCTGTTGATTTAACTTGCGTTTTACATATCTCCCATAGTATTTCTCTTTCAACCCAATTCTTATAGCAAGATGCAAATAAAGATGATGAGAAATATTGAGTTCATGCAACATAGAAATATTTCTAACAAGGTAACAAGATGTTTAGAAAACATGTATACACCAACCTCTAATAATAACCTTTTTCTATTATTAGTTAGATAAGAAAATTCGGTTAAGTCAGGCATTACTTGGAATCAAGACTTACAAGGGAAAGAAAATAGTGAGAAAAACTGAGTAAAAATAATTAAATGTAAATGAAAACTTAAACATTTTTTTGTCTACTTTACAAAACAAAATGCTAGGAAATAAATGAAAGAAATTTTATTTTCTTATAATTTTCAAATATTTAAATAGAATTTCTTATAAATTAATACGCCAAACAATCAAACTTTAGAAATTTTGATTATTAAGTTTTTTATAAGAGGTTAATACTTCTCAATTTTATATAAGTTTTGACGTCAATACTTTTACCTTATTGATAAGTTATTCTTGTTTTACTGGAATTGACCATGTTGATATTAACTAGCGGTGTACCTATCTCCCATTGAATTTTTGTTTCAAACCAATTCTTATAGTAAGAAGCAAATAAAGATGATGTGAAATATTGAGTTCATGCACCATAGAAATATTTCTAGCAAGGTAACAAGATGTTTACAAATCATGTACACACAAACCTCTAATTATAACCATTTTCTATTCTTAGTTAGATAACTAAATTTTGTTAAATAAGGCTTTACGTGGAATCAAGACTTACAAAGGAATGAAAATAGTGAGAAAAACTGAGTAAAAATAATTAAATGTAAATGAAAACTTAAACATTTATTTTTTTCTACTTTATAAAACAAAAATCAAGGAAATAAATGCCAGAAATTTTATTTTCTTATAATTTTCCAATATTTAAACAGAATGTCTTATAAGTTTATACGCCAAACAATCAAACTTTCTAAATTTTGATGATTAAGTTTTTTATAAGAGGTTAATACTTCTCAATTTTATATAATTTTTGACGTCAATACTTTTACCTTATTGATAATTTTTTCTTGTCCCACTGGAATTTAACCTGTTGATTTAACTTGCGTTTTACATATCTCCCATAGTATTTCTGTTTCAACCCAATTCTTACAGCAAGAAGCAAATAAAGATGATGAGAAATATTGAGTTCATGCACCATAGAAATATTTCTAACAAGGTAACAAGATGTTTAGAAAACATGTATACACCAACCTCTAATAATAACCTTTTTCTATTGTTAGTTGGATAAGAAAATTCGGTTAAGTCAGGCATTACTTGGAATCAAGACTTACAAGGGAAAGAAAATAGTGAGAAAAACTGAGTAAAAATAATTAAATGTAAATGAAAACTTAAACATTTTTTTTCTACTTTACAAAACAAAATTCTAGGAAATAAATGACAGAAATTTTATTTTCTTATAATTTTCGAATATTTAAATAGAATTTCTTATAAGTTAATACGCCAAACAATCAAACTTTAGAAATTTTGATTATTAAGTTTTTTATAAGAGGTTAATACTTCTCAATTTTATATAATTTTTGACGTCAATACTTTTACCTTATTGATAAGTTATTCTTGTTTTACTGGAATTGAACATGTTGATATTAACTAGCGTTTTACCTATCTCCTATTGAATTTTTGTTTCAAACCAATTCTTATAGTAAGAAGCAAATAAAGATGATGTGAAATATTGAGTTCATGCACCATAGAAATATTTCTGGCAAGGTAACAAGGTGTTTACAAATCATGTACACACAAACCTCTAATTATAACCTTTTTCTATTCTTAGTTAGATAACAAAATTCGGTTAAATAAGGCTTTACGTGGAATCAAGACTTACAAAGGAATGAAAATAGTGAGAAAAACTGAGTAAAAATAATTAAATGTAAATGAAAACTTAAACATTTATTTTTTTCTACTTTATAAAACAAAAATCAAGGAAATAAATGCGAGAAATTTTATTTTCTTATAATTTTCCAATATTTAAATAGAATGTCTTATAAGTTTATACGCCAAACAATCAAACTTTCGAAATTTTGATGATTAAGTTTTTTATAAGATGTTAATACTTCTCAATTTTATATAATTTTTGACGTCAATACTTTTACCTTATTGATAATTTTTTCTTGTCCTACTGGAATTTAACCTGTTGATTTAACTTGCGTTTTACATATCTCCCATAGTATTTCTGTTTCAACCCAATTCTTACAGCAAGAAGCAAATAAAGATGATGAGAAATATTGAGTTCATGCACCATAGAAATATTTCTAACAAGTTAACAAGATGTTTAGAAAACATGTATACACCAACCTCTAATAATAACCTTTTTCTATTGTTAGTTGGATAAGAAAATTCGGTTAAGTCAGGCATTACTTGGAATCAAGACTTACAAGGGAAAGAAAATAGTGAGAAAAACTGAGTAAAAATAATTAAATGTAAATGAAAACTTAAACATTTTTTTTCTACTTTACAAAACAAAATTCTAGGAAATAAATGACAGAAATTTTATTTTCTTATAATTTTCGAATATTTAAATAGAATTTCTTATAAGTTAATACGCCAAACAATCAAACTTTAGAAATTTTGATTATTAAGTTTTTTATAAGAGGTTAATACTTCTCAATTTTATATAATTTTTGACGTCAATACTTTTACCTTATTGATAAGTTATTCTTGTTTTACTGGAATTGACCATGTTGATATTAACTAGCGGTGTACCTATCTCCCATTGAATTTTTGTTTCAAACCAATTCTTATAGTAAGAAGCAAATAAAGATGATGTGAAATATTGAGTTCATGCACCATAGAAATATTTCTAGCAAGGTAACAAGATGTTTACAAATCATGTACACACAAACCTCTAATTATAACCATTTTCTATTCTTAGTTAGATAACTAAATTTTGTTAAATAAGGCTTTACGTGGAATCAAGACTTACAAAGGAATGAAAATAGTGAGAAAAACTGAGTAAAAATAATTAAATGTAAATGAAAACTTAAACATTTATTTTTTTCTACTTTATAAAACAAAAATCAAGGAAGTAAATGCCAGAAATTTTATTTTCTTATAATTTTCCAATATTTAAACAGAATGTCTTATAAGTTTATACGCCAAACAATCAAACTTTCGAAATTTTGATGATTAAGTTTTTTATAAGATGTTAATATTTCTCAATTTTATATAATTTTTGACGTCAATACTTTTACCTTATTGATAATTTTTTCTTGTCCTACTGGAATTTAACCTGTTGATTTAACTTGCGTTTTACATATCTCCCATAGTATTTCTGTTTCAACCCAATTCTTACAGCAAGAAGCAAATAAAGATGATGAGAAATATTGAGTTCATGCACCATAGAAATATTTCTAACAAGTTAACAAGATGTTTAGAAAACATGTATACACCAACCTCTAATAATAACCATTTTCTATTGTTAGTTGGATAAGAAAATTCGGTTAAGTCAGGCTTTACTTGGAATCAAGACTTACAAGGGAAAGAAAATAGTGAGAAAAACTGAGTAAAAATAATTAAATGTAAATGAAAACTTAAACATTTTTTTTTCTACTTTACAAAACAAAATTCTAGGAAATAAATGACAGAAATTTTATTTTCATATAATTTTCGAATATTTAAATAGAATTTCTTATAAGTTAATACGCCAAACAATCAAACATTAGAAATTTTGATTATTAAGTTTTTTATAAGAGGTTAATACTTCTCAATTTTATATAATTTTTGACGTCAATACTTTTACCTTATTGATAAGTTATTCTTGTTTTACTGGAATTGAACATGTTGATATTAACTAGCGTTTTACCTATCTCCTATTGAATTTTTGTTTCAAACCAATTCTTATAGTAAGAAGCAAATAAAGATGATGTGAAATATTGAGTTCATGCACCATAGAAATATTTCTGGCAAGGTAACAAGATGTTTACAAATCATGTACACACAAACCTCTAATTATAACCTTTTTCTATTCTTAGTTAGATAACAAAATTCGGTTAAATAAGGCTTTACGTGGAATCAAGACTTACAAAGGAATGAAAATAGTGAGAAAAACTGAGTAAAAATAATTAAATGTAAATGAAAACTTAAACATTTATCTTTTCTACTTTATAAAACAAAAATCAAGGAAATAAATGCCAGAAATTTTATTTTCTTATAATTTTCCAATATTTAAATAGAATTTCTTATAAGTTTATACGCCAAACAATCAAACTTTCGAAATTTTGATGATTAAGTTTTTTATAAGAGGTTAATACTTCTCAATTTTATATAATTTTTGACGTCAATACTTTTACCTTATTGATAATTTTTTCTTGTCCTACTGGAATTTAACCTGTTGATTTAACTTGCGTTTTACATATCTCCCATAGTATTTCTCTTTCAACCCAATTCTTATAGCAAGATGCAAATAAAGATGATGAGAAATATTGAGTTCATGCAACATAGAAATATTTCTAACAAGGTAACAAGATGTTTAGAAAACATGTATACACCAACCTCTAATAATAACCTTTTTCTATTATTAGTTAGATAAGAAAATTCGGTTAAGTCAGGCATTACTTGGAATCAAGACTTACAAGGGAAAGAAAATAGTGAGAAAAACTGAGTAAAAATAATTAAATGTAAATGAAAACTTAAACATTTTTTTGTCTACTTTACAAAACAAAATGCTAGGAAATAAATGAAAGAAATTTTATTTTCTTATAATTTTCAAATATTTAAATAGAATTTCTTATAAATTAATACGCCAAACAATCAAACTTTAGAAATTTTGATTATTAAGTTTTTTATAAGAGGTTAATACTTCTCAATTTTATATAAGTTTTGACGTCAATACTTTTACCTTATTGATAAGTTATTCTTGTTTTACTGGAATTGACCATGTTGATATTAACTAGCGGTGTACCTATCTCCCATTGAATTTTTGTTTCAAACCAATTCTTATAGTAAGAAGCAAATAAAGATGATGTGAAATATTGAGTTCATGCACCATAGAAATATTTCTAGCAAGGTAACAAGATGTTTACAAATCATGTACACACAAACCTCTAATTATAACCATTTTCTATTCTTAGTTAGATAACTAAATTTTGTTAAATAAGGCTTTACGTGGAATCAAGACTTACAAAGGAATGAAAATAGTGAGAAAAACTGAGTAAAAATAATTAAATGTAAATGAAAACTTAAACATTTATTTTTTCTACTTTATAAAACAAAAATCAAGGAAATAAATGCCAGAAATTTTATTTTCTTATAATTTTCCAATATTTAAACAGAATGTCTTATAAGTTTATACGCCAAACAATCAAACTTTCTAAATTTTGATGATTAAGTTTTTTATAAGAGGTTAATACTTCTCAATTTTATATAATTTTTGACGTCAATACTTTTACCTTATTGATAATTTTTTCTTGTCCTACTGGAATTTAACCTGTTGATTTAACTTGCGTTTTACATATCTCCCATAGTATTTCTGTTTCAACCCAATTCTTACAGCAAGAAGCAAATAAAGATGATGAGAAATATTGAGTTCATGCACCATAGAAATATTTCTAACAAGGTAACAAGATGTTTAGAAAACATGTATACACCAACCTCTAATAATAACCTTTTTCTATTGTTAGTTGGATAAGAAAATTCGGTTAAGTCAGGCATTACTTGGAATCAAGACTTACAAGGGAAAGAAAATAGTGAGAAAAACTGAGTAAAAATAATTAAATGTAAATGAAAACTTAAACATTTTTTTTCTACTTTACAAAACAAAATTCTAGGAAATAAATGACAGAAATTTTATTTTCTTATAATTTTCGAATATTTAAATAGAATTTCTTATAAGTTAATACGCCAAACAATCAAACTTTAGAAATTTTGATTATTAAGTTTTTTATAAGAGGTTAATACTTCTCAATTTTATATAATTTTTGACGTCAATACTTTTACCTTATTGATAAGTTATTCTTGTTTTACTGGAATTGAACATGTTGATATTAACTAGCGTTTTACCTATCTCCTATTGAATTTTTGTTTCAAACCAATTCTTATAGTAAGAAGCAAATAAAGATGATGTGAAATATTGAGTTCATGCACCATAGAAATATTTCTGGCAAGGTAACAAGGTGTTTACAAATCATGTACACACAAACCTCTAATTATAACCTTTTTCTATTCTTAGTTAGATAACAAAATTCGGTTAAATAAGGCTTTACGTGGAATCAAGACTTACAAAGGAATGAAAATAGTGAGAAAAACTGAGTAAAAATAATTAAATGTAAATGAAAACTTAAACATTTATTTTTTTCTACTTTATAAAACAAAAATCAAGGAAATAAATGCGAGAAATTTTATTTTCTTATAATTTTCCAATATTTAAATAGAATGTCTTATAAGTTTATACGCCAAACAATCAAACTTTCGAAATTTTGATGATTAAGTTTTTTATAAGAGGTTAATACTTCTCAATTTTATATAATTTTTGACGTCAATACTTTTACCTTATTGATAATTTTTTCTTGTCCTACTGGAATTTAACCTGTTGATTTAACTTGCGTTTTACATATCTCCCATAGTATTTCTGTTTCAACCCAATTCTTACAGCAAGAAGCAAATAAAGATGATGAGAAATATTGAGTTCATGCACCATAGAAATATTTCTAACAAGTTAACAAGATGTTTAGAAAACATGTATACACCAACCTCTAATAATAACCTTTTTCTATTGTTAGTTGGATAAGAAAATTCGGTTAAGTCAGGCATTACTTGGAATCAAGACTTACAAGGGAAAGAAAATAGTGAGAAAAACTGAGTAAAAATAATTAAATGTAAATGAAAACTTAAACATTTTTTTTCTACTTTACAAAACAAAATTCTAGGAAATAAATGACAGAAATTTTATTTTCTTATAATTTTCGAATATTTAAATAGAATTTCTTATAAGTTAATACGCCAAACAATCAAACTTTAGAAATTTTGATTATTAAGTTTTTTATAAGAGGTTAATACTTCTCAATTTTATATAATTTTTGACGTCAATACTTTTACCTTATTGATAAGTTATTCTTGTTTTACTGGAATTGACCATGTTGATATTAACTAGCGGTGTACCTATCTCCCATTGAATTTTTGTTTCAAACCAATTCTTATAGTAAGAAGCAAATAAAGATGATGTGAAATATTGAGTTCATGCACCATAGAAATATTTCTAGCAAGGTAACAAGATGTTTACAAATCATGTACACACAAACCTCTAATTATAACCATTTTCTATTCTTAGTTAGATAACTAAATTTTGTTAAATAAGGCTTTACGTGGAATCAAGACTTACAAAGGAATGAAAATAGTGAGAAAAACTGAGTAAAAATAATTAAATGTAAATGAAAACTTAAACATTTATTTTTTTCTACTTTATAAAACAAAAATCAAGGAAGTAAATGCCAGAAATTTTATTTTCTTATAATTTTCCAATATTTAAACAGAATGTCTTATAAGTTTATACGCCAAACAATCAAACTTTCGAAATTTTGATGATTAAGTTTTTTATAAGATGTTAATATTTCTCAATTTTATATAATTTTTGACGTCAATACTTTTACCTTATTGATAATTTTTTCTTGTCCTACTGGAATTTAACCTGTTGATTTAACTTGCGTTTTACATATCTCCCATAGTATTTCTGTTTCAACCCAATTCTTACAGCAAGAAGCAAATAAAGATGATGAGAAATATTGAGTTCATGCACCATAGAAATATTTCTAACAAGTTAACAAGATGTTTAGAAAACATGTATACACCAACCTCTAATAATAACCTTTTTCTATTGTTAGTTGGATAAGAAAATTCGGTTAAGTCAGGCTTTACTTGGAATCAAGACTTACAAGGGAAAGAAAATAGTGAGAAAAACTGAGTAAAAATAATTAAATGTAAATGAAAACTTAAACATTTTTTTTCTACTTTACAAAACAAAATTCTAGGAAATAAATGACAGAAATTTTATTTTCATATAATTTTCGAATATTTAAATAGAATTTCTTATAAGTTAATACGCCAAACAATCAAACTTTAGAAATTTTGATTATTAAGTTTTTTATAAGAGGTTAATACTTCTCAATTTTATATAATTTTTGACGTCAATACTTTTACCTTATTGATAAGTTATTCTTGTTTTACTGGAATTGAACATGTTGATATTAACTAGCGTTTTACCTATCTCCTATTGAATTTTTGTTTCAAACCAATTCTTATAGTAAGAAGCAAATAAAGATGATGTGAAATATTGAGTTCATGCACCATAGAAATATTTCTGGCAAGGTAACAAGATGTTTACAAATCATGTACACACAAACCTCTAATTATAACCTTTTTCTATTCTTAGTTAGATAACAAAATTCGGTTAAATAAGGCTTTACGTGGAATCAAGACTTACAAAGGAATGAAAATAGTGAGAAAAACTGAGTAAAAATAATTAAATGTAAATGAAAACTTAAACATATATCTTTTCTACTTTATAAAACAAAAATCAAGGAAATAAATGCCAGAAATTTTATTTTCTTATAATTTTCCAATATTTAAATAGAATTTCTTATAAGTTTATACGCCAAACAATCAAACTTTCGAAATTTTGATGATTAAGTTTTTTATAAGAGGTTAATACTTCTCAATTTTATATAATTTTTGACGTCAATACTTTTACCTTATTGATAATTTTTTCTTGTCCTACTGGAATTTAACCTGTTGATTTAACTTGCGTTTTACATATCTCCCATAGTATTTCTCTTTCAACCCAATTCTTATAGCAAGATGCAAATAAAGATGATGAGAAATATTGAGTTCATGCAACATAGAAATATTTCTAACAAGGTAACAAGATGTTTAGAAAACATGTATACACCAACCTCTAATAATAACCTTTTTCTATTATTAGTTAGATAAGAAAATTCAGTTAAGTCAGGCATTACTTGGAATCAAGACTTACAAGGGAAAGAAAATAGTGAGAAAAACTGAGTAAAAATAATTAAATGTAAATGAAAACTTAAACATTTTTTTGTCTACTTTACAAAACAAAATGCTAGGAAATAAATGAAAGAAATTTTATTTTCTTATAATTTTCAAATATTTAAATAGAATTTCTTATAAATTAATACGCCAAACAATCAAACTTTAGAAATTTTGATTATTAAGTTTTTTATAAGAGGTTAATACTTCTCAATTTTATATAAGTTTTGACGTCAATACTTTTACCTTATTGATAAGTTATTCTTGTTTTACTGGAATTGACCATGTTGATATTAACTAGCGGTGTACCTATCTCCCATTGAATTTTTGTTTCAAACCAATTCTTATAGTAAGAAGCAAATAAAGATGATGTGAAATATTGAGTTCATGCACCATAGAAATATTTCTAGCAAGGTAACAAGATGTTTACAAATCATGTACACACAAACCTCTAATTATAACCATTTTCTATTCTTAGTTAGATAACTAAATTTTGTTAAATAAGGCTTTACGTGGAATCAAGACTTACAAAGGAATGAAAATAGTGAGAAAAACTGAGTAAAAATAATTAAATGTAAATGAAAACTTAAACATTTATTTTTTTCTACTTTATAAAACAAAAATCAAGGAAATAAATGCCAGAAATTTTATTTTCTTATAATTTTCCAATATTTAAACAGAATGTCTTATAAGTTTATACGCCAAACAATCAAACTTTCTAAATTTTGATGATTAAGTTTTTTATAAGAGGTTAATACTTCTCAATTTTATATAATTTTTGACGTCAATACTTTTACCTTATTGATAATTTTTTCTTGTCCTACTGGAATTTAACCTGTTGATTTAACTTGCGTTTTACATATCTCCCATAGTATTTCTGTTTCAACCCAATTCTTACAGCAAGAAGCAAATAAAGATGATGAGAAATATTGAGTTCATGCACCATAGAAATATTTCTAACAAGGTAACAAGATGTTTAGAAAACATGTATACACCAACCTCTAATAATAACCTTTTTCTATTGTTAGTTGGATAAGAAAATTCGGTTAAGTCAGGCATTACTTGGAATCAAGACTTACAAGGGAAAGAAAATAGTGAGAAAAACTGAGTAAAAATAATTAAATGTAAATGAAAACTTAAACATTTTTTTTCTACTTTACAAAACAAAATTCTAGGAAATAAATGACAGAAATTTTATTTTCTTATAATTTTCGAATATTTAAATAGAATTTCTTATAAGTTAATACGCCATACAATCAAACTTTAGAAATTTTGATTATTAAGTTTTTTATAAGAGGTTAATACTTCTCAATTTTATATAATTTTTGACGTCAATACTTTTACCTTATTGATAAGTTATTCTTGTTTTACTGGAATTGAACGTGTTGATATTAACTAGCGTTTTACCTATCTCCTATTGAATTTTTGTTTCAAACCAATTCTTATAGTAAGAAGCAAATAAAGATGATGTGAAATATTGAGTTCATGCACCATAGAAATATTTCTGGCAAGGTAACAAGGTGTTTACAAATCATGTACACACAAACCTCTAATTATAACCTTTTTCTATTCTTAGTTAGATAACAAAATTCGGTTAAATAAGGCTTTACGTGGAATCAAGACTTACAAAGGAATGAAAATAGTGAGAAAAACTGAGTAAAAATAATTAAATGTAAATGAAAACTTAAACATTTATTTTTTTCTACTTTATAAAACAAAAATCAAGGAAATAAATGCGAGAAATTTTATTTTCTTATAATTTTCCAATATTTAAATAGAATGTCTTATAAGTTTATACGCCAAACAATCAAACTTTCGAAATTTTGATGATTAAGTTTTTTATAAGATGTTAATACTTCTCAATTTTATATAATTTTTGACGTCAATACTTTTACCTTATTGATAATTTTTTCTTGTCCTACTGGAATTTAACCTGTTGATTTAACTTGCGTTTTACATATCTCCCATAGTATTTCTGTTTCAACCCAATTCTTACAGCAAGAAGCAAATAAAGATGATGAGAAATATTGAGTTCATGCACCATAGAAATATTTCTAACAAGTTAACAAGATGTTTAGAAAACATGTATACACCAACCTCTAATAATAACCTTTTTCTATTGTTAGTTGGATAAGAAAATTCGGTTAAGTCAGGCATTACTTGGAATCAAGACTTACAAGGGAAAGAAAATAGTGAGAAAAACTGAGTAAAAATAATTAAATGTAAATGAAAACTTAAACATTTTTTTTCTACTTTACAAAACAAAATTCTAGGAAATAAATGACAGAAATTTTATTTTCTTATAATTTTCGAATATTTAAATAGAATTTCTTATAAGTTAATACGCCAAACAATCAAACTTTAGAAATTTTGATTATTAAGTTTTTTATAAGAGGTTAATACTTCTCAATTTTATATAATTTTTGACGTCAATACTTTTACCTTATTGATAAGTTATTCTTGTTTTACTGGAATTGACCATGTTGATATTAACTAGCGGTGTACCTATCTCCCATTGAATTTTTGTTTCAAACCAATTCTTATAGTAAGAAGCAAATAAAGATGATGTGAAATATTGAGTTCATGCACCATAGAAATATTTCTAGCAAGGTAACAAGATGTTTACAAATCATGTACACACAAACCTCTAATTATAACCATTTTCTATTCTTAGTTAGATAACTAAATTTTGTTAAATAAGGCTTTACGTGGAATCAAGACTTACAAAGGAATGAAAATAGTGAGAAAAACTGAGTAAAAATAATTAAATGTAAATGAAAACTTAAACATTTATTTTTTTCTACTTTATAAAACAAAAATCAAGGAAGTAAATGCCAGAAATTTTATTTTCTTATAATTTTCCAATATTTAAACAGAATGTCTTATAAGTTTATACGCCAAACAATCAAACTTTCGAAATTTTGATGATTAAGTTTTTTATAAGATGTTAATATTTCTCAATTTTATATAATTTTTGACGTCAATACTTTTACCTTATTGATAATTTTTTCTTGTCCTACTGGAATTTAACCTGTTGATTTAACTTGCGTTTTACATATCTCCCATAGTATTTCTGTTTCAACCCAATTCTTACAGCAAGAAGCAAATAAAGATGATGAGAAATATTGAGTTCATGCACCATAGAAATATTTCTAACAAGTTAACAAGATGTTTAGAAAACATGTATACACCAACCTCTAATAATAACCTTTTTCTATTGTTAGTTGGATAAGAAAATTCGGTTAAGTCAGGCTTTACTTGGAATCAAGACTTACAAGGGAAAGAAAATAGTGAGAAAAACTGAGTAAAAATAATTAAATGTAAATGAAAACTTAAACATTTTTTTTCTACTTTACAAAACAAAATTCTAGGAAATAAATGACAGAAATTTTATTTTCATATAATTTTCGAATATTTAAATAGAATTTCTTATAAGTTAATACGCCAAACAATCAAACTTTAGAAATTTTGATTATTAAGTTTTTTATAAGAGGTTAATACTTCTCAATTTTATATAATTTTTGACGTCAATACTTTTACCTTATTGATAAGTTATTCTTGTTTTACTGGAATTGAACATGTTGATATTAACTAGCGTTTTACCTATCTCCTATTGAATTTTTGTTTCAAACCAATTCTTATAGTAAGAAGCAAATAAAGATGATGTGAAATATTGAGTTCATGCACCATAGAAATATTTCTGGCAAGGTAACAAGATGTTTACAAATCATGTACACACAAACCTCTAATTATAACCTTTTTCTATTCTTAGTTAGATAACAAAATTCGGTTAAATAAGGCTTTACGTGGAATCAAGACTTACAAAGGAATGAAAATAGTGAGAAAAACTGAGTAAAAATAATTAAATGTAAATGAAAACTTAAACATTTATCTTTTCTACTTTATAAAACAAAAATCAAGGAAATAAATGCCAGAAATTTTATTTTCTTATAATTTTCCAATATTTAAATAGAATTTCTTATAAGTTTATACGCCAAACAATCAAACTTACGAAATTTTGATGATTAAGTTTTTTATAAGAGGTTAATACTTCTCAATTTTATATAATTTTTGACGTCAATACTTTTACCTTATTGATAATTTTTTCTTGTCCTACTGGAATTTAACCTGTTGATTTAACTTGCGTTTTACATATCTCCCATAGTATTTCTCTTTCAACCCAATTCTTATAGCAAGATGCAAATAAAGATGATGAGAAATATTGAGTTCATGCAACATAGAAATATTTCTAACAAGGTAACAAGATGTTTAGAAAACATGTATACACCAACCTCTAATAATAACCTTTTTCTATTATTAGTTAGATAAGAAAATTCGGTTAAGTCAGGCATTACTTGGAATCAAGACTTACAAGGGAAAGAAAATAGTGAGAAAAACTGAGTAAAAATAATTAAATGTAAATGAAAACTTAAACATTTTTTTGTCTACTTTACAAAACAAAATGCTAGGAAATAAATGAAAGAAATTTTATTTTCTTATAATTTTCAAATATTTAAATAGAATTTCTTATAAATTAATACGCCAAACAATCAAACTTTAGAAATTTTGATTATTAAGTTTTTTATAAGAGGTTAATACTTCTCAATTTTATATAAGTTTTGACGTCAATACTTTTACCTTATTGATAAGTTATTCTTGTTTTACTCGAATTGACCATGTTGATATTAACTAGCGGTGTACCTATCTCCCATTGAATTTTTGTTTCAAACCAATTCTTATAGTAAGAAGCAAATAAAGATGATGTGAAATATTGAGTTCATGCACCATAGAAATATTTCTAGCAAGGTAACAAGATGTTTACAAATCATGTACACACAAACCTCTAATTATAACCATTTTCTATTCTTAGTTAGATAACTAAATTTTGTTAAATAAGGCTTTACGTGGAATCAAGACTTACAAAGGAATGAAAATAGTGAGAAAAACTGAGTAAAAATAATTAAATGTAAATGAAAACTTAAACATTTATTTTTTTCTACTTTATAAAACAAAAATCAAGGAAATAAATGCCAGAAATTTTATTTTCTTATAATTTTCCAATATTTAAATAGAATGTCTTATAAGTTTATACGCCAAACAATCAAACTTTCTAAATTTTGATGATTAAGTTTTTTATAAGAGGTTAATACTTCTCAATTTTATATAATTTTTGACGTCAATACTTTTACCTTATTGATAATTTTTTCTTGTCCTACTGGAATTTAACCTGTTGATTTAACTTGCGTTTTACATATCTCCCATAGTATTTCTCTTTCAACCCAATTCTTATAGCAAGAAGCAAATAAAGATGATGAGAAATATTGAGTTCATGCAACATAGAAATATTTCTAACAAGGTAACAAGATGTTTACAAAACATGTATACACCAACCTCTAATAATAACCTTTTTCTATTATTAGTTAGATAAGAAAATTCGGTTAAGTCAGGCATTACTTGGAATCAAGACTTACAAGGGAAAGAAAATAGTGAGAAAAACTGAGTAAAAATAATTAAATGTAAATGAAAACTTAAACATTTTTTTGTCTAATTTACAAAACAAAATTCTAGGAAATAAATGACAGAAATTTTATTTTCTTATAATTTTCGAATATTTAAATAGAATTTCTTATAAGTTAATACGCCAAACAATCAAACTTTAGAAATTTTGATTATTAAGTTTTTTATAAGAGGTTAATACTTCTCAATTTTATATAATTTTTGACGTCAATACTTTTACCTTATTGATAAGTTATTCTTGTTTTACTGGAATTGAACATGTTGATATTAACTAGCGTTTTACCTATCTCCTATTGAATTTTTGTTTCAAACCAATTCTTATAGTAAGAAGCAAATAAAGATGATGTGAAATATTGAGTTCATGCACCATAGAAATATTTCTGGCAAGGTAACAAGGTGTTTACAAATCATGTACACACAAACCTCTAATTATAACCTTTTTCTATTCTTAGTTAGATAACAAAATTCGGTTAAATAAGGCTTTACGTGGAATCAAGACTTACAAAGGAATGAAAATAGTGAGAAAAACTGTGTAAAAATAATTAAATGTAAATGAAAACTTAAACATTTATTTTTTCTACTTTATAAAACAAAAATCAAGGAAATAAATGCCAGAAATTTTATTTTCTTATAATTTTCCAATATTTAAACAGAATGTCTTATAAGTTTATACGCCAAACAATCAAACTTTCGAAATTTTGATGATTAAGTTTTTTATAAGATGTTAATACTTCTCAATTTTATATAATTTTTGACGTCAATACTTTTACCTTATTGATAATTTTTTCTTGTCCTACTGGAATTTAACCTGTTGATTTAACTTGCGTTTTACATATCTCCCATAGTATTTATGTTTCAACCCAATTCTTACAGCAAGAAGCAAATAAAGATGATGAGAAATATTGAGTTCATGCACCATAGAAATATTTCTAACAAGTTAACAAGATGTTTAGAAAACATGTATACACCAACCTCTAATAATAACCTTTTTCTATTGTTAGTTGGATAAGAAAATTCGGTTAAGTCAGGCTTTACTTGGAATCAAGACTTACAAGGGAAAGAAAATAGTGAGAAAAACTCAGTAAAAATAATTAAATGTAAATGAAAACTTAAACATTTTTTTTCTACTTTACAAAACAAAATTCTAGGAAATAAATGACAGAAATTTTATTTTCATATAATTTTCGAATATTTAAATAGAATTTCTTATAAGTTAATACGCCAAACAATCAAACTTTAGAAATTTTGATTATTAAGTTTTTTATAAGAGGTTAATACTTCTCAATTTTATATAATTTTTGACGTCAATACTTTTACCTTATTGATAAGTTATTCTTGTTTTACTGGAATTGAACATGTTGATATTAACTAGCGTTTTACCTATCTCCTATTGAATTTTTGTTTCAAACCAATTCTTATAGTAAGAAGCAAATAAAGATGATGTGAAATATTGAGTTCATGCACCATAGAAATATTTCTGGCAAGGTAACAAGATGTTTACAAATCATGTACACACAAACCTCTAATTATAACCTTTTTCTATTCTTAGTTAGATAACAAAATTCGGTTAAATAAGGCTTTACGTGGAATCAAGACTTACAAAGGAATGAAAATAGTGAGAAAAACTGAGTAAAAATAATTAAATGTAAATGAAAACTTAAACATTTATTTTTTCTACTTTATAAAACAAAAATCAAGGAAATAAATGCCAGAAATTTTATTTTCTTATAATTTTCCAATATTTAAATAGAATTTCTTATAAGTTTATACGCCAAACAATCAAACTTTCGAAATTTTGATGATTAAGTTTTTTATAAGAGGTTAATACTTCTCAATTTTATATAATTTTTGACGTCAATACTTTTACCTTATTGATAATTTTTTCTTGTCCTACTGGAATTTAACCTGTTGATTTAACTTGCGTTTTACATATCTCCCATAGTATTTCTCTTTCAAACCAATTCTTATAGCAAGAAGCAAATAAAGATGATGAGAAATATTGAGTTCATGCAACATAGAAATATTTCTAACAAGGTAACAAGATGTTTAGAAAACATGTATACACCAACCTCTAATAATAACCTTTTTCTATTATTAGTTAGATAAGAAAATTCGGTTAAGTCAGGCATTACTTGGAATCAAGACTTACAAGGGAAAGAAAATAGTGAGAAAAACTGAGTAAAAATAATTAAATGTAAATGAAAACTTAAACATTTTTTTTCTACTTTACAAAACAAAATTCTAGGAAATAAATGACAGAAATTTTATTTTCATATAATTTTCGAATATTTAAATAGAATTTCTTATAAGTTAATACGCCAAACAATCAAACTTTAGAAATTTTGATTATTAAGTTTTTTATAAGAGGTTAATACTTCTCAATTTTATATAATTTTTGACGTCAATACTTTTACCTTATTGATAAGTTATTCTTGTTTTACTGGAATTGAACATGTTGATATTAACTAGCGTTTTACCTATCTCCTATTGAATTTTTGTTTCAAACCAATTCTTATAGTAAGAAGCAAATAAAGATGATGTGAAATATTGAGTTCATGCACCATAGAAATATTTCTGGCAAGGTAACAAGATGTTTACAAATCATGTACACACAAACCTCTAATTATAACCTTTTTCTATTCTTAGTTAGATAACAAAATTCGGTTAAATAAGGCTTTACGTGGAATCAAGACTTACAAAGGAATGAAAATAGTGAGAAAAACTGAGTAAAAATAATTAAATGTAAATGAAAACTTAAACATTTATTTTTTCTACTTTATAAAACAAAAATCAAGGAAATAAATGCCAGAAATTTTATTTTCTTATAATTTTCCAATATTTAAATAGAATTTCTTATAAGTTTATACGCCAAACAATCAAACTTTCGAAATTTTGATGATTAAGTTTTTTATAAGAGGTTAATACTTCTCAATTTTATATAATTTTTGACGTGACTTTTACCTTATTGATAATTTTTTCTTGTCCTACTGGAATTTAACCTGTTGATTTAACTTGCGTTTTACATATCTCCCATAGTATTTCTCTTTCAAACCAATTCTTATAGCAAGAAGCAAATAAAGATGATGAGAAATATTGAGTTCATGCAACATAGAAATATTTCTAACAAGGTAACAAGATGTTTAGAAAACATGTATACACCAACCTCTAATAATAACCTTTTTCTATTATTAGTTAGATAAGAAAATTCGGTTAAGTCAGGCATTACTTGGAATCAAGACTTACAAGGGAAAGAAAATAGTGAGAAAAACTGAGTAAAAATAATTAAATGTAAATGAAAACTTAAACATTTTTTTGTCTACTTTACAAAACAAAATGCTAGGAAATAAATGACAGAAATTTTATTTTCTTATAATTTTCGAATATTTAAATAGAATTTCTTATAAGTTAATACGCCAAACAATCAAACTTTAGAAATTTTGATTATTAAGTTTTTTATAAGAGGTTAATACTTCTCAATTTTATATAATTTTTGACGTCAATACTTTTACCTTATTGATAAGTTATTCTTGTTTTACTGGAATTGACCATGTTGATATTAACTAGCGGTGTACCTATCTCCCATTGAATTTTTGTTTCAAACCAATTCTTATAGTAAGAAGCAAATAAAGATGATGTGAAATATTGAGTTCATGCACCATAGAAATATTTCTAGCAAGGTAACAAGATGTTTACAAATCATGTACACACAAACCTCTAATTATAACCATTTTCTATTCTTAGTTAGATAACTAAATTTTGTTAAATAAGGCTTTACGTGGAATCAAGACTTACAAAGGAATGAAAATAGTGAGAAAAACTGAGTAAAAATAATTAAATGTAAATGAAAACTTAAACATTTATTTTTTTCTACTTTATAAAACAAAAATCAAGGAAATAAATGCCAGAAATTTTATTTTCTTATAATTTTCCAATATTTAAACAGAATGTCTTATAAGTTTATACGCCAAACAATCAAACTTTCTAAATTTTGATGATTAAGTTTTTTATAAGAGGTTAATACTTCTCAATTTTATATAATTTTTGACGTCAATACTTTTACCTTATTGATAATTTTTTCTTGTCCTACTGGAATTTAACCTGTTGATTTACCTTGCGTTTTACATATCTCCCATAGTATTTATGTTTCAACCCACTTCTTACAGCAAGAAGCAAATAAAGATGATGAGAAATATTGAGTTCATGCACCATAGAAATATTTCTAACAAGTTAACAAGATGTTTAGAAAACATGTATACACCAACCTCTAATAATAACCTTTTTCTATTGTTAGTTGGATAAGAAAATTCGGTTAAGTCAGGCTTTACTTGGAATCAAGACTTACAAGGGAAAGAAAATAGTGAGAAAAACTCAGTAAAAATAATTAAATGTAAATGAAAACTTAAACATTTTTTTTCTACTTAACAAAACAAAATTCTAGGAAATAAATGACAGAAATTTTATTTTCATATAATTTTCGAATATTTAAATAGAATTTCTTATAAGTTAATACGCCAAACAATCAAACTTTAGAAATTTTGATTATTAAGTTTTTTATAAGAGGTTAATACTTCTCAATTTTATATAATTTTTGACGTCAATACTTTTACCTTATTGATAAGTTATTCTTGTTTTACTGGAATTGAACATGTTGATATTAACTAGCGTTTTACCTATCTCCTATTGAATTTTTGTTTCAAACCAATTCTTATAGTAAGAAGCAAATAAAGATGATGTGAAATATTGAGTTCATGCACCATAGAAATATTTCTGGCAAGGTAACAAGATGTTTACAAATCATGTACACACAAACCTCTAATTATAACCTTTTTCTATTCTTAGTTAGATAACAAAATTCGGTTAAATAAGGCTTTACGTGGAATCAAGACTTACAAAGGAATGAAAATAGTGAGAAAAACTGAGTAAAAATAATTAAATGTAAATGAAAACTTAAACATTTATTTTTTCTACTTTATAAAACAAAAATCAAGGAAATAAATGCCAGAAATTTTATTTTCTTATAATTTTCCAATATTTAAATAGAATTTCTTATAAGTTTATACGCCAAACAATCAAACTTTCGAAATTTTGATGATTAATTTTTTTATAAGAGGTTAATACTTCTCAATTTTATATAATTTTTGACGTCAATACTTTTACCTTATTGATAATTTTTTCTTGTCCTACTGGAATTTAACCTGTTGATTTAACTTGCGTTTTACATATCTCCCATAGTATTTCTCTTTCAACCCAATTCTTATAGCAAGAAGCAAATAAAGATGATGAGAAATATTGAGTTCATGCAACATAGAAATATTTCTAACAAGGTAACAAGATGTTTACAAAACATGTATACACCAACCTCTAATAATAACCTTTTTCTATTATTAGTTAGATAAGAAAATTCGGTTAAGTCAGGCATTACTTGGAATCAAGACTTACAAGGGAAAGAAAATAGTGAGAAAAACTGAGTAAAAATAATTAAGTGTAAATGAAAACTTAAACATTTTTTTGTCTAATTTACAAAACAAAATTCTAGGAAATAAATGACAGAAATTTTATTTTCTTATAATTTTCGAATATTTAAATAGAATTTCTTATAAGTTAATACGCCAAACAATCAAACTTTAGAAATTTTGATTATTAAGTTTTTTATAAGAGGTTAATACTTCTCAATTTTATATAATTTTTGACGTCAATACTTTTACCTTATTGATAAGTTATTCTTGTTTTACTGGAATTGAACATGTTGATATTAACTAGCGTTTTACCTATCTCCTATTGAATTTTTGTTTCAAACCAATTCTTATAGTAAGAAGCAAATAAAGATGATGTGAAATATTGAGTTCATGCACCATAGAAATATTTCTGGCAAGGTAACAAGGTGTTTACAAATCATGTACACACAAACCTCTAATTATAACCTTTTTCTATTCTTAGTTAGATAACAAAATTCGGTTAAATAAGGCTTTACGTGGAATCAAGACTTACAAAGGAATGAAAATAGTGAGAAAAACTGTGTAAAAATAATTAAATGTAAATGAAAACTTAAACATTTATTTTTTCTACTTTATAAAACAAAAATCAAGGAAATAAATGCCAGAAATTTTATTTTCTTATAATTTTCCAATATTTAAACAGAATGTCTTATAATTTTATACGCCAAACAATCAAACTTTCGAAATTTTGATGATTAAGTTTTTTATAAGATGTTAATACTTCTCAATTTTATATAATTTTTGACGTCAATACTTTTACCTTATTGATAATTTTTTCTTGTCCTACTGGAATTTAACCTGTTGATTTAACTTGCGTTTTACATATCTCCCATAGTATTTATGTTTCAACCCAATTCTTACAGCAAGAAGCAAATAAAGATGATGAGAAATATTGAGTTCATGCACCATAGAAATATTTCTAACAAGTTAACAAGATGTTTAGAAAACATGTATACACCAACCTCTAATAATAACCTTTTTCTATTGTTAGTTGGATAAGAAAATTCGGTTAAGTCAGGCTTTACTTGGAATCAAGACTTACAAGGGAAAGAAAATAGTGAGAAAAACTCAGTAAAAATAATTAAATGTAAATGAAAACTTAAACATTTTTTTTCTACTTTACAAAACAAAATTCTAGGAAATAAATGACAGAAATTTTATTTTCATATAATTTTCGAATATTTAAATAGAATTTCTTATAAGTTAATACGCCAAACAATCAAACTTTAGAAATTTTGATTATTAAGTTTTTTATAAGAGGTTAATACTTCTCAATTTTATATAATTTTTGACGTCAATACTTTTACCTTATTGATAAGTTATTCTTGTTTTACTGGAATTGAACATGTTGATATTAACTAGCGTTTTACCTATCTCCTATTGAATTTTTGTTTCAAACCAATTCTTATAGTAAGAAGCAAATAAAGATGATGTGAAATATTGAGTTCATGCACCATAGAAATATTTCTGGCAAGGTAACAAGATGTTTACAAATCATGTACACACAAACCTCTAATTATAACCTTTTTCTATTCTTAGTTAGATAACAAAATTCGGTTAAATAAGGCTTTACGTGCAATCAAGACTAACAAAGGAATGAAAATAGTGAGAAAAACTGAGTAAAAATAATTAAATGTAAATGAAAACTTAAACATTTTTTTTCTACTTTACAAAACAAAATTCTAGGAAATAAATGACAGAAATTTTATTTTCATATAATTTTCGAATATTTAAATAGAATTTCTTATAAGTTAATACGCCAAACAATCAAACTTTAGAAATTTTGATTATTAAGTTTTTTATAAGAGGTTAATACTTCTCAATTTTATATAATTTTTGACGTCAATACTTTTACCTTATTGATAAGTTATTCTTGTTTTACTGGAATTGAACATGTTGATATTAACTAGCGTTTTACCTATCTCCTATTGAATTTTTGTTTCAAACCAATTCTTATAGTAAGAAGCAAATAAAGATGATGTGAAATATTGAGTTCATGCACCATAGAAATATTTCTGGCAAGGTAACAAGATGTTTACAAATCATGTACACACAAACCTCTAATTATAACCTTTTTCTATTCTTAGTTAGATAACAAAATTCGGTTAAATAAGGCTTTACGTGGAATCAAGACTTACAAAGGAATGAAAATAGTGAGAAAAACTGAGTAAAAATAATTAAATGTAAATGAAAACTTAAACATTTATTTTTTCTACTTTATAAAACAAAAATCAAGGAAATAAATGCCAGAAATTTTATTTTCTTATAATTTTCCAATATTTAAATAGAATTTCTTATAAGTTTATACGCCAAACAATCAAACTTTCGAAATTTTGATGATTAAGTTTTTTATAAGAGGTTAATACTTCTCAATTTTATATAATTTTTGACGTGACTTTTACCTTATTGATAATTTTTTCTTGTCCTACTGGAATTTAACCTGTTGATTTAACTTGCGTTTTACATATCTCCCATAGTATTTCTCTTTCAAACCAATTCTTATAGCAAGAAGCAAATAAAGATGATGAGAAATATTGAGTTCATGCAACATAGAAATATTTCTAACAAGGTAACACGATGTTTAGAAAACATGTATACACCAACCTCTAATAATAACCTTTTTCTATTATTAGTTAGATAAGAAAATTCGGTTAAGTCAGGCATTACTTGGAATCAAGACTTACAAGGGAAAGAAAATAGTGAGAAAAACTGAGTAAAAATAATTAAATGTAAATGAAAACTTAAACATTTTTTTGTCTACTTTACAAAACAAAATGCTAGGAAATAAATGACAGAAATTTTATTTTCTTATAATTTTCGAATATTTAAATAGAATTTCTTATAAGTTAATACGCCAAACAATCAAACTTTAGAAATTTTGATTATTAAGTTTTTTATAAGAGGTTAATACTTCTCAATTTTATATAATTTTTGACGTTAATACTTTTACCTTATTGATAAGTTATTCTTGTTTTACTGGAATTGACCATGTTGATATTAACTAGCGGTGTACCTATCTCCCATTGAATTTTTGTTTCAAACCAATTCTTATAGTAAGAAGCAAATAAAGATGATGTGAAATATTGAGTTCATGCACCATAGAAATATTTCTAGCAAGGTAACAAGATGTTTACAAATCATGTACACACAAACCTCTAATTATAACCATTTTCTATTCTTAGTTAGATAACTAAATTTTGTTAAATAAGGCTTTACGTGGAATCAAGACTTACAAAGGAATGAAAATAGTGAGAAAAACTGAGTAAAAATAATTAAATGTAAATGAAAACTTAAACATTTATTTTTTTCTACTTTATAAAACAAAAATCAAGGAAATAAATGCCAGAAATTTTATTTTCTTATAATTTTCCAATATTTAAACAGAATGTCTTATAAGTTTATACGCCAAACAATCAAACTTTCTAAATTTTGATGATTAAGTTTTTTATAAGAGGTTAATACTTCTCAATTTTATATAATTTTTGACGTCAATACTTTTACCTTATTGATAATTTTTTCTTGTCCTACTGGAATTTAACCTGTTGATTTACCTTGCGTTTTACATATCTCCCATAGTATTTATGTTTCAACCCAATTCTTACAGCAAGAAGCAAATAAAGATGATGAGAAATATTGAGTTCATGCACCATAGAAATATTTCTAACAAGTTAACAAGATGTTTAGAAAACATGTATACACCAACCTCTAATAATAACCTTTTTCTATTGTTAGTTGGATAAGAAAATTCGGTTAAGTCAGGCTTTACTTGGAATCAAGACTTACAAGGGAAAGAAAATAGTGAGAAAAACTCAGTAAAAATAATTAAATGTAAATGAAAACTTAAACATTTTTTTTCTACTTAACAAAACAAAATTCTAGGAAATAAATGACAGAAATTTTATTTTCATATAATTTTCGAATATTTAAATAGAATTTCTTATAAGTTAATACGCCAAACAATCAAACTTTAGAAATTTTGATTATTAAGTTTTTTATAAGAGGTTAATACTTCTCAATTTTATATAATTTTTGACGTCAATACTTTTACCTTATTGATAAGTTATTCTTGTTTTACTGGAATTGAACATGTTGATATTAACTAGCGTTTTACCTATCTCCTATTGAATTTTTGTTTCAAACCAATTCTTATAGTAAGAAGCAAATAAAGATGATGTGAAATATTGAGTTCATGCACCATAGAAATATTTCTGGCAAGGTAACAAGATGTTTACAAATCATGTACACACAAACCTCTAATTATAACCTTTTTCTATTCTTAGTTAGATAACAAAATTCGGTTAAATAAGGCTTTACGTGGAATCAAGACTTACAAAGGAATGAAAATAGTGAGAAAAACTGAGTAAAAATAATTAAATGTAAATGAAAACTTAAACATTTATTTTTTCTACTTTATAAAACAAAAATCAAGGAAATAAATGCCAGAAATTTTATTTTCTTATAATTTTCCAATATTTAAATAGAATTTCTTATAAGTTTATACGCCAAACAATCAAACTTTCGAAATTTTGATGATTAATTTTTTTATAAGAGGTTAATACTTCTCAATTTTATATAATTTTTGACGTCAATACTTTTACCTTATTGATAATTTTTTCTTGTCCTACTGGAATTTAACCTGTTGATTTAACTTGCGTTTTACATATCTCCCATAGTATTTCTCTTTCAACCCAATTCTTATAGCAAGAAGCAAATAAAGATGATGAGAAATATTGAGTTCATGCAACATAGAAATATTTCTAACAAGGTAACAAGATGTTTACAAAACATGTATACACCAACCTCTAATAATAACCTTTTTCTATTATTAGTTAGATAAGAAAATTCGGTTAAGTCAGGCATTACTTGGAATCAAGACTTACAAGGGAAAGAAAATAGTGAGAAAAACTGAGTAAAAATAATTAAATGTAAATGAAAACTTAAACATTTTTTTGTCTAATTTACAAAACAAAATTCTAGGAAATAAATGACAGAAATTTTATTTTCTTATAATTTTCGAATATTTAAATAGAATTTCTTATAAGTTAATACGCCAAACAATCAAACTTTAGAAATTTTGATTATTAAGTTTTTTATAAGAGGTTAATACTTCTCAATTTTATATAATTTTTGACGTCAATACTTTTACCTTATTGATAAGTTATTCTTGTTTTACTGGAATTGAACATGTTGATATTAACTAGCGTTTTACCTATCTCCTATTGAATTTTTGTTTCAAACCAATTCTTATAGTAAGAAGCAAATAAAGATGATGTGAAATATTGAGTTCATGCACCATAGAAATATTTCTGGCAAGGTAACAAGGTGTTTACAAATCATGTACACACAAACCTCTAATTATAACCTTTTTCTATTCTTAGTTAGATAACAAAATTCGGTTAAATAAGGCTTTACGTGGAATCAAGACTTACAAAGGAATGAAAATAGTGAGAAAAACTGTGTAAAAATAATTAAATGTAAATGAAAACTTAAACATTTATTTTTTCTACTTTATAAAACAAAAATCAAGGAAATAAATGCCAGAAATTTTATTTTCTTATAATTTTCCAATATTTAAACAGAATGTCTTATAAGTTTATACGCCAAACAATCAAACTTTCGAAATTTTGATGATTAAGTTTTTTATAAGATGTTAATACTTCTCAATTTTATATAATTTTTGACGTCAATACTTTTACCTTATTGATAATTTTTTCTTGTCCTACTGGAATTTAACCTGTTGATTTAACTTGCGTTTTACATATCTCCCATAGTATTTATGTTTCAACCCAATTCTTACAGCAAGAAGCAAATAAAGATGATGAGAAATATTGAGTTCATGCACCATAGAAATATTTCTAACAAGTTAACAAGATGTTTAGAAAACATGTATACACCAACCTCTAATAATAACCTTTTTCTATTGTTAGTTGGATAAGAAAATTCGGTTAAGTCAGGCTTTACTTGGAATCAAGACTTACAAGGGAAAGAAAATAGTGAGAAAAACTCAGTAAAAATAATTAAATGTAAATGAAAACTTAAACATTTTTTTTCTACTTTACAAAACAAAATTCTAGGAAATAAATGACAGAAATTTTATTTTCATATAATTTTCGAATATTTAAATAGAATTTCTTATAAGTTAATACGCCAAACAATCAAACTTTAGAAATTTTGATTATTAAGTTTTTTATAAGAGGTTAATACTTCTCAATTTTATATAATTTTTGACGTCAATACTTTTACCTTATTGATAAGTTATTCTTGTTTTACTGGAATTGAACATGTTGATATTAACTAGCGTTTTACCTATCTCCTATTGAATTTTTGTTTCAAACCAATTCTTATAGTAAGAAGCAAATAAAGATGATGTGAAATATTGAGTTCATGCACCATAGAAATATTTCTGGCAAGGTAACAAGATGTTTACAAATCATGTACACACAAACCTCTAATTATAACCTTTTTCTATTCTTAGTTAGATAACAAAATTCGGTTAAATAAGGCTTTACGTGGAATCAAGACTTACAAAGGAATGAAAATAGTGAGAAAAACTGAGTAAAAATAATTAAATGTAAATGAAAACTTAAACATTTATTTTTTCTACTTTATAAAACAAAAATCAAGGAAATAAATGCCAGAAATTTTATTTTCTTATAATTTTCCAATATTTAAATAGAATTTCTTATAAGTTTATACGCCAAACAATCAAACTTTCGAAATTTTGATGATTAAGTTTTTTATAAGAGGTTAATACTTCTCAATTTTATATAATTTTTGACGTCAATACTTTTACCTTATTGATAATTTTTTCTTGTCCTACTGGAATTTAACCTGTTGATTTAACTTGCGTTTTACATATCTCCCATAGTATTTCTCTTTCAAACCAATTCTTATAGCAAGAAGCAAATAAAGATGATGAGAAATATTGAGTTCATGCAACATAGAAATATTTCTAACAAGGTAACAAGATGTTTAGAAAACATGTATACACCAACCTCTAATAATAACCTTTTTCTATTATTAGTTAGATAAGAAAATTCGGTTAAGTCAGGCATTACTTGGAATCAAGACTTACAAGGGAAAGAAAATAGTGAGAAAAACTGAGTAAAAATAATTAAATGTAAATGAAAACTTAAACATTTTTTTTCTACTTTACAAAACAAAATTCTAGGAAATAAATGACAGAAATTTTATTTTCATATAATTTTCGAATATTTAAATAGAATTTCTTATAAGTTAATACGCCAAACAATCAAACTTTAGAAATTTTGATTATTAAGTTTTTTATAAGAGGTTAATACTTCTCAATTTTATATAATTTTTGACGTCAATACTTTTACCTTATTGATAAGTTATTCTTGTTTTACTGGAATTGAACATGTTGATATTAACTAGCGTTTTACCTATCTCCTATTGAATTTTTGTTTCAAACCAATTCTTATAGTAAGAAGCAAATAAAGATGATGTGAAATATTGAGTTCATGCACCATAGAAATATTTCTGGCAAGGTAACAAGATGTTTACAAATCATGTACACACAAACCTCTAATTATAACCTTTTTCTATTCTTAGTTAGATAACAAAATTCGGTTAAATAAGGCTTTACGTGGAATCAAGACTTACAAAGGAATGAAAATAGTGAGAAAAACTGAGTAAAAATAATTAAATGTAAATGAAAACTTAAACATTTATTTTTTCTACTTTATAAAACAAAAATCAAGGAAATAAATGCCAGAAATTTTATTTTCTTATAATTTTCCAATATTTAAATAGAATTTCTTATAAGTTTATACGCCAAACAATCAAACTTTCGAAATTTTGATGATTAAGTTTTTTATAAGAGGTTAATACTTCTCAATTTTATATAATTTTTGACGTGACTTTTACCTTATTGATAATTTTTTCTTGTCCTACTGGAATTTAACCTGTTGATTTAACTTGCGTTTTACATATCTCCCATAGTATTTCTCTTTCAAACCAATTCTTATAGCAAGAAGCAAATAAAGATGATGAGAAATATTGAGTTCATGCAACATAGAAATATTTCTAATAAGGTAACAAGATGTTTAGAAAACATGTATACACCAACCTCTAATAATAACCTTTTTCTATTATTAGTTAGATAAGAAAATTCGGTTAAGTCAGGCATTACTTGGAATCAAGACTTACAAGGGAAAGAAAATAGTGAGAAAAACTGAGTAAAAATAATTAAATGTAAATGAAAACTTAAACATTTTTTTGTCTACTTTACAAAACAAAATGCTAGGAAATAAATGACAGAAATTTTATTTTCTTATAATTTTCGAATATTTAAATAGAATTTCTTATAAGTTAATACGCCAAACAATCAAACTTTAGAAATTTTGATTATTAAGTTTTTTATAAGAGGTTAATACTTCTCAATTTTATATAATTTTTGACGTCAATACTTTTACCTTATTGATAAGTTATTCTTGTTTTACTGGAATTGACCATGTTGATATTAACTAGCGGTGTACCTATCTCCCATTGAATTTTTGTTTCAAACCAATTCTTATAGTAAGAAGCAAATAAAGATGATGTGAAATATTGAGTTCATGCACCATAGAAATATTTCTAGCAAGGTAACAAGATGTTTACAAATCATGTACACACAAACCTCTAATTATAACCATTTTCTATTCTTAGTTAGATAACTAAATTTTGTTAAATAAGGCTTTACGTGGAATCAAGACTTACAAAGGAATGAAAATAGTGAGAAAAACTGAGTAAAAATAATTAAATGTAAATGAAAACTTAAACATTTATTTTTTTCTACTTTATAAAACAAAAATCAAGGAAATAAATGCCAGAAATTTTATTTTCTTATAATTTTCCAATATTTAAACAGAATGTCTTATAAGTTTATACGCCAAACAATCAAACTTTCTAAATTTTGATGATTAAGTTTTTTATAAGAGGTTAATACTTCTCAATTTTATATAATTTTTGACGTCAATACTTTTACCTTATTGATAATTTTTTCTTGTCCTACTGGAATTTAACCTGTTGATTTACCTTGCGTTTTACATATCTCCCATAGTATTTATGTTTCAACCCAATTCTTACAGCAAGAAGCAAATAAAGATGATGAGAAATATTGAGTTCATGCACCATAGAAATATTTCTAACAAGTTAACAAGATGTTTAGAAAACATGTATACACCAACCTCTAATAATAACCTTTTTCTATTGTTAGTTGGATAAGAAAATTCGGTTAAGTCAGGCTTTACTTGGAATCAAGACTTACAAGGGAAAGAAAATAGTGAGAAAAACTCAGTAAAAATAATTAAATGTAAATGAAAACTTAAACATTTTTTTTCTACTTAACAAAACAAAATTCTAGGAAATAAATGACAGAAATTTTATTTTCATATAATTTTCGAATATTTAAATAGAATTTCTTATAAGTTAATACGCCAAACAATCAAACTTTAGAAATTTTGATTATTAAGTTTTTTATAAGAGGTTAATACTTCTCAATTTTATATAATTTTTGACGTCAATACTTTTACCTTATTGATAAGTTATTCTTGTTTTACTGGAATTGACCATGTTGATATTAACTAGCGTTTTACCTATCTCCTATTGAATTTTTGTTTCAAACCAATTCTTATAGTAAGAAGCAAATAAAGATGATGTGAAATATTGAGTTCATGCACCATAGAAATATTTCTGGCAAGGTAACAAGATGTTTACAAATCATGTACACACAAACCTCTAATTATAACCATTTTCTATTCTTAGTTAGATAACTAAATTCGGTTAAATAAGGCTTTACGTGGAATCAAGACTTACAAAGGAATGAAAATAGTGAGAAAAACTGAGTAAAAATAATTAAATGTAAATGAAAACTTAAACATTTATTTTTTCTACTTTATAAAACAAAAATCAAGGAAATAAATGCCAGAAATTTTATTTTCTTATAATTTTCCAATATTTAAATAGAATTTCTTATAAGTTTATACGCCAAACAATCAAACTTTCGAAATTTTGATGATTAATTTTTTTATAAGAGGTTAATACTTCTCAATTTTATATAATTTTTGACGTCAATACTTTTACCTTATTGATAATTTTTTCTTGTCCTACTGAATTTAACCTGTTGATTTACCTTGCGTTTTACATATCTCCCATAGTATTTATGTTTCAACCCAATTCTTACAGCAAGAAGCAAATAAAGATGATGAGAAATATTGAGTTCATGCACCATAGAAATATTTCTAACAAGTTAACAAGATGTTTAGAAAACATGTATACACCAACCTCTAATAATAACCTTTTTCTATTATTAGTTAGATAAGAAAATTCGGTTAAGTCAGGCTTTACTTGGAATCAAGACTTACAAGGGAAAGAAAATAGTGAGAAAAACTGAGTAAAAATAATTAAATGTAAATGAAAACTTAAACATTTTTTTGTCTAATTTACAAAACAAAATTCTAGGAAATAAATGACAGAAATTTTATTTTCTTATAATTTTCGAATATTTAAATAGAATTTCTTATAAGTTAATACGCCAAACAATCAAACTTTAGAAATTTTGATTATTAAGTTTTTTATAAGAGGTTAATACTTCTCAATTTTATATAATTTTTGACGTCAATACTTTTACCTTATTGATAAGTTATTCTTGTTTTACTGGAATTGAACATGTTGATATTAACTAGCGTTTTACCTATCTCCTATTGAATTTTTGTTTCAAACCAATTCTTATAGTAAGAAGCAAATAAAGATGATGTGAAATATTGAGTTCATGCACCATAGAAATATTTCTGGCAAGGTAACAAGGTGTTTACAAATCATGTACACACAAACCTCTAATTATAACCTTTTTCTATTCTTAGTTAGATAACAAAATTCGGTTAAATAAGGCTTTACGTGGAATCAAGACTTACAAAGGAATGAAAATAGTGAGAAAAACTGAGTAAAAATAATTAAATGTAAATGAAAACTTAAACATTTATTTTTTCTACTTTATAAAACAAAAATCAAGGAAATAAATGCCAGAAATTTTATTTTCTTATAATTTTCCAATATTTAAACAGAATGTCTTATAAGTTTATACGCCAAACAATCAAACTTTCGAAATTTTGATGATTAAGTTTTTTATAAGATGTTAATACTTCTCAATTTTATATAATTTTTGACGTCAATACTTTTACCTTATTGATAATTTTTTCTTGTCCTACTGGAATTTAACCTGTTGATTTAACTTGCGTTTTACATATCTCCCATAGTATTTATGTTTCAACCCAATTCTTACAGCAAGAAGCAAATAAAGATGATGAGAAATATTGAGTTCATGCACCATAGAAATATTTCTAACAAGTTAACCAGATGTTTAGAAAACATGTATACACCAACCTCTAATAATAACCTTTTTCTATTGTTAGTTGGATAAGAAAATTCGGTTAAGTCAGGCATTACTTGGAATCAAGACTTACAAGGGAAAGAAAATAGTGAGAAAAACTGAGTAAAAATAATTAAATGTAAATGAAAACTTAAACATTTTTTTTCTACTTTACAAAACAAAATTCTAGGAAATAAATGACAGAAATTTTATTTTCATATAATTTTCGAATATTTAAATAGAATTTCTTATAAGTTAATACGCCAAACAATCAAACTTTAGAAATTTTGATTATTAAGTTTTTTATAAGAGGTTAATACTTCTCAATTTTATATAATTTTTGACGTCAATACTTTTACCTTATTGATAAGTTATTCTTGTTTTACTGGAATTGAACATGTTGATATTAACTAGCGTTTTACCTATCTCCTATTGAATTTTTGTTTCAAACCAATTCTTATAGTAAGAAGCAAATAAAGATGATGTGAAATATTGAGTTCATGCACCATAGAAATATTTCTGGCAAGGTAACAAGGTGTTTACAAATCATGTACACACAAACCTCTAATTATAACCTTTTTCTATTCTTAGTTAGATAACAAAATTCGGTTAAATAAGGCTTTACGTGGAATCAAGACTTACAAAGGAATGAAAATAGTGAGAAAAACTGTGTAAAAATAATTAAATGTAAATGAAAACTTAAACATTTATTTTTTCTACTTTATAAAACAAAAATCAAGGAAATAAATGCCAGAAATTTTATTTTCTTATAATTTTCCAATATTTAAACAGAATGTCTTATAAGTTTATACGCCAAACAATCAAACTTTCGAAATTTTGATGATTAAGTTTTTTATAAGATGTTAATACTTCTCAATTTTATATAATTTTTGACGTCAATACTTTTACCTTATTGATAATTTTTTCTTGTCCTACTGGAATTTAACCTGTTGATTTAACTTGCGTTTTACATATCTCCCATAGTATTTATGTTTCAACCCAATTCTTACAGCAAGAAGCAAATAAAGATGATGAGAAATATTGAGTTCATGCACCATAGAAATATTTCTAACAAGTTAACAAGATGTTTAGAAAACATGTATACACCAACCTCTAATAATAACCTTTTTCTATTGTTAGTTGGATAAGAAAATTCGGTTAAGTCAGGCTTTACTTGGAATCAAGACTTACAAGGGAAAGAAAATAGTGAGAAAAACTCAGTAAAAATAATTAAATGTAAATGAAAACTTAAACATTTTTTTTCTACTTTACAAAACAAAATTCTAGGAAATAAATGACAGAAATTTTATTTTCATATAATTTTCGAATATTTAAATAGAATTTCTTATAAGTTAATACGCCAAACAATCAAACTTTAGAAATTTTGATTATTAAGTTTTTTATAAGAGGTTAATACTTCTCAATTTTATATAATTTTTGACGTCAATACTTTTACCTTATTGATAAGTTATTCTTGTTTTACTGGAATTGAACATGTTGATATTAACTAGCGTTTTACCTATCTCCTATTGAATTTTTGTTTCAAACCAATTCTTATAGTAAGAAGCAAATAAAGATGATGTGAAATATTGAGTTCATGCACCATAGAAATATTTCTGGCAAGGTAACAAGATGTTTACAAATCATGTACACACAAACCTCTAATTATAACCTTTTTCTATTCTTAGTTAGATAACAAAATTCGGTTAAATAAGGCTTTACGTGGAATCAAGACTTACAAAGGAATGAAAATAGTGAGAAAAACTGAGTAAAAATAATTAAATGTAAATGAAAACTTAAACATTTATTTTTTCTACTTTATAAAACAAAAATCAAGGAAATAAATGCCAGAAATTTTATTTTCTTATAATTTTCCAATATTTAAATAGAATTTCTTATAAGTTTATACGCCAAACAATCAAACTTTCGAAATTTTGATGATTAAGTTTTTTATAAGAGGTTAATACTTCTCAATTTTATATAATTTTTGACGTCAATACTTTTACCTTATTGATAATTTTTTCTTGTCCTACTGGAATTTAACCTGTTGATTTAACTTGCGTTTTACATATCTCCCATAGTATTTCTCTTTCAAACCAATTCTTATAGCAAGAAGCAAATAAAGATGATGAGAAATATTGAGTTCATGCAACATAGAAATATTTCTAACAAGGTAACAAGATGTTTAGAAAACATGTATACACCAACCTCTAATAATAACCTTTTTCTATTATTAGTTAGATAAGAAAATTCGGTTAAGTCAGGCATTACTTGGAATCAAGACTTACAAGGGAAAGAAAATAGTGAGAAAAACTGAGTAAAAATAATTAAATGTAAATGAAAACTTAAACATTTTTTTTCTACTTTACAAAACAAAATTCTAGGAAATAAATGACAGAAATTTTATTTTCATATAATTTTCGAATATTTAAATAGAATTTCTTATAAGTTAATACGCCAAACAATCAAACTTTAGAAATTTTGATTATTAAGTTTTTTATAAGAGGTTAATACTTCTCAATTTTATATAATTTTTGACGTCAATACTTTTACCTTATTGATAAGTTATTCTTGTTTTACTGGAATTGAACATGTTGATATTAACTAGCGTTTTACCTATCTCCTATTGAATTTTTGTTTCAAACCAATTCTTATAGTAAGAAGCAAATAAAGATGATGTGAAATATTGAGTTCATGCACCATAGAAATATTTCTGGCAAGGTAACAAGATGTTTACAAATCATGTACACACAAACCTCTAATTATAACCTTTTTCTATTCTTAGTTAGATAACAAAATTCGGTTAAATAAGGCTTTACGTGGAATCAAGACTTACAAAGGAATGAAAATAGTGAGAAAAACTGAGTAAAAATAATTAAATGTAAATGAAAACTTAAACATTTATTTTTTCTACTTTATAAAACAAAAATCAAGGAAATAAATGCCAGAAATTTTATTTTCTTATAATTTTCCAATATTTAAATAGAATTTCTTATAAGTTTATACGCCAAACAATCAAACTTTCGAAATTTTGATGATTAAGTTTTTTATAAGAGGTTAATACTTCTCAATTTTATATAATTTTTGACGTGACTTTTACCTTATTGATAATTTTTTCTTGTCCTACTGGAATTTAACCTGTTGATTTAACTTGCGTTTTACATATCTCCCATAGTATTTCTCTTTCAAACCAATTCTTATAGCAAGAAGCAAATAAAGATGATGAGAAATATTGAGTTCATGCAACATAGAAATATTTCTAACAAGGTAACAAGATGTTTAGAAAACATGTATACACCAACCTCTAATAATAACCTTTTTCTATTATTAGTTAGATAAGAAAATTCGGTTAAGTCAGGCATTACTTGGAATCAAGACTTACAAGGGAAAGAAAATAGTGAGAAAAACTGAGTAAAAATAATTAAATGTAAATGAAAACTTAAACATTTTTTTGTCTACTTTACAAAACAAAATGCTAGGAAATAAATGACAGAAATTTTATTTTCTTATAATTTTCGAATATTTAAATAGAATTTCTTATAAGTTAATACGCCAAACAATCAAACTTTAGAAATTTTGATTATTAAGTTTTTTATAAGAGGTTAATACTTCTCAATTTTATATAATTTTTGACGTCAATACTTTTACCTTATTGATAAGTTATTCTTGTTTTACTGGAATTGACCATGTTGATATTAACTAGCGGTGTACCTATCTCCCATTGAATTTTTGTTTCAAACCAATTCTTATAGTAAGAAGCAAATAAAGATGATGTGAAATATTGAGTTCATGCACCATAGAAATATTTCTAGCAAGGTAACAAGATGTTTACAAATCATGTACACACAAACCTCTAATTATAACCATTTTCTATTCTTAGTTAGATAACTAAATTTTGTTAAATAAGGCTTTACGTGGAATCAAGACTTACAAAGGAATGAAAATAGTGAGAAAAACTGAGTAAAAATAATTAAATGTAAATGAAAACTTAAACATTTATTTTTTTCTACTTTATAAAACAAAAATCAAGGAAATAAATGCCAGAAATTTTATTTTCTTATAATTTTCCAATATTTAAACAGAATGTCTTATAAGTTTATACGCCAAACAATCAAACTTTCTAAATTTTGATGATTAAGTTTTTTATAAGAGGTTAATACTTCTCAATTTTATATAATTTTTGACGTCAATACTTTTACCTTATTGATAATTTTTTCTTGTCCTACTGGAATTTAACCTGTTGATTTACCTTGCGTTTTACATATCTCCCATAGTATTTATGTTTCAACCCAATTCTTACAGCAAGAAGCAAATAAAGATGATGAGAAATATTGAGTTCATGCACCATAGAAATATTTCTAACAAGTTAACAAGATGTTTAGAAAACATGTATACACCAACCTCTAATAATAACCTTTTTCTATTGTTAGTTGGATAAGAAAATTCGGTTAAGTCAGGCTTTACTTGGAATCAAGACTTACAAGGGAAAGAAAATAGTGAGAAAAACTCAGTAAAAATAATTAAATGTAAATGAAAACTTAAACATTTTTTTTCTACTTAACAAAACAAAATTCTAGGAAATAAATGACAGAAATTTTATTTTCATATAATTTTCGAATATTTAAATAGAATTTCTTATAAGTTAATACGCCAAACAATCAAACTTTAGAAATTTTGATTATTAAGTTTTTTATAAGAGGTTAATACTTCTCAATTTTATATAATTTTTGACGTCAATACTTTTACCTTATTGATAAGTTATTCTTGTTTTACTGGAATTGAACATGTTGATATTAACTAGCGTTTTACCTATCTCCTATTGAATTTTTGTTTCAAACCAATTCTTATAGTAAGAAGCAAATAAAGATGATGTGAAATATTGAGTTCATGCACCATAGAAATATTTCTGGCAAGGTAACAAGATGTTTACAAATCATGTACACACAAACCTCTAATTATAACCTTTTTCTATTCTTAGTTAGATAACAAAATTCGGTTAAATAAGGCTTTACGTGGAATCAAGACTTACAAAGGAATGAAAATAGTGAGAAAAACTGAGTAAAAATAATTAAATGTAAATGAAAACTTAAACATTTATTTTTTCTACTTTATAAAACAAAAATCAAGGAAATAAATGCGAGAAATTTTATTTTCTTATAATTTTCCAATATTTAAATAGAATTTCTTATAAGTTTATACGCCAAACAATCAAACTTTCGAAATTTTGATGATTAATTTTTTTATAAGAGGTTAATACTTCTCAATTTTATATAATTTTTGACGTCAATACTTTTACCTTATTGATAATTTTTTCTTGTCCTACTGGAATTTAACCTGTTGATTTAACTTGCGTTTTACATATCTCCCATAGTATTTCTCTTTCAACCCAATTCTTATAGCAAGAAGCAAATAAAGATGATGAGAAATATTGAGTTCATGCAACATAGAAATATTTCTAACAAGGTAACAAGATGTTTACAAAACATGTATACACCAACCTCTAATAATAACCTTTTTCTATTATTAGTTAGATAAGAAAATTCGGTTAAGTCAGGCATTACTTGGAATCAAGACTTACAAGGGAAAGAAAATAGTGAGAAAAACTGAGTAAAAATAATTAAATGTAAATGAAAACTTAAACATTTTTTTGTCTACTTTACAAAACAAAATGCTAGGAAATAAATGACAGAAATTTTATTTTCTTATAATTTTCGAATATTTAAATAGAATTTCTTATAAGTTAATACGCCAAACAATTAAACTTTAGAAATTTTGATTATTAAGTTTTTTATAAGAGGTTAATACTTCTCAATTTTATATAATTTTTGACGTCAATACTTTTACCTTATTGATAAGTTATTCTTGTTTTACTGGAATTGAACATGTTGATATTAACTAGCGTTTTACCTATCTCCTATTGAATTTTTGTTTCAAACCAATTCTTATAGTAAGAAGCAAATAAAGATGATGTGAAATATTGAGTTCATGCACCATAGAAATATTTCTGGCAAGGTAACAAGGTGTTTACAAATCATGTACACACAAACCTCTAATTATAACCTTTTTCTATTCTTAGTTAGATAACAAAATTCGGTTGAATAAGGCTTTACGTGGAATCAAGACTTACAAAGGAATGAAAATAGTGAGAAAAACTGTGTAAAAATAATTAAATGTAAATGAAAACTTAAACATTTATTTTTTCTACTTTATAAAACAAAAATCAAGGAAATAAATGCCAGAAATTTTATTTTCTTATAATTTTCCAATATTTAAACAGAATGTCTTATAAGTTTATACGCCAAACAATCAAACTTTCGAAATTTTGATGATTAAGTTTTTTATAAGATGTTAATACTTCTCAATTTTATATAATTTTTGACGTCAATACTTTTACCTTATTGATAATTTTTTCTTGTCCTACTGGAATTTAACCTGTTGATTTAACTTGCGTTTTACATATCTCCCATAGTATTTATGTTTCAACCCAATTCTTACAGCAAGAAGCAAATAAAGATGATGAGAAATATTGAGTTCATGCACCATAGAAATATTTCTAACAAGTTAACAAGATGTTTAGAAAACATGTATACACCAACCTCTAATAATAACCTTTTTCTATTGTTAGTTGGATAAGAAAATTCGGTTAAGTCAGGCTTTACTTGGAATCAAGACTTACAAGGGAAAGAAAATAGTGAGAAAAACTCAGTAAAAATAATTAAATGTAAATGAAAACTTAAACATTTTTTTTCTACTTTACAAAACAAAATTCTAGGAAATAAATGACAGAAATTTTATTTTCATATAATTTTCGAATATTTAAATAGAATTTCTTATAAGTTAATACGCCAAACAATCAAACTTTAGAAATTTTGATTATTAAGTTTTTTATAAGAGGTTAATACTTCTCAATTTTATATAATTTTTGACGTCAATACTTTTACCTTATTGATAAGTTATTCTTGTTTTACTCGAATTGAACATGTTGATATTAACTAGCGTTTTACCTATCTCCTATTGAATTTTTGTTTCAAACCAATTCTTATAGTAAGAAGCAAATAAAGATGATGTGAAATATTGAGTTCATGCACCATAGAAATATTTCTGGCAAGGTAACAAGATGTTTACAAATCATGTACACACAAACCTCTAATTATAACCTTTTTCTATTCTTAGTTAGATAACAAAATTCGGTTAAATAAGGCTTTACGTGCAATCAAGACTAACAAAGGAATGAAAATAGTGAGAAAAACTGAGTAAAAATAATTAAATGTAAATGAAAACTTAAACATTTATTTTTTCTACTTTATAAAACAAAAATCAAGGAAATAAATGCCAGAAATTTTATTTTCTTATAATTTTCCAATATTTAAATAGAATTTCTTATAAGTTTATACGCCAAACAATCAAACTTTCGAAATTTTGATGATTAAGTTTTTTATAAGAGGTTAATACTTCTCAATTTTATATAATTTTTGACGTCAATACTTTTACCTTATTGATAATTTTTTCTTGTCCTACTGGAATTTAACCTGTTGATTTAACTTGCGTTTTACATATCTCCCATAGTATTTCTCTTTCAACCCAATTCTTATAGCAAGAAGCAAATAAAGATGATGAGAAATATTGAGTTCATGCAACATAGAAATATTTCTAACAAGGTAACAAGATGTTTACAAAACATGTATACACCAACCTCTAATAATAACCTTTTTCTATTATTAGTTAGATAAGAAAATTCGGTTAAGTCAGGCATTACTTGGAATCAAGACTTACAAGGGAAAGAAAATAGTGAGAAAAACTGAAAAAAAATAATTAAATGTAAATGAAAACTTAAACATTTTTTTGTCTACTTTACAAAACAAAATGCTAGGAAATAAATGACAGAAATTTTATTTTCTTATAATTTTCGAATATTTAAATAGAATTTCTTATAAGTTAATACGCCAAACAATCAAACTTTAGAAATTTTGATTATTAAGTTTTTTATAAGAGGTTAATACTTCTCAATTTTATATAATTTTTGACGTCAATACTTTTACCTTATTGATAAGTTATTCTTGTTTTACTGGAATTGAACATGTTGATATTAACTAGCGTTTTACCTATCTCCTATTGAATTTTTGTTTCAAACCAATTCTTATAGTAAGAAGCAAATAAAGATGATGTGAAATATTGAGTTCATGCACCATAGAAATATTTCTGGCAAGGTAACAAGATGTTTACAAATCATGTACACACAAACCTCTAATTATAACCTTTTTCTATTCTTAGTTAGATAACAAAATTCGGTTAAATAAGGCTTTACGTGGAATCAAGACTTACAAAGGAATGAAAATAGTGAGAAAAACTGAGTAAAAATAATTAAATGTAAATGAAAACTTAAACATTTATTTTTTCTACTTTATAAAACAAAAATCAAGGAAATAAATGCCAGAAATTTTATTTTCTTATAATTTTCCAATATTTAAATAAAATTTCTTATAAGTTTATACGCCAAACAATCAAACTTTCGAAATTTTGATGATTAAGTTTTTTATAAGAGGTTAATACTTCTCAATTTTATATAATTTTTGACGTCAATACTTTTACCTTATTGATAATTTTTTCTTGTCCTACTGGAATTTAACCTGTTGATTTAACTTGCGTTTTACATATCTCCCATAGTATTTCTCTTTCAACCCAATTCTTATAGCAAGAAGCAAATAAAGATGATGAGAAATATTGAGTTCATGCAACATAGAAATATTTCTAACAAGGTAACAAGATGTTTACAAAACATGTATACACCAACCTCTAATAATAACCTTTTTCTATTATTAGTTAGATAAGAAAATTCGGTTAAGTCAGGCATTACTTGGAATCAAGACTTACAAGGGAAAGAAAATAGTGAGAAAAACTGAGTAAAAATAATTAAATGTAAATGAAAACTTAAACATTTTTTTGTCTACTTTACAAAACAAAATGCTAGGATATAAATGACAGAAATTTTATTTTCTTATAATTTTCAAATATTTAAATAGAATTTCTTATAAATTAATACGCCAAACAATCAAACTTTAGAAATTTTGATTATTAAGTTTTTTATAAGAGGTTAATACTTCTCAATTTTATATAATTTTTGACGTCAATACTTTTACCTTATTGATAAGTTATTCTTGTTTTACTGGAATTGAACATGTTGATATTAACTAGCGTTTTACCTATCTCCTATTGAATTTTTGTTTCAAACCAATTCTTATAGTAAGAAGCAAATAAAGATGATGTGAAATATTGAGTTCATGCACCATAGAAATATTTCTGGCAAGGTAACAAGATGTTTACAAATCATGTACACACAAACCTCTAATTATAACCTTTTTCTATTCTTAGTTAGATAACAAAATTCGGTTAAATAAGGCTTTACGTGGAATCAAGACTTACAAAGGAATGAAAATAGTGAGAAAAACTGAGTAAAAATAATTAAATGTAAATGAAAACTTAAACATTTATTTTTTCTACTTTATAAAACAAAAATCAAGGAAATAAATGCCAGAAATTTTATTTTCTTATAATTTTCCAATATTTAAATAGAATTTCTTATAAGTTTATACGCCAAACAATCAAACTTTCGAAATTTTGAAGATTAAGTTTTTTAAAAGAGGTTAATACTTCTCAATTTTATATAATTTTTGACGTCAATACTTTTACCTTATTGATAATTTTTTCTTGTCCTACTGGAATTTAACCTGTTGATTTAACTTGCGTTTTACATATCTCCCATAGTATTTCTCTTTCAACCCAATTCTTATAGCAAGAAGCAAATAAAGATGATGAGAAATATTGAGTTCATGCAACATAGAAATATTTCTAACAAGGTAACAAGATGTTTACAAAACATGTATACACAAACCTCTAATAATAACCTTTTTCTATTATTAGTTAGATAAGAAAATTCGGTCAAGTCAGGCATTACTTGGAATCAAGACTTACAAGGGAAAGAAAATAGTGAGAAAAACTGAGTAAAAATAATTAAATGTAAATGAAAACTTAAACATTTTTTTGTCTACTTTACAAAACAAAATGCTAGGAAATAAATGACAGAAATTTTATTTTCTTATAATTTTCAAATATTTAAATAGAATTTCTTATAAATTAATACGCCAAACAATCAAACTTTAGAAATTTTGATTATTAAGTTTTTTATAAGAGGTTAATACTTCTCAATTTTATATAATTTTTGACGTCAATACTTTTACCTTATTGATAATTTATTCTTGTCCTACTAGAATTTAACCTGTTGATTTAACATGTGTTTTACTTATCTCCCATTGAATTTTTGTTTCAAACCAATTCTTATAGTAAGAAGCAAATAAAGATGATGAGAAATATTGAGTTCATGCACCATAGAAATATTTATGGCTAGGTAACAAGATGTTTACAAATCATGTATACACCAACCACTAATCATCACCTCTTTCTATTTTTAGTTAGATAACAAAATTCGGTTAAATAAGGCTTTACTTGGAATCAAGACTTACAAGGGAAAGAAAATAGTGAGAAAAACTGAGTAAAAAGAATTAAATGTAAAAGAAAACTTAAACATTTTTTTTGTCTACTTTACAAAACAAAAAGTTAGGAAATAAATGCCAGAAATTTTATTTTCATATAATTTTCGAATATTTAAATAGAATTTCTTATAAGTTAATATGCCAAACAATCAAACTTTAGAAATTTTGATTATTAAGTTTTTTATAAGAGGTTAATACTTCTCAATTTTATATAATTTTTGACGTCAATACTTTTACCTTATTGATAAGTTATTCTTGTTCTACTGTAGTTGAACATGTTGATATTAACTTGCGTTTTACCTATCTCCCATTGAATTTTTGTTTCAAACCAATACTTATAGTAAGAAGCAAATAAAGATGATGGGAAATATTGAGTTCATGCACCATAGAAATATTTCTGGCAAGGTAACAAGATGTTTACAAATCATGTACACACAAACCTCTAATTATAACATTTTTCTATTCTTAGTTAGATAACAAAATTCGGTTAAATAAGGCTTTACGTGGAATCAAGACTTACAAAGGAATGAAAATAGTGAGAAAAACTGAGTAAAAATAATTAAATGTAAATGAAAACTTAAACATTTATTTTTTCTACTTTATAAAACAAAAATCAAGGAAATAAATGCTAGAAATTTTATTTTCTTATAATTTTCCAATATTTAAATAGAATTTCTTATAAGTTTATACGCCAAACAATCAAACTTTCGAAATTTTGATGATTAAGTTTTTTATAAGAGGTTAATACTTCTCAATTTTATATAATTTTTGACGTCAATACTTTTACCTTATTGATAATTTTTTCTTGTCCTACTGGAATTTAACCTGTTGATTTAACTTGCGTTTTACATATCTCCCATAGTATTTCTCTTTCAACCCAATTCTTATAGCAAGAAGCAAATAAAGATGATGAGAAATATTGAGTTCATGCAACATAGAAATATTTCTAACAAGGTAACAAGATGTTTAGAAAACATGTATACACCAACCTCTAATAATAACCTTTTTCTATTATTAGTTAGATAAGAAAATTCGGTTAAGTCAGGCATTACTTGGAATGAAGACTTACAAGGGAAAGAAAATAGTGAGAAAAACTGAGTAAAAATAATTAAATGTAAATGAAAACTTAAACATTTTTTTGTCTACTTTACAAAACAAAATGCTAGGAAATAAATGACAGAAATTTTATTTTCTTATAATTTTCGAATATTTAAATAGAATTTCTTATAAGTTAATACACCAAACAATCAAACTTTAGAAATTTTGATTATTAAGTTTTTCATAAGAGGTTAATACTTCTCAATTTTATATAATTTTTGACGTCAATACTTTTACCTTATTGATAAGTTATTCTTGTTTTACTGGAATTGACCATGTTGATATTAACTAGCGGTGTACCTATCTCCCATTGAATTTTTGTTTCAAACCAATTCTTATAGTAAGAAGCAAATAAAGATGATGTGAAATATTGAGTTCATGCACCATAGAAATATTTCTGGCAAGGTAACAAGATGTTTACAAATCATGTACACACAAACCTCTAATTATAACATTTTTCTATTCTTAGTTAGATAACAAAATTCGGTTAAATAAGGCTTTACGTGGAATCAAGACTTACAAAGGAATGAAAATAGTGAGAAAAACTGAGTAAAAATAATTAAATGTAAATGAAAACTTAAACATTTATTTTTTCTACTTTATAAAACAAAAATCAAGGAAATAAATGCCAGAAATTTTATTTTCTTATAATTTTCCAATATTTAAATAGAATGTCTTATAAGTTTATACGCCTAACAATCAAACTTTCGAAATTTTGATGATTAAGTTTTTTATAAGAGGTTAATACTTCTCAATTTTATATAATTTTTGACGTCAATACTTTTACCTTATTGATAATTTTTTCTTGTCCTACTGGAATTTAACCTGTTGATTTAACTTGCGTTTTACATATCTCCCATAGTATTTCTCTTTCAACCCAATTCTTATAGCAAGAAGCAAATAAAGATGATGAGAAATATTGAGTTCATGCAACATAGAAATATTTCTAACAAGGTAACAAGATGTTTAGAAAACATGTATACACCAACCTCTAATAATAACCTTTTTCTATTATTAGTTAGATAAGAAAATTCGGTTAAGTCAGGCATTACTTGGAATCAAGACTTACAAGGGAAAGAAAATAGTGAGAAAAACTGAGTAAAAATAATTAAATGTAAATGAAAACTTAAACATTTTTTTGTCTACTTTACAAAACAAAATGCTAGGAAATAAATGACAGAAATTTTATTTTCTTATAATTTTCGAATATTTAAATAGAATTTCTTATAAGTTAATACGCCAAACAATCAAACTTTAGAAATTTTGATTATTAAGTTTTTTATAAGAGGTTAATACTTCTCAATTTTATATAATTTTTGACGTCAATACTTTTACCTTATTGATAAGTTATTCTTGTTTTACTGGAATTGAACATGTTGATATTAACTTGCGTTTTACCTATCTCCCATTGAATTTTTGTTTCAAACCAATTCTTATAGTAAGAAGCAAATAAAGATGATGTGAAATATTGAGTTCATGCACCATAGAAATATTTCTGGCAAGGTAACAAGATGTTTACAAATCATGTACACACAAACCTCTAATTATAACCTTTTTCTATTCTTAGTTAGATAACTAAATTCGGTTAAATAAGGCTTTACGTGGAATCAAGACTTACAAAGGAATGAAAATAGTGAGAAAAACTGAGTAAAAATAATTAAATGTAAATGAAAACTTAAACATTTATTTTTTCTACTTTATAAAACAAAAATCAAGGAAATAAATGCCAGAAATTTTATTTTCTTATAATTTTCCAATATTTAAATAGAATTTCTTATAAGTTTATACGCCAAACAATCAAACTTTCGAAATTTTGATAATTAAGTTTTTTATAAGAGGTTAATACTTCTCAATTTTATTTAATTTTTGACGTCAATACTTTTACCTTATTGATAATTTTTTCTTGTCCTACTGGAATTTAACCTGTTGATTTAACTTGCGTTTTACATATCTCCCATAGTATTTCTCTTTCAACCCAATTCTTATAGCAAGAAGCAAATAAAGATGATGAGAAATATTGAGTTCATGCAACATAGAAATATTTCTAACAAGGTAACAAGATGTTTACAAAACATGTATACACCAACCTCTAATAATAACCTTTTTCTATTATTAGTTAGATAAGAAAATTCGGTTAAGTCAGGCATTACTTGGAATCAAGACTTACAAGGGAAAGAAAATAGTGAGAAAAACTGAGTAAAAATAATTAAATGTAAATGAAAACTTAAACATTTTTTTGTCTACTTTACAAAACAAAATGCTAGGAAATAAATGACAGAAATTTTATTTTCTTATAATTTTCGAATATTTAAATAGAATTTCTTATAAGTTAATACGCCAAACAATCAAACTTTAGAAATTTTGATTATTAAGTTTTTTATAAGAGGTTAATACTTCTCAATTTTATATAATTTTTGACGTCAATACTTTTACCTTATTGATAAGTTATTCTTGTTTTACTGGAATTGACCATGTTGATATTAACTAGCGGTGTACCTATCTCCCATTGAATTTTTGTTTCCAACCAATTCTTATAGTAAGAAGCAAATAAAGATGATGTGAAATATTGAGTTCATGCACCATAGAAATATTTCTGGCAAGGTAACAAGATGTTTACAAATCATGTACACACAAACCTCTAATTATAACCTTTTTCTATTCTTAGTTAGATAACTAAATTTTGTTAAATAAGGCTTTACGTGGAATCAAGACTTACAAAGGAATGAAAATAGTGAGAAAAACTGAGTAAAAATAATTAAATGTAAATGAAAACTTAAACATTTATTTTTTCTACTTTATAAAACAAAAATCAAGGAAATAAATGCCAGAAATTTTATTTTCTTATAATTTTCCAATATTTAAATAGAATGTCTTATAAGTTTATACGCCTAACAATCAAACTTTCGAAATTTTGATGATTAAGTTTTTTATAAGAGGTTAATACTTCTCAATTTTATATAATTTTTGACGTCAATACTTTTACCTTATTGATAATTTTTTCTTGTCCTACTGGAATTTAACCTGTTGATTTAACTTGCGTTTTACATATCTCCCATAGTATTTCTCTTTCAACCCAATTCTTATAGCAAGAAGCAAATAAAGATGATGAGAAATATTGAGTTCATGCAACATAGAAATATTTCTAACAAGGTAACAAGATGTTTACAAAACATGTATACACCAACCTCTAATAATAACCTTTTTCTATTATTAGTTAGATAAGAAAATTCGGTTAAGTCAGGCATTACTTGGAATCAAGACTTACAAGGGAAAGAAAATAGTGAGAAAAACTGAGTAAAAATAATTAAATGTAAATGAAAACTTAAACATTTTTTTGTCTACTTTACAAAACAAAATGCTAGGAAATAAATGACAGAAATTTTATTTTCTTATAATTTTCAAATATTTAAATAGAATTTCTTATAAGTTAATACGCCAAACAATCAAACTTTCGAAATTTTGATGATTAAGTTTTTTATAAGAGGTTAATACTTCTCAATTTTATATAATTTTTGACGTCAATACTTTTACCTTATTGATAATTTTTTCTTGTCCTACTGGAATTTAATCTGTTGATTTAACTTGCGTTTTACATATCTCCCATAGTATTTCTCTTTCAACCCAATTCTTATAGCAAGAAGCAAATAAAGATGATGAGAAATATTGAGTTCATGCAACATAGAAATATTTCTCACAAGGTAACATGATGTTTAGAAAACATGTATACACCAACCTCTAATAATAACCTTTTTCTATTGTTAGTTAGATAAGAAAATTCGGTTAAGTCAGGCATTACTTGGAATCAAGACTTACAAGGGAAAGAAAATAGTGAGAAAAACTGAGTAAAAATAATTAAATGTAAATGAAAACTTAAACATTTTTTTGTCTACTTTACAAAACAAAATGCTAGGAAATAAATGACAGAAATTTTATTCTCTTATAATTTTCGAATATTTAAATAGAATTTCTTATAAGTTAATACGCCAAACAATCAAACTTTAGAAATTTTGATTATTAAGTTTTTTATAAGAGGTTAATACTTCTCAATTTTATATAATTTTTGACGTCAATACTTTTACCTTATTGATAAGTTATTCTTGTTTTACTGGAATTGACCATGTTGATATTAACTAGCGGTGTACCTATCTCCCATTGAATTTTTGTTTCCAACCAATTCTTATAGTAAGAAGCAAATAAAGATGATGTGAAATATTGAGTTCATGCACCATAGAAATATTTCTGGCAAGGTAACAAGATGTTTACAAATCATGTACACACAAACCTCTAATTATAACCTTTTTCTATTCTTAGTTAGATAACTAAATTTTGTTAAATAAGGCTTTACGTGGAATCAAGACTTACAAAGGAATGAAAATAGTGAGAAAAACTGAGTAAAAATAATTAAATGTAAATGAAAACTTAAACATTTATTTTTTCTACTTTATAAAACAAAAATCAAGGAAATAAATGCCAGAAATTTTATTTTCTTATAATTTTCCAATATTTAAATAGAATGTGTTATAAGTTTATACGCCTAACAATCAAACTTTCGAAATTTTGATGATTAAGTTTTTTATAAGAGGTTAATACTTCTCAATTTTATATAATTTTTGACGTCAATACTTTTACCTTATTGTTAATTTTTTCTTGTCCTACTGGAATTTAACCTGTTGATTTAACTTGCGTTTTACATATCTCCCATAGTATTTCTCTTTCAACCCAATTCTTATAGCAAGAAGCAAATAAAGATGATGAGAAATATTGAGTTCATGCAACATAGAAATATTTCTAACAAGGTAACAAGATGTTTACAAAACATGTATACACCAACCTCTAATAATAACCTTTTTCTATTATTAGTTAGATAAGAAAATTCGGTTAAGTCAGGCATTACTTGGAATCAAGACTTACAAGGGAAAGAAAATAGTGAGAAAAACTGAGTAAAAATAATTAAATGTAAATGAAAACTTAAACATTTTTTTGTCTACTTTACAAAACAAAATGCTAGGAAATAAATGACAGAAATTTTATTTTCTTATAATTTTCAAATATTTAAATAGAATTTCTTATAAGTTAATACGCCAAACAATCAAACTTTCGAAATTTTGATGATTAAGTTTTTTATAAGAGGTTAATACTTCTCAATTTTATATAATTTTTGACGTCAATACTTTTACCTTATTGATAATTTTTTCTTGTCCTACTGGAATTTAATCTGTTGATTTAACTTGCGTTTTACATATCTCCCATAGTATTTCTCTTTCAACCCAATTCTTATAGCAAGAAGCAAATAAAGATGATGAGAAATATTGAGTTCATGCAACATAGAAATATTTCTCACAAGGTAACATGATGTTTAGAAAACATGTATACACCAACCTCTAATAATAACCTTTTTCTATTGTTAGTTAGATAAGAAAATTCGGTTAAGTCAGGCATTACTTGGAATCAAGACTTACAAGGGAAAGAAAATAGTGAGAAAAACTGAGTAAAAATAATTAAATGTAAATGAAAACTTAAACATTTTTTTGTCTACTTTACAAAACAAAATGCTAGGAAATAAATGACAGAAATTTTATTCTCTTATAATTTTCGAATATTTAAATAGAATTTCTTATAAGTTAATACGCCAAACAATCAAACTTTAGAAATTTTGATTATTAAGTTTTTTATAAGAGGTTAATACTTCTCAATTTTATATAATTTTTGACGTCAATACTTTTACCTTATTGATAAGTTATTCTTGTTTTACTGGAATTGACCATGTTGATATTAACTAGCGGTGTACCTATCTCCCATTGAATTTTTGTTTCCAACCAATTCTTATAGTAAGAAGCAAATAAAGATGATGTGAAATATTGAGTTCATGCACCATAGAAATATTTCTGGCAAGGTAACAAGATGTTTACAAATCATGTACACACAAACCTCTAATTATAACCTTTTTCTATTCTTAGTTAGATAACTAAATTTTGTTAAATAAGGCTTTACGTGGAATCAAGACTTACAAAGGAATGAAAATAGTGAGAAAAACTGAGTAAAAATAATTAAATGTAAATGAAAACTTAAACATTTATTTTTTCTACTTTATAAAACAAAAATCAAGGAAATAAATGCCAGAAATTTTATTTTCTTATAATTTTCCAATATTTAAATAGAATGTGTTATAAGTTTATACGCCTAACAATCAAACTTTCCAAATTTTGATGATTAAGTTTTTTATAAGAGGTTAATACTTCTCAATTTTATATAATTTTTGACGTCAATACTTTTACCTTATTGTTAATTTTTTCTTGTCCTACTGGAATTTAACCTGTTGATTTAACTTGCGTTTTACATATCTCCCATAGTATTTCTCTTTCAACCCAATTCTTATAGCAAGAAGCAAATAAAGATGATGAGAAATATTGAGTTCATGCAACATAGAAATATTTCTAACAAGGTAACAAGATGTTTACAAAACATGTATACACCAACCTCTAATAATAACCTTTTTCTATTATTAGTTAGATAAGAAAATTCGGTTAAGTCAGGCATTACTTGGAATCAAGACTTACAAGGGAAAGAAAATAGTGAGAAAAACTGAGTAAAAATAATTAAATGTAAATGAAAACTTAAACATTTTTTTGTCTACTTTACAAAACAAAATGCTAGGAAATAAATGACAGAAATTTTATTTTCTTATAATTTTCGAATATTTAAATAGAATTTCTTATAAGTTAATACGCCAAACAATCAAACTTTAGAAATTTTGATTATTAAGTTTTTTATAAGAGGTTAATACTTCTCAATTTTATATAATTTTTGACGTCAATACTTTTACCTTATTGATAAGTTATTCTTGTTTTACTGGAATTGAACATGTTGATATTAACTTGCGTTTTACCTATCTCGCATTGAATTTTTGTTTCAAACCAATTCTTATAGTAAGAAGCAAATAAAGATGATGTGAAATATTGAGTTCATGCACCATAGAAATATTTCTGGCAAGGTAACAAGATGTTTACAAATCATGTACACACAAACCTCTAATTATAACCTTTTTCTATTCTTAGTTAGATAACTAAATTTTGTTAAATAAGGCTTTACGTGGAATCAAGACTTACAAAGGAATGAAAATAGTGAGAAAAACCGAGTAAAAATAATTAAATGTAAATGAAAACTTAAACATTTATTTTTTTCTACTTTATAAAACAAAAATCAAGGAAATAAATGCCAGAAATTTTATTTTCTTATAATTTTCCAATATTTAAATAGAATGTCTTATAAGTTTATACGCCAAACAATCAAACTTTCGAAATTTTGATGATTAAGTTTTTTATAAGAGGTTAATACTTCTCAATTTTATATAATTTTTGACGTAAATACTTTTACCTTATTGATAAGTTATTCTTGTTTTACTGGAATTGAACATGTTGATATTAACTAGCGTTTTACCTATCTCCTATTGAATTTTTGTTTCAAACCAATTCTTATAGTAAGAAGCAAATAAAGATGATGAGAAATATTGAGTTCATGCACCATAGAAATATTTATGGCTAGGTAACAAGATGTTTACAAATCATGTATACACCAACCACTAATCATCACCTCTTTCTATTTTTAGTTAGATAACAAAATTCGGTTAAATAAGGCTTTACTTGGAATCAAGACTTACAAGGGAAAGAAAATAGTGAGAAAAACTGAGTAAAAAGAATTAAATGTAAAAGAAAACTTAAACATTTTTTTTGTCTACTTTACAAAACACAAAGTTAGGAAATAAATGCCAGAAATTTTATTTTCATATAATTTTCGAATATTTAAATAGAATTTCTTATAAGTTAATATGCCAAACAATCAAACTTTAGAAATTTTGATTATTAAGTTTTTTATAAGAGGTTAATACTTCTCAATTTTATATAATTTTTGACGTCAATACTTTTACCTTATTGATAAGTTATTCTTGTTCTACTGTAGTTGAACATGTTGATATTAACTTGCGTTTTACCTATCTCCCATTGAATTTATGTTTCAAACCAATACTTATAGTAAGAAGCAAATAAAGATGATGGGAAATATTGAGTTCATGCACCATAGAAATATTTCTGGCAAGGTAACAAGATGTTTACAAATCATGTACACACAAACCTCTAATTATAACATTTTTCTATTCTTAGTTAGATAACAAAATTCGGTTAAATAAGGCTTTACGTGGAATCAAGACTTACAAAGGAATGAAAATAGTGAGAAAAACTGAGTAAAAATAATTAAATGTAAATGAAAACTTAAACATTTATTTTTTCTACTTTATAAAACAAAAATCAAGGAAATAAATGCCAGAAATTTTATTTTCTTATAATTTTCCAATATTTAAATAGAATTTCTTATAAGTTTATACGCCAAACAATCAAACTTTCGAAATTTTGATGATTAAGTTTTTTATAAGAGGTTAATATTTCTCAATTTTATATAATTTTTGACGTCAATACTTTTACCTTATTGATAATTTTTTCTTGTCCTACTGGAATTTAACCTGTTGATTTAACTTGCGTTTTACATATCTCCCATAGTATTTCTCTTTCAACCCAAATCTTATAGCAAGAAGCAAATAAAGATGATGAGAAATATTGAGTTCATGCAACATAGAAATATTTCTAACAAGGTAACAAGATGTTTACAAAACATGTATACACCAACCTCTAATAATAACCTTTTTCTATTATTAGTTAGATAAGAAAATTCGGTTAAGTCAGGCATTACTTGGAATCAAGACTTACAAGGGAAAGAAAATAGTGAGAAAAACTGAGTAAAAATAATTAAATGTAAATGAAAACTTAAACATTTTTTTGTCTACTTTACAAAACAAAATGCTAGGAAATAAATGACAGAAATTTTATTTTCTTATAATTTTCGAATATTTAAATAGAATTTCTTATAAGTTAATACGCCAAACAATCAAACTTTAGAAATTTTGATTATTAAGTTTTTTATAAGAGGTTAATACTTCTCAATTTTATATAATTTTTGACGTCAATACTTTTACCTTATTGATAAGTTATTCTTGTTTTACTGGAGTTGACCATGTTGATATTAACTAGCGGTGTACCTATCTCCCATTGAATTTTTGTTTCAAACCAATTCTTATAGTAAGAAGCAAATAAAGATGATGTGAAATATTGAGTTCATGCACCATAGAAATATTTCTGGCAAGGTAACAAGATGTTTACAAATCATGTACACACAAACCTCTAATTATAACCTTTTTCTATTCTTAGTTAGATAACTAAATTTTGTTAAATAAGGCTTTACGTGGAATCAAGACTTACAAAGGAATGAAAATAGTGAGAAAAACTGAGTAAAAATAATTAAATGTAAATGAAAACTTAAACATTTATTTTTTTCTACTTTATAAAACAAAAATCAAGGAAATAAATGCCAGAAATTTTATTTTCTTATAATTTTCCAATATTTAAATAGAATGTCTTATAAGTTTATACGCCAAACAATCAAACTTTCGAAATTTTGATGATTAAGTTTTTTATAAGAGGTTAATACTTCTCAATTTTATATAATTTTTGACGTCAATACTTTTACCTTATTGATAATTTTTTCTTGTCCTACTGGAATTTAACCTGTTGATTTAACTTGCGTTTTACATATCTCCCATAGTATTTCTGTTTCAACCCAATTCTTATAGCAAGAAGCAAATAAAGATGATGAGAAATATTGAGTTCATGCAACATAGAAATATTTCTAACAAGGTAACAAGATGTTTAGAAAACATGTATACACCAACCTCTAATAATAACCTTTTTCTATTATTAGTTAGTTAAGAAAATTCGGTTAAGTCAGGCATTACTTGGAATCAAGACTTACAAGGGAAAGAAAATAGTGAGAAAAACTGAGTAAAAATAATTAAATGTAAATGAAAACTTAAACATTTTTTTGTCTACTTTACAAAACAAAATGCTAGGAAATAAATGACAGAAATTTTATTTTCTTATAATTTTCGAATATTTAAATAGAATTTCTTATAAGTTAATACGCCAAACAATCAAACTTTAGAAATTTTGATTATTAAGTTTTTTATAAGAGGTTAATACTTCTCAATTTTATATAATTTTTGACGTCAATACTTTTATCTTATTGATAATTTATTCTTGTCCTACTAGAATTTAACCTGTTGATTTAACATGTGTTTAACTTATCTCCCATTGAATTTTTGTTTCAAACCAATTCTTATAGTAAGAAGCAAATAAAGATGATGGGAAATATTGAGTTCATGCACCATAGAAATATTTATGGCTAGGTAACAAGATGTTTACAAATCATGTACACACTAACCTCTAATTATAACCTTTTTCTATTGTTAGTTAGATAACAAAATTCGGTTAAATAAGTCTTTACGTCGAATCAAGACTTACAAAGGAATGAAAATAGTGAGAAAAACTGAGTAAAAATGATTAAATATAAATGAAAACTTAAACATTTATTTTGTCTACTTTATAAAACAAAAATCAAGGAAATAAATGCCAAAAATTTTATTTTCTTATAATTTTCCAATATTTAAATAGAATTTCTTATAAGTTAATACGCCAAACAATCAAACTTTAGAAATTTTGAGTATTAAGTTTTTTATAAGAGGTTAATACTTCTCAATTTTATATAATTTTTGACGTCAATACTTTTACCTTATTGATAAGTTATTCTTGTACTACTGTAATTGAACATGGTGATATTAACTAGCGTTTTACCTATCTCCCATTGAATTTTTGTTTCAAACCAATTCTTATAGTAAGAAGCCAATAAAGATGATGTGAAATATTGAGTTCATGCAACATAGAAATATTTCTAACAAGGTAACAAGATGTTTAGAAAACATGTATACACCAACCACTAATCATCACCTCTTTCTATTTTTAGTTAGATAACAAAATTCGGTTAAATAAGGCTTTACTTGGAATCAAGACTTACAAGGGAAAGAAAATAGTGAGAAAAACTGAGTAAAAAGAATTAAATGTAAAAGAAAACTTAAACATTTTTTTGTCTACTTTACAAAACAAAAAGTTAGGAAATAAATGCCAGAAATTTTATTTTCTTATAATTTTCGAATATTTAAATAGAATTTCTTATATGTTAATATGCCAAACAATCAAACTTTAGAAATTTTGATTATTAAGTTTTTTATAAGAGGTTAATACTTCTCAATTTTATATAATTTTTGACGTCAATACTTTTACCTTATTGATAAGTTATTCTTGTACTACTGTAGTTGAACATGTTGATATTAACTTGCGTTTTACCTATCTCCCATTGAATTTTTGTTTCAAACCAATACTTATAGTAAGAAGCAAATAAAGATGATGGGAAATATTGAGTTCATGCAACATAGAATATTTCTGGCAAGGTAACAAGATGTTTACAAATCATGTACACACTAACCTCTAATTATAACCTTTTTCTATTGTTAGTTAGATAACAAAATTCGGTTAAATAAGTCTTTACGTCGAATCAAGACTTACAAAGGAATGAAAATAGTGAGAAAAACTGAGTAAAAATGATTAAATATAAATGAAAACTTAAACATTTATTTTGTCTACTTTATAAAACAAAAATCAAGGAAATAAATGCCAAAAATTTTATTTTCTTATAATTTTCCAATATTTAAATAGAATTTCTTATAAGTTAATACGCCAAACAATCAAACTTTAGAAATTTTGAGTATTAAGTTTTTTATAAGAGGTTAATACTTCTCAATTTTATATAATTTTTGACGTCAATACTTTTACCTTATTGATAAGTTATTCTTGTTTTACTGGAATTGAACATGGTGATATTAACTAGCGTTTTACCTATCTCCCATTGAATTTTTGTTTCAAACCAATTCTTATAGTAAGAAGCCAATAAAGATGATGTGAAATATTGAGTTCATGCACCAAAGAAATATTTCTGGCAAGGTAACAAGATGTTTACAAATCATGTACACACAAACCTCTAATTATAACCTTTTTCTATTCTTAGTTAGATAACAAAATTCGGTTAAATAAGGCTTTACGTGGAATCAAGATTACAAAGGAATGAAAATAGTGAGAAAAACTGAGTAAAAATAATTAAATGTAAATGAAAACTTAAACATTTATTTTTTCTACTTTATAAAACAAAAATCAAGGAAATAAATGCCAGAAATTTTATTTTCTTATAATTTTCCAATATTTAAATAGAATGTCTTATAAGTTTATACGCCAAACAATCAAACTTTCGAAATTTTGATGATTAAGTTTTTTATAAGAGGTTAATACTTCTCAATTTTATATAATTTTTGACGTCAATACTTTTACCTTATTGATAATTTTTTCTTGTCCTACTGGAATTTAATCTGTTGATTTAACTTGCGTTTTACATATCTCCCATAGTATTTCTCTTTCAACCCAATTCTTATAGCAAGAAGCAAATAAAGATGATGAGAAATATTGAGTTCATGCAACATAGAAATATTTCTAACAAGGTAACAAGATGTTTAGAAAACATGTATACACCAACCTCTAATAATAACCTTTTTCTATTATTAGTTAGATAAGAAAATTCGGTTAAGTCAGGCATTACTTGGAATCAAGACTTACAAGGGAAAGAAAATAGTGAGAAAAACTGAGTAAAAATAATTAAATGTAAATGAAAACTTAAACATTTTTTTGTCTACTTTACAAAACAAAATGCTAGGAAATAAATGACAGAAATTTTATTTTCTTATAATTTTCAAATATTTAAATAGAATTTCTTATAAGTTAATACGCCAAACAATCAAACTTTCGAAATTTTGATGATTAAGTTTTTTATAAGAGGTTAATACTTCTCAATTTTATATAATTTTTGACGTCAATACTTTTACCTTATTGATAATTTTTTCTTGTCCTACTGGAATTTAATCTGTTGATTTAACTTGCGTTTTACATATCTCCCATAGTATTTCTCTTTCAACCCAATTCTTATAGCAAGAAGCAAATAAAGATGATGAGAAATATTGAGTTCATGCAACATAGAAATATTTCTCACAAGGTAACATGATGTTTAGAAAACATGTATACACCAACCTCTAATAATAACCTTTTTCTATTGTTAGTTAGATAAGAAAATTCGGTTAAGTCAGGCATTACTTGGAATCAAGACTTACAAGGGAAAGAAAATAGTGAGAAAAACTGAGTAAAAATAATTAAATGTAAATGAAAACTTAAACATTTTTTTGTCTACTTTACAAAACAAAATGCTAGGAAATAAATGACAGAAATTTTATTCTCTTATAATTTTCGAATATTTAAATAGAATTTCTTATAAGTTAATACGCCAAACAATCAAACTTTAGAAATTTTGATTATTAAGTTTTTTATAATTGGTTAATACTTCTCAATTTTATATAATTTTTGACGTCAATACTTTTACCTTATTGATAATTTTTTCTTGTCCTACTGGAATTTAATCTGTTGATTTAACTTGCGTTTTACATATCTCCCATAGTATTTCTCTTTCAACCCAATTCTTATAGCAAGAAGCAAATAAAGATGATGAGAAATATTGAGTTCATGCAACATAGAAATATTTCTCACAAGGTAACATGATGTTTAGAAAACATGTATACACCAACCTCTAATAATAACCTTTTTCTATTGTTAGTTAGATAAGAAAATTCGGTTAAGTCAGGCATTACTTGGAATCAAGACTTACAAGGGAAAGAAAATAGTGAGAAAAACTGAGTAAAAAGAATTAAATGTAAAAGAAAACTTAAGCATTTTTTTTGTCTACTTTACAAAACAAAAAGTTAGGAAATCAATGCTAGAAATTTTATTTTCATATAATTTTCGAATATTTAAATAGAATTTCTTATAAGTAAATATGCCAAACAATCAAACTTTAGAAATTTTGATTATTAAGTTTTTTATAAGAGGTTAATACTTCTCAATTTTATATAATTTTTGACGTCAATACTTTTACCTTATTGATAAGTTATTCTTGTTCTACTGTAGTTGAACATGTTGATATTTACTTGCGTTTTACCTATCTCCCAATGAATTTTTGTTTCAAACCAATTCTTATAGTAAGAAGAAAATAAAGATGATGGGAAATATTCAGTTCATGCACCATAGAAATATTTCTGGCAAGGTACCAAGATGTTTACCAATCATGTATACACCAACCACTAATCATCACCTTTTTCTATTGTTATTTAGATAACAAAATTCGGTTAAATAATTCTTTACTTGGAATAAAGACTTACAAAGGAAAGAAAATAGTGAGAAAAAATTAGTCAAAATAAATAAATGTAAATGAAAACTTAATTTTTTTTTTGTACTTTACAAAACAAAAGGGTAGGAAATAAATACCAGAAATATTATTTTCTTATTATTTTCAAATATTTAAATAGAATTTCTTATAAGTTAATACGTCAAACAATCAAACTTTAGAAATTTGTTTTATTAAGTTTTTTATATGAGGTTAATACTTCTCATTTTTATATAATTTTTGACGTAAATACTTTTACCTTATTGATAAGTTATTCTTGTTTTACTGGAATTGAACATGTTGATATTAACTAGCGTTTTACCTATCTCCCATTGAATTTTTGTTTCAAACCAATTCTTATAGTAAGAAGCAGATAAAGATGATGAGAAATATTGAGTTCATGCACCATAGAAATATTTCTGGCTAGGTAACAAGATGTTTACAAATCATGTATACACCAACCACTAATCATCACCTTTTTCTATTGTTAGTTAGATAACAAAATTCGGTTAAATAAGGCTTTACTTGGAATCAAGACTTACAAGGGAAAGAAAATAGTGAGAAAAACTGAGTAAAAAGAATTAAATGTAAATGAAAACTTAAACATTTTTTTTGTCTACTTTACAAAACAAAAAGTTAGGAAATAAATGCCAGAAATTTTAATTTCTTATAATTTTCAAATATTTAAATAGAATTTCTTATAAGTTAATATGGCAAACAATCAAACTTTAGAAATTTTGATTATTAAGTTTTTTATAAGAGGTTAATACTTCTCAATTTTATATAATTTTTGACGTCAATACTTTTACCTTATTGATAATTTATTCTTGTCCTACTAGAATTTAACCTGTTGATTTAACATGTGTTTTACTTATCTCCCATTGAATTTTTGTTTCAAACCAATTCTTATACTAAGAAGCAAATAAATATGATGAGAAATATTGAGTTCATGCACCATAGAAATATTTATGGCTAGGTAACAAGATGTTTACAAATCATGTATACACCAACCACTAATCATCACCTTTTTCTATTGTTATTTAGATAACAAAATTCGGTTAAATAATTCTTTACTTGGAATAAAGACTTACAAAGGAAAGAAAATAGTGAGAAAAAATTAGTCAAAATAAATAAATGTAAATGAAAACTTAATTTTTTTTTTGTACTTTACAAAACAAAAGGGTAGGAAATAAATACCAGAAATTTTATGTTCTTATTATTTTCAAATATTTAAATAGAATTTCTTATAAGTTAATACGCCAAACAATCAAACTTTAGAAATTTGTTTTATTAAGTTTTTTATATGAGGTTAATACTTCTCATTTTTATATAATTTTTGACGTAAATACTTTTACCTTATTGATAAGTTATTCTTGTTTTACTGGAATTGAACATGTTGATATTAACTAGCGTTTTAAATATCTCCCATTGAATTTTTGTTTCAAACCAATTCTTATAGTAAGAAGCAAATAAAGATGATGTAAAATATTGAGTTCATGCACCATAGAAATATTTCTGGCAAGGTAACAAGATGTTTACAAATCATGTACACACTAACCTCTAATTATAACCTTTTCCTATTGTTAGTTAGATAACAAAATTCGGTTAAATAAGGCTTTACGTGGAATCAAGACTTACAAAGGAATGAAAATAGTGAGAAAAACTGAGTAAAAATAATTAAATGTAAATGAAAACTCAAACATTTATTTTGTCTACTTTATAAAACAAAAATCAAGGAAATAAATGCCAGAAATTTTATTTTCTTATAATTTTCCAATATTTAAATAGAATTCCTTATAAGTTAATACTCCAAACAATCAAACTTTCGAAATTTTGATGATTAAGTTTTTTATAAGAGGTTAATACTTCACAATTTTATATAATTTTTGACGTCAATACTTTTACCTTATTGGTAATTTTTTCTTGTCCTACTCGAATTTAACCTGTTGATTTAACTTGCATTTTACCTATCTCCCATAGTATTTCTGTTTCTAACCAAATCTTATATCAAGAAGCAAATAAAGATGATGAGAAATATTGAGTTCATGAAACATAGAATATTTTTGACAAGGTAATAAGATGTTTAGAAAACATGTATACACCAACCTCTAATAATAACATTTTTCTATTGTTAGTTAGATAAGAAAATTCGGTTAAGTCAGGCTTTACTTCGAATCAAGACATACAAGGGAAAAAAATAGTGAGAAAAACTGAGTAAAAATAATTAAATGTAAATGAAAACTTAAATATTTATTTTTTCTACTTTATAAAACAAAAATCAAGGAAATAAATGCGAGAAATTTTATTTTCTTATAATTTTCGAATATTTAAATAGAATTTCTTATAAGTTAATACGCCAAACAATCAAACTTTAGAAATTTTGATTATTAAGTTTTTTATAAGAGGTTAATATCTCTCAATTTTATATAATTTTTGACGTAAATACTTAACCTTATTGATAAGTTATTCTTGTTCTACTGGAATTGAACATGTTGATATTAACTAGTGTTTTACCTATCTCCCATTTAATTTTTGTTTCAAACCAATACTTATAGTAAGAAGCAAATAAAGATGATGGGAAATATTGAGTTCATGCAACATAGAATATTTCTGGCAAGGTAACAAGATGTTTACAAATCATGTACACACTAACCTCTAATTATAACCTTTTTCTATTGTTAGTTAGATAACAAAATTCGGTTAAATAAGTCTTTACGTCGAATCAAGACTTACAAAGGAATGAAAATAGTGAGAAAAACTGAGTAAAAATAATTAAATGTAAATGAAAAGTTAAACATTTATTTTGTCTACATTATAAAACAAAAATCAATGAAATAAATGCCAGAAATTTTATTTTCTTATAATCTTCCAATATTTAAATAGAATTTCTTATAAGTTAATACGCCAAACAATCAAACTTTAGAAATTTTGATTATTAAGTTTTTTATAAGAGGTTAATACTTCTCAATTTTATATAATTTTTGACGTCAATACTTTTACCTTATTGATAAGTTATTCTTGTTTTACTGGAATTGAACATGTTGATATTAACTAGCGTTTTACCTATCTCCCATTGAATTTTTGTTTCAAACCAATTCTTATAGTAAGAAGCAAATAAAGATGATGTGAAATATTGAGTTCATGCACCATAGAAATATTTCTGGCAAGGTAACAAGATGTTTACAAATCATGTACACACAAACCTCTAATTATAACCTTTTTCTATTCTTAGTTAGATAACAAAATTCGGTTAAATAAGGCTTTACGTGGAATCAAGACTTACAAAGGAATGAAAATAGTGAGAAAAACTGAGTAAAAATAATTAAATGTAAATGAAAACTCAAACATTTATTTTGTCTACTTTATAAAACAAAAATCAAGGAAATAAATGCCAGAAATTTTATTTTCTTATAATTTTCCCATATTTAAATAGAATGTCTTATAAGTTAATACTCCAAACAATCAAACTTTCGAAATTTTGATGATTAAGTGTTTTATAAGAGGTTAATACTTCTCAATTTTATATAATTTTTGACGTCAATACTTTTACCTTATTGATAATTTTTTCTTGTCCTACTCGAATTTAACCTGTTGATTTAACTTGCGTTTTACATATCTCCCATAGTATTTCTGTTTCAACCCAATTCTTATAGCAAGAAGCAAATAAAGATGATGAGAAATATTGAGTTCATGCAACATAGAAATATTTCTAACAAGGTAACAAGATGTTTAGAAAACATGTATACACCAACCTCTAATAATAACCTTTTTCTATTGTTAGTTAGATAAGAAAATTCGGTTAAGTCAGGCTTTACTTGGAATCAAGACTTACAAGGGAAAGAAAATAGTGAGAAAAATTGAGTAAAAATAATTAAATGTAAATGAAAACTTAAACATTTTTTGTCTACTTTACAAAACAAAATTCTAGGAAATAAATGACAGAAATTTTATTTTCATATAATTTTCGAATATTTAAATCGAATTTCTTATAAGTTAATACGCCAAACAATCAAACTTTAGAAATTTTGATTACTAAGTTTTTTATAAGAGGTTAATACTTCTCAATTTTATATAATTTTTGACGTCAATACTTTTACCTTATTGATAAGTTATTCTTGTTCTACTGGAGTTGAACATGTTAATATTAACTTTCGTTTTACGTATCTCCCAATGAATTTTTGTTCCAAACCAATTCTTATAGTAAGAAGAAAATAAAAATGATGGGAAATATTCAGTTCATGCACCATAGAAATATTTCTGGCAAGGTAACAAGATGTTTACAAATCATGTATACACCAACCACTAATCATCACCTTTTTCTATTTTTAGTTATATAAGAAAATTCGGTTAAGTCAGGCATTACTTGGAATCAAGACTTACAAGGGAAAGAAAATAGTGAGAAAAACTGAGTAAAAATAATTAAATGTAAATGAAAACTTAAACATTTTTTTGTCTACTTTACAAAACAAAATGCTAGGAAATAAATGACAGAAATTTTATTTTCTTATAATTTTGGAATATTTAAATAGAATTTCTTATAAGTTAATACGCCAAACAATCAAACTTTAGAAATTTTGATTATTAAGTTTTTTATAAGAGGTTAATACCTCTCAATTTTATATAATTTTTGACGTCAATACTTTTACCTTATTGATAATTTATTCTTGTCCTACTAGAATTGAACTTATTGATTTAACATGTGTTTTACTTATCTCCCATTGAATTTTTGTTTCTAACCAAATCTTATAGCAAGAAGCAAATAAAGATGATGAGAAATATTGAGTTCATGCAACATAGAATATTTTTGACAAGGTAATAAGATGTTTAGAAAACATGTATACACCAACCTCTAATAATAACCTTTTTCTATTGTTAGTTAGATAAGAAAATTCGGTTAAGTCAGGCTTTACTTGGAATCAAGACTTACAAGGGAAAAAAATAGTGAGAAAAACTGAGTAAAAATAATTTAATGTAATTGAAAACTTAAACATTTTTTGTCTACTTTACAAAACAAAAATCAAGGAAATAAATGCGAGAAATTTTATTTTCTTATAATTTTCGAATATTTAAATAGAATTTCTTATAAGTTAATACGCCAAACAATCAAACTTTAGAAATTTTGATTATTAAGTTTTTTATAAGAGGTTAATATCTCTCAATTTTATATAATTTTTGACGTAAATACTTAACCTTATTGATAAGTTATTCTTGTTCTACTGGAATTGAACATGTTGATATTAACTAGCGTTTTACCTATCTCCCATTTAATTTTTGTTTCAAACCAATACTTATAGTAAGAAGCAAATAAAGATGATGGGAAATATTGAGTTCATGCAACATAGAATATTTCTGGCAAGGTAACAAGATGTTTACAAATCATGTACACACTAACCTCTAATTATAACCTTTTTCTATTGTTAGTTAGATAACAAAATTCGGTTAAATAAGTCTTTACGTCGAATCAAGACTTACAAAGGAATGAAAATAGTGAGAAAAACTGAGTAAAAATAATTAAATGTAAATGAAAAGTTAAACATTTATTTTGTCTACATTATAAAACAAAAATCAATGAAATAAATGCCAGAAATTTTATTTTCTTATAATCTTCCAATATTTAAATAGAATTTCTTATAAGTTAATACGCCAAACAATCAAACTTTAGAAATTTTGATTATTAAGTTTTTTATAAGAGGTTAATACTTCTCAATTTTATATAATTTTTGACGTCAATACTTTTACCTTATTGATAAGTTATTCTTGTTTTACTGGAATTGAACATGTTGATATTAACTAGCGTTTTACCTATCTCCCATTGAATTTTTGTTTCAAACCAATTCTTATAGTAAGAAGCAAATAAAGATGATGTGAAATATTGAGTTCATGCACCATAGAAATATTTCTGGCAAGGTAACAAGATGTTTACAAATCATGTACACACAAACCTCTAATTATAACCTTTTTCTATTCTTAGTTAGATAACAAAATTCGGTTAAATAAGGCTTTACGTGGAATCAAGACTTACAAAGGAATGAAAATAGTGAGAAAAACTGAGTAAAAATAATTAAATGTAAATGAAAACTCAAACATTTATTTTGTCTACTTTATAAAACAAAAATCAAGGAAATAAATGCCAGAAATTTTATTTTCTTATAATTTTCCCATATTTAAATAGAATGTCTTATAAGTTAATACTCCAAACAATCAAACTTTCGAAATTTTGATGATTAAGTGTTTTATAAGAGGTTAATACTTCTCAATTTTATATAATTTTTGACGTCAATACTTTTACCTTATTGATAATTTTTTCTTGTCCTACTCGAATTTAACCTGTTGATTTAACTTGCGTTTTACATATCTCCCATAGTATTTCTGTTTCAACCCAATTCTTATAGCAAGAAGCAAATAAAGATGATGAGAAATATTGAGTTCATGCAACATAGAAATATTTCTAACAAGGTAACAAGATGTTTAGAAAACATGTATACACCAACCTCTAATAATAACCTTTTTCTATTGTTAGTTAGATAAGAAAATTCGGTTAAGTCAGGCTTTACTTGGAATCAAGACTTACAAGGGAAAGAAAATAGTGAGAAAAATTGAGTAAAAATAATTAAATGTAAATGAAAACTTAAACATTTTTTGTCTACTTTACAAAACAAAATTCTAGGAAATAAATGACAGAAATTTTATTTTCATATAATTTTCGAATATTTAAATCGAATTTCTTATAAGTTAATACGCCAAACAATCAAACTTTAGAAATTTTGATTACTAAGTTTTTTATAAGAGGTTAATACTTCTCAATTTTATATAATTTTTGACGTCAATACTTTTACCTTATTGATAAGTTATTCTTGTTCTACTGGAGTTGAACATGTTAATATTAACTTTCGTTTTACGTATCTCCCAATGAATTTTTGTTCCAAACCAATTCTTATAGTAAGAAGAAAATAAAAATGATGGGAAATATTCAGTTCATGCACCATAGAAATATTTCTGGCAAGGTAACAAGATGTTTACAAATCATGTATACACCAACCACTAATCATCACCTTTTTCTATTTTTAGTTATATAAGAAAATTCGGTTAAGTCAGGCATTACTTGGAATCAAGACTTACAAGGGAAAGAAAATAGTGAGAAAAACTGAGTAAAAATAATTAAATGTAAATGAAAACTTAAACATTTTTTTGTCTACTTTACAAAACAAAATGCTAGGAAATAAATGACAGAAATTTTATTTTCTTATAATTTTGGAATATTTAAATAGAATTTCTTATAAGTTAATACGCCAAACAATCAAACTTTAGAAATTTTGATTATTAAGTTTTTTATAAGAGGTTAATACCTCTCAATTTTATATAATTTTTGACGTCAATACTTTTACCTTATTGATAATTTATTCTTGTCCTACTAGAATTGAACCTATTGATTTAACATGTGTTTTACTTATCTCCCATTGAATTTTTGTTTCTAACCAAATCTTATAGCAAGAAGCAAATAAAGATGATGAGAAATATTGAGTTCATGCAACATAGAATATTTTTGACAAGGTAATAAGATGTTTAGAAAACATGTATACACCAACCTCTAATAATAACCTTTTTCTATTGTTAGTTAGATAAGAAAATTCGGTTAAGTTAGGCTTTACTTGGAATCAAGACTTACAAGGGAAAAAAATAGTGAGAAAAACTGAGTAAAAATAATTTAATGTAATTGAAAACTTAAACATTTTTTGTCTACTTTACAAAACAAAATTCTAGGAAATAAATGACAGAAATTTTATTTTCATATAATTTTCGAATATTTAAATAGAATTTCTTATAAGTTAATACGCCAAACAATCAAACTTTAGAAATTTTGATTATTAAGTTTTTTATAAGAGGTTAATACCTCTCAATTTTATATAATTTTTGACGTAAATACTTAACCTTATTGATAATTTATTCTTGTTTTACTAGAATTTAAATTGTTGATTTAACATGTGTTTTACTTATTTCCCATTAAATTTTTGTTTCAAACCAATTCTTATAGTAAGAAGCAGATAAAGATGATAAGAAATATTGAGTTCATGCACCATAGAAATATTTCTGGCTAGGTAACAAGATGTTTACAAATCATGTATACACCAACCACTAATCATCACCTTTTTCTATTGTTAGTTAGATAACAAAATTCGGTTAAATAAGGCTTTACTTGGAATCAAGACTTACAAGGGAAAGAAAATAGTGAGAAAAACTGAGTAAAAAGAATTAAATGTAAATGAAAACTTAAACATTTTTTTTGTCTACTTTACAAAACAAAAGGGTAGGAAATAAATACCAGAAATTTTTTTTTCTTATTATTTTCAAATATTTAAACAGAATTTCTTATAAGTTAATACGCCAAACAATCAAACTTTAGAAATTTGTTTTATTAAGTTTTTTATAAAAGGTTAATACTTCTCATTTTTATATAATTTTTGACGTAAATACTTTTACCTTATTGATAAGTTATTCTTGTTTTACTGGAATTGAACATGTTGATATTAACTAGCGTTTTACCTATCTCCCATTGAATTTTTGTTCCAAACCAATTCTTATAGTAAGAAGAAAATAAAGATGATGGGAAATATTCAGTTCATGCACCATAGAAATATTTCTGGCAAGGTAACAAGATGTTTACAAATCATGTATACACCAACCACTAATCATCACCTTTTTCTATTTTTAGTTAGATATCAAAATTCGGTTAAATAAGGCTTTACTTGGAATCAAGACTTACAAGGGAAAGAAAATAGTGAGAAAAACTGAGTAAAAAGAATTAAATGTAAAAGAAAACTAAAACATTTTTTTTGTCTACTTTACAAAACAAAAAGTTAGGAAATAAATGCCACAAATTTTATTTTCATATAATTTTCGAATATTTAAATAGAATTTCTTATAACTTAATATGCCAAACAATCAAACTTTAGAAATTTTGATTATTAAGTTTTTTATAAGAGGTTAATACTTCTCAATTTTATATAATTTTTGACGTCAATACTTTTACCTTATTGATAAGTTATTCTTGTTCTACTGTAGTTGAACATGTTGATATTAACTTGCGTTTTACCTATCTCACAATGAATTTTTGTTTCAAACCAATTCTTATAGTAAGAAGAAAATAAAGATGATGGGAAATATTCAGTTCATGCACCATAGAAATATTTCTGGCAAGGTACCAAGATGTTTACAAATCATGTATACACCAACCACTAATCATCACCTTTTTCTATTGTTATTTAGATAACAAAATTCGGTTAAATAATTCTCTACTTGGAATAAAGACTTACAAAGGAAAGAAAATAGTAATAAAAAATTAGTCAAAATAAATAAATGTAAATGAAAACTTAATTATTTTTTTGTCTACTTTACAAAACAAAAGGGTAGGAAATAAATACCAGAAATTTTATTTTCTTATTATTTTCAAATATTTAAACAGAATTTCTTATAAGTTAATACGCCAAACAATCCAACTTTAGAAATTTGTTTTATTAAGTTTTTTATAAGAGGTTAATACTTCTCATTTTTATATAATTTTTGACGTAAATACTTTTACCTTATTGATAAGTTATTCTTGTTTTACTGGAATTGAACATGTTGATATTAACTAGCGTTTTACCTATCTCCCATTGAAGTTTTGTTTCAAACCAATTCTTATAGTAAGAAGCAAATAAAGATGATGGGAAATATTCAGTTCATGCACCATAGAAATATTTCTGGCAAGGTAACAAGATGTTTACAAATCATGTATACACCAACCACTAATCATCACCTTTTTCTATTTTTAGTTAGATAACAAAATTCGGTTAAATAAGGCTTTACTTGGAATCAAGACTTACAAGGGAAAGAAAATAGTGAGAAAAAGTGAGTAAAAAGAATTAAATGTAAAAGAAAACTTAAACATTTTTTTTGTCTACTTTACAAAACAAAAGGGTAGGAAATAAATACCAGAAATTTTTTTTTCTTATTATTTTCAAATATTTAAACAGAATTTCTTATAAGTTAATACGCCAAACAATCAAACTTTAGAAATTTGTTTTATTAAGTTTTTTATAAAAGGTTAATACTTCTCATTTTTATATAATTTTTGACGTAAATACTTTTACCTTATTGATAAGTTATTCTTGTTTTACTGGAATTGAACATGTTGATATTAACTAGCGTTTTACCTATCTCCCATTGAATTTTTGTTCCAAACCAATTCTTATAGTAAGAAGAAAATAAAGATGATGGGAAATATTCAGTTCATGCACCATAGAAATATTTCTGGCAAGGTAACAAGATGTTTACAAATCATGTATACACCAACCACTAATCATCACCTTTTTCTATTTTTAGTTAGATATCAAAATTCGGTTAAATAAGGCTTTACTTGGAATCAAGACTTACAAGGGAAAGAAAATAGTGAGAAAAACTGAGTAAAAAGAATTAAATGTAAAAGAAAACTAAAACATTTTTTTTGTCTACTTTACAAAACAAAAAGTTAGGAAATAAATGCCACAAATTTTATTTTCATATAATTTTCGAATATTTAAATAGAATTTCTTATAACTTAATATGCCAAACAATCAAACTTTAGAAATTTTGATTATTAAGTTTTTTATAAGAGGTTAATACTTCTCAATTTTATATAATTTTTGACGTCAATACTTTTACCTTATTGATAAGTTATTCTTGTTCTACTGTAGTTGAACATGTTGATATTAACTTGCGTTTTACCTATCTCACAATGAATTTTTGTTTCAAACCAATTCTTATAGTAAGAAGAAAATAAAGATGATGGGAAATATTCAGTTCATGCACCATAGAAATATTTCTGGCAAGGTACCAAGATGTTTACAAATCATGTATACACCAACCACTAATCATCACCTTTTTCTATTGTTATTTAGATAACAAAATTCGGTTAAATAATTCTCTACTTGGAATAAAGACTTACAAAGGAAAGAAAATAGTAATAAAAAATTAGTCAAAATAAATAAATGTAAATGAAAACTTAATTATTTTTTTGTCTACTTTACAAAACAAAAGGGTAGGAAATAAATACCAGAAATTTTATTTTCTTATTATTTTCAAATATTTAAACAGAATTTCTTATAAGTTAATACGCCAAACAATCCAACTTTAGAAATTTGTTTTATTAAGTTTTTTATAAGAGGTTAATACTTCTCATTTTTATATAATTTTTGACGTAAATACTTTTACCTTATTGATAAGTTATTCTTGTTTTACTGGAATTGAACATGTTGATATTAACTAGCGTTTTACCTATCTCCCATTGAAGTTTTGTTTCAAACCAATTCTTATAGTAAGAAGCAAATAAAGATGATGGGAAATATTCAGTTCATGCACCATAGAAATATTTCTGGCAAGGTAACAAGATGTTTACAAATCATGTATACACCAACCACTAATCATCACCTTTTTCTATTTTTAGTTAGATAACAAAATTCGGTTAAATAAGGCTTTACTTGGAATCAAGACTTACAAGGGAAAGAAAATAGTGAGAAAAAGTGAGTAAAAAGAATTAAATGTAAAAGAAAACTTAAACATTTTTTTTGTCTACTTTACAAAACAAAAGGGTAGGAAATAAATACCAGAAATTTTTTTTTCTTATTATTTTCAAATATTTAAACAGAATTTCTTATAAGTTAATACGCCAAACAATCAAACTTTAGAAATTTGTTTTATTAAGTTTTTTATAAAAGGTTAATACTTCTCATTTTTATATAATTTTTGACGTAAATACTTTTACCTTATTGATAAGTTATTCTTGTTTTACTGGAATTGAACATGTTGATATTAACTAGCGTTTTACCTATCTCCCATTGAATTTTTGTTCCAAACCAATTCTTATAGTAAGAAGAAAATAAAGATGATGGGAAATATTCAGTTCATGCACCATAGAAATATTTCTGGCAAGGTAACAAGATGTTTACAAATCATGTATACACCAACCACTAATCATCACCTTTTTCTATTTTTAGTTAGATAACAAAATTCGGTTAAATAAGGCTTTACTTGGAATCAAGACTTACAAGGGAAAGAAAATAGTGAGAAAAACTGAGTAAAAAGAATTAAATGTAAAAGAAAACTAAAACATTTTTTTTGTCTACTTTACAAAACAAAAAGTTAGGAAATAAATGCCACAAATTTTATTTTCATATAATTTTCGAATATTTAAATAGAATTTCTTATAACTTAATATGCCAAACAATCAAACTTTAGAAATTTTGATTATTAAGTTTTTTATAAGAGGTCAATACTTCTCAATTTTATATAATTTTTGACGTCAATACTTTTACCTTATTGATAAGTTATTCTTGTTCTACTGTAGTTGAACATGTTGATATTAACTTGCGTTTTACCTATCTCACAATGAATTTTTGTTTCAAACCAATTCTTATAGTAAGAAGAAAATAAAGATGATGGGAAATATTCAGTTCATGCACCATAGAAATATTTCTGGCAAGGTACCAAGATGTTTACAAATCATGTATACACCAACCACTAATCATCACCTTTTTCTATTGTTATTTAGATAACAAAATTCGGTTAAATAATTCTCTACTTGGAATAAAGACTTACAAAGGAAAGAAAATAGTGAGAAAAAATTAGTCAAAATAAATAAATGTAAATGAAAACTTAATTATTTTTTTGTCTACTTTACAAAACAAAAGGGTAGGAAATAAATACCAGAAATTTTATTTTCTTATTATTTTCAAATATTTAAACAGAATTTCTTATAAGTTAATACGCCAAACAATCAAACTTTAGAAATTTGTTTTATTAAGTTTTTTATAAGAGGTTAATACTTCTCATTTTTATATAATTTTTGACGTAAATACTTTTACCTTATTGATAAGTTATTCTTGTTTTACTGGAATTGAACATGTTGATATTAACTAGCGTTTTACCTATCTCCCATTGAAGTTTTGTTTCAAACCAATTCTTATAGTAAGAAGCAAATAAAGATGATGGGAAATATTCAGTTCATGCACCATAGAAATATTTCTGGCAAGGTAACAAGATGTTTACAAATCATGTATACACCAACCACTAATCATCACCTTTTTCTATTTTTAGTTAGATAACAAAATTCGGTTAAATAAGGCTTTACTTGGAATCAAGACTTACAAGGGAAAGAAAATAGTGAGAAAAAGTGAGTAAAAAGAATTAAATGTAAAAGAAAACTTAAACATTTTTTTTGTCTACTTTACAAAACAAAAAGTTAGGAAATAAATGCCACAAATTTTATTTTCATATAATTTTCGAATATTTAAATAGAATTTCTTATAACTTAATATGCCAAACAATCAAACTTTAGAAATTTTGATTATTAAGTTTTTTATAAGAGGTCAATACTTCTCAATTTTATATAATTTTTGACGTCAATACTTTTACCTTATTGATAAGTTATTCTTGTTCTACTGTAGTTGAACATGTTGATATTAACTTGCGTTTTACCTATCTCACAATGAATTTTTGTTTCAAACCAATTCTTATAGTAAGAAGAAAATAAAGATGATGGGAAATATTCAGTTCATGCACCATAGAAATATTTCTGGCAAGGTACCAAGATGTTTACAAATCATGTATACACCAACCACTAATCATCACCTTTTTCTATTGTTATTTAGATAACAAAATTCGGTTAAATAATTCTTTACTTAGAATAAAGACTTACAAAGGAAAGAAAATAGTGAGAAAAAATTAGTCAAAATAAATAAATGTAAATGAAAACTTAATTATTTTTTTGTCTACTTTACAAAACAAAAGGGTAGGAAATAAATACCAGAAATTTTATTTTCTTATTATTTTCAAATATTTAAAGAGAATTTCTTATAAGTTAATACGCCAAACAATCAAACTTTAGAAATTTGTTTTATTAAGTTTTTTATAAGAGCTTAATACTTCTCATTTTTATATAATTTTTGACGTAAATACTTTTACCTTATTGATAAGTTATTCTTGTTTTACTGGAATTGAACATGTTGATATTAACTAGCGTTTTACCTATCTCCCATTGAATTTTTGTTTCAAACCAATTCTTATAGTAAGAAGCAAATAAAGATGATGTGAAATATTGAGTTCATGCACCATAGAAATATTTCTGGCAAGGTAACAAGATGTTTCCCAATCATGTACACACTAACCTCTAATTATAACCTTTTTCTATTGTTAGTTAGATAAAAAAATTCGGTTAAGTAAGGCTTTAGGTGGAATCAAGATTTACAAAGGAATGAAAATAGTGAGAAAAACTGAGTAAAAATAATTAAATGTAAATGAAAACTTAAACATTTATTTTGTCTACTTTATAAAACAAAAATCAAGGAAATAAATGCCAGAAATTTTATTTTCTTATAATTTTCCAATATTTAAATAGAATTCCTTATAAGTTAATACTCCAAACAATCAAACTTTAGAAATTTTTGATTATTAAGTTTTTTATAAGAGGTTACTACTTCTCAATTTTATATAATTTCTGACGTCAATACTTTTACCTTATTGATAAGTTATTCTTGATTTACTGGAATTTAACATGTTGATATTAACTAGTGTTTTACCTATCTCCCATTGAAGTTTTGTTTCAAACCAATTCTTATAGTAAGAAGCAAATAAAGATGATGTGAAATATTGAGTTCATGCACCATAGAAATATTTCTGGCAAGGTAACAAGATGTTTACAAATCATGTACACACAAACCTCTAATTATAACCTTTTTCTATTCTTAGTTAGATAACAAAATTCGGTTAAATAAGGCTTTACGAGGAATCAAGACTTACAAAGGAATGAAAATAGTGAGAAAAACTGAGTAAAAATAATTAAATGTAAATGAAAACTTAAACATTTATTTTGTCTACTTTATAAAACAAAAATCAAGGAAATAAATGCCAGAAATTTTATTTTCTTATAATTTTCCAATATTTAAATAGAATATCTTATAAGTTAATACTCCAAACAATCAAAGTTTCGAAATTTTGATGATTAAGTTTTTTATAAGAGGTTAATACTTCTCAATTTTATATAATTTTTGACGTCAATACTTTTACCTTATTGATAATTTTTTCTTGTCCTACTGGAATTTAACCTGTTGATTTCACTTGCGTTTTGCATATCTCCCATAGTATTTCTGTACCAACCCAATTCTTATAGCAAGAAGCAAATAAAGATGATGAGAAATATTGAGTTCATGCAACATAGAATATTTCTGACAAGGTAACAAGATGTTTAGAAAACATGTATACACCAACCTCTAATAATAAGCTTTTTCTATTGTTAGTTAGATAAGAAAATTCGGTTAAGTCAGGCTTTACTTGGAATCAAGACTTACAAGGGAAAGAAAATAGTGAGAAAAATTGAGTAAAAATAATTAAATGTAAATGAAAACTTAAACATTTTTTGTCTACTTTACAAAACAAAATGCTAGGAAATAAATGAGAGAAATTTTATTTTCATATAATTTTCGAATATTTAAATAGAATTTCTTATAAGTTAATACGCCAAACAATCAAACTTTAGAAATTTTGATTATTAAGTTTTTTATAAGAGGTTAATAGTTCTCAATTTTATATAATTTTTGACGTTAATACTTTTACCTTATTGATAATTTATTCTTGTCCTACTAGAATTTAACCTGTTCATTTAACATGTGTTTTATTTATCTCCCATTGAATTTTTGTTTCAAACCAATTCTTATAGTAAGAAGCAAATAAAGATGATGAGAAATATTGAGTTCATGCACCATCGAAATATTTCTGGCTAGGTAACAAGATGTTTACAAATCATGTATACACCAACCACTAATCATCACCTTTTTCTATTGTTAGTTAGATAACAAAATTCGGTTAAATAAGGCTTTACTTGGAATAAAGACTTACAAGGGAAAGAAAATAGTGAGAAAAACTGAATAAAAAGAATTAAATGTAAATGAAAACTTAAACAATTTTTTTGTCTACTTTACAAAACAAAAAGTTAGGAAATAAATACCAGAAATTTTATTTTCATATAATTTTCGAATATTTAAATAGAATTTCTTATAAGTTAATACACCAAACAATCAAACTTTAGAAATTTTGATTATTAAGTTTTTTATAAGAGGTTAATACTTCTCAATTTTATATAATTTTTGACGTAAATACTTTTACCTTATTGATAAGTTATTCTTGTTCTACTATAGTTGAACATGTTGATATTAACTTGCGTTTTACCTATCTCCCATTGAATTTTTGTTTCAAACCAATTCTTATAGTAAGAAGCAAATAAAGATGATGGGAAATATTGAGTTCATGCAACATAGAAATATTTCTGGCAAGGTTACAAGATGTTTACAAATCATGTACACACAAACCTCTAATTATAACCTTTTTCTATTGTTAGGTAGATAACAAAATTCGGTTAAATAAGGCTTTACGTGGAATCAAGACTTACAAAGGAATGAAAATAGTGAGAAAAACTGAGTAAATATAATTAAATGTAAATGAAAACTTAAACATTTATTTTTTCTACTTTATAAAACAAAAATCAAGGAAATAAATGCCAGAAATTTTATTTTCTTATAATTTTCCAATATTTAAATAGAATGTCTTATAAGTTTATACGCCAAACAATCAAACTTTTGAAATTTTGATGATTAAGTTTTTTATAAGAGGTTAATACTTCTCAATTAAATATAATTTTTGACGTCATAAATTTTACCTTATTGATAATTGTTTCTTGTCCTACTGGAATTTAACCTGTTGATTTAACTTGTGTTTTACATATCTCCCATAGTATTTCTGTTTCAACCCAATTCTTATAGCAAGAAGCAAATAAAGATGATGAGAAATATTGAGTTCATGCAACATAGAAATATTTCTGACAAGGTAACATGATGTTTAGAAAACATGTATACACCAACCTCTAATAATAACCTTTTTCTATAGTTAGTTAGATAAGAAAATTCGGTTAAGTCAGGCTTTACTTGGAATCAAGACTTACAAGGGAAAGAAAATAGTGAGAAAAACTGAGTAAAAATAATTAAATATAAATGAAAACTTAAACATTGTTTTGTCTACTTTACAAAACAAAATTCTAGGAAATAAATGATAGAAATTTTATTTTCATATAATTTTCGAATATTTAAATAGAATTTCTTATAAGTTAATACGTCAAACAATCAAACTTTAGAAATTTTGATTATTAAGTTTTTTATAAGAGGTTAATACCTCTCAATTTTATATAATTTTTGACGTAAATACTTAACCTTATTGATAAGTTATTCTTGTTCTACTAGAATTGAACATGTTGATATTAACTAGCGTTTTACCTATCTCCCATTCAATTTTTGTTTCAAACCAATACTTATAGTAAGAAGCAAATAAAGATGATGGGAAATATTGAGTTCATGCAACATAGAATATTTCTGGCAAGGTAAAAAGATGTTTACAAATCATGTACACACTAACCTCTAATTATAACCTTTTTCTATTGTTAGTTAGATAACAACATTCGGTTAAATAAGGCTTTACGTCGAATCAAGACTTACAAAGGAATGAAAATAGTGAGAAAAACTGAGTAAAAATAATTAAATGTAAATGAAAACTTAAACATTTATTTTGTCTACTTTATAAAACAAAAATCAAGGAAATAAATGCCAGAAATTTTATTTTCTTATAATTTTCCAATATTTAAATAGAATTTCTTATAAGTTAATACGCCAAAGAATCAAACTTTTGAAATTTTGATTATTAAGTTTTTTATAAGAGGTTAATACTTCTCAATTTTATATAATTTTTGACGTCAATACTTTTACCTTATTGATAAGTTATTCTTGTTTTACTGGAATTGAACATATTGATATTAACTAGCGTTTTACCTATCTCCCATTTAATTTTTGTTTCAAACCAATTCTTATAGTAAGAAGCAAATAAAGATAATGTGAAATATTGAGTTCATGCACCATAGAAATATTTCTGGCAAGTTAACAAGATGTTTACAAATCATGTACACACAAACCTCTAATTATAACCTTTTTCTATTGTTAGTTAGATAACAAAATTCTGTTAAATAAGGCTTTACGTGGAATCAAGACTTACAAAGGAATGAAAATAGTGAGAAAAACTGAGTAAAAATAATTAAATGTAAATGAAAACTTAAACATTTATTTTTTCTACTTTATAAAACCAAAATCAAGGAAATAAATGCCAGAAATTTTATTTTCTTATAATTTTCCAATATTTAAATAGAATTTCTTATAAGTTAATATGCCAAGCAATCAAACTTTAGAAATTTTGATTATTAAGTTTTTTATAAGAGGTTAATACTTCTCAATTTCATATAATTTTTGACGTCAATACTTTTACTTTATTGATAAGTTATTCTTGTTCAACTAGAGTTGAACATGTTAATATTAACTTGCGTTTTACGTATCTCTCAATGAATTTTCGTTTCAAACCAATTCTTATAGTAAGAAGAAAATAAAGATGATGGGAAATATTCAGTTCATGCACCATAGAAATATTTCTGGCAAGGTACCAAGATGTTTACAAATCATGTATACACCAACCACTAATCATCACCTTTTCCTATTGTTATTTAGATAAGAAAATTCGGTCAAATAATTCTTTACTTGGAATCAAGACTTACAAAGGAAAGAAAATAGTGAGAAACATTTAGTCAAAATAATTAAATGTAAATGAAAACTTAATTATTATTTTTTCTACTTTACAAAACAAAAGGGTAAGAAATAAATACCAGAAATTTTATTTTCATATAATTTTCGAATATTTAAATAGAATTTCTTATAAGTTAATACGCCAAACAATCAAACTTTAGAAATTTTGATTATTAAGTTTTTTATAAGAGGTTAATACATCTCAATTTTATATAATTTTTGACGTAAATACATTTACCTTATTGATAAGTTATTCTTGTTCTACTAGAGTTGAACATGTTGATATTAACTTGCGTTTTACCTATCTCCCATTGAATTTTTGTTTCAAACCAATTCTTATAGTAAGAAGCAAATAAAGATGATGGGAAATATTGAGTTCATGCACCATAGAAATATTTCTGGCAAGGTTACAAGATGTTTACAAATCATGTACACACAAACCTCTAATTATAACCTTTTTCTATTGTTAGGTAGATAACAAAATTCGGTTAAATAAGGCTTTACGTGGAATGAAGACTTACAAAGGAATGAAAATAGTGAGAAAAACTGAGTAAATATAATTAAATGTAAATGAAAACTTAAACATTTATTTTTTCTACTTTATAAAACAAAAATCAAGGAAATAAATGCCAGAAATTTTATTTTCTTATAATTTTCCAATATTTAAATAGAATGTCTTATAAGTTTATACGCCAAACAATCAAACTTTTGAAATTTTGATGATTAAGTTTTTTATAAGAGGTTAATACTTCTCAATTTTATATAATTTTTGACGTCATAAATTTTACCTTATTGATAATTGTTTCTTGTCCTACTGGAATTTAACCTGTTGATTTAACTTGCGTTTTACATATCTCCCATAGTATTTCTGTTTCAACCCAATTCTTATAGCAAGAAGCAAATAAAGATGATGAGAAATATTGAGTTCATGCAACATAGAAATATTTCTGACAAGGTAACATGATGTTTAGAAAACATGTATACACCAACCTCTAATAATAACCTTTTTCTTTTGTTAGTTAGATAAGAAAATTCGGTTAAGTCAGGCTTTACTTGGAATTAAGACTTACAAGGGAAAGAAAATAGTGAGAAAAACTGAGTAAAAATAATTAAATATAAATGAAAACTTAAACATTTTTTTGTCTACTTTACAAAACAAAATTCTAGGAAATAAATGACAAAAATTTTATTTTCATATAATTTTCGAATATTTAAATAGAATTTCTTATAAGTTAATACGCCAAACAATCAAACTTTAGAAATTTTGACTATTAAGTTTTTTATAAGAGGTTAATACCTCTCAATTTTATATAATTTTTGACGTAAATACTTAACCTTATTGATAAGTTATTCTTGTTCTACTAGAATTGAACATGTTGATATTAACTAGCGTTTTACCTATCTCCCATTGAATTTTTGTTTCAAACCAATACTTATAGTAAGAAGCAAATAAAGATGATGGGAAATATTGAGTTCATGAAACATAGAATATTTCTGGCAAGGTAAAAAGATGTTTACAAATCATGTACACACTAACCTCTAATTATAACCTTTTTCTATTGTTAGTTAGATAACAACATTCGGTTAAATAAGGCTTTACGTCGAATCAAGACTTACAAAGGAATCAAAATAGTGAGAAAAACTGAGTAAAAATAATTAAATGTAAATGAAAACTTAAACATTTATTTTGTCTACTTTATAAAACAAAAATCAAGGAAATAAATGCCAGAAATTTTATTTTCTTATAATTTTCGAATATTTAAATAGAATTTCTTATAAGTTAATACGCCAAAGAATCAAACTTTTGAAATTTTGATTATTAAGTTTTTTATAAGAGGTTAATACTTCTCAATTTTATATAATTTTTGACGTCAATACTTTTACCTTATTGATAAGTTATTCTTGTTTTACTGGAATTGAACATGTTGATATTAACTAGCGTTTTACCTATCTCCCATTTAATTTTTGTTTCAAACCAATTCTTATAGTAAGAAGCAAATAAAGATAATGTGAAATATTGAGTTCATGCACCATAGAAATATTTCTGGCAAGTTAACAAGATGTTTACAAATCATGTACACACAAACCTCTAATTATAACCTTTTTCTATTGTTAGTTAGATAACAAAATTCTGTTAAATAAGGCTTTACGTGGAATCAAGACTTACAAAGGAATGAAAATAGTGAGAAAAACTGAGTAAAAATAATTAAATGTAAATGAAAACTTAAACATTTATTTTTTCTACTTTATAAAACCAAAATCAAGGAAATAAATGCCAGAAATTTTATTTTCTTATAATTTTCCAATATTTAAATAGAATTTCTTATAAGTTAATATGCCAAGCAATCAAACTTTAGAAATTTTGATTATTAAGTTTTTTATAAGAGGTTAATACTTCTCAATTTCATATAATTTTTGACGTCAATACTTTTACTTTATTGATAAGTTATTCTTGTTCAACTAGAGTTGAACATGTTAATATTAACTTGCGTTTTACGTATCTCTCAATGAATTTTCGTTTCAAACCAATTCTTATAGTAAGAAGAAAATAAAGATGATGGGAAATATTCAGTTCATGCACCATAGAAATATTTCTGGCAAGGTACCAAGATGTTTACAAATCATGTATACACCAACCACTAATCATCACCTTTTTCTATTGTTATTTAGATAAGAAAATTCGGTCAAATAATTCTTTACTTGGAATCAAGACTTACAAAGGAAAGAAAATAGTGAGAAACATTTAGTCAAAATAATTAAATGTAAATGAAAACTTAATTATTATTTTTTCTACTTTACAAAACAAAAGGGTAAGAAATAAATACCAGAAATTTTATTTTCATATAATTTTCGAATATTTAAATAGAATTTCTTATAAGTTAATACGCCAAACAATCAAACTTTAGAAATTTTGATTATTAAGTTTTTTATAAGAGGTTAATACATCTCAATTTTATATAATTTTTGACGTAAATACATTTACCTTATTGATAAGTTATTCTTGTTCTACTAGAGTTGAACATGTTGATATTAACTTGCGTTTTACCTATCTCCCATTGAATTTTTGTTTCAAACCAATACTTATAGTAAGAAGCAAATAAAGATGATGGGAAATATTGAGTTCATGCAACATAGAATATTTCTGGCAAGGTAAAAATATGTTTACAAATCATGTACACACTAACCTCTAATTATAACCTTTTTCTATTGTTAGTTAGATAACAACATTCGGTTAAATAAGGCTTTACGTCGAATCAAGACTTACAAAGGAATGAAAATAGTGAGAAAAACTGAGTAAAAATAATTAAATGTAAATGAAAACTTAAACATTTATTTTGTCTACTTTATAAAACAAAAATCAAGGAAATAAATGCCAGAAATTTTATTTTCTTATAATTTTCCAATATTTAAATAGAATTTCTTATAAGTTAATACGCCAATCAATCAAACTTTAGAAATTTTGATTATTAAGTTTTTTATAAGAGGTTAATACTTCTCAATTTTATATAATTTTTGACGTCAATACTTTTACCTTATTGATAAGTTATTCTTGTTTTACTGGAATTGAACATGTTGATATTAACTAGCGTTTTACCTATCTCCCATTTAATTTTTGTTTCAAACCAATTCTTATAGTAAGAAGCAAATAAAGATGATGTGAAATATTGAGTTCATGCATCATAGAAATATTTCTGGCAAGGTGACAAGATGTTTACAAATCATGTACACACAAACCTCTAATTATAACCTTTTTCTATTGTTAGTTAGATAACAAAATTCGGTTAAATAAGGCTTTACGTGGAATCAAGACTTACAAAGGAATGAAAATAGTGAGAAAAACTGAGTAAAAATAATTAAATGTAAATAAAAACTTAAACATTTATTTTTTCTACTTTATAAAACAAAAATCAAGGAAATAAATGCCAGAAATTTTATTTTCATATAATTTTCCAATATTTAAATAGAATGTCTTATAAGTTTATACGCCAAACAATCAAACTTTAGAAATTTTGATTATTAAGTTTTTTATAAGAGGTTAATACTTCTCAATTTTATATAATTTTTGACGTCAATACTTTTACCTTATTGATAATTTATTCTTGTCCTACTAGAATTTAACCTGTTGATTTAACATGTGTTTTACTTATCTCCCATTGAATTTTTGTTTCAAACCAATTCTTATAGTAAGAAGCAAATAAAGATGATGTGAAATATTAAGTTCATGCACCATAGAAATATTTCTGGCAAGGTAACAAGATGTTTACAAATCATGTACACACAAACCTCTAATTATAACCTTTTTCTATTGTTAGTTAGATAACAAAATTCGGTTAAATAAGGCTTTACGTGGAATCAAGACTTACAAAGGAATGAAAATAGTGAGAAAAACTGAGTAAAAATAATTAAATGTAAATGAAAACTTAAACATTTATTTTTTCTAATTTATAAAACAAAAATCAAGGAAATAAATGCGAGAAATTTTATTTTCTTATAATTTTCCAATATTTAAATAGAATGTCTTATAAGTTTATACGCCAAACAATCAAACTTTCGAAATTTTGATGATTGAGTTTTTTATAAGAGGTTAATACTTCTCAATTTTATATAATTTTTGACGTCAATACTTTTACCTTATTGATAATTTTTTCTTGTCCTACTGGAATTTAACCTGTTGATTTAACTTGCATTTTACATATCTCCCATAGTATTTCTGTACCAACCCAATTCTTATAGCAAGAAGCAAATAAAGATGATGAGAAATATTGAGTTCATGCAACATAGAATATTTCTGACAAGGTAACAAGATGTTTAGAAAACATGTATACACCAACCTCTAATAATAACCTTTTTCTATTGTTAGTTAGATAAGAAAATTCGGTTAAGTCAGGCTTTACTTGGAATCAAGACTTAAAAAGGAAAGAAAATAGTGAGAAAAATTGAGTAAAAATAATTAAATGTAAAAGAAAACTTAAACATTTTTTTTGTCTACTTTACAAAACAAAAAGTTAGGAAATAAATGCCACAAATTTTATTTTCATATAATTTTCGAATATTTAAATAGAATTTCTTATAACTTAATATGCCAAACAATCAAACTTTAGAAATTTTGATTATTAAGTTTTTTATAAGAGGTTAATACTTCTCAATTTTATATAATTTTTGACGTCAATACTTTTACCTTATTGATAATTTATTCTTTTCCTACTAGAATTTAACCTGTTGATTTAACATGTGTTTTACTTATCTCCCATTGAATATTTGTTTCAAACCAATTCTTATAGTAAGAAGCAAATAAAGATGATGTGAAATATTGAGTTCATGCACCATAGAAATATTTCTAGCAAGGTAACAAGATGTTTACAAATCATGTACACACAAACCTCTAATTATAACCTTTTTCTATTGTTAGTTAGATAACAAAATTCGGTTAAATAAGGCTTTACGTGGAATCAAGACTTACAAAGGAATGAAAATAGTGAGAAAAACTGAGTAAAAATAATTAAATGTAAAAGAAAACTTAAACATTTTTTTTGTCTACTTTACAAAACAAAAAGTTAGGAAATAAATGCCACAAATTTTATTTTCATATAATTTTCGAATATTTAAATAGAATTTCTTATAACTTAATATGCCAAACAATCAAACTTTAGAAATTTTGATTATTAAGTTTTTTATAAGAGGTTAATACTTCTCAATTTTATATAATTTTTGACGTCAATACTTTTACCTTATTGATAATTTATTCTTGTCCTACTAGAATTTAACCTGTTGATTTAACATGTGTTTTACTTATCTCCCATTGAATTTTTGTTTCAAACCAATTCTTATAGTAAGAAGCAAATAAAGATGATGTGAAATATTAAGTTCATGCACCATAGAAATATTTCTGGCAAGGTAACAAGATGTTTACAAATCATGTACACACAAACCTCTAATTATAACCTTTTTCTATTGTTAGTTAGATAACAAAATTCGGTTAAATAAGGCTTTACGTGGAATCAAGACTTACAAAGGAATGAAAATAGTGAGAAAAACTGAGTAAAAATAATTAAATGTAAATGAAAACTTAAACATTTATTTTTTCTAATTTATAAAACAAAAATCAAGGAAATAAATGCGAGAAATTTTATTTTCTTATAATTTTCCAATATTTAAATAGAATGTCTTATAAGTTTATACGCCAAACAATCAAACTTTCGAAATTTTGATGATTGAGTTTTTTATAAGAGGTTAATACTTCTCAATTTTATATAATTTTTGACGTCAATACTTTTACCTTATTGATAATTTTTTCTTGTCCTACTGGAATTTAACCTGTTGATTTAACTTGCATTTTACATATCTCCCATAGTATTTCTGTACCAACCCAATTCTTATAGCAAGAAGCAAATAAAGATGATGAGAAATATTGAGTTCATGCAACATAGAATATTTCTGACAAGGTAACAAGATGTTTAGAAAACATGTATACACCAACCTCTAATAATAACCTTTTTCTATTGTTAGTTAGATAAGAAAATTCGGTTAAGTCAGGCTTTACTTGGAATCAAGACTTAAAAAGGAAAGAAAATAGTGAGAAAAATTGAGTAAAAATAATTAAATGTAAAAGAAAACTTAAACATTTTTTTTGTCTACTTTACAAAACAAAAAGTTAGGAAATAAATGCCACAAATTTTATTTTCATATAATTTTCGAATATTTAAATAGAATTTCTTATAACTTAATATGCCAAACAATCAAACTTTAGAAATTTTGATTATTAAGTTTTTTATAAGAGGTTAATACTTCTCAATTTTATATAATTTTTGACGTCAATACTTTTACCTTATTGATAATTTATTCTTTTCCTACTAGAATTTAACCTGTTGATTTAACATGTGTTTTACTTATCTCCCATTGAATATTTGTTTCAAACCAATTCTTATAGTAAGAAGCAAATAAAGATGATGAGAAATATTGAGTTCATGCACCATAGAAATATTTCTGGCTAGGTAACAAGATGTTTACAAATCATGTATACACCAACCACTAATCATCACCTTTTTCTATTGTTATTTAGTTAAGAAAATTCGGTTAAATAATTCTTTACTTGGAATCAAGACTTACAAAGGAAAGAAAATAGTGAGAAACATTTAGTCAAAATAATTAAATGTAAATGAAAACTTAATTATTATTTTTTCTACTTTACAAAACAAAAGGGTAAGAAATAAATACAAGAAATTTTATTTTCATATAATTTTCGAATATTTAAATAGAATTTCTTATAAGTTAATACGCCAAACAATCAAACTTTAGAAATTTTGATTATTAAGTTTTTTATAAGAGGTTAATACATCTCAATTTTATATAATTTTTGACGTAAATACTTTTACCTTATTGATAAGTTATTCTTGTTCTACTAGAGTTGAACATGTTGATATTAACTTGCGTTTTACCTATCTCCCTTTGAATTTTTGTTTCAAACCAATTCTTATAGTAAGAAGCAAATAAAGATGATGGGAAATATTGAGTTCATGCACCATAGAAATATTTCTGGCAAGGTTACAAGATGTTTACAAATCATGTACTCACAAACCTCTAATTATAACCTTTTTCTATTGTTAGGTAGATAACAAAATTCGGTTAAATAAGGCTTTACGTGGAATGAAGACTTACAAAGGAATGAAAATAGTGAGAAAAACTGAGTAAATATAATTAAATGTAAATGAAAACTTAAACATTTATTTTTTCTACTTTATAAAACAAAAATCAAGGAAATAGATGCCAGAAATTTTATTTTCTTATAATTTTCCAATATTTAAATAGAATGTCTTATAAGTTTATACGCCAAACAATCAAACTTTTGAAATTTTGATGATTAAGTTTTTTATAAGAGGTTAATACTTCTCAATTTTATATAATTTTTGACGTCATAAATTTTACCTTATTGATAATTGTTTCTTGTCCTACTGGAATTTAACCTGTTGATTTAACTTGCGTTTTACATATCTCCCATAGTATTTCTGTTTCAACCCAATTCTTATAGCAAGAAGCAAATAAAGATGATGAGAAATATTGAGTTCATGCAACATAGAAATATTTCTGACAAGGTAACATGATGTTTAGAAAACATGTATACACCAACCTCTAATAATAACCTTTTTCTATTGTTAGTTAGATAAGAAAATTCGGTTAAGTCAGGCTTTACTTGGAATTAAGACTTACAAGGGAAAGAAAATAGTGAGAAAAACTGAGTAAAAATAATTAAATATAAATGAAAACTTAAACATTTTTTTGTCTACTTTACAAAACAAAATTCTAGGAAATAAATGACAGAAATTTTATTTTCATATAATTTTCAAATATTTAAATAGAATTTCTTATAAGTTAATACGCCAAACAATCAAACTTTAGAAATTTTGATTATTAAGTTTTTTATAAGAGGTTAATACCTTTCAATTTTATATAATTTTTGACGTAAATACTTAACCTTATTGATAAGTTATTCTTGTTCTACTAGAATTGAACATGTTGATATTAACTAGCGTTTTACCTATCTCCCATTGAATTTTTGTTTCAAACCAATACTTATAGTAAGAAGCAAATAAAGATGATGGGAAATATTGAGTTCATGCAACATAGAATATTTCTGGCAAGGTAAAAATATGTTTACAAATCATGTACACACTAACCTCTTATTATAACCTTTTTCTATTGTTAGTTAGATAACAATATTCGGTTAAATAAGGCTTTACGTCGAATCAAGACTTACAAAGGAATGAAAATAGTGAGAAAAACTGAGTAAAAATAATTAAATGTAAATGAAAACTTAAACATTTATTTTGTCTACTTTATAAAACAAAAATCAAGGAAATAAATGCCAGAAATTTTATTTTCTTATAATTTTCCAATATTTAAATAGAATTTCTTATAAGTTAATACGCCAATCAATCAAACTTTAGAAATTTTGATTATTAAGTTTTTTATAAGAGGTTAATACTTCTCAATTTTATATAATTTTTGACGTCAATACTTTTACCTTATTGATAAGTTATTCTTGTTTTACTGGAATTGAACATGTTGATATTAACTAGCGTTTTACCTATCTCCCATTTAATTTTTGTTTCAAACCAATTCTTATAGTAAGAAGCAAATAAAGATGATGTGAAATATTGAGTTCATGCATCATAGAAATATTTCTGGCAAGGTAACAAGATGTTTACAAATCATGTACACACAAACCTCTAATTATAACCTTTTTCTATTGTTAGTTAGATAACAAAATTCGGTTAAATAAGGCTTTACGTGGAATCAAGACTTACAAAGGAATGAAAATAGTGAGAAAAACTGAGTAAAAATAATTAAATGTAAATGAAAACTTAAACATTTATTTTTTCTACTTTATAAAACAAAAATCAAGGAAATAAATGCCAGAAATTTTATTTTCTTATAATTTTCCAATATTTAAATAGAATGTCTTATAAGTTTATACGCCAAACAATCAAACTTTAGAAATTTTGATTATTAAGTTTTTTATAAGAGGTTAATACTTCTCAATTTTATATAATTTTTGACGTCAATACTTTTACCTTATTGATAATTTATTCTTGTCCTACTAGAATTTAACCTGTTGATTTAACATGTGATTTACTTATCTCCCATTGAATTTTTGTTTCAAACCAATTCTTATAGTAAGAAGCAAATAAAGATGATGTGAAATATTCAGTTCATGCACCATAGAAATATTTCTGGCAAGGTAACAAGATGTTTAGAAAACATGTATACACCAACCTCTAATAATAACCGTTTTCTATTGTTAGTTAGATAAGAAAATTCGGTTAAGTCAGGCTTTACTTGGAATCAAGACTTAAAAGGGAAAGAAAATAGTGAGAAAAATTGAGTAAAAATAATTAAATGTAAATGAAAACTTAAACATTTTTTGTCTACTTTACAAACAAAAATGCTAGGAAATAAATGAGAGAAATTTTATTTTCATATAATTTTTGAATATTTAAATAGAATTTCTTATAAGTTAATACGCCAAACAATCAAACTTTAGAAATTTTGATTATTAAGTTTTTTATAAGAGGTTAATACTTCTCAATTTTATATAATTTTTGACATCAATACTTTTACCTTATTGATAATTTATTCTTGTCCTACTAGAATTGAACCTGTTGATTTAACATGTGTTTTACTTATCTCCCATTGAATATTTGTTTCAAACCAATTCTTATAGTAAGAAACAAATAAAGATGATGAGAAATATTGAGTTCATGCACCATAGAAATATTTCTGGCTAGGTTACAAGACGTTTACAAATCATGTATACACCAACCACTAATCATCACCTTTTTCTATTGTTATTTAGATAAGAAAATTCGGTTAAATAATTCTTTACTTGGAATAAAGACTTACAAAGTAAAGAAAATAGTGAGAAACATTTAGTCAAAATAATTAAATGTAAATGAAAACTTAATTATTATTTTTTTCTACTTTACAAAACAAAAGGGTAGGAAATAAATACCAGAAATTTTATTTTCATATAATTTTCGAATATTTAAATAGAATTTCTTATAAGTTAATACGCCAAACAATCAAACTTTAGAAATTTTGATTATTAAGTTTTTTATAAGAGGTTAATACTTCTCAATTTTATATAATTTTTGACGTAAATACTTTTACCTTATTGATAAGTTATTCTTGTTCTACTAGAGTTGAACATGTTGATTTAACATGTGTTTTACTTATCTCCCATTGAATTTTTGTTTCAAACCAATTCTTATAGTAAGAAGAAAATAAAGATGATGAGAAATATTGAGTTCATGTACCATAGAAATATTTCTGGCAAGGTAACAAGATGTTTACAAATCATGTATACACCAACCACTAATCATCACCTTTTTCAATTGTTATTTAGATAACAAAATTCGGTTAAATAATTCTTTACTTGGAATAAAGACTTACAAAGTAAAGAAAATAGTGAGAAAAAATTAGTCAAAATAAATAAATGTCAATGAAAACTTAATTATTTTTTTGTCTACTTTACAAAACAAAAGGGTAGGAAATAAATACCAGAAATTTTATTTTCTTATTATTTTCAAATATTTAAATATAATTTCTTATAAGTTAATACGCCAAACAATCAAACTTTAGAAATTTGTTTTATTAAGTTTTTTATAAGAGGTTAATACTTCTCATTTTTATATAATTTTTGACGTAAATACTTTTACCTTATTGATAAGTTATTCTTGTTTTACTGGAATTGAACATGTTGATATTAACTAGCGTTTTACCTATCTCCCATTGAATTTTTGTTTCAAACCAATTCTTATAGTAAGAAGCAAATAAAGATGATGTGAAATATTGAGTTCATGCACCATAGAAATATTTCTGGCAAGGTAACAAGATGTTTACAAATCATGTACACACTAACCTCTAATTATAACCTTTTTCTATTGTTAGTTAGATAACAAAATTCGGTTAAATAAGGCTTTACGTGGAATCAAGACTTACAAAGAAATGAAAATACTGAGAAAAACAGAGTAAAAATAATTAAATGTAAATGAAAACTTAAACATTTATTTTGTCTATTTTATAAAACAAAAATAAATGCCAGAAATTTTATTTTCTTATAATTTTCCAATATTTAAATAGAATGTCTTATAAGTTAATACGCCAAACAATCAAACTTTAGAAATTTTGATTATTAAGTTTTTTATAAGAGGTTAATACTTCTCAATTTTATATAATTTTTGACGTCAATACTTTTACCTTATTGATAATTTATTCTTGTCCTACTAGAATTTAACCTGTTGATTTAACATGTGTTTTACTTATCTCCCATTGAATTTTTGTTTCAAACCAATTCTTATAGTAAGAAGCAAATAAAGATGATGTGAAATATTCAGTTCATGCACCATAGAAATATTTCTGGCAAGGTAACATGATGTTTAGAAAACATGTATACACCAACCTCTAATAATAACCTTTTTCTATTGTTAGTTAGATAAGAAAATTCGGTTAAGTCAGGCTTTACTTGGAATTAAGACTTACAAGGGAAAGAAAATAGTGAGAAAAACTGAGTAAAAATAATTAAATATAAATGAAAACTTAAACATTTTTTTGTCTACTTTACAAAACAAAATTCTAGGAAATAAATGACAGAAATTTTATTTTCATATAATTTTCAAATATTTAAATAGAATTTCTTATAAGTTAATACGCCAAACAATCAAACTTTAGAAATTTTGATTATTAAGTTTTTTATAAGAGGTTAATACCTTTCAATTTTATATAATTTTTGACGTAAATACTTAACCTTATTGATAAGTTATTCTTGTTCTACTAGAATTGAACATGTTGATATTAACTAGCGTTTTACCTATCTCCCATTGAATTTTTGTTTCAAACCAATACTTATAGTAAGAAGCAAATAAAGATGATGGGAAATATTGAGTTCATGCAACATAGAATATTTCTGGCAAGGTAAAAATATGTTTACAAATCATGTACACACTAACCTCTTATTATAACCTTTTTCTATTGTTAGTTAGATAACAATATTCGGTTAAATAAGGCTTTACGTCGAATCAAGACTTACAAAGGAATGAAAATAGTGAGAAAAACTGAGTAAAAATAATTAAATGTAAATGAAAACTTAAACATTTATTTTGTCTACTTTATAAAACAAAAATCAAGGAAATAAATGCCAGAAATTTTATTTTCTTATAATTTTCCAATATTTAAATAGAATTTCTTATAAGTTAATACGCCAATCAATCAAACTTTAGAAATTTTGATTATTAAGTTTTTTATAAGAGGTTAATACTTCTCAATTTTATATAATTTTTGACGTCAATACTTTTACCTTATTGATAAGTTATTCTTGTTTTACTGGAATTGAACATGTTGATATTAACTAGCGTTTTACCTATCTCCCATTTAATTTTTGTTTCAAACCAATTCTTATAGTAAGAAGCAAATAAAGATGATGTGAAATATTGAGTTCATGCATCATAGAAATATTTCTGGCAAGGTAACAAGATGTTTACAAATCATGTACACACAAACCTCTAATTATAACCTTTTTCTATTGTTAGTTAGATAACAAAATTCGGTTAAATAAGGCTTTACGTGGAATCAAGACTTACAAAGGAATGAAAATAGTGAGAAAAACTGAGTAAAAATAATTAAATGTAAATGAAAACTTAAACATTTATTTTTTCTACTTTATAAAACAAAAATCAAGGAAATAAATGCCAGAAATTTTATTTTCTTATAATTTTCCAATATTTAAATAGAATGTCTTATAAGTTTATACGCCAAACAATCAAACTTTAGAAATTTTGATTATTAAGTTTTTTATAAGAGGTTAATACTTCTCAATTTTATATAATTTTTGACGTCAATACTTTTACCTTATTGATAATTTATTCTTGTCCTACTAGAATTTAACCTGTTGATTTAACATGTGATTTACTTATCTCCCATTGAATTTTTGTTTCAAACCAATTCTTATAGTAAGAAGCAAATAAAGATGATGTGAAATATTCAGTTCATGCACCATAGAAATATTTCTGGCAAGGTAACAAGATGTTTAGAAAACATGTATACACCAACCTCTAATAATAACCGTTTTCTATTGTTAGTTAGATAAGAAAATTCGGTTAAGTCAGGCTTTACTTGGAATCAAGACTTAAAAGGGAAAGAAAATAGTGAGAAAAATTGAGTAAAAATAATTAAATGTAAATGAAAACTTAAACATTTTTTGTCTACTTTACAAACAAAAATGCTAGGAAATAAATGAGAGAAATTTTATTTTCATATAATTTTTGAATATTTAAATAGAATTTCTTATAAGTTAATACGCCAAACAATCAAACTTTAGAAATTTTGATTATTAAGTTTTTTATAAGAGGTTAATACTTCTCAATTTTATATAATTTTTGACATCAATACTTTTACCTTATTGATAATTTATTCTTGTCCTACTAGAATTGAACCTGTTGATTTAACATGTGTTTTACTTATCTCCCATTGAATATTTGTTTCAAACCAATTCTTATAGTAAGAAACAAATAAAGATGATGAGAAATATTGAGTTCATGCACCATAGAAATATTTCTGGCTAGGTTACAAGACGTTTACAAATCATGTATACACCAACCACTAATCATCACCTTTTTCTATTGTTATTTAGATAAGAAAATTCGGTTAAATAATTCTTTACTTGGAATAAAGACTTACAAAGTAAAGAAAATAGTGAGAAACATTTAGTCAAAATAATTAAATGTAAATGAAAACTTAATTATTATTTTTTTCTACTTTACAAAACAAAAGGGTAGGAAATAAATACCAGAAATTTTATTTTCATATAATTTTCGAATATTTAAATAGAATTTCTTATAAGTTAATACGCCAAACAATCAAACTTTAGAAATTTTGATTATTAAGTTTTTTATAAGAGGTTAATACTTCTCAATTTTATATAATTTTTGACGTAAATACTTTTACCTTATTGATAAGTTATTCTTGTTCTACTAGAGTTGAACATGTTGATTTAACATGTGTTTTACTTATCTCCCATTGAATTTTTGTTTCAAACCAATTCTTATAGTAAGAAGAAAATAAAGATGATGAGAAATATTGAGTTCATGTACCATAGAAATATTTCTGGCAAGGTAACAAGATGTTTACAAATCATGTATACACCAACCACTAATCATCACCTTTTTCAATTGTTATTTAGATAACAAAATTCGGTTAAATAATTCTTTACTTGGAATAAAGACTTACAAAGTAAAGAAAATAGTGAGAAAAAATTAGTCAAAATAAATAAATGTCAATGAAAACTTAATTATTTTTTTGTCTACTTTACAAAACAAAAGGGTAGGAAATAAATACCAGAAATTTTATTTTCTTATTATTTTCAAATATTTAAATATAATTTCTTATAAGTTAATACGCCAAACAATCAAACTTTAGAAATTTGTTTTATTAAGTTTTTTATAAGAGGTTAATACTTCTCATTTTTATATAATTTTTGACGTAAATACTTTTACCTTATTGATAAGTTATTCTTGTTTTACTGGAATTGAACATGTTGATATTAACTAGCGTTTTACCTATCTCCCATTGAATTTTTGTTTCAAACCAATTCTTATAGTAAGAAGCAAATAAAGATGATGTGAAATATTGAGTTCATGCACCATAGAAATATTTCTGGCAAGGTAACAAGATGTTTACAAATCATGTACACACTAACCTCTAATTATAACCTTTTTCTATTGTTAGTTAGATAACAAAATTCGGTTAAATAAGGCTTTACGTGGAATCAAGACTTACAAAGAAATGAAAATACTGAGAAAAACAGAGTAAAAATAATTAAATGTAAATGAAAACTTAAACATTTATTTTGTCTACTTTATAAAACAAAAATAAATGCCAGAAATTTTATTTTCTTATAATTTTCCAATATTTAAATAGAATGTCTTATAAGTTAATACGCCAAACAATCAAACTTTAGAAATTTTGATTATTAAGTTTTTTATAAGAGGTTAATACTTCTCAATTTTATATAATTTTTGACGTCAATACTTTTACCTTATTGATAATTTATTCTTGTCCTACTAGAATTTAACCTGTTGATTTAACATGTGTTTTACTTATCTCCCATTGAATTTTTGTTTCAAACCAATTCTTATAGTAAGAAGCAAATAAAGATGATGTGAAATATTCAGTTCATGCACCATAGAAATATTTCTGGCAAGGTAACAAGATGTTTAGAAAACATGTATACACCAACCTCTAATAATAACCATTTTCTATTGTTAGTTAGATAAGCAAATTCGGTTAAGTCAGGCTTTACTTGGAATCAAGACTTAAAAGGGAAAGAAAATAGTGAGAAAAATTGAGTAAAAATAATTAAATGTAAATGAAAACTTAAACATTTTTTGTCTACTTTACAAAGAAAAATGCTAGGAAATAAATGAGAGAAATTTTATTTTCATATAATTTTCGAATATTTAAATAGAATTTCTTATAAGTTAATACGCCAAACAATCAAACTTTAGAAATTTTGATTATTAAGTTTTTTATAAGAGGTTAATACTTCTCAATTTTATATAATTTTTGACATCAATACTTTTACCTTATTGATAATTTATTCTTGTCCTACTAGAATTTAACCTGTTGATTTAACATGTGTTTTACTTATCTCCCATTGAATATTTGTTTCAAAGCAATTCTTATAGTAACAAACAAATAAAGATGATGAGAAATATTGAGTTCATGCACCATAGAAATATTTCTGGCTAGGTAACAAGATGTTTACAAATCATGTATACACCAACCACTAATCATCACCTTTTTCTATTGTTATTTAGATAAGAAAATTCGGTTAAATAATTCTTTACTTGGAATCAAGACTTACAAAGGAAAGAAAATAGTGAGAAACATTTAGTCAAAATAATTAAATGTAAATGAAAACTTAATTATTTTTTTTTTCTACTTTACAAAACAAAAGGGTAGGAAATAAATACCAGAAATTTTATTTTCATATAATTTTCGAATATTTAAATAGAATTTCTTATAAGTTAATACGCCAAACAATCAAACTTTAGAAATTTTGATTATTAAGTTTTTTATAAGAGGTTAATACTTCTCAATTTTATATAATTTTTGACGTAAATACTTTTACCTTATTGATAAGTTATTCTTGTTCTACTAAAGTTGAACATGTTGATTTAACATGTGTTTTACTTATCTCCCATTGAATTTTTGTTTCAAACCAATTCTTATAGTAAGAAGCAAATAAAGATGATGAGAAATATTGAGTTCATGCACCATAGAAATATTTCTGGCAAGGTAACAAGATGTTTACAAATCATGTATACACCAACCACTAATCATCACCTTTTTCTATTGTTATTTAGATAACAAAATTCGGTTAAATAATTCTTTACTTGGAATAAAGACTTACAAAGTAAAGAAAATAGTGAGAAAAAATTAGTCAAAATAAATAAATGTCAATGAAAACTTAATTATTTTTTTTGTCTACTTTACAAAACAAAAGGGTAGGAAATAAATACCAGAAATTTTATTTTCTTATTATTTTCAAATATTTAAATAGAATTTCTTATAAGTTAATACGCCAAACAATCAAACTTTAGAAATTTTGATTATTAAGTTTTTTATAAGAGGTTAATACTTCTCAATTTTATATAATTTTTGACGTAAATACTTTTACCTTATTGATAAGTTATTCTTGTTCTACTAGAGTTGAACATGTTGATTTAACATGTGTTTTACTTATCTCCCATTGAATTTTTGTTTCAAACCAATTCTTATAGTAAGAAGCAAATAAAGATGATGTGAAATATTGAGTTCATGCACCATAGAAATATTTCTGGCAAGGTAACAAGATGTTTACAAATCATGTACACACTAACCTCTAATTATAACCTTTTTCTATTGTTAGTTAGATAACAAAATTCGGTTAAATAAGGCTTTACGTGGAATCAAGACGTACAAAGGAATGAAAATACTGAGAAAAACAGAGTAAAAATAATTAAATGTAAATGAAAACTTAAACATTTATTTTGTCTACTTTATAAAACAAAAATCAATGAAATAAATGCCAGAAATTTTATTTTCTTATAATTTTCCAATATTTAAATAGAATTCCTTATAAGTTAATACTCCAAACAATCAAACTTTCGAAATTTTGATGATTAAGTTTTTTATAAGAGGTTAATACTTCTCAATTTTATATAATTTTTGACGTCAATACTTTTACCTTATTGATAATTTTTTCTTGTCCTACTCGAATTTAACCTGTAGATTTAACTTGCATTTTACCTATCTCCCATAGTATTTCTGTTTCTAACCAAATCTTATAGTACGAAGCAAATAAAGATGATGAGAAATATTGAGTTCATGCAACATAGAATATTTTTGAAAGGTAATAAGATGTTTAGAAAACATGTATACACCAACCTATAATAATAACCTTTTTCTATTGTTAGTTAGATAAGAAAATTCGGTTAAGTCAGGCTTTACTTGGAATCAAGACTTACAAGGGAAAAAAAATAGTGAGAAAAACTGAGTAAAAATAATTAAATGTAAATGAAAACGTAAACATTTTTTGTCTACTTTACAAAACAAAATTCTAGGAAATAAATGACAGAAATTTTATTTTCATATAATTTTCGAATATTTAAATATAATTTCTTATAAGTTAATACGCCAAACAATCAAACTTTAGAAATTTTGATTATTAAGTTTTTTATAAGAGGTTAATACCTCTCAATTTTATATAATTTTTGACGTAAATACTTAACCTTATTGATGAGTTATTCTTGTTCTACTGGAATTGAACATGTTGATATTAACTAGCGTTTTACCTATCTCCCATGGAATTTTTGTTTCAAACCAATACTTATAGTAAGAAGCAAATAAAGATGATGGGAAATATTGAGTTCATGCAACATAGAATATTTCTCGCAAGGTAACAGGATGTTTACAAATCATGTACACACTAACCTCTAATTATAACCTTTTTCTATTGTTAGTTAGATAACAAAATTCGGTTAAATAAGGCTTTACGTCGAATCAAGACTTACAAAGGAATTGAAATAGTGAGAAAAACGGAGTAAAAATAATTAAATGTAAATGAAAACTTAAACATTTATTTTTTCTACTTTATAAAACAAAAATCAAGGAAATAAATGCCAGAAATTTTATTTTCTTATAATTTTCCAATATTTAAATAGAATGTCTTATAAGTTTATACGCCAAACAATCAAACTTTCGAAATTTTGATGATTAAGTTTTTTATAAGAGGTTAATACTTCTCAATTTTATATAATTTTTGACGTCAATACTTTTACCTTATTGATAATTCTTTCTTGTCCTACTGGAATTTAACCTGTTGATTTAACTTGCGTTTTACATATCTCCCATAGTATTTCTGTACCAACCCAATTCTTATAGCAAGAAGCAAAAAAAGATGATGAGAAATATTGAGTTCATGCAACATAGAATATTTCTGACAAGGTAACAAGATGTTTAGAAAACATGTATACACCAACCTCTAATAATAACCTTTTTCTATTGTTAGTTAGAAAAGAAAATTCGGTTAAGTCAGGCTTTACTTGGAATCAAGACTTACAAGGGAAAGAAAATAGTGAGAAAAATTGAGTAAAAATAATTAAATGTAAATGAAAACTTAAACATTTTTTGTCTACTTTACAAAACAAAATGCTAGGAAATAAATGAGAGAAATTTTATTTTCATATAATTTTCGAATATTTAAATAGAATTTCTTATAAGTTAATACGCCAAACAATCAAACTTTAGAAATTTTGATTATTAAGTTTTTTATAAGAGGTTAATACTTCTCAATTTTATATAATTTTTGACGTTAATTCTTTTACCTTATTGATAATTTATTCTTGTCCTACTAGAATTTAACATGTGTTTTACTTATCTCCCATTGAATATTTGTTTCAAACCAATTCTTATAGTAAGAAGCAAATAAAGATGATGAGAAATATTGAGTTCATGCGCCATAGAAATATTTCTGGCTAGGTAACAAGATGTTTACAAATCATGTATACACCAACCACTAATCATCACCTTTTTCTATTGTTAGTTAGATAACAAAATTCTGTTAAATAAGGCTTTACTTGGAATCAAGACTTACAAGGGAAAGAAAATAGTGAGAAAAACTGAGTAAAAAGAATTAAATGTAAATTAAAACTTAAACATTTTTTTTGTCTACTTTACAAAACAAAAGGGTAGGAAATAAATACCAGAAATTTTATTTTCATATAATTTTCGAATATTTAAATAGAATTTTTTATAAGTTAATACGCCAAACAATCAAACTTTAGAAATTTTGATTATTAAGTTTTTTATAAGAGGTTAATACTTCTCAATTTTATATAATTTTTGACGTCAATACTTTTACCTTATTGATAAGTTATTCTTGTTCTACTGGAGTTGAACATGTTAATATTAACTTGGGTTTTACGTATCTCCCAATGAATTTTTGTTTCAAACCAATTCTTATAGTAAGAAGAAAATAAAGATGATGGGAAATATTCAGTTCATGCACCATAGAAATATTTCTGGCAAGGTACCAAGATGTTTACAAATCATGTATACACCAACCACTAATCATCACCTTTTTCTATTGTTATTTAGATAAGAAAATTCGGTTAAATAATTCTTTACTTGGAATAAAGACTTACAAAGGAAAGAAAATAGTGAGAAACATTTAGTCAAAATAATTAAATGTAAATGAAAACTTAATTATTATTTTTTCTACCTTACAAAATAAAAGGGTAGTAAATAAATACCAGAAATTTTATTTTCATATAATTTTCGAATATTTAAATAGAATTTCTTATAATTAATACGCCAAACAATCAAACTTTAGAAATTTTGATTATTAAGTTTTTTATAAGAGGTTAATACTTCTCAATTTTATATAATTTTTGACGTAAATACTTTTACGTTATTGATAAGTTATTCTTGTTCTACTAGAGTTGAACATGTTGATATTAACTTGCGTTTTACCTATCTCCTATTGAATTTTTGTTTCAAACCAATTCTTATAGTAAGAAGCAAATAACGATGATGGGAAATATTGAGTTCATGCACCATAGAAATATTTCTGGCAAGGTAACAAGGTGTTTACAAATCATGTACACACAAACCTCTAATTATAACCTTTTTCTATTGTTAGGTAGATAACAAAATTCGGTTAAATAAGGCTTTACGTGGAATCAAGACTTACAAAGGAATGAAAATAGTGAGAAAAACTGAGTAAAAATAATTAAATGTAAATGAAAACTTAAACATTTATTTTTTCTACTTTATAAAACAAAAATCAAGGAAATAAATTCCAGAAATTTTATTTTCTTATAATTTTCCAATATTTAAATAGAATGTCTAATAAGTTTATACGCCAAACAATCAAACTTTTCAAATTTTGAGGATTAAGTTTTTTATAAGAGGTTAATACTTCTCAATTTTATATAATTTTTGACGTCAATACTTTTACCTTATTGATAAGTTATTCTTGTTCTACTGGAGTTGAACATGTTAATATTAACTTGCGTTTTACGTATCTCCCATAGTATTTCTGTTTCAACCCAATTCTTATAGTAAGAAGAAAATAAAGATGATGAGAAATATTGAGTTCATGCACCATAGAAATATTTCTGACAAGGTACCAAGATGTTTAGAAAACATGTATACACCAACCACTAATCATCACCTTTTTCTATTGTTATTTAGATAAGAAAATTCGGTTAAATAATTCTTTACTTGGAATAAAGACTTACAAAGGAAAGAAAATAGTGAGAAACATTTAGTCAAAATAATTAAATGTAAATGAAAACTTAATTATTATTTTTTCTACCTTACAAAACAAAAGGGTAGTAAATAAATACCAGAAATTTTATTTTCATATAATTTTCGAATATTTAAATAGAATTTCTTATAAGTTAATACGCCAAACAATCAAACTTTAGAAATTTTGATTATTAAGTTTTTTATAAGAGGTTAATACTTCTCAATTTTATATAATTTTTGACGTAAATACATTTACCTTATTGATAAGTTATTCTTGTTCTACTAGAGTTGAACATGTTGATATTAACTTGCGTTTTACCTATCTCCCATTGAATTTTTGTTTCAAACCAATTCTTATAGTAAGAAGCAAATAACGATGATGGGAAATATTGAGTTCATGCACCATAGAAATATTTCTGGCAAGGTAACAAGGTGTTTACAAATCATGTACACACAAACCTCTAATTATAACCTTTTTCTATTGTTAGGTAGATAACAAAATTCGGTTAAATAAGGCTTTACGTGGAATCAAGACTTACAAAGGAATGAAAATAGTGAGAAAAACTGAGTAAAAATAATTAAATGTAAATGAAAACTTAAACATTTATTTTTTCTACTTTATAAAACAAAAATCAAGGAAATAAATTCCAGAAATTTTATTTTCTTATAATTTTCCAATATTTAAATAGAATGTCTAATAAGTTTATACGCCAAACAATCAAACTTTTCAAATTTTGATGATTAAGTTTTTTATAAGAGGTTAATACTTCTCAATTTTATATAATTTTTGACGTCATAAATTTTACCTTATTGATAATTGTTTCTTGTCCTACTGGAATTTAACCTGTTGATTTAACTTGCGTTTTACATATCTCCCATAGTATTTCTGTTTCAACCCAATTCTTATAGCAAGAAGCAAATAAAGATGATGAGAAATATTGAGTTCATGCAACATAGAAATATTTCTGACAAGGTAATATGATGTTTAGAAAACATGTATACACCAACCTCTAATAATAACCTTTTTCTATTGTTAGTTAGATAAGAAAATTCGGTTAAGTCAGGTTTTACTTGGAATCAAGACTTACAAGGGAAAGAAAATAGTGAGAAAAACTGAGTAAAAATAATTAAATGTAAATGAAAACTTAAACATTTTTTTGTCTACTTTACAAAACAAAATGCTAGGAAATAAATGACAGAAATTTTATTTTCTTATAATTTTCGAATATTTAAATAGAATTTCTTATAAGTTAATACGCCAAACAATCAAACTTTAGAAATTTTGATAATTAAGTTTTTTATAAGAGGTTAATACTTCTCAATTTTATATAATTTTTGACGTCATAAATTTTACCTTATTGATAATTGTTTCTTGTCCTACTGGAATTGAACATGTTGATATTAACTAGCGTTTTACCTATCTCCCATTTAATTTTTGTTTCAAACCCATTCTTATAGTAAGAAGCAAATAAAGATGATTTGAAATATTGAGTTCATGCACCATAGAAATATTTCTGGCAAGGTAACAAGATGTTTACAAATCATGTACACACAAACCTCTAATTATAACCTTTTTCTATTGTTAGTTAGATAACAAAATTCGGTTAAATAAGGCTTTACGTGGAATCAAGACTTACAAAGGAATGAAAATAGTGAGAAAAACTGAGTAAAAATAAGTAAATGTAAATGAAAACTTAAACATTTTTTTGTCTACTTTACAAAACAAAATGCTAGGAAATAAATGACAGAAATTTATTTCCTTATAATTTTCGAATATTTAAATAGAATTTCTTATAAGTTAATACGCCAAACAATCAAACTTTAGAAATTTTGAATATTAAGTTTTTTATAAGAGGTTAATACTTCTCAATTTTATTTTATTTTTGACGTCAATACTTTTACCTTAATGATAATTTATTCTTGTCCTACTAGAATTTAACCTGTTGATTTAACATGTGTTTTACTTATCTCCCATTGAATTTTTGTTTCAAACCAATTCTTATAGTAAGAAGCAAATAAAGATGATGAGAAATATTGAGTTCATGCACCATAGAAATATTTCTGGCAAGGTAACAAGATGTTTACAAATCATGTATACACCAACCACTAATCATCACCTTTTTCTATTTTTAGTTAGATAACAAAATTCGGTTAAATAAGGCTTTACTTGGAATCAAGACTTACAAGGGAAAGAAAATGGTGAGAAAAACTGAGTAAAAAGAATTAAATGTAAATGAAAACTTAAACATTTTTTTTGTCTACTTTACAAAACAAAAAGTTAGGAAATAAATGCCAGAAATTTTATTATCTTATAATTTTCAAATATTTAAATAGAATTTCTTATAAGTTAATATGCCAAACAATCAAACTTTAGAAATTTTGATTATTAAGTTTTTTATAAGAGGTTAATACTTCTCAATTTTATATAATTTTTGACGTCAATACTTTTACCTTATTGATAAGTTATTCTTGTTCTACTGTAGTTGACCATGTTGATATTAACTTGCGTTTTATCTATCTCCCAATGAATTTTTGTTTCAAACCAATTCTTATAGTAAGAAGAAAATAAAGATGATGGGAAATATTCAGTTCATGCACCATAGAAATATTTCTGGCAAGGTACCAAGATGTTTACAAATCATGTATACACCAACCACTAATCATCACCTTTTTCTATTGTTATTTAGATAACAAAATTCGGTTAAATAATTCTTTACTTGGAATAAAGACTTACAAAGTAAAGAAAATAGTGAGAAAAAATTAGTCAAAATAAATAAATGTAAATGAAAACTTAATTATTTTTTTGTCGACTTTACAAAACAAAAGGGTAGGAAATAAATACCATAAATTTTATTTTCTTATTATTTTCAAATATTTAAATAGAATTTCTTATAAGTTAATACGCCAAACAATCAAACTTTAGAAATTTGTTTTATTAAGTTTTTTATAAGAGGTTAATACTTCTCATTTTTATATAATTTTTGACTTAAATACTTTTACCTTATTGATAAGTTATTCTTGTTTTACTGGAATTGAACATGTTGATATTAACTAGCGTTTTACCTATCTCCCATTGAATTTTTGTTTCAAACCAATTCTTATAGTAAGAAGCAAATAAAGATGATGTGAAATATTGAGTTCATGCACCATAGAAATATTTCTGGCAAGGTAACAAGATGTTTACAAATCATGTACACACTAACCTCTAATTATAACCTTTTTCTATTGTTAGTTAGATAACAAAATTCGGTTAAATAAGGCTTTACGTTCAATCAAGACTTACAAAGGAATGAAAATAGTGAGAAAAACTGAGTAAAAATAATTAAATGTAAATGAAAACTTAAACATTTATTTTGTCTACTTTATAAAACAAAAATCAAGGAAATAAATGCCAGAAATTTTATTTTCTTATAATTTTCCAATATTTAAATAGAATTCCTTATAAGTTAATAATCCAAACAATCAAACTTTCGAAATTTTGATGATTAAGTTTTTTATAAGAGGTTAATACTTCTCAATTTTATATAATTTTTGACGTCAATACTTTTACCTTATTGATAATTTTTTCTTGTCCTACTCGAATTTAACCTGTAGATTTAACTTGTATTTTACCTATCTCCCATAGTATTTCTGTTTCAACCCAATTCTTATAGCAAGAAGCAAATAAAGATGATGAGAAATATTGAGTTCATGAAACATAGAAATATTTCTGACAAGGTAACATGATGTTTAGAAAACATGTATACACCAACCTCTAATAATAACCTTTTTCTATTGTTAGTTAGATAAGAAAATTCGGTTAAGTCAGGCTTTACTTGGAATCAAGACTTACAAGGGAAAGAAAATAGTGAGAAAAACTGAGTAAAAATAATTAAATGTAAATGAAAACTTAAACATTTTTTTGTCTACTTTACAAAACTAAATGCTAGGAAATAAATGACAGAAATTTATTTCCTTATAATTTTCGAATATTTAAATAGAATTTCTTATAAGTTAATACGCCAAACAATCAAACTTTAGAAATTTTGATTATTAAGTTTTTTATAAGAGGTTAATACTTCTCAATTTTATATAATTTTTGACGTCAATACTTTTACCTTATTGATAATTTTTTCTTGTCCTACTCGAATTTAACCTGTAGATTTAACTTGCATTTTACCTATCTCCCATAGTATTTCTGCTTCAACCCAATTCTTATAGCAAGAAGCAAATAAAGATGATGAGAAATATTGAGTTCATGCAACATAGAAATATTTCTGACAAGGTAACATGATGTTTAGAAAACATGTATACACCAACCTCTAATAATAACTTTTTTCTATTGTTAGTTAGATAAGAAAATTCGGTTAAGTCAGGCTTTACTTGGAATCAAGACTTACAAGGGAAAGAAAATAGTGAGAAAAACTGAGTAAAAATAATTAAATGTAAATGAAAACTTAAACATTTTTTTGTCTACTTTACAAAACAAAATGCTAGGAAATAAATGACAGAAATTTATTTCCTTATAATTTTCGAATATTTAAATAGAATTTCTTATAAGTTAATACGCCAAACAATCAAACTTTAGAAATTTTGAATATTAAGTTTTTTATAAGAGGTTAATACTTCTCAATTTTATTTTATTTTTGACGTCAATACTTTTACCTTATTGATAATTTATTCTTGTCCTACTAGAATTTAACCTGTTGATTTAACATGTGTTTTACTTATCTCCCATTGAATTTTTGTTTCAAACCAATTCTTATAGTAAGAAGCAAATAAAGATGATGAGAAATATTGAGTTCATGCACCATAGAAATATTTCTGGCAAGGTAACAAGATGTTTACAAATCATGTATACACCAACCACTAATCATCACCTTTTTCTATTTTTAGTTAGATAACAAAATTCGGTTAAATAAGGCTTTACTTGGAATCAAGACTTACAAGGGAAAGAAAATGGTGAGAAAAACTGAGTAAAAAGAATTAAATGTAAATGAAAACTTAAACATTTTTTTTGTCTACTTTACAAAACAAAAAGTTAAGAAATAAATGCCAGAAATTTTATTTTCTTATAATTTTCAAATATTTAAATAGAATTTCTTATAAGTTAATATGCCAAACAATCAAACTTTAGAAATTTTGATTATTAAGTTTTTTATAAGAGGTTAATACTTCTCAATTTTATATAATTTTTGACGTCAATACTTTTACCTTATTGATAAGTTATTCTTGTTCTACTGTAGTTGACCATGTTGATATTAACTTGCGTTTTACCTATCTCCCAATGAATTTTTGTTTCAAACCAATTCTTATAGTAAGAAGAAAATAAAGATGATGGGAAATATTCAGTTCATGCACCATAGAAATATTTCTGGCAAGGTACCAAGATGTTTACAAATCATGTATACACCAACCACTAATCATCACCTTTTTCTATTGTTATTTAGATAACAAAATTCGGTTAAATAATTCTTTACTTGGAATAAAGACTTACAAAGGAAAGAAAATAGTGAGAAAAAATTAGTCAAAATAAATAAATGTAAATGAAAACTTAATTATTTTTTTGTCTACTTTACAAAACAAAAGGGTAGGAAATAAATACCAGAAATTTTATTTTCTTAATATTTTCAAATATTTAAATAGAATGTCTTATAAGTTTATACGCCAAACAATCAAACTTTCGAAATTTTGATGATTAAGTTTTTTATAAGAGGTTAATACTTCTCAATTTTATATAATTTTTGACGTCAATACTTTTACCTTATTGATAATTTTTTTTTGTCTTACTGGAATTTAACCTGTTGATTTAACTTGTGTTTTACATATCTCCCATAGTATTTCTGTTTCAACCCAATTCTTATAGCAAGAAGCAAATAAAGATGATGAGAAATATTGAGTTCATGCAACATAGAATATTTTTGACAAGGTAATAAGATGTTTAGAAAACATGTATACACCAACCTCTAATAATAACTTTTTTCTATTGTTAGTTAGATAAGAAAATTCGGTTAAGTCAGGCTTTACTTGGAATCAAGACTTACAAGGGAAAAAAATAGTGAGAAAAATTGTGTAAAAATAATTAAATGTAAATGAAAACTTAAACATTTTTTGTCTACTTTACAAAACAAAATGCTAGGAAATAAATGAGAGAAATTTTATTTTCATATAATTTTCGAATATTTAAATAGAATTTCTTATAAGTTAATACGCCAAACAATCAAACTTTAGAAATTTTGATTATTAAGTTTTTTATAAGAGGTTAATACTTCTCAATTTTATATAATTTTTGACGTCAATACTTTTACCTTATTGATAATTTTTTCTTGTCCTACTCGAATTTAACCTGTAGATTTAACTTGCATTTTACCTATCTCCCATAGTATTTCTGTTTCAACCCAATTCTTATAGCAAGAAGCAAATAAAGATGATGAGAAATATTGAGCTCATGCAACATAGAAATATTTCTGACAAGGTAACATGATGTTTAGAAAACATGTATACACCAACCTCTAATAATAACCTTTTTCTATTGTTAGTTAGATAAGAAATTTCGGTTAAGTCAGGCCTTACTTGGAATCAAGACTTACAAGGGAAAGAAAATAGTGAGAAAAACTGAGTAAAAATAATTAAATGTAAATGAAAACTTAAACATTTTTTTGTCTACTTTACAAAACAAAATGCTAGGAAATAAATGACAGAAATTTATTTCCTTATAATTTTCGAATATTTAAATAGAATTTCTTATAAGTTAATACGCCAAACAATCAAACTTTAGAAATTTTGAATATTAAGTTTTTTATAAGAGGTTAATACTTCTCAATTTTATTTTATTTTTGACGTCAATACTTTTACCTTATTGATAATTTATTCTTGTCCTACTAGAATTTAACCTGTTGATTTAACATGTGTTTTACTTATCTCCCATTGAATATTTGTTTCAAACCAATTCTTATAGTAAGAAGCAAATAAAGATGATGAGAAATATTGAGTTCATGCACCATAGAAATATTTCTGGCAAGGTAACAAGATGTTTACAAATCATGTATACACCAACCACTAATCATCACCTTTTTCTATTTTTAGTTAGATAACAAAATTCGGTTAAATAAGGCTTTACTTGGAATCAAGACTTACAAGGGAAAGAAAATAGTGAGAAAAACTGAGTAAAAAGAATTAAATGTAAATGAAAACTTAAACATTTTTTTTTGTCTACTTTACAAAACAAAAAGTTAGGAAATAAATGCCAGAAATTTTATTTTCTTATAATTTTCAAATATTTAAATAGAATTTCTTATAAGTTAATATGCCAAACAATCAAACTTTAGAAATTTTGATTATTAAGTTTTTTATAAGAGGTTAATACTTCTCAATTTTATATAATTTTTGACGTCATAAATTTTACCTTATTGATAATTGTTTCTTGTCCTACTGGAATTTAACCTGTTGATTTAACTTGCGTTTTACATATCTCCCATAGTATTTCTGTTTCAACCCAATTCTTATAGCAAGAAGCAAATAAAGATGATGAGAAATATTGAGTTCATGCAACATAGAAATATTTTCTGACAAGGTAACATGATGTTTAGAAAACATGTATACACCAACCTCTAATAATAACCTTTTTCTATTGTTAGTTAGATAAGAAAATTCGGTTAAGTCAGGCTTTACTTGGAATCAAGACTTACAAGGGAAAGAAAATAGTGAGAAAAACTGAGTAAAAATAATTAAATATAAATGAAAACTTAAACATTGTTTTGTCTACTTTACAAAACAAAATTCTAGGAAATAAATTACATTAATTTTATTTTCATATAATTTTCGAATATTTAAATAGAATTTCTTATAAGTTAATACGCCAAACAATCAAACTTTAGAAATATTGATTATTAAGTTTTTTATAAGAGGTTAATAACTCTCAATTTTATATAATTTTTGACGTAAATACTTAACCTTATTGATAAGTTATTCTTGTTCTACTAAAATTGAACATGTTGATATTAACTAGCGTTTTACCTATCTCCCATTGAATTTTTGTTTCAAACCAATACTTATAGTAAGAAGAAAATAAAGATGATGGGAAATATTCAGTTCATGCACCATAGAAATATTTCTGGCAAGGTAACAAGATGTTTACAAATCATGTACACACTAACCTCTAATTATAACCTTTTTCTATTGTTAGTTAGATAACAAAATTCGGTTAAATAAGGCTTTACGTCGAATCAAGACTTACAAAGGAATGAAAATAGTCAGAAAAACAGAGTAAAAATAATTAAATGTAAATGAAAACTTAAACATTTATGTTGTCTACTTTATAAAACAAAAATCAAGGAAATAAATGCCAGAAATTTTATTTTCTTATAATTTTCCAATATTTAAATAGAATGTCTTATAAGTTAATACGCCAAACAATCAAACTTTAGAAATTTTGATTATTAAGTTTTTTATAAGAGGTTAATACTTCTCAATTTTATATAATTTTTGACGTCATAAATTTTACCTTATTGATAATTATTTCTTGTCCTACTGGAATTTAAGCTGTTGATTTAACTTGCGTTTTACATATCTCCCATAGTATTTCTGTTTCAACCCAATTCTTATAGCAAGAAGCAAATAAAGATGATGAGAAATATTGAGTTCATGCAACATAGAAATATTTTCTGACAAGGTAACATGATGTTTAGAAAACATGTATACACCAACCTCTAATAATAACCTTTTTCTATTGTTAGTTAGATAAGAAAATTCGGTTAAGTCAGGCTTTACTTGGAATCAAGACTTACAAGGGAAAGAAAATAGTGAGAAAAACTGAGTAAAAATAATTAAATGTAAATGAAAACTTAAACATTTTTTTGTCTACTTTACAAAACAAAATGCTAGGAAATAAATGACAGAAATTTTATTTTCTTATAATTTTCGAATATTTAAATAGAATTTCTTATAAGTTAATACGCCAAACAATCAAACTTTAGAAATATTGATTATTAAGTTTTTTATAAGAGGTTAATAACTCTCAATTTTATATAATTTTTGACGTAAATACTTAACCTTATTGATAAGTTATTCTTGTTCTACTAAAATTGAACATGTTGATATTAACTAGCGTTTTACCTATCTCCCATTGAATTTTTGTTTCAAACCAATACTTATAGTAAGAAGAAAATAAAGATGATGGGAAATATTCAGTTCATGCACCATAGAAATATTTCTGGCAAGGTAACAAGATGTTTACAAATCATGTACACACTAACCTCTAATTATAACCTTTTTCTATTGTTAGTTAGATAACAAAATTCGGTTAAATAAGGCTTTACGTCGAATCAAGACTTACAAAGGAATGAAAATAGTCAGAAAAACAGAGTAAAAATAATTAAATGTAAATGAAAACTTAAACATTTATGTTGTCTACTTTATAAAACAAAAATCAAGGAAATAAATGCCAGAAATTTTATTTTCTTATAATTTTCCAATATTTAAATAGAATGTCTTATAAGTTAATACGCCAAACAATCAAACTTTAGAAATTTTGATTATTAAGTTTTTTATAAGAGGTTAATACTTCTCAATTTTATATAATTTTTGACGTCATAAATTTTACCTTATTGATAATTATTTCTTGTCCTACTGGAATTTAAGCTGTTGATTTAACTTGCGTTTTACATATCTCCCATAGTATTTCTGTTTCAACCCAATTCTTATAGCAAGAAGCAAATAAAGATGATGAGAAATATTGAGTTCATGAACCATTGAAATATTTCTGGCAAGGTAACAAGATGTTTACAAATCATGTACACACAAACCTCTAATTATAACTTTTTTCTATTGTTAGGTAGATAACAAAATTCGGTTAAATAAGGCTTTACGTGGAATCAAGACTTACAAAGGAATGAAAATAGTGAGAAAAACTGAGTAAAAATAATTGAATGTAAATGAAAACTTAAACATTTATTTTTCTACCTTACAAAACAAAAGGGTAGTAAATAAATACCAGAAATTTTATTTTCATATAATTTTCGTATATTTAAATAGAATTTCTTATAAGTTAATACGCCAAACAATCAAACTTTAGAAATTTTGATTATTAAGTTTTTTATAAGAGGTTAATACTTCTCAATTTTATATAATTTTTGACGTAAATACTTTTACCTTATTGATAAGTTATTCTTGTTCTACTAGAGTTGAACATGTTGATATTAACTTGCGTTTTACCTATCTCCCATTGAATTTTTGTTTCAAACCAATTCTTATAGTAAGAAGCAAATTAAGATGATGGGAAATATTGAGGTCATGCACCATAGAAATATTTCTGGCAAGGTAACAAGATGTTTACAAATCATGTACACACAAACCTCTAATTATAACCTTTTTCTATTGTTAGTTAGATAACAAAATTCGGTTAAATAAGGCTTTCCGTGGAATCAAGACTTACAAAGGAATGAAAATAGTGAGAAAAACTGAGTAAAAATAATTAAATGTAAATGAAAACTTAAACATTTATTTTGTCTACTTTATAAAACAAAAATCAAGGAAATAAATGCCATAAATTTTATTTTCTTATAATTTTCCAATATTTAAATAGAATGTCTTATAAGTTTATACGCCAAACAATCAAACTTTCCAAATTTTGATGATTAAGTTTTTTATAAGAGGTTAATACTTCTCAATTTTATATAATTTTTGACGTCATAAATTTTACCTTATTGATAATTGTTTCTTGTCCTACTGGAATTTAACCTGTTGATTTAACTTGCGTTTTACATATCTCCCATAGTATTTCTGTTTCAACCCAATTCTTATAGTAAGAAGAAAATAAAGATGATGGGAAATATTCAGTTCATGCACCATAGAAATATTTCTGGCAAGGTACCAAGATGTTTACAAATGATGTATACACCAACCACTAATCATCACCTTTTTCTATTGTTATTTAGATAAGAAAATTCGGTTAAATAATTCTTTACTTGGAATCAAGACTTACAAAGGAAAGAAAATAGTGAGAAACATTTAGTCAAAATAATTAAATGTAAATGAAAACTTAATTATTTTATTGTCTACTTTACAAAACAAAAGGTAGGAAATAAATACCAAAAATTTTATTTTCATATAATTTTCGAATATTTAAATAGAATTTCTTATAAGTTAATACGCCAAACAATCAAACTTTCGAAATTTTGAGGATTAAGTTTTTTATAAGAGGTTAAAACTTCTCAATTTTATATAATTTTTGACGTCATAAATTTTACCTTATTGATAATTGTTTCTTGTCCTACTGGAATTTAACCTGTTGATTTAACTTGCGTTTTACATATCTCCCATAGTATTTCTGTTTCAACCCAATTCTTATAGCAAGAAGCAAATAAAGATGATGAGAAATATTGAGTTCATGCAACATAGAAATATTTTCTGACAAGGTAACATGATGTTTAGAAAACATGTATACACCAACCTCTAATAATAACCTTTTTCTATTGTTAGTTAGATAAGAAAATTCGGTTAAGTCAGGCTTTACTTGGAATCAAGACTTACAAGGGAAAGAAAATAGTGAGAAAAACTGAGTAAAAATAATTAAATGTAAATGAAAACTTAAACATTTTTTTGTCTACTTTACAAAACAAAATGCTAGGAAATAAATGACAGAAATTTTATTTTTTATAATTTTCGAATATTTAAATAGAATTTCTTATAAGTTAATACGCCAAACAATCAAACTTTAGAAATTTTGATTATTAAGTTTTTTATAAGAGGTTAATACTTCTCAATTTTATATAATTTTTGACGTCAATACTTTTACCTTATTGATAAGTTATTCTTGTTCTACTGTAGTTGAACATGTTGATATTAACTTGCGTTTTACCTATCTCCCAATGAATTTTTGTTTCAAACCAATTCTTATAGTAAGAAGAAAATAAAATTGATTGGAAATATTCAGTTCATGCACCATAGAAATATTTCTGGGAAGGTACCAAGATGTTTACAAATCATGTATACACCAACCACTAATCATCACCTTTTTCTATTGTTATTTAGATAAGAAAATTCGGTTAAATAATTCTTTACTTGGAATCAAGACTTACAAAGGAAAGAAAATAGTGAGAAACATTTAGTCAAAATAATTAAATGTAAATGAAAACTTCATTATTATTTTTTCTACCTTACAAAACAAAAGGGTAGTAAATAAATGCCAGAAATTTTATTTTCATATAATTTTCGAATATTTAAATAGAATTTCCTATAAGTTAATACGCCAAACAATCAAACTTTCGAAATTTTGATGATTAAGTTTTTTATAAGAGGTTAATACTTCTCAATTATATATAATTTTTGACGTCATAAATTTTACCTTATTGATAATTGTTTCTTGTCCTACTGGAATTTAACCTGTTGATTTAACTTGTGTTTTACATATCTCCCATAGTATTTCTGTTTCAACCCAATTCTTATAGCAAGAAGCAAATAAAGATGATGAGAAATATTGAGTTCATGAACCATTGAAATATTTCTGGCAAGGTAACAAGATGTTTACAAATCATGTACACACAAACCTCTAATTATAACCTTTTTCTATTGTTAGGTAGATAACAAAATTCGGTTAAATAAGGCTTTACGTGGAATCAAGACTTACAAAGGAATGAAAATAGTGAGAAAAACTGAGTAAAAATAATTGAATGTAAATGAAAACTTAAACATTTATTTTTTCTACTTTATAAAACAAAAATCCAGGAAATAAATGCCAGAAATTTTATTTTCTTATAATTTTCCAATATTTAAATAGAATGTCTTATAAGTTTATATGCCAAACAATCAAACTTTCGAAATTTTGATGATTAAGTTTTTTATAAGAGGTTAATACTTCTCAATTTTATATAATTTTTGACGTCATAAATTTTACCTTGTTGATAATTGTTTCTTGTCCTACTGGAATTTAACTTGCGTTTTACATATCTCCCATAGTGGAATCAAGACTTACAAAGGAATGAAAATAGTGAGAAACATTTAGTTAAAATAATTAAATGTAAATGAAAACTTAATTATTATATTTTCTACCTTACAAAACAAAAGGGTAGTAAATAAATACCAGAAATTTTATTTTCATATAATTTTCGTATATTTAAATAGAATTTCTTATAAGTTAATACGCCAAACAATCAAACTTTAGAAATTTTGATTATTAAGTTTTTTATAAGAGGTTAATACTTCTCAATTTTATATAATTTTTGACGTAAATACTTTTACCTTATTGATAAGTTATTCTTGTTCTACTAGAGTTGAACATGTTGATATTAACTTGCGTTTTACCTATCTCCCATTGAATTTTTGTTTCAAACCAATTCTTATAGTAAGAAGCAAATAAAGATGATGGGAAATATTGAGTTCATGCACCATAGAAATATTTCTGGCAAGGTAACAAGATGTTTACAAATCATGTACACACAAACCTCTAATTATAACCTTTTTCTATTGTTAGGTAGATAATAAAAATTCGGTTAAATAAGGCTTTACGTGGAATCAAGACTTACAAAGGAATGAAAATAGTTAGAAAAACTGAGTAAAAATAATTAAATGTAAATGAAAACTTAAACATTTATTTTTTCTACTTTATAAAACAAAAATCTAGGAAATAAATGCCAGAAATTTTATTTTCTTATAATTTTCCAATATTTAAATAGAATGTCTTATAAGTTAATACGCCAAACAATCAAACTTTCGAAATTTTGATGATTAAGTTTTTTATAAGAGGTTAATACTTCTCAATTTTATATAATTTTTGACGTCATAAATTTTACCTTATTGATAATTGTTTCTTGTCCTACTGGAATTTAACCTGTTGATTTAACTTGCGTTTTACATATCTCCCATAGTATTTCTGTTTCAACCCAATTCTTATAGCAAGAAGCAAATAAAGATGATGAGAAATATTGAGTTCATGCAACATAGAAATATTTTCTGACAAGGTAACATGATGTTTAGAAAACATGTATACACCAACCTCTAATAATAACCTTTTTCTATTGTTAGTTAGATAAGAAAATTCGGTTAAGTCAGGCTTTACTTGGAATCAAGACTTACAAGGGAAAGAAAATAGTGAGAAAAACTGAGTAAAAATAATTAAATGTAAATGAAAACTTAAACATTTTTTTGTCTACTTTACAAAACAAAATGCTAGGAAATAAATGACAGAAATTTTATTTTCTTATAATTTTCGAATATTTAAATAGAATTTCTTATAAGTTAATACGCCAAACAATCAAACTTTAGAAATTTTGATTATTAAGTTTTTTATAAGAGGTTAATACTTCTGAATTTTATATAATTTTTGACGTCAATACTTTTACCTTATTGATAAGTTATTCTTGTTCTACTGTAGTTGAACATGTTGATATTAACTTGCGTTTTACCTATCTCCCAATGAATTTTTGTTTCAAACCAATTCTTATAGTAAGAAGAAAATAAAATTGATTGGAAATATTCAGTTCATGCACCATAGAAATATTTCTGGCAAGGTACCAAGATGTTTACAAATCATGTATACACCAACCACTAATCATCACGTTTTTCTATTGTTATTTAGATAAGAAAATTCGGTTAAATAATTCTTTACTTGGAATCAAGACTTACAAAGGAAAGAAAATAGTGAGAAACATTTAGTCAAAATAATTAAATGTAAATGAAAACTTAATTATTATTTTTTCTACCTTACAAAACAAAAGGGTAGTAAATAAATACCAGAAATTTTATTTTCATATAATTTTCGAATATTTAAATAGAATTTCTTATAAGTTAATACGCCAAACAATCAAACTTTCGAAATTTTGATGATTAAGTTTTTTATAAGAGGTTAATACTTCTCAATTTTATATAATTTTTGACGTCATAAATTTTACCTTATTGATAATTATTTCTTGTCCTACTGGAATTTAACCTGTTGATTTAACTTGTGTTTTACATATCTCCCATAGTATTTCTGTTTCAACCCAATTCTTATAGCAAGAAGCAAATAAAGATGATGAGAAATATTGAGTTCATGAACCATTGAAATATTTCTGGCAAGGTAACAAGATGTTTACAAATCATGTACACACAAACCTCTAATTATAACCTTTTTCTATTGTTAGGTAGATAACAAAATTCGGTTAAATAAGGCTTTACGTGGAATCAAGACTTACAAAGGAATGAAAATAGTGAGAAAAACTGCGTAAAAATAATTGAATGTAAATGAAAACTTAAACATTTATTTTTCTACCTTACAAAACAAAAGGGTAGTAAATAAATACCAGAAATTTTATTTTCATATAATTTTCGTATATTTAAATAGAATTTCTAATAAGTTAATACGCCAAACAATCAAACTTTAGAAATTTTGATTATTAAGTTTTTTATAAGAGGTTAATACTTCTCAATTTTATATAATTTTTGACGTAAATACTTTTACCTTATTGATAAGTTATTCTTGTTCTACTAGAGTTGAACATGTTGATATTAACTTGCGTTTTACCTATCTCCCATTGAATTTTTGTTTCAAACCAATTCTTATAGTAAGAAGCAAATAAAGATGATGTGAAATATTGAGTTCATGCACCATAGAATTATTTTTGGCAAGGTAACAAGATGGTTACAAATCATGTACACACAAACCTCTAATTATAACCTTTTTCTATTGTTAGGTAGATAACAAAATTCGGTTAAATAAGGCTTTACGTGGAATCAAGACTTACAAAGGAATGAAAATAGTTAGAAAAACTGAGTAAAAATAATTAAATGTAAATGAAAACTTAAACATTTATTTTTTCTACTTTATAAAACAAAAATCAAGGAAATAAATGCCAGAAATTTTATTTTCTTATAATTTTCCAATATTTAAATAGAATGTCTTATAAGTTAATACGCCAAACAATCAAACTTTCGAAATTTTGATGATTAAGTTTTTTATAAGAGGTTAATACTTCTCAATTTTATATAATTTTTGACGTCATAAATTTTACCTTATTGATAATTGTTTCTTGTCCTACTGGAATTTAACCTGTTGATTTAACTTGCGTTTTACATATCTCCCATAGTATTTCTGTTTCAACCCAATTCTTATAGCAAGAAGCAAATAAAGATGATGAGAAATATTGAGTTCATGCAACATAGAAATATTTTCTGACAAGGTAACATGATGTTTAGAAAACATGTATACACCAACCTCTAATAATAACCTTTTTCTATTGTTAGTTAGATAAGAAAATTCGGTTAAGTCAGGCTTTACTTGGAATCAAGACTTACAAGGGAAAGAAAATAGTGAGAAAAACTGAGTAAAAATAATTAAATGTAAATGAAAACTTAAACATTTTTTTGTCTACTTTACAAAACAAAATGCTAGGAAATAAATGACAGAAATTTTATTTTTTATAATTTTCGAATATTTAAATAGAATTTCTTATAAGTTAATACGCCAAACAATCAAACTTTAGAAATTTTGATTATTAAGTTTTTTATAAGAGGTTAATACTTCTCAATTTTATATAATTTTTGACGTCAATACTTTTACCTTATTGATAAGTTATTCTTGTTCTACTGTAGTTGAACATGTTGATATTAACTTGCGTTTTACCTATCTCCCAATGAATTTTTGTTTCAAACCAATTCTTATAGTAAGAAGAAAATAAAATTGATTGGAAATATTCAGTTCATGCACCATAGAAATATTTCTGGGAAGGTACCAAGATGTTTACAAATCATGTATACACCAACCACTAATCATCACCTTTTTCTATTGTTATTTAGATAAGAAAATTCGGTTAAATAATTCTTTACTTGGAATCAAGACTTACAAAGGAAAGAAAATAGTGAGAAACATTTAGTCAAAATAATTAAATGTAAATGAAAACTTCATTATTATTTTTTCTACCTTACAAAACAAAAGGGTAGTAAATAAATGCCAGAAATTTTATTTTCATATAATTTTCGAATATTTAAATAGAATTTCCTATAAGTTAATACGCCAAACAATCAAACTTTCGAAATTTTGATGATTAAGTTTTTTATAAGAGGTTAATACTTCTCAATTATATATAATTTTTGACGTCATAAATTTTACCTTATTGATAATTGTTTCTTGTCCTACTGGAATTTAACCTGTTGATTTAACTTGTGTTTTACATATCTCCCATAGTATTTCTGTTTCAACCCAATTCTTATAGCAAGAAGCAAATAAAGATGATGAGAAATATTGAGTTCATGAACCATTGAAATATTTCTGGCAAGGTAACAAGATGTTTACAAATCATGTACACACAAACCTCTAATTATAACCTTTTTCTATTGTTAGGTAGATAACAAAATTCGGTTAAATAAGGCTTTACGTGGAATCAAGACTTACAAAGGAATGAAAATAGTGAGAAAAACTGAGTAAAAATAATTGAATGTAAATGAAAACTTAAACATTTATTTTTTCTACTTTATAAAACAAAAATCCAGGAAATAAATGCCAGAAATTTTATTTTCTTATAATTTTCCAATATTTAAATAGAATGTCTTATAAGTTTATATGCCAAACAATCAAACTTTCGAAATTTTGATGATTAAGTTTTTTATAAGAGGTTAATACTTCTCAATTTTATATAATTTTTGACGTCATAAATTTTACCTTGTTGATAATTGTTTCTTGTCCTACTGGAATTTAACTTGCGTTTTACATATCTCCCATAGTGGAATCAAGACTTACAAAGGAATGAAAATAGTGAGAAACATTTAGTTAAAATAATTAAATGTAAATGAAAACTTAATTATTATATTTTCTACCTTACAAAACAAAAGGGTAGTAAATAAATACCAGAAATTTTATTTTCATATAATTTTCGTATATTTAAATAGAATTTCTTATAAGTTAATACGCCAAACAATCAAACTTTAGAAATTTTGATTATTAAGTTTTTTATAAGAGGTTAATACTTCTCAATTTTATATAATTTTTGACGTAAATACTTTTACCTTATTGATAAGTTATTCTTGTTCTACTAGAGTTGAACATGTTGATATTAACTTGCGTTTTACCTATCTCCCATTGAATTTTTGTTTCAAACCAATTCTTATAGTAAGAAGCAAATAAAGATGATGGGAAATATTGAGTTCATGCACCATAGAAATATTTCTGGCAAGGTAACAAGATGTTTACAAATCATGTACACACAAACCTCTAATTATAACCTTTTTCTATTGTTAGGTAGATAATAAAAATTCGGTTAAATAAGGCTTTACGTGGAATCAAGACTTACAAAGGAATGAAAATAGTTAGAAAAACTGAGTAAAAATAATTAAATGTAAATGAAAACTTAAACATTTATTTTTTCTACTTTATAAAACAAAAATCTAGGAAATAAATGCCAGAAATTTTATTTTCTTATAATTTTCCAATATTTAAATAGAATGTCTTATAAGTTAATACGCCAAACAATCAAACTTTCGAAATTTTGATGATTAAGTTTTTTATAAGAGGTTAATACTTCTCAATTTTATATAATTTTTGACGTCATAAATTTTACCTTATTGATAATTGTTTCTTGTCCTACTGGAATTTAACCTGTTGATTTAACTTGCGTTTTACATATCTCCCATAGTATTTCTGTTTCAACCCAATTCTTATAGCAAGAAGCAAATAAAGATGATGAGAAATATTGAGTTCATGCAACATAGAAATATTTTCTGACAAGGTAACATGATGTTTAGAAAACATGTATACACCAACCTCTAATAATAACCTTTTTCTATTGTTAGTTAGATAAGAAAATTCGGTTAAGTCAGGCTTTACTTGGAATCAAGACTTACAAGGGAAAGAAAATAGTGAGAAAAACTGAGTAAAAATAATTAAATGTAAATGAAAACTTAAACATTTTTTTGTCTACTTTACAAAACAAAATGCTAGGAAATAAATGACAGAAATTTTATTTTCTTATAATTTTCGAATATTTAAATAGAATTTCTTATAAGTTAATACGCCAAACAATCAAACTTTAGAAATTTTGATTATTAAGTTTTTTATAAGAGGTTAATACTTCTGAATTTTATATAATTTTTGACGTCAATACTTTTACCTTATTGATAAGTTATTCTTGTTCTACTGTAGTTGAACATGTTGATATTAACTTGCGTTTTACCTATCTCCCAATGAATTTTTGTTTCAAACCAATTCTTATAGTAAGAAGAAAATAAAATTGATTGGAAATATTCAGTTCATGCACCATAGAAATATTTCTGGCAAGGTACCAAGATGTTTACAAATCATGTATACACCAACCACTAATCATCACGTTTTTCTATTGTTATTTAGATAAGAAAATTCGGTTAAATAATTCTTTACTTGGAATCAAGACTTACAAAGGAAAGAAAATAGTGAGAAACATTTAGTCAAAATAATTAAATGTAAATGAAAACTTAATTATTATTTTTTCTACCTTACAAAACAAAAGGGTAGTAAATAAATACCAGAAATTTTATTTTCATATAATTTTCGAATATTTAAATAGAATTTCTTATAAGTTAATACGCCAAACAATCAAACTTTCGAAATTTTGATGATTAAGTTTTTTATAAGAGGTTAATACTTCTCAATTTTATATAATTTTTGACGTCATAAATTTTACCTTATTGATAATTATTTCTTGTCCTACTGGAATTTAACCTGTTGATTTAACTTGTGTTTTACATATCTCCCATAGTATTTCTGTTTCAACCCAATTCTTATAGCAAGAAGCAAATAAAGATGATGAGAAATATTGAGTTCATGAACCATTGAAATATTTCTGGCAAGGTAACAAGATGTTTACAAATCATGTACACACAAACCTCTAATTATAACCTTTTTCTATTGTTAGGTAGATAACAAAATTCGGTTAAATAAGGCTTTACGTGGAATCAAGACTTACAAAGGAATGAAAATAGTGAGAAAAACTGCGTAAAAATAATTGAATGTAAATGAAAACTTAAACATTTATTTTTCTACCTTACAAAACAAAAGGGTAGTAAATAAATACCAGAAATTTTATTTTCATATAATTTTCGTATATTTAAATAGAATTTCTAATAAGTTAATACGCCAAACAATCAAACTTTAGAAATTTTGATTATTAAGTTTTTTATAAGAGGTTAATACTTCTCAATTTTATATAATTTTTGACGTAAATACTTTTACCTTATTGATAAGTTATTCTTGTTCTACTAGAGTTGAACATGTTGATATTAACTTGCGTTTTACCTATCTCCCATTGAATTTTTGTTTCAAACCAATTCTTATAGTAAGAAGCAAATAAAGATGATGTGAAATATTGAGTTCATGCACCATAGAATTATTTTTGGCAAGGTAACAAGATGGTTACAAATCATGTACACACAAACCTCTAATTATAACCTTTTTCTATTGTTAGGTAGATAACAAAATTCGGTTAAATAAGGCTTTACGTGGAATCAAGACTTACAAAGGAATGAAAATAGTTAGAAAAACTGAGTAAAAATAATTAAATGTAAATGAAAACTTAAACATTTATTTTTTCTACTTTATAAAACAAAAATCAAGGAAATAAATGCCAGAAATTTTATTTTCTTATAATTTTCCAATATTTAAATAGAATGTCTTATAAGTTAATACGCCAAACAATCAAACTTTCGAAATTTTGATGATTAAGTTTTTTATAAGAGGTTAATACTTCTCAATTTTATATAATTTTTGACGTCATAAATTTTACCTTATTGATAATTGTTTCTTGTCCTACTGGAATTTAACCTGTTGATTTAACTTGCGTTTTACATATCTCCCATAGTATTTCTGTTTCAACCCAATTCTTATAGCAAGAAGCAAATAAAGATGATGAGAAATATTGAGTTCATGCAACATAGAAATATTTTCTGACAAGGTAACATGATGTTTAGAAAACATGTATACACCAACCTCTAATAATAACCTTTTTCTATTGTTAGTTAGATAAGAAAATTCGGTTAAGTCAGGCTTTACTTGGAATCAAGACTTACAAGGGAAAGAAAATAGTTAGAAAAACTGAGTAAAAATAATTAAATGTAAATGAAAACTTAAACATTTTTTTGTCTACTTTACAAAACAAAATGCTAGGAAATGAATGACAGAAATTTTATTTTCTTATAATTTTCGAATATTTAAATAGAATTTCTTATAAGTTAATACGCCAAACAATCAAACTTTAGAAATTTTGATTTTTAAGTTTTTTAGAAGAGGTTAATACTTCTCAATTTTATATAATTTTTGACGTCAATACTTTTACCTTATTGATAAGTTATTCTTGTTCTACTGTAGTTGAACATGTTGATATTAACTTGCGTTTTACCTATCTCCCAATGAATTTTTGTTTCAAACCAATTCTTATAGTAAGAAGAAAATAAAATTGATTGGAAATATTCAGTTCATGCACCATAGAAATATTTCTGGCAAGGTACCAAGATGTTTACAAATCATGTATACACCAACCACTAATCATCAACGTTTTCTATTGTTATTTAGATAAGAAAATTCGGTTAAATAATTCTTTACTTGGAATCAAGACTTATAAAGGAAAGAAAATAGTGAGAAACATTTAGTCAAAATAATTAAATGTAAATGAAAACTTAATTTTTATTTTTTCTACCTTACAAAACAAAAGGGTAGTAAATAAATACCAGAAATTTTATTTTCATATAATTTTCGAATATTTAAATAGAATTTCTTATAAGTTAATACGCCAAACAATCAAACTTTAGAAATTTTGATTATTAAGTTTTTTATAAGAGGTTAATACTTCTCAATTTTATATAATTTTTGACGTCATAAATTTTACCTTATTGATAATTGTTTCTTGTCCTACTGGAATTTAACCTGTTGATTTAACTTGCGTTTTACATATCTCCCATAGTATTTCTGTTTCAACCCAATTCTTATAGCAAGAAGCAAATAAAGATGATGAGAAATATAGAGTTCATGCAACATAAAAATATTTCTGACAAGGTAACATGATGTTTAGAAAACATGTATACACCAACCTCTAATAATAACCTTTTTCTATTGTTAGTTAGATAAGAAAATTCGGTTAAGTCAGGCTTTACTTGGAATCAAGACTTACAAGGGAAAGAAAATAGTGAGAAAAACTGAGTAAAAATAATTAAATGTAAATGAAAACTTAAACATTTTTTTGTCTACTTTACAAAACAAAATGCTAGGAAATAAATGACAGAAATTTTATTTTCTTATAATTTTCGAATATTTAAATAGAATTTCTTATAAGTTAATACGCCAAACAATCAAACTTTAGAAATTTTGATTATTAAGTTTTTTAGAAGAGGTTAATACTTCTCAATTTTATATAATTTTTGACGTCAATACTTTTACCTTATTGATAAGTTATTCTTGTTCTACTGTAGTTGAACATGTTGATATTAACTTGCGTTTTACCTATCTCCCAATGAATTTTTGTTTCAAACCAATTCTTATAGTAAGAAGAAAATAAAATTGATTGGAAATATTCAGTTCATGCACCATAGAAATATTTCTGGCAAGGTACCAAGATGTTTACAAATCATGTATACACCAACCACTAATCATCAACGTTTTCTATTGTTATTTAGATAAGAAAATTCGGTTAAATAATTCTTTACTTGGAATCAAGACTTACAAAGGAAAGAAAATAGTGAGAAACATTTAGTCAAAATAATTAAATGTAAATGAAAACTTAATTATTTTTTTTTCTACCTTACAAAACAAAAGGGTAGTAAATAAATACCAGAAATTTTATTTTCATATAATTTTCGAATATTTAAATAGAATTTCTTATAAGTTAATACGCCAAACAATCAAACTTTAGAAATTTTGATTATTAAGTTTTTTATAAGAGGTTAATACTTCTCAATTTTATATAAATTTTGACGTCATAAATTTTACCTTATTGATAATTGTTTCTTGTCCTACTGGAATTTAACCTGTTGATTTAACTTGCGTTTTACATATCTCCCATAGTATTTCTGTTTCAACCCAATTCTTATAGCAAGAAGCAAATAAAGATGATGAGAAATATAGAGTTCATGCAACATAGAAATATTTCTGACAAGGTAACATGATGTTTAGAAAACATGTATACACCAACCTCTAATAATAACCTTTTTCTATTGTTAGTTAGATAAGAAAATTCGGTTAAGTCAGGCTTTACTTGGAATCAAGACTTACAAAGGAAAGAAAATAGTGAGAAACATTAAGTTAAAATAATTAAATGTAAATGAAAACTTAATTATTTTTTTTTCTACCTTACAAAACAAAAGGGTAGTAAATAAATACCAGAAATTTTATTTTCATATAATTTTCGAATATTTAAATAGAATTTCTTATAAGTTAATACGCCAAACAATCAAACTTTAGAAATTTTGATTATTAAGTTTTTTATAAGAGGTTAATACTTCTCAATTTTATATAATTTTTGACGTAAATACTTTTACCTTATTGATAAGTTATTCTTGTTCTACTGGAGTTGAACATGTTAATATTAACTTGCGTTTTACGTATCTCCCAATGAATTTTTGTTTCAAACCAATTCTTATAGTAAGAAGAAAATAAAGATGATGGGAAATATTCAGTTCATGCACCATAGAAATATTTCTGGCAAGGTACCAAGATGTTTACAAATCATGTATACACCAACCACTAATCATCACCTTTTTCTATTGTTATTTAGATAAGAAAATTCGGTTAAATAATTCTTTACTTGGAATCAAGACTTACAAAGGAAAGAAAATAGTGAGAAACATTTAGTTAAAATAATTAAATGTAAATGAAAACTTAATTATTTTTTTTTCTACCTTACAAAACAAAAGGGTAGTAAATAAATACCAGAAATTTTATTTTCATATAATTTTCGTATATTTAAATAGAATTTCTTATAAGTTAATACGCCAAACAATCAAACTTTAGAAATTTTGATTATTAAGTTTTTTATAAGAGGTTAATACTTCTCAATTTTATATAATTTTTGACGTAAATACTTTTACCTTATTGATAAGTTATTCTTGTTCTACTAGAGTTGAACATGTTGATATTAACTTGCATTTTACCTATCTCCCATTGAATTTTTGTTTCAAACCAATTCTTATAGTAAGAAGCAAATAAAGATGATGTGAAATATTGAGTTCATGCACCATAGAATTATTTTTGGCAAGGTAACAAGATGGTTACAAATCATGTACACACAAACCTCTAATTATAACCTTTTTCTATTGTTAGGTAGATAACAAAATTCGGTTAAATAAGGCTTTACGTGGAATCAAGACTTACAAAGGAATGAAAATAGTTAGAAAAACTGAGTAAAAATAATTAAATGTAAATGAAAACTTAAACATTTATTTTTTCTACTTTATAAAACAAAAATCAAGGAAATAAATGCCAGAAATTTTATTTTCTTATAATTTTCCAATATTTAAATAGAATGTCTTATAAGTTAATACGCCAAACAATCAAACTTTCGAAATTTTGATGATTAAGTTTTTTATAAGAGGTTAATACTTCTCAATTTTATATAATTTTTGACGTCATAAATTTTACCTTATTGATAATTGTTTCTTGTCCTACTGGAATTTAACCTGTTGATTTAACTTGCGTTTTACATATCTCCCATAGTATTTCTGTTTCAACCCAATTCTTATAGCAAGAAGCAAATAAAGATGATGAGAAATATAGAGTTCATGCAACATAGAAATATTTCTGACAAGGTAACATGATGTTTAGAAAACATGTATACACCAACCTCTAATAATAACCTTTTTCTATTGTTAGTTAGATAAGAAAATTCGGTTAAGTCAGGCTATACTTGGAATCAAGACTTACAAGGGAAAGAAAATAGTGAGAAAAACTGAGTAAAAATAATTAAATGTAAATGAAAACTTAAACATTTTTTTTGTCTACTTTACAAAACAAAATGCTAGGAAATAAATGACAGAAATTTTATTTTCTTATAATTTTCGAATATTTAAATAGAATTTCTTATAAGTTAATACGCCAAACAATCAAACTTTAGAAATTTTGATTTTTAAGTTTTTTAGAAGAGGTTAATACTTCTCAATTTTATATAATTTTTGACGTCAATACTTTTACCTTATTGATAAGTTTTTCTTGTTCTACTGTAGTTGAACATGTTGATATTAACTTGCGTTTTACCTATCTCCCAATGAATTTTTGTTTCAAACCAATTCTTATAGTAAGAAGAAAATAAAGATGATGGGAAATATTCAGTTCATGCACCATAGAAATATTTCTGGCAAGGTACCAAGATGTTTACAAATCATGTATACACCAACCACTAATCATCACCTTTTTCTATTGTTATTTAGATAACAAAATTCGGTTAAATAATTCTTTACTTGGAATTAAGACTTACAAAGGAAAGAAAATAGTGAGAAAAAATTAGTCAAAATAAATAAATGTAAATGAAAACTTAATTATTTTTTTTTCTACTTTACAAAACAAAACGGTAGGAAATAAATACCAGAAATTTTATTTTCTTAATATTTTCAAATATTTAAATAGAATGTCTTATAAGTTTATACGCCAAACAATCAAACTTTCGAAATTTGATGATTAAGTTTTTTATAAGAGGTTAATACTTCTCAATTTTATATAATTTTTGACGTCAATACTTTTACCTTATTGATAATTTATTCTTGTCCTACTAGAATTTAACCTGTTGATTTAACATGTGTTTTACTTATCTCCCATTGAATTTTTGGTTTCAAACCAATTCTTATAGTTAGAAGCAAATAAAGATGATGAGAAATATTGAGTTCATGCACCATAGAAATATTTCTGGCTAGGTAACAAGATGTTTACAAATCATGTATACACCAACCACTAATCATCACCTTTTTCTATTGTTAGTTAGATAACAAAATTCGGTTAAATAAGGCTTTACTTGGAATCAAGACTTACAAGGGAAAGAAAATAGTGAGAAAAACTGAGTAAAAAGAATTATATGTAAATGAAAACTTAAACATTTTTTTTGTCTACTTTACAAAACAAAAAGTTAGGAAATAAATGCCAGAAATTTTATTTTCTTATAATTTTCAAATATTTAAATAGAATTTCTTATAAGTTAATATGCCAAACAATCAAACTTTAGAAATTTTGATTATTAAGTTTTTTATAAGAAGTTAATACTTCTCAATTTTATATAATTTTTGACGTCAATACTTTTACCTTACTGATAAGTTATTCTTGTTCTACTGGAGTTGAACATGTTAATATTAACTTGCGTTTTATGTATCTCCCAATGAATTTTTGTTTCAAACCAATTCTTATAGTAAGAAGAAAATAAAGATGATGGGAAATATTCAGTTCATGCAACATAGAAATATTTCTGGCAAGGTACCAAGATGTTTACAAATCATGTATACACCAACCACTAATCATCACCTTTTTCTATTGTTATTTAGATAAGAAAATTCGGTTAAATAATTCTTTACTTGAAATCAAGACTTACAAAGGAAAGAAAATAGTGAGAAACATTTAGTTAAAATAATTAAATGTAAATGAAAACTTAATTATTTTTTTGTCTACTTTACAAAACAAAAGGGTAGGAAATAAATACCAAAAATTTTATTTTCTTAATATTTTCAAATATTTAAATAGAATGTCTTTGAGTTTATACGCCAAACAATCAAACTTTCGAAATTTTGATGATTAAGTTTTTTATTAGAGGTTAATACTTCTCAATTTTATATAATTTTTGACGTCAATACTTTTACCTTATTGATAATTTTTTCTTGTCCTACTGGAATTTAACCTGTTGATTTAACTTGTGTTTTACATATCTCCCATAGTATTTCTGTTTCAACCCAATTCTTATAGCAAGAAGGAAATAAAGATGATTAGAAATATTGAGTTCATGCAACATAGAATATTTTTGACAAGGTAATAAGATGTTTAGAAAACATGTATACACCAACCTCTAATAATAACCTTTTTCTATTGTTAGTTAGATAAGAAAATTCGGTTAAGTCAGGCTTTACTTGGAACCAAGACTTAGAAAGGAAAGAAAATAGTGAGAAGCATTTAGTCAAAATAATTAAATGTAAATGAAAACTTAATTATTATTTTTTCTACCTTACAAAACAAAAGGGTAGTAAATAAATACCAGAAATTTTATTTTCATATAATTTTCGAATATATAAATAGAATTTCTTATAAGTTAATAAGCCAAACAATCAAACTTTAGAAATTTTGATTATTAAGTTTTTTATAAGAGGTTAATACTTCTCAATTTTATATAATTTTTGACGTAAATACTTTTACCTTATTGATAAGTTATTCTTGTTCTACTAGAGTTGAACATGTTGATATTAACTTGCGTTTTACCTATCTCCCATTGAATTTTTGTTTCAAACCAATTCTTATAGTAAGAAGAAAATAAAGATGATGGGAAATATTCAGTTCATGCACCATAGAAATATTTCTGGCAAGGTACCAAGATGTTTTGAAAACATGTATACACCAACCTCTAATAATAACCTTTTTCTATTGTTAGTTAGATAAGAAAATTCGGTTATGTCAGGCTTTACTTGGAATCAAGACTTACAAGGGAAAGAAAATAGTGAGAAAAACTGAGTAAAAATAATTAAGTGTAAATGAAAACTTAAACATTTTTTTGTCTACTTTACAAAACAAAATGCTAGGAAATAAATGACAAAAATTTTATTTTCTTATAATTTTCGAATATTTAAATAGAATTTCTTATAAGTTTATACGCCAAACAATCAAACTTTCGAAATTTTGATGATTAAGTTTTTTATAAGAGGTTAATACTTCTCAATTTTATATAATTTTTGACGTCAATACTTTTACCTTATTGATAATTTATTCTTGTCCTACTAGAATTTAACCTGTTGATTTAACAACTGTTTTACTTATCTCCCATTGAATTTTTGTTTCAAACCAATTCTTATAATAAGAAGCAAAAAAAGATGATGAGAAATATTGAGTTCATGCACCATAGAAATATTTCTGGCTAGGTAACAAGATGTTTACAAATCATGTATACACCAACCACTAATCATCACCTTTTTCTATTGTTAGTTAGATAACAAAATTCGGTTAAATAAGGTTTACTTGGAATCAAGACTTACAAGGGAAAGAAAATAGTGAGAAAAACTGAGTAAAAAGAATTAAATGTAAATGAAAACTTAAACATTTTTCTTGTCTACTTTACAAAACAAAATGCTAGGAAATAAATGACAGAAATTTTATTTTCTTATAATTTTCGAATATTTAAATAGAATTTCTTATAAGTTAATACGCCAAACAATCAAACTTTAGAAATTTTGATTATTAAGTTTTTTAGAAGAGGTTAATACTTCTCAATTTTATATAATTTTTGACGTCAATACTTTTACCTTATTGATAAGTTATTCTTGTTCTACTGTAGTTGAACATGTTGATATTAACTTGCGTTTTACCTATCTCCCAATGAATTTTTGTTTCAAACCAATTCTTATAGTAAGAAGAAAATAAAATTGATTGGAAATATTCAGTTCATGCACCATAGAAATATTTCTGGCAAGGAACCAAGATGTTTACAAATCATGTATACACCAACCACTAATCATCAACGTTTTCTATTGTTATTTAGATAAGAAAATTCGGTTAAATAATTCTTTACTTGGAATCAAGACTTACAAAGGAAAGAAAATAGTGAGAAACATTAAGTTAAAATAATTAAATGTAAATGAAAACTTAATTATTTTTTTTTCTACCTTACAAAACAAAAGGGTAGTAAATAAATACCAGAAATTTTATTTTCATATAATTTTCGAATATTTAAATATAATTTCTTATAAGTTAATACGCCAAACAATCAAACTTTAGAAATTTTGATTATTAAGTTTTTTATAAGAGGTTAATACTTCTCAATTTTATATAATTTTTGACGTAAATACTTTTACCTTATTGATAAGTTATTCTTGTTCTACTGGAGTTGAACATGTTAATATTAACTTGCGTTTTACGTATCTCCCAATGAATTTTTGTTTCAAACCAATTCTTATAGTAAGAAGAAAATAAAGATGATGGGAAATATTCAGTTCATGCACCATAGAAATATTTCTGGCAAGGTACCAAGATGTTTACAAATCATGTATACACCAACCACTAATCATCACCTTTTTCTATTGTTATTTAGATAAGAAAATTCGGTTAAATAATTCTTTACTTGGAATCAAGACTTACAAAGGAAAGAAAATAGTGAGAAACATTTAGTTAAAATAATTAAATGTAAATGAAAACTTAATTATTTTTTTTTCTACCTTACAAAACAAAAGGGTAGTAAATAAATACCAGAAATTTTATTTTCATATAATTTTCGTATATTTAAATAGAATTTCTTATAAGTTAATACGCCAAACAATCAAACTTTAGAAATTTTGATTATTAAGTTTTTTATAAGAGGTTAATACTTCTCAATTTTATATAATTTTTGACGTAAATACTTTTACCTTATTGATAAGTTATTCTTGTTCTACTAGAGTTGAACATGTTGATATTAACTTGCATTTTACCTATCTCCCATTGAATTTTTGTTTCAAACCAATTCTTATAGTAAGAAGCAAATAAAGATGATGTGAAATATTGAGTTCATGCACCATAGAATTATTTTTGGCAAGGTAACAAGATGGTTACAAATCATGTACACACAAACCTCTAATTATAACCTTTTTCTATTGTTAGGTAGATAACAAAATTCGGTTAAATAAGGCTTTACGTGGAATCAAGACTTACAAAGGAATGAAAATAGTTAGAAAAACTGAGTAAAAATAATTAAATGTAAATGAAAACTTAAACATTTATTTTTTCTACTTTATAAAACAAAAATCAAGGAAATAAATGCCAGAAATTTTATTTTCTTATAATTTTCCAATATTTAAATAGAATGTCTTATAAGTTAATACGCCAAACAATCAAACTTTCGAAATTTTGATGATTAAGTTTTTTATAAGAGGTTAATACTTCTCAATTTTATATAATTTTTGACGTCATAAATTTTACCTTATTGATAATTGTTTCTTGTCCTACTGGAATTTAACCTGTTGATTTAACTTGCGTTTTACATATCTCCCATAGTATTTCTGTTTCAACCCAATTCTTATAGCAAGAAGCAAATAAAGATGATGAGAAATATAGAGTTCATGCAACATAGAAATATTTCTGACAAGGTAACATGATGTTTAGAAAACATGTATACACCAACCTCTAATAATAACCTTTTTCTATTGTTAGTTAGATAAGAAAATTCGGTTAAGTCAGGCTATACTTGGAATCAAGACTTACAAGGGAAAGAAAATAGTGAGAAAAACTGAGTAAAAATAATTAAATGTAAATGAAAACTTAAACATTTTTTTTGTCTACTTTACAAAACAAAATGCTAGGAAATAAATGACAGAAATTTTATTTTCTTATAATTTTCGAATATTTAAATAGAATTTCTTATAAGTTAATACGCCAAACAATCAAACTTTAGAAATTTTGATTTTTAAGTTTTTTAGAAGAGGTTAATACTTCTCAATTTTATATAATTTTTGACGTCAATACTTTTACCTTATTGATAAGTTATTCTTGTTCTACTGTAGTTGAACATGTTGATATTAACTTGCGTTTTACCTATCTCCCAATGAATTTTTGTTTCAAACCAATTCTTATAGTAAGAAGAAAATAAAGATGATGGGAAATATTCAGTTCATGCACCATAGAAATATTTCTGGCAAGGTACCAAGATGTTTACAAATCATGTATACACCAACCACTAATCATCACCTTTTTCTATTGTTATTTAGATAACAAAATTCGGTTAAATAATTCTTTACTTGGAATTAAGACTTACAAAGGAAAGAAAATAGTGAGAAAAAATTAGTCAAAATAAATAAATGTAAATGAAAACTTAATTATTTTTTTTTCTACTTTACAAAACAAAACGGTAGGAAATAAATACCAGAAATTTTATTTTCTTAATATTTTCAAATATTTAAATAGAATGTCTTATAAGTTTATACGCCAAACAATCAAACTTTCGAAATTTGATGATTAAGTTTTTTATAAGAGGTTAATACTTCTCAATTTTATATAATTTTTGACGTCAATACTTTTACCTTATTGATAATTTATTCTTGTCCTACTAGAATTTAACCTGTTGATTTAACATGTGTTTTACTTATCTCCCATTGAATTTTTGGTTTCAAACCAATTCTTATAGTTAGAAGCAAATAAAGATGATGAGAAATATTGAGTTCATGCACCATAGAAATATTTCTGGCTAGGTAACAAGATGTTTACAAATCATGTATACACCAACCACTAATCATCACCTTTTTCTATTGTTAGTTAGATAACAAAATTCGGTTAAATAAGGCTTTACTTGGAATCAAGACTTACAAGGGAAAGAAAATAGTGACAAAAACTGAGTAAAAATAATTAAGTGTAAATGAAAACTTAAACATTTTTTTGTCTACTTTACAAAACAAAATGCTAGGAAATAAATGACAGAAATTTTATTTTCTTATAATTTTCGAATATTTAAATAGAATTTCTTATAAGTTAATACGCCAAACAATCAAACTTTAGAAATTTTGATTATTAAGTTTTTTAGAAGAGGTTAATACTTCTCAATTTTATATAATTTTTGACGTCAATACTTTTACCTTATTGATAAGTTATTCTTGTTCTACTGTAGTTGAACATGTTGATATTAACTTGCGTTTTACCTATCTCCCAATGAATTTTTGTTTCAAACCAATTCTTATAGTAAGAAGAAAATAAAGATGATGGGAAATATTCAGTTCATGCACCATAGAAATATTTCTGGCAAGGTACCAAGATGTTTACAAATCATGTATACACCAACCACTAATCATCACCTTTTTCTATTGTTATTTAGATAACAAAATTCGGTTAAATAATTCTTTACTTGTAATTAAGACTTACAAAGGAAAGAAAATAGTGAGAAAAAATTAGTCAAAATAAATAAATGTAAATGAAAACTTAATTATTTTTTTGTCTACTTTACAAAACAAAAGGGTAGGAAATAAATACCAAAAATTTTATTTTCTTAATATTTTCAAATATTTAAATAGAATGTCTTTGAGTTTATACGCCAAACAATCAAACTTTCGAAATTTTGATGATTAAGTTTTTTATTAGAGGTTAATACTTCTCAATTTTATATAATTTTTGACGTCAATACTTTTACCTTATTGATAATTTTTTCTTGTCCTACTGGAATTTAACCTGTTGATTTAACTTGTGTTTTACATATCTCCCATAGTATTTCTGTTTCAACCCAATTCTTATAGCAAGAAGCAAATAAAGATGATGAGAAATATTGAGTTCATGCAGCATAGAATATTTCTGACAAGGTAACAAGATGTTTAGAAAACATGTATACACCAACCTCTAATAATAACCTTTTTCTATTGTTAGTTAGATAAGAAAATTCGGTTAAGTCAGGCTTTACTTGGAATCAAGACTTACAAGGGAAAGAAAATAGTGAGAAAAATTTAGTAAAAATAATTAAATGTAAATGAAAACTTAAACATTTTTTGTCTACTTTACAAAACAAAATGCTAGGAAATAAATGAGAGAAATTTTATTTTCATATAATTTTCGAATATTTAAGTAGAATTTCTTATAAGTTAATACGCCAAACAATCAAACTTTAGAAATTTTGATTATTAAGTTTTTTATAAGAGGTTAATACTTCTCAATTTTATATAATTTTTGACGTCAATACTTTTACCTTATTAATAAGTTATTCTTGTTATACTGGAGTTGAACATGTTGATATTAACTTGCGTTTTACCTATCTCCCATTGAATTTGTGTGTCAAACCAATTCTTATAGTAAGAAGCAAATAAAGATGATGGGAAATATTGAGTTCATGCACCATAGAAATATTTCTGGCAAGGTAACAAGATGTTTAGAAAACATGTATACACCAACCACTAATAATAACCTTTTTCTATTGTTACTTAGATAAGAAAATTCGGTTAAGTCAGGCTTTACTTGGAATCAAGACTTACAAGGGAAAGAAAATAGTGAGAAAAACTGAGTAAAAATAATTAAATGTAAATGAAAAGTTAAACATTTATTTTTTCTACTTTATAAAACAAAAATCAAGGAAATAAATGCCAGAAATTTTATTTTCTTATAATTTTCCAATATTTAAATAGAATTCCTTATAAGTTTATACGCCAAACAATCAAACTTTCGAAATTTTGATGATTAAGTTTTTTATAAGAGGTTAATACTTCTCAATTTTATATAATTTTTGACGTTAATACTTTTACCTTATTGATAATTTTTTCTTGTCCTACTCGAATTTAACCTGTTGATTTAAGTTGCGTTTTACATATCTCCCATAGTATTTCTATTTCAACCCAATTCTTATAGCAAGAAGCAAATAAAGATGATGAGAAATATTGAGTTCACGCAACATAGAATATTTCTGACAAGGTAACAAGATGTTTAGAAAACATGTATACACCAACCTCTAATAATAACCTTTTTCTATTGTTAGTTAGATTAGAAAATTCGGTTAAGTCAGGCTTTACTTGGAATCAAGACTTACAAGGGAAAGAAAATAGTGAGAAAAATTGAGTAAAAATAATTAAATGTAAATGAAAACTTAACCTTTTTTTGGATACTTTACAAAACAAAATGCTAGGAAATAAATGAGAGAAATTTTATTTTCATATAATTTTCGAATATTTAAATAAAATTTCTTATATGTTAATAGGCCAAACAATTATACTTTAGAAATTTTGATTATTAAGTTTTTAATAAGAGGTTAATACTTCTCAATTTTATATAATTTTTGACGTCAATACTTTTACCTTATTAATAAGTTATTCTTGTTCTACTCGAGTTGAACATGTTGATATTAACTTGCGTTTTACCTATCTCCCATTGAATTTTTGTTTCAAACCAATTCTTATAGTAAGAAGCAAATAAAGATGATGGGAAATATTGAGTTCATGCACCATAGAAATATTTCTGGCAAGGTAACAAGATGTTTACAAATCATGTACACACAAACCTCTAATTATAACCTTTTTCTATTGTTAGTTAGATAACAAAATTCGGTTAAATAAGGCTTTACGTGGAATCAAGACTTATAAAGGAATGAAAATTGTGAGAAAAACTGAGTAAAAATAATTAAATGTAAATGAAAACTTAAACATTTATTTTTTCTACTTTATAAAACAAAAATCAAGGAAATAAATGCCAGAAATTTTATTTTCTTACAATTTTCAAATATTTAAATAGAATTTCTTATAAGTTAATACGCCAAACAATCAAACTTTAGAAATTTTGATTATTAAGTTTTTTATAAGAGGTTAATACTTCTCAATTTTATATAATTTTTGACGTAAATACTTTTACCTTATTGATAAGTTATTCTTGTTCTTCTGGAGTTGAACATGTTGATATTAACTTGCGTTTTACCTATCTCCCATTGAATTTTTGTTTCAAACCAATTCTTATAGTAAGAAGCAAATAAAGATGATGGGAAATATTGAGTTCATGCACCATAGAAATATTTCTGGCAAGGTAACAAGATGTTTACAAATCATGTACACACAAACCTCTAATTATAACCTTTTTCTATTGTTAGTTAGATAACAAAATTCTGTTAAATAAGGCTTTACGTGGAATCAAGACTTACAGAGGAATGAAAATAGTGAGAAAAACTGAGTAAAAATAATTAAATGTAAATGAAAACTTAAACATTTATTTTGTCTACTTTATAAAACAAAAATATGGGAAATAAATTCCATAAATTTTATTTTCTTATAATTTTCCAATATTTAAATATAATGTCTTATAAGTTTATACGCCAAACAATCAAACTTTCGAAATTTTGATGATTAAGTTTTTTATAAGAGGTTAATACTTCTCAATTTTATATAATTTTTGACGTCATAAATTTTACCTTATTGATAATTGTTTCTTGTCCTACTGGAATTTAACCTGTTGATTTAACTTGCGTTTTATATATCTCCCATAGTATTTCTGTTTCAACCCAATTCTTATAGCAAGAAGCAAATAAAGATGATGAGAAATATTGAGTTCATGCAACATAGAAATTTTCTGACAAGGTAACATGATGTTTAGAAAACATGTATACACCAACCTCTAATAATAACCTTTTTCTAATGTTAGTTAGATAAGAAAATTCGGTTCAGTCAGGCTTTACTTGGAATCAAGACTTACAAGGGAAAGAAAATAGTGAGAAAAATTGAGTAAAAATAATTAAATGTAAATGAAAACTTAAACATTTTTTGTCTACTTTACAAAACAAAATGCTAGGAAATAAATACCAAAAATTTTATTTTCATATAATTTTCGAATATTTAAATAGAATTTCTTATAAGTTAATACGCCAAACAATCAAACTTTAGAAATTTTGATTATTAAGTTTTTTATAAGAGGTTAATACTTCTCAATTTTATATAATTTTTGACGTAAATACTTTTACCTTATTGATAAGTTATTCTTGTTCTACTAGAGTTGAACATGTTGATATTAACTTGCGTTTTACCTATCTCCCATTGAATTTTTGTTTCAAACCAATTCTTATAGTAAGAAGCAAATTAAGATGATGGGAAATATTGAGGTCATGCACCATAGAAATATTTCTGGCAAGGTAACAAGATGTTTACAAATCATGTACACACAAACCTCTAATTATAACCTTTTTCTATTGTTAGTTAGATAACAAAATTCGGTTAAATAAGGCTTTCCGTGGAATCAAGACTTACAAAGGAATGAAAATAGTGAGAAAAACTGAGTAAAAATAATTAAATGTAAATGAAAACTTAAACATTTATTTTGTCTACTTTATAAAACAAAAATCAAGGAAATAAATGCCATAAATTTTATTTTCTTATAATTTTCCAATATTTAAATAGAATGTCTTATAAGTTTATACGCCAAACAATCAAACTTTCCAAATTTTGATGATTAAGTTTTTTATAAGAGGTTAATACTTCTCAATTTTATATAATTTTTGACGTCATAAATTTTACCTTATTGATAATTGTTTCTTGTCCTACTGGAATTTAACCTGTTGATTTAACTTGCGTTTTACATATCTCCCATAGTATTTCTGTTTCAACCCAATTCTTATAGTAAGAAGAAAATAAAGATGATGGGAAATATTCAGTTCATGCACCATAGAAATATTTCTGGCAAGGTACCAAGATGTTTACAAATGATGTATACACCAACCACTAATCATCACCTTTTTCTATTGTTATTTAGATAAGAAAATTCGGTTAAATAATTCTTTACTTGGAATCAAGACTTACAAAGGAAAGAAAATAGTGAGAAACATTTAGTCAAAATAATTAAATGTAAATGAAAACTTAATTATTTTATTGTCTACTTTACAAAACAAAAGGTAGGAAATAAATACCAAAAATTTTATTTTCATATAATTTTCGAATATTTAAATAGAATTTCTTATAAGTTAATACGCCAAACAATCAAACTTTAGAAATTTTGATTATTAAGTTTTTTATAAGAGGTTAATACTTCTCAATTTTATATAATTTTTGACGTAAATACTATTTACCTTATTGATAAGTTATTCTTGTTCTTCTGGAGTTGAACATGTTGATATTAACTTGCGTTTTACCTATCTCCCATTGAATTTTTGTTTCAAACCAATTCTTATAGTAAGAAGCAAATAAAGATGATGGGAAATATTGAGTTCATGCACCATAGAAATATTTCTGGCAAGGTAACAAGATGTTTACAAATCATGTACACACAAACCTCTAATTATAACCTTTTTCTATTGTTAGTTAGATAACAAAATTCTGTTAAATAAGGCTTTACGTGGAATCAAGACTTACAAAGGAATGAAAATAGTGAGAAAAACTGAGTAAAAATAATTAAATGTAAATGAAAACTTAAACATTTATTTTGTCTACTTTATAAAACAAAAATATGGGAAATAAATTCCATAAATTTTATTTTCTTATAATTTTCCAATATTTAAATAGAATGTCTTATAAGTTTATACGCCAAACAATCAAACTTTCGAAATTTTGATGATTAAGTTTTTTATAAGAGGTTAATACTTCTCAATTTTATATAATTTTTGACGTCATAAATTTTACCTTATTGATAATTGTTTCTTGTCCTACTGGAATTTAACCTGTTGATTTAACTTGCGTTTTACATATCTCCCATAGTATTTCTGTTTCAACCCAATTCTTATAGCAAGAAGCAAATAAAGATGATGAGAAATATTGAGTTCATGCAACATAGAAATTTTCTGACAAGGTAACATGATGTTTAGAAAACATGTATACACCAACCTCTAATAATAACCTTTTTCTAATGTTAGTTAGATAAGAAAATTCGGTTCAGTCAGGCTTTACTTGGAATCAAGACTTACAAGGGAAAGAAAATAGTGAGAAAAATTGAGTAAAAATAATTAAATGTAAATGAAAACTTAAACATTTTTTGTCTACTTTACAAAACAAAATGCTAGGAAATAAATACCAAAAATTTTATTTTCATATAATTTTCGAATATTTAAATAGAATTTCTTATAAGTTAATACGCCAAACAATCAAACTTTAGAAATTTTGATTATTAAGTTTTTTATAAGAGGTTAATACTTCTCAATTTTATATAATTTTTGACGTAAATACTTTTACCTTATTGATAAGTTATTCTTGTTCTACTAGAGTTGAACATGTTGATATTAACTTGCGTTTTACCTATCTCCCATTGAATTTTTGTTTCAAACCAATTCTTATAGTAAGAAGCAAATTAAGATGATGGGAAATATTGAGGTCATGCACCATAGAAATATTTCTGGCAAGGTAACAAGATGTTTACAAATCATGTACACACAAACCTCTAATTATAACCTTTTTCTATTGTTAGTTAGATAACAAAATTCGGTTAAATAAGGCTTTCCGTGGAATCAAGACTTACAAAGGAATGAAAATAGTGAGAAAAACTGAGTAAAAATAATTAAATGTAAATGAAAACTTAAACATTTATTTTGTCTACTTTATAAAACAAAAATCAAGGAAATAAATGCCATAAATTTTATTTTCTTATAATTTTCCAATATTTAAATAGAATGTCTTATAAGTTTATACGCCAAACAATCAAACTTTCCAAATTTTGATGATTAAGTTTTTTATAAGAGGTTAATACTTCTCAATTTTATATAATTTTTGACGTCATAAATTTTACCTTATTGATAATTGTTTCTTGTCCTACTGGAATTTAACCTGTTGATTTAACTTGCGTTTTACATATCTCCCATAGTATTTCTGTTTCAACCCAATTCTTATAGTAAGAAGAAAATAAAGATGGTGGGAAATATTCAGTTCATGCACCATAGAAATATTTCTGGCAAGGTACCAAGATGTTTACAAATGATGTATACACCAACCACTAATCATCACCTTTTTCTATTGTTATTTAGATAAGAAAATTCGGTTAAATAATTCTTTACTTGGAATCAAGACTTACAAAGGAAAGAAAATAGTGAGAAACATTTAGTCAAAATAATTAAATGTAAATGAAAACTTAATTATTTTATTGTCTACTTTACAAAACAAAAGGTAGGAAATAAATACCAAAAATTTTATTTTCATATAATTTTCGAATATTTAAATAGAATTTCTTATAAGTTAATACGCCAAACAATCAAACTTTAGAAATTTTGATTATTAAGTTTTTTATAAGAGGTTAATACTTCTCAATTTTATATAATTTTTGACGTAAATACTTTTACCTTATTGATAAGTTATTCTTGTTCTACTGGAGTTGAACATGTTGATATTAACTTGCGTTTTACCTATCTCCCATTGAATTTTTGTTTCAAACCAATTCTTATAGTAAGAAGCAAATAAAGATGATGGGAAATATTGAGTTCATGCACCCTAGAAATATTTCTGGCAAGGTAACCAGATGTTTACAAATCATGTACACACAAACCTCTAATTATAACCTTTTTCTATTGTTAGTTAGATAACAAAATTCGGTTAAATAAGGCTTTCCGTGGAATCAACACTTATAAAGGAATGAAAATAGTGAGAAAAACTGAGTAAAAATAATTAAATGTAAATGAAAACTTAAACATTTATTTTGTCTACTTTATAAAACAAAAATCAAGGAAATAAATGCCAGAAATTTTATTTTCTTACAATTTTCAAATATTTAAATAGAATTTCTTATAAGTTAATTTTCCAAACAATCAAACTTTAGAAATTTTGATTATTAAATTTTTTATAAGAGGTTAATACTTCTCAATTTTGTATAATTTTTGACGTCAATACTTTTACCTTATTGATAAGTTATTCTTGTTCTACTAGAGTTGAACATGTTGATATTAACTTGCGTTTTACGTATCTCCCAATGAATTTTTGTTTCAAACCAATTCTTATAGTAAGAAGAAAATAAAGATGATGGGAAATATTCAGTTCATGCACCATAGAAATATTTCTGGCAAGGTACCAAGATGTTTACAAATCATGTATACACCAACCACTAATCATCACCTTTTTCTATTGTTATTTAGATAACAAAATTCGGTTAAATAATTCTTTACTTGGAATTAAGACTTACAAAGGAAAGAAAATAGTGAGAAAAAATTAGTCAAAATAAATAAATGTAAATGAAAACTTAATTATTTTTTTGTCTACTTTACAAAACAAAAGGGTAGGAAATAAATACCAGAAATTTTATTTTCTTAATATTTTCAAATATTTAAATAGAATGTCTTATAAGTTTATACGCCAAACAATCAAACTTTCGAAATTTTGATGATTAAGTTTTTTATAAGAGGTTAATACTTCTCAATTTTATATAATTTTTGACGTCAATACTTTTACCTTATTGATAAGTTATTCTTGTTCTACTAGAGTTGAACATGTTGATATTAACTTGCGTTTTACCTATCTCCCATTGAATTTTTTGTTTCAAACCAATTCTTATAGTAAGAAGCAAATAAAGATGATGGGAAATATTGAGTTCATGCACCATAGAAATATTTCTAGCAAGGTAACAAGATGTTTACAAATCATGTACACACAAACCTCTAATTATAACCTTTTTCTATTGTTAGTTAGATAACAAAATTCGGTTAAATAAGGCTTTATGTGGAATCAAGACTTATAAAGGAATGAAAATTGTGAGAAAAACTGAGTAAAAATAATTAAATGTAAATGAAAACTTAAACATTTATTTTTTCTACTTTATAAAACAAAAATCAAGGAAATAAATGCCAGAAATTTTATTTTCTTACAATTTTCAAATATTTAAATAGAATTTCTTATAAGTTAATTTGCCAAACAATCAAACTTTAGAAATTTTGATTATTAAGTTTTTTATAAGAGGTTAATACTTCTCAATTTTATATAATTTTTGACGTCAATACTTTTACCTTATTGATAAGTTATTCTTGTTCTACTAGAGTTGAACATGTTGATATTAACTTGCGTTTTACGTATCTCCCAATGAATTTTTGTTTCAAACCAATTCTTATAGTAAGAAGAAAATAAAGATGATGGGAAATATTCAGTTCATGCACCATAGAAATATTTCTGGCAAGGTACCAAGATGTTTACAAATCAGGTACACACAAACCACTAATCATCACCTTTTTCTATTGTTATTTAGATAACAAAATTCGGTTAAATAATTCTTTACTTGGAATCAAGACTTACAAAGGAATGAAAATAGTGAGAAACATTTAGTCAAAATAATTAAATGTAAATGAAAACTTAAACATTTATTTTTTCTACTTTATAAAACAAAAATCAAGGAAATAAATGCCAGAAATTTTATTTTCTTACAATTTTCAAATATTTAAATAGAATTTCTTATAAGTTAATTTGCCAAACAATCAAACTTTAGAAATTTTGATTATTAAGTTTTTTATAAGAGGTTAATACTTCTCAATTTTATATAATTTTTGACGTCAATACTTTTACCTTATTGATAAGTTATTCTTGTTCTACTAGAGTTGAACATGTTGATATTAACTTGCGTTTTACGTATCTCCCAATGAATTTTTGTTTCAAACCAATTCTTATAGTAAGAAGAAAATAAAGATGATGGGAAATATTCAGTTCATGCACCATAGAAATATTTCTGGCAAGGTACCAAGATGTTTACAAATCATGTATACACCAACCACTAATCATCACCTTTTTCTATTGTTATTTAGATAACAAAATTCGGTTAAATAATTCTTTACTTGGAATCAAGACTTACAAAGGAATGAAAATAGTGAGAAACATTTAGTCAAAATAATTAAATGTAAATGAAAAATTAATTATTTTTTTGTCTACTTTAAAAAACAAAAGGGTAGGAAATAAATACCAAAAATTTTATTTTCATATAATTTTCGAATATTTAAATAGAATTTCTTATAAATTAATACGCCAAACAATCAAACTTTAGAAATTTTGATTATTAAGTTTTTTATAAGAGGTTAATACTTCTCAATTTTATATAATTTTTGACGTAAATACTTTTACCTTATTGATAAGTTATTCTTGTTCTTCTGGAGTTGAACATGTTGATATTAACTTGCATTTTACCTATCTCCCATTGAATTTTTGTTTCAAACCAATTCTTATCGTAAGAAGCAAATAAAGATGATGGGAAATATTGAGTTCATGCACCATAGAAATATTTCTGGCAAGGTAACAAGATGTTTACAAATCATGTACACACAAACCTCTAATTATAACCTTTTTCTATTGTTAGTTAGATAACAAAATTCTGTTAAATAAGGCTTTACGTGGAATTAAGACTTACAAAGGAATGAAAATAGTGAGAAAAACTGAGTAAAAATAATTAAATGTAAATGAAAACTTAAACATTTATTTTGTCTACTTTATAAAACAAAAATATGGGAAATAAATTCCATAAATTTTATTTTCTTATAATTTTCCAATATTTAAATAGAATGTCTTATAAGTTTATACGCCAAACAATCAAACTTTCGAAATTTTGATGATTAAGTTTTTTATAAGAGGTTAATACTTCTCAATTTTATATAATTTTTGACGTCATAAATTTTACCTTATTGATAATTGTTTCTTGTCCTACTGGAATTTAACCTGTTGATTTAACTTGCGTTTTACATATCTCCCATAGTATTTCTGTTTCAACCCAATTCTTATAGCAAGAAGCAAATAAAGATGATGAGAAATATTGAGTTCATGCAACATAGAAATATTTCTGACAAGGTAACATGATGTTTAGAAAACATGTATACACCAACCTCTAATAATAACCTTTTTCTAATGTTAGTTAGATAAGAAAATTCGGTTAAGTCAGGCTTTACTTGGAATCAAGACTTACAAGGGAAAGAAAATAGTGAGAAAAATTGAGTAAAAATAATTAAATGTAAATGAAAACTTAAACATATTTTGTCTACTTTACAAAACAAAATGCTAGGAAATAAATACCAAAAATTTTATTTTCATATAATTTTCGAATATTTAAATAGAATTTCTTATAAGTTAATACGCCAAACAATCAAACTTTAGAAATTTTGATTATTAAGTTTTTTATAAGAGGTTAATACTTCTCAATTTTATATAATTTTTGACGTAAATACTTTTACCTTATTGATAAGTTATTCTTGTTCTACTGGAGTTGAACATGTTGATATTAACTTGCGTTTTACCTATCTCCCATTGAATTTTTGTTTCAAACCAATTCTTATAGTAAGAAGCAAATAAAGATGATGGGAAATATTGAGTTCATGCACCATAGAAATATTTCTGGCAAGGTAACAAGATGTTTACAAATCATGTACACACAAACCTCTAATTATAACCTTTTTCTATTGTTAGTTAGATAACAAAATTCGGTTAAATAAGGCTTTCCGTGGAATCAAGACTTACAAAGGAATGAAAATAGTGAGAAAAACTGAGTAAAAATAATTAAATGTAAATGAAAACTTAAACATTTATTTTGTCTACTTTATAAAACAAAAATATAGGAAATAAATTCCATAAATTTTATTTTCTTATAATTTTCCAATATTTAAATAGAATGTCTTATAAGTTTATACGCCAAACAATCAAACTTTCGAAATTTTGATGATTAAGTTTTTTATAAGAGGTTAATACTTCTCAATTTTATATAATTTTTGACGTCATAAATTTTACCTTATTGATAATTGTTTCTTGTCCTACTGGAATTTAACCTGTTGATTTAACTTGCGTTTTACATATCTCCCATAGTATTTCTGTTTCAACCCAATTCTTATAGCAAGAAGCAAATAAAGATGATGAGAAATATTGAGTTCATGCAACATAGAAATATTTCTGACAAGGTAACATGATGTTTAGAAAACATGTATACACCAACCTCTAATAATAACCTTTTTCTAATGTTAGTTAGATAAGAAAATTCGGTTAAGTCAGGCTTTACTTGGAATCAAGACTTACAAGGGAAAGAAAATAGTGAGAAAAATTGAGTAAAAATAATTAAATGTAAATGAAAACTTAAACATTTTTTGTCTACTTTACAAAACAAAATGCTAGGAAATAAATACCAAAAATTTTATTTTCATATAATTTTCGAATATTTAAATAGAATTTCTTATAAGTTAATACGCCAAACAATCAAACTTTAGAAATTTTGATTATTAAGTTTTTTATAAGAGGTTAATACTTCTCAATTTTATATAATTTTTGACGTAAATACTTTTACCTTATTGATAAGTTATTCTTGTTCTACTGGAGTTGAACATGTTGATATTAACTTGCGTTTTACCTATCTCCCATTGAATTTTTGTTTCAAACCAATTCTTATAGTAAGAAGCAAATAAAGATGATGGGAAATATTGAGTTCATGCACCATAGAAATATTTCTGGCAAGGTAACAAGATGTTTACAAATCATGTACACACAAACCTCTAATTATAACCTTTTTCTATTGTTAGTTAGATAACAAAATTCGGTTAAATAAGGCTTTCCGTGGAATCAAGACTTACAAAGGAATGAAAATAGTGAGAAAAACTGAGTTAAAATAATTAAATGTAAATGAAAACTTAAACATTTATTTTGTCTACTTTATAAAACAAAAATCAAGGAAATAAATGCCATAAATTTTATTTTCTTATAATTTTCCAATATTTAAATAGAATGTCTTATAAGTTTATACGCCAAACAATCAAACTTTCGAAATTTTGATGATTAAGTTTTTTATAAGAGGTTAATACTTTTCAATTTTATATAATTTTTGACGTCATAAATTTTACCTTATTGATAATTTTTTCTTGTCCTACTGGAATTTAACCTGTTGATTTAACTTGAGTTTTACATATCTCCCAAAGTATTTCTGTTTCAACCCAATTCTTATAGTAAGAAGAAAATAAATATGATGGGAAATATTCAGTTCATGCACCATAGAAATATTTCTGGCAAGGTACCAAGATGTTTACAAATCATGTATACACCAACCACTAATCATCACCTTTTTCTATTGTTATTTAGATAAGAAAATTCGGTTAAATAATTCTTTACTTGGAATCAAGACTTACAAAGGAAAGAAAATAGTGAGAAACATTTAGTCAAAATAATTAAATGTAAATGAAAACTTAATTATTTTTTTGTCTACTTTACAAAACAAAAGGTAGGAAATAAATACCAAAAATTTTATTTTCATATAATTTTCGAATATTTAAATAGAATTTCTTATAAGTTAATACGCCAAACAATCAAACTTTAGAAATTTTGATTATTAAGTTTTTTAGAAGAGGTTAATACTTCTCAATTTTATATAATTTTTGACGTAAATACTTTTACCTTATTGATAAGTTATTCTTGTTCTACTGGAGTTGAACATGTTGATATTAACTTGCGTTTTACCTATCTCCCATTGAATTTTTGTTTCAAACCAATTCTTATAGTAAGAAGCAAATAAAGATGATGGGAAATATTGAGTTCATGCACCATAGAAATATTTCTGGCAAGGTAACAAGATGTTTACAAATCATGTACACACAAACCTCTAATTATAACCTTTTTCTATTGTTAGTTAGATAACAAAATTCGGTTAAATAAGGCTTTCCGTGGAATCAAGACTTACAAAGGAATGAAAATAGTGAGAAAAACTGAGTAAAAATAATTAAATGTAAATGAAAACTTAAACATTTATTTTGTCTACTTTATAAAACAAAAATCAAGGAAATAAATGCCATAAATTTTATTTTCTTATAATTTTCCAATATTTAAATAGAATGTCTTATAAGTTTATACGCCAAACAATCAAACTTTCGAAATTTTGATGATTAAGTTTTTTATAAGAGGTTAATACTTTTCAATTTTATATAATTTTTGACGTCATAAATTTTACCTTATTGATAATTGTTTCTTGTCCTACTGGAATTTAACCTGTTGATTTAACTTGAGTTTTACATATCTCCCATAGTATTTCTGTTTCAACCCAATTCTTATAGTAAGAAGAAAATAAATATGATGGGAAATATTCAGTTCATGCACCATAGAAATATTTCTGGCAAGGTACCAAGATGTTTACAAATCATGTATACACCAACCACTAATCATCACCTTTTTATATTGTTATTTAGACAAGAAAATTCGGTTAAATAATTCTTTACTTGGAATCAAGACTTACAAAGGAAAGAAAATAGTGAGAAACATTTAGTCAAAATAATTAAATGTAAATGAAAACTTAATTATTTTTTTGTCTACTTTACAAAACAAAAGGTAGGAAATAAATACCAAAAATTTTATTTTCATATAATTTTCGAATATTTAAATAGAATTTCTTATAAGTTAATACGCCAAACAATCAAACTTTAGAAATTTTGATTATTAAGTTTTTTATAAGAGGTTAATACTTCTCAATTTTATATAATTTTTGACGTAAATACTTTTACCTTATTGATAAGTTATTCTTGTTCTACTGGAGTTGAAAATGTTGATATTAACTTGCCTTTTACCTATCTCCCATTGAATTTTTGTTTCAAACCAATTCTTATAGTAAGAAGCAAATAAAGATGATGGGAAATATTGAGTTCATGCACCATAGAAATATTTCTGGCAAGGTAACCAGATGTTTACAAATCATGTACACACAAACCTCTAATTATAACCTTTTTCTATTGTTAGTTAGATAACAAAATTCGGTTAAATAAGGCTTTCCGTGGAATCAAGACTTATAAAGGAATGAAAATAGTGAGAAAAACTGAGTAAAAATAATTAAATGTAAATGAAAACTTAAACATTTATTTTTTCTACTTTATAAAACAAAAATCAAGGAAATAAATGCCAGAAATTTTATTTTCTTACAATTTTCAAATATTTAAATAGAATTTCTTATAAGTTAATTTGCCAAACAATCAAACTTTAGAAATTTTGATTATTAAGTTTTTTATAAGAGGTTAATACTTCCCAATTTTATATAATTTTTGACGTCAATACTTTTACCTTATTGATAAGTTATTCTTGTTCTACTGGAGTTGAACATGTTGATATTAACTTGCGTTTTACGTATCTCCCAATGAATTTTTGTTTCAAACCAATTCTTATAGTAAGAAGAAAATAAAGATGATGGGAAATATTCAGTTCATGCACCATAGAAATATTTCTGGCAAGGTACCAAGATGTTTACAAATCATGTATACACCAACCACTAATCATCACCTTTTTCTATTGTTATTTAGATAACAAAATTCGGTTAAATAATTCTTTACTTGGAATTAAGACTTACAAAGGAAAGAAAATAGTGAGAAAAAATTAGTCAAAATAAATAAATGTAAATGAAAACTTAATTATTTTTTTGTCTACTTTACAAAACAAAAGGGTAGGAAATAAATACCAGAAATTTTATTTTCTTAATATTTTCAAATATTTAAATAGAATGTCTTATTAGTTTATACGCCAAACAATCAAACTTTAGAAATTTTGATTATTAAATTTTTTATAAGAGGTTAATACTTCACAATTTTATATAATTTTTGACGTCAATACTTTTACCTTATTGATAATTTTTTCTTGTCCTACTGGAATTTAACCTGTTGATTTAACTTGCGTTTTACATATCTCCCATAGTATTTCTGTTTCAACCCAATTCTTATAGCAAGAAGCAAATAAAGATGATGAGAAATATTGAGTTCATGCAACATATAATATTTCTGACAAGGTAACAAGATATTTAGAAAACATGTATACACCAACCTCTAATAATAACCTTTTTCTATTGTTAGTTAGATATGAAAATTCGGGTAAGTCAGGCTTTACTTGGAATCAAGACTTACAAGGGAAAGAAAATAGTGAGAAAAATTGAGTAAAAATAATTAAATGTAAATGAAAACTTAAACATTTTTTGTCTACTTTACAAAACAAAATGCTAGGAAATAAATGAGAGAAATTTTATTTTCATATAATTTTCGAATATTTAAATAGAATTTCTTATAAGTTAATACGCCAAACAATCAAACTTTAGAAATTTTGATTATTAAGTTTTTTATAAGAGGTTAATACTTCTCAATTTTATATAATTTTTGACGTCAATAATTTTACCTTATTAATAAGTTATTCTTGTTCTACTAGAGTTGAACATGTTGATATTAACTTGCGTTTTACCTATCTCCCATTGAATTTTTGTTTCAAACCAATTCTTATAGTAAGAAGCAAATAAAGATGATGGGAAATATTGAGTTCATGCACCATAGAAATATTTCTGGCAAGGTAACAAGATGTTTACAAATCATGTACACACAAACCTCTAATTATAACCTTTTTCTATTGTTAGTTAGATAAACAAATTCGGTTAAATAAGGCTTTATGTGGAATCAAGACTTATAAAGGAATGAAAATTGTGAGAAAAACTGAGTAAAAATAATTAAATGTAAATGAAAACTTAAACATTTATTTTTTCTACTTTATAAAACAAAAATCAAGGAAATAAATGCCAGAAATTTTATTTTCTTACAATTTTCAAATATTTAAATAGAATTTCTTATAAGTTAATTTGCCAAACAATCAAACTTTAGAAATTTTGATTATTATGTTTTTTATAAGAGGTTAATACTTCCCAATTTTATATAATTTTTGACGTCAATACTTTTACCTTATTGATAAGTTATTCTTGTTCTACTGGAGTTGAACATGTTGATATTAACTTGCGTTTTACGTATCTCCCAATGAATTTTTGTTTCAAACCAATTCTTATAGTAAGAAGAAAATAAAGATGATGGGAAATATTCAGTTCATGCACCATAGAAATATTTCTGGCAAGGTACCAAGATGTTTACAAATCATGTATACACCAACCACTAATCATCACCTTTTTCTATTGTTATTTAGATAACAAAATTCGGTTAAATAATTCTTTACTTGGAATTAAGACTTACAAAGGAAAGAAAATAGTGAGAAAAACTGAGTAAAAATAATTAAATGTAAATGAAAACTTAAACATTTATTTTGTCTACTTTATAAAACAAAAATATGGGAAATAAATTCCATAAATTTTATTTTCTTATAATTTTCCAATATTTAAATAGAATGTCTTATAAGTTTATACGCCAAACAATCAAACTTTCGAAATTTTGATGATTAAGTTTTTTTATAAGAGGTTAATACTTCTCAATTTTATATAATTTTTGATGTCATAAATTTTACCTTATTGATAATTGTTTCTTGTCCTACTGGAATTTAACCTGTTGATTTAACTTGCGTTTTACATATCTCCCATAGTATTTCTGTTTCAACCCAATTCTTATAGCAAGAAGCAAATAAAGATGATGAGAAATATTGAGTTCATGCAACATAGAAATATTTCTGACAAGGTAACATGATGTTTAGAAAACATGTATACACCAACCTCTAATAATAAAATTTTTCTAATGTTAGTGAGATATGAAAATTCGGTTAAGTCAGGCTTTACATGGAATCAAGACTTACAAGGGAAAGAAAATAGTGAGAAAAATTGAGTAAAAATAATTAAATGTAAATGAAAACTTAACCTTTTATTGTCTACTTTACAAAACAAAATGCTAGGAAATAAATGAGAGAAATTTTATTTGCATATAATTTTCGAATATTTAAATAGAATTTCTTATAAGTTAATACGCCAAACAATCAAACTTTAGAAATTTTGATTATTAAGTTTTTTATAAGAGGTTAATACTTTCAATTTTATATAATTTTTGACGTCAATACTTTTACCTTATTAATAAGTTATTCTTGTTCTACTGGAGTTGAACATGTTGATATTAACTTGCGTTTTACCTATCTCCCATTGAATTTTTGTTTCAAACCAATTCTTATAGTAAGAAGCAAATAAAGATGATGGGAAATATTGAGTTCATGCACCATAGAAATATTTCTGGCAAGGTAACAAGATGTTTACAAATCATGTACACACAAACCTCTAATTATAACCTTTTTCTATTGTTAGTTAGATAAACAAATTCGGTTAAATAAGGCTTTACTTGGAATCAAGACTTATAAAGGAATGAAAATTGTGAGAAAAACTGAGTAAAAATAATTAAATGTAAATGAAAACTTAAACATTTATTTTTTCTACTTTATAAAACAAAAATCAAGGAAATAAATGCCAGAAATTTTATTTTCTTACAATTTTCAAATATTTAAATAGAATTTCTTATAAGTTAATTTGCCAAACAATCAAACTTTAGAAATTTTGATTATTAAGTTTTTTATAAGAGGTTAATACTTCCCAATTTTATATAATTTTTGACGTCAATACTTTTACCTTATTGATAAGTTATTCTTGTTCTACTGGAGTTGAACATGTTGATATTAACTTGCATTTTACGTATCTCCCAATGAATTTTTGTTTCAAACCAATTCTTATAGTAAGAAGAAAATAAAGATGATGGGAAATATTCAGTTCATGCACCATAGAAATATTTCTGGCAAGGTACCAAGATGTTTACAAATCATGTATACACCAACCACTAATCATCACCTTTTTCTATTGTTATTTAGATAACAAAATTCGGTTAAATAATTCTTTACTTGGAATTAAGACTTACAAAGGAAAGAAAATAGTGAGAAAAACTGAGTAAAAATAATTAAATGTAAATGAAAACTTAAACATTTATTTTGTCTACTTTATAAAACAAAAATATGGGAAATAAATTCCATAAATTTTATTTTCTTATAATTTTCCAATATTTAAATAGAATGTCTTATAAGTTTATACGCCAAACAATCAAACTTTCGAAATTTTGATGATTAAGTTTTTTTATAAGAGGTTAATACTTCTCAATTTTATATAATTTTTGATGTCATAAATTTTACCTTATTGATAATTGTTTCTTGTCCTACTGGAATTTAACCTGTTGATTTAACTTGCGTTTTACATATCTCCCATAGTATTTCTGTTTCAACCCAATTCTTATAGCAAGAAGCAAATAAAGATGATGAGAAATATTGAGTTCATGCAACATAGAAATATTTCTGACAAGGTAACATGATGTTTAGAAAACATGTATACACCAACCTCTAATAATAAAATTTTTCTAATGTTAGTGAGATATGAAAATTCGGTTAAGTCAGGCTTTACATGGAATCAAGACTTACAAGGGAAAGAAAATAGTGAGAAAAATTGAGTAAAAATAATTAAATGTAAATGAAAACTTAACCTTTTTTTGTCTACTTTACAAAACAAAATGCTAGGAAATAAATGAGAGAAATTTTATTTGCATATAATTTTCGAATATTTAAATAGAATTTCTTATAAGTTAATACGCCAAACAATCAAACTTTAGAAATTTTGATTATTAAGTTTTTTATAAGAGGTTAATACTTTCAATTTTATATAATTTTTGACGTCAATACTTTTACCTTATTAATAAGTTATTCTTGTTCTACTGGAGTTGAACATGTTGATATTAACTTGCGTTTTACCTATCTCCCATTGAGTTTTTGTTTCAAACCAATTCTTATAGTAAGAAGCAAATAAAGATGATGGGAAATATTGAGTTCATGCACCATAGACATATTTCTAGCAAGGTAACAAGATGTTTAGAAAACATGTATACACCAACCTCTAATAATAACCTTTTTCTATTGTTAGTTAGATAAGGAAATTCGGTTAAGTGAGGCTTTACTTGGAATCAAGACTTACAAGGGAAAGAAAATAGTGAGAAAAACTGAGTAAAAATAATTAAATGTAAATGAAAAGTTAAACATTTATTTTTTCTACTTTATAAAACAAAAATCAAGGAAATAAATGCCAGAAATTTTATTTTCTTATAATTTTCCAATATTTAAATAGAATTCCTTATAAGTTTATACGCCAAACAATCAAACTTTCGAAATTTTGATGATTAAGTTTTTTATAAGAGGTTAATACTTCTCAATTTTATATAATTTTTGACGTTAATACTTTTACCTTATTGATAATGTTTTCTTGTCCAACTGGAATTTTATTCTGTTGATTTAAGTTGCGTTCTACATATCTCCCATAGTATTTCTATTTCAACCCAATTCTTATAGCAAGAAGCAAATAAAGATGATGAGAAATATTGAGTTCATGCAACATAGAATATTTCTGACAAGGTAACAAGATGTTTAGAAAACATGTATACACCAACCTCTAATAATAACCATTTTCTATTGTTAGTTAGATAAGAAAATTCGGGTAAGTCAGGCTTTACTTGGAATCAAGACTTACAAGGGAAAGAAAATAGTGAGAAAAATTGAGTAAAAATAATTAAATGTAAATGAAAACTTAAACATTTTTTGTCTACTTTACAAAACAAAATGCTAGGAAATAAATGAGAGAAATTTTATTTTCTTATAATTTTCGAATATTTAAATAGAATTTCTTATAAGTTAATACGCCAAACAATCAAACTTTAGAAATTTTGATTATTAAGTTTTTTATAAGAGGTTAATACGTCTCAATTTTATATAATTTTTGACGTCAATAATTTTACCTTATTAATAAGTTATTCTTGTTCTACTGGAGTTGAACATGTTGATATTAACTTGCGTTTTACCTATCTCCCATTGAATTTTTGTTTCAAACCAATTCTTATAGTAAGAAGCAAATAAAGATGATGGGAAATATTGAGTTCATGCACCATAGAAATATTTCTGGCAAGGTAACAAGATGTTTACAACTCATGTACACACAAACCTCTAATTATAACCTTTTTCTATTGTTAGTTAGATAACAAAATTCGGTTAAATAAGGCTTTATGTGGAATCAAGACTTATAAAGGAATGAAAATTGTGAGAAAAACTGAGTAAAAATAATTAAATGTAAATGAAAACTTAAACATTTATTTTTTCTACTTTATAAAACAAAAATCAAGGAAATAAATGCCAGAAATTTTATTTTCTTACAATTTTCAAATATTTAAATAGAATTTCTTATAAGTTAATTTGCCAAACAATCAAACTTTAGAAATTTTGATTATTAAGTTTTTTATAAGAGGTTAATACTTCTCAATTTTATATAATTTTTGACGTAAATACTTTTACCTTATTGATAAGTTATTCTTGTTCTACTGGAGTTGAACATGTTGATATTAACTTGCGTTTTACGTATCTCCCAATGAATTTTTGTTTCAAACCAATTCTTATAGTAAGAAGAAAATAAAGATGATGGGAAATATTCAGTTCATGCACCATAGAAATATTTCTGGCAAGGTAACCAGATGTTTACAAATCATGTACACACAAACCTCTAATTATAACCTTTTTCTATTGTTAGTTAGATAACAAAATTCGGTTAAATAAGGCTTTCCGTGGAATCAAGACTTATAAAGGAATGAAAATAGTGAGAAAAACTGAGTAAAAATAATTAAATGTAAATGAAAACTTAAACATTTATTTTGTCTACTTTATAAAACAAAAATCAAGGAAATAAATGCCAGAAATTTTATTTTCTTACAATTTTCAAATATTTAAATAGAATTTCTTACAAGTTAATTTGCCAAACAATCAAACTTTAAAAATTTTGATTATTAAGTTTTTTATAAGAGGTTAATACTTCTCAATTTTATATAATTTTTGACGTCAATACTTTTACCTTATTGATAAGTTATTCTTGTTCTACTAGAGTTGAACATGTTGATATTAACTTGCGTTTTACGTATCTCCCAATGAATTTTTGTTTCAAATCAATTCTTATAGTAAGAAGAAAATAAAGATGATGGGAAATATTCAGTTCATGCACCATAGAAATATTTCTGGCAAGGTACCAAGATGTTTACAAATCATGTATACACCAACCACTAATCATCACCTTTTTCTATTGTTATTTAGATAACAAAATTCGGTTAAATAATTCTTTACTTGGAATTAAGACTTACAAAGAAAAGAAAATAGTTAGAAAAAATTAGTCAAAATAAATAAATGTAAATGAAAACTTAATTATTTTTTTGTCTACTTTACAAAACAAAAGGGTAGGAAATAAATACCAGAAATTTTATTTTCTTAATATTTTCAAATATTTAAATAGAGTGTCTTATAAGTTTATACGCCAAACAATCAAACTTTCGAAATTTTGATGATTAAGTTTTTTATAAGAAGTTAATACTTCTCAATTTTATATAATTTTTGACGTCAATACTTTTACCTTATTGATAATTTTTTCTTGTCCTACTGGAATTTAACCTGTAGATTTAACTTGCGTTTTACATATCTCCCATAGTATTTCTGTTTCAACCCAATTCTTATAGCAAGAAGCAAATAAAGATGATGAGAAATATTGAGTTCATGCAACATAGAATATTTCTGACAAGGTAACAAGATATTTAGAAAACATGTATACACCAACCTCTAATAATAACCATTTTCTATTGTTAGTTAGATAAGAAAATTCGGGTAAGTCAGGCTTTACTTGGAATCAAGACTTACAAGGGAAAGAAAATAGTGAGAAAAATTGAGTAAAAATAATTAAATGTAAATGAAAACTTAAACATTTTTTGTCTACTTTACAAAACAAAATGCTAGGAAATAAATGAGAGAAATTTTATTTTCATATAATTTTCGAATATTTAAATAGAATTTCTTATAAGTTAATACGCCAAACAATCAAACTTTAGAAATTTTGATTATTAAGTTTTTTATAAGAGGTTAATACTTCTCAATTTTATATAATTTTTGACGTCAATAATTTTACCTTATTAATAAGTTATTCTTGTTCTACTGGAGTTGAACATGTTGATATTAACTTGCGTTTTACCTATCTCCCATTGAATTTTTGTTTCAAACCAATTCTTATAGTAAGAAGAAAATAAAGATGATGGGAAATATTCAGTTCATGCACCATAGAAATATTTCTGGCAAGGTAACAAGATGTTTACAAATCATGTACACACAAACCTCTAATTATAACCTTTTTCTATTGTTAGTTAGATAACAAAATTCGGTTAAATAAGGCTTTCCGTGGAATCAAGACTTATAAAGGAATGAAAATAGTGAGAAAAACTGAGTAAAAATAATTAAATGTAAATGAAAACTTAAACATTTATTTTGTCTACTTTATAAAACAAAAATCAAGGAAATAAATGCCAGAAATTTTATTTTCTTACAATTTTCAAATATTTAAATAGAATTTCTTATAAGTTAATTTTCCAAACAATCAAACTTTAGAAATTTTGATTATTAAATTTTTTATAAGAGGTTAATACTTCTCAATTTTATATAATTTTTGACGTCAATACTTTTACCTTATTGATAAGTTATTCTTGTTCTACTGGAGTTGAACATGTTGATATTAACTTGCGTTTTACGTATCTCCCAATGAATTTTTGTTTCAAACCAATTCTTATAGTAAGAAGAAAATAAAGATGATGGGAAATATTCAGTTCATGCACCATAGAAATATTTCTGGCAAGGTACCAAGATGTTTACAAATCATGTATACACCAACCACTAATCATCACCTTTTTCTATTGTTATTTAGATAACAAAATTCGGTTAAATAATTCTTTACTTGGAATTAAGACTTACAAAGGAAAGAAAATAGTGAGAAAAAATTAGTCAAAATAAATAAATGTAAATGAAAACTTAATTATTTTTTTGTCTACTTTACAAAACAAAAGGGTAGGAAATAAATACCAGAAATTTTATTTTCTTAATATTTTCAAATATTTAAATAGAATGTCTTATAAGTTTATACGCCAAACAATCAAACTTTCGAAATTTTGATGATTAAGTTTTTTATAAGAGGTTAATACTTCTCAATTTTATATAATTTTTGACGTCAATACTTTTACCTTATTGATAATTTTTTCTTGTCCTACTGGAATTTAACCTATTGATTTAACTTGCGTTTTACATATCTCCCATAGTATTTCTGTTTCAACCCAATTCTTATAGCAAGAAGCAAATAAAGATGATGAGAAATATTGAGTTCATGCAACATAGAATATTTCTGACAAGGTAACAAGATATTTAGAAAACATGTATACACCAACCTCTAATAATAACCTTTTTCTATTGTTAGTTAGATAAGAAAATTCGGGTAAGTCAGGCTTTACTTGGAATCAAGACTTACAAGGGAAAGAAAATAGTGAGAAAAATTGAGTAAAAATAATTAAATGTAATTGAAAACTTAAACATTTTTTGTCTACTTTACAAAACAAAATGCTAGGAAATAAATGAGAGAAATTTTATTTTCATATAATTTTCGAATATTTAAATAGAATTTCTTATAAGTTAATTTGCCAAACAATCAAACTTTAGAAATTTTGATTATTAAGTTTTTTATAAGAGGTTAATACTTCTCAATTTTATATAATTTTTGACGTCAATACTTTTACCTTATTGATAAGTTATTCTTGTTCTACTGGAGTTGAACATGTTGATATTAACTTGCGTTTTACGTATCTCCCAATGAATTTTTGTTTCAAACCAATTCTTATAGTAAGAAGAAAATAAAGATGATGGGAAATATTCAGTTCTGCACCATAGAAATATTTCTGGCAAGGTACCAAGATGTTTACAAATCATGTATACACCAACCACTAATCATCACCTTTTTCTATTGTTATTTAGATAAGAAAATTCGGTTAAATAATTCTTTACTTGGAATCAAGACTTACAAAGGAATGAAAAATAGTGAGAAACATTTAGTCAAAATAATTAAATGTAAATGAAAACTTAATTATTTTTTTTGTCTACTTTACAAAACAAAAGGGTAGGAAATAAATACCAAAAATTTTATTTTCATATAATTTTCGAATATTTAAATAGAATTTCTTATAAGTTAATACCCCAAACAATCAAACTTTCGAAATTTTGATGATTAAGTTTTTTATAAGAGGTTAATACTTCTCAATTTTATATAATTTTTGACGTCATAAATTTTACCTTATTGATAATTGTTTCTTGTCCTACTGTAATTTAACCTGTTGATTTAACTTGCGTTTTACATATCTCCCATAGTATTTCTGTTTCAACCCAATTCTTATAGTAAGAAGAAAATAAAGATGATGGGAAATATTCAGTTCATGCACCATAGAAATATTTCTGGCAAGGTACCAAGATGTTTACAAATCATGTATACACCAACCACTAATCATCACCTTTTTCTATTGTTATTTAGATAAGAAAATTCGGTTAAATAATTCTTTACTTGGAATCAAGACTTACAAAGGAAAGAAAATAGTGAGAAACATTTAGTCAAAATAATTAAATGTAAATGAAAACTTAATTATTTTTTTGTCTACTTTACAAAACAAAAGGTAGGAAATAAATACCAAAAATTTTATTTTCATATAATTTTCGAATATTTAAATAGAATTTCTTATAAGTTAATACGCCAAACAATCAAACTTTAGAAATTTTGATTATTAAGTTTTTTATAAGAGGTTAATACTTCTCAATTTTATATAATTTTTGACCGTAAATACTTTTACCTTATTGATAAGTTATTCTTGTTCTACTAGAGTTGAACATGTTGATATTAACTTGCGTTTTACCTATCTCCCATTGAATTTTTGTTTCAAACCAACTCTTATAGTAAGAAGCAAATAAAGATGATGGGAAATATTGAGTTCATGCACCATAGAAATATTTCTGGCAAGGTAACAAGATGTTTACAAATCATGTACACACAAACCTCTAATTATAACCTTTTTCTATTGTTAGTTAGATAACAAAATTCGGTTAAATAAGGCTTTCCGTGGAATCAAGACTTATAAAGGAATGAAAAGAGTGAGAAAAACTGAGTAAAAATAATTAAATGTAAATGAAAACTTAAACATTTATTTTGTCTACTTTATAAAACAAAAATCAAGGAAATAAATGCCAGAAATTTTATTTTCTTACAATTTTCAAATATTTAAATAGAATTTCTTATAAGTTATTTTTCCAAACAATCAAACTTTAGAAATTTTGATTATTAAGTTTTTTATAAGAGGTTAATACTTCTCAATTTTATATAATTTTTGACGTCAATACTTTTACCTTATTGATAAGTTATTCTTGTTCTACTGGAGTTGAACCTGTTGATATTAACTTGCGTTTTACGTATCTCCCAATGAATTTTTGTTTCAAACCAATTCTTATAGTAAGAAGAAAATAAAGATGATGGGAAATATTCAGTTCATGCACCATAGAAATATTTCTGGCAAGGTACCAAGATGTTTACAAATCATGTATACACCAACCACTAATCATCACCTTTTTCTATTGTTATTTAGATAACAAAATTCGGTTAAATAATTCTTTACTTGGAATTAAGACTTACAAAGGAAAGAAAATAGTGAGAAAAAATTAGTCAAAATAAATAAATGTAAATGAAAACTTAATTATTTTTTTGTCTACTTTACAAAACAAAAGGGTAGGAAATAAATACCAAAAATTTTATTTTCTTAATATTTTCAAATATTTAAATAGAATGTCTTATAAGTTTATACGCCAAACAATCAAACTTTCGAAATTTTGATGATTAAGTTTTTTATAAGAGGTTAATACTTCTCAATTTTATATAATTTTTGACGTCATAAATTTTACCTTATTGATAATTGTTTCTTGTCCTACTGGAATTTAACCTGTTGATTTAACTTGCGTTTTACATATCTCCCAATGTATTTCTGTTTCAACCCAATTCTTATAGTAAGAAGAAAATAAAGATGATGGGAAATATTCAGTTCATGCACCATAGAAATATTTCTGGCAAGGGTACCAAGATGTTTACAAATCATGTATACACCAACCACTAATCATCACCTTTTTCTATTGTTATTTAGATAAGAAAATTCGGTTAAATAATTCTTTACTTGGAATCAAGACTTACAAAGGAAAGAAAATAGTGAGAAACATTTAGTCAAAATAATTAAATGTAAATGAAAACTTAATTATTTTTTTGTCTACTTTACAAAACAAAAGGTAGGAAATAAATACCAAAAATTTTATTTTCATATAATTTTCGAATATTTAAATAGAATTTCTTATAAGTTAATACGCCAAACAATCAAACTTTAGAAATTTTGATTATTAAGTTTTTTATAAGAGGTTAATACTTCTCAATTTTATATAATTTTTGACGTAAATACTTTTACCTTGTTGATAAGTTATTCTTGTTCTTCTGGAGTTGAACATGTTGATATTAACTTGCGTTTTACCTATCTCCCATTGAATTTTTGTTTCAAACCAATTCTTATAGTAAGAAGCAAATAAAGATGATGGGAAATATTGAGTTCATGCACAATAGAAATATTTCTGGCAAGGTAACAAGATGTTTACAAATCATGTACACACAAACCTCTAATTATAACCTTTTTCTATTGTTAGTTAGATAACAAAATTCGGTTAAATAAGGCTTTCCGTGGAATCAAGACTTATAAAGGAATGAAAATAGTGAGAAAAACTGAGTAAAAATAATTAAATGTAAATGAAAACTTAAACATTTATTTTGTCTACTTTATAAAACAAAAATCAAGGAAATAAATGCCATAAATTTTATTTTCTTACAATTTTCAAATATTTAAATAGAATTTCTTATAAGTTATTTTTCCAAACAATCAAACTTTAGAAATTTTGATTATTAAGTTTTTTATAAGAGGTTAATACTTCTCAATTTTATATAATTTTTGACGTCAATACTTTTACCTTATTGATAAGTTATTCTTGTTCTACTGGAGTTGAACCTGTTGATATTAACTTGCGTTTTACGTATCTCCCAATGAATTTTTGTTTCAAACCAATTCTTATAGTAAGAAGAAAATAAAGATGATGGGAAATATTCAGTTCATGCACCATAGAAATATTTCTGGCAAGGTACCAAGATGTTTACAAATCATGTATACACCAACCACTAATCATCACCTTTTTCTATTGTTATTTAGATAACAAAATTCGGTTAAATAATTCTTTACTTGGAATTAAGACTTACAAAGGAAAGAAAATAGTGAGAAAAAATTAGTCAAAATAAATAAATGTAAATGAAAACTTAATTATTTTTTTTGTCTACTTTACAAAACAAAAGGGTAGGAAATAAATACCAAAAATTTTATTTTCTTAATATTTTCAAATATTTAAATAGAATGTCTTATAAGTTTATACGCCAAACAATCAAACTTTCGAAATTTTGATGATTAAGTTTTTTATAAGAGGTTAATACTTCTCAATTTTATATAATTTTTGACGTCATAAATTTTACCTTATTGATAATTGTTTCTTGTCCTACTGGAATTTAACCTGTTGATTTAACTTGCGTTTTACATATCTCCCAATGTATTTCTGTTTCAACCCAATTCTTATAGTAAGAAGAAAATAAAGATGATGGGAAATATTCAGTTCATGCACCATAGAAATATTTCTGGCAAGGTACCAAGATGTTTACAAATCATGTATACACCAACCACTAATCATCACCTTTTTCTATTGTTATTTAGATAAGAAAATTCGGTTAAATAATTCTTTACTTGGAATCAAGACTTACAAAGGAAAGAAAATAGTGAGAAACATTTAGTCAAAATAATTAAATGTAAATGAAAACTTAATTATTTTTTTGTCTACTTTACAAAACAAAAGGTAGGAAATAAATACCAAAAATTTTATTTTCATATAATTTTCGAATATTTAAATAGAATTTCTTATAAGTTAATACGCCAAACAATCAAACTTTAGAAATTTTGATTATTAAGTTTTTTATAAGAGGTTAATACTTCTCAATTTTATATAATTTTTGACGTAAATACTTTTACCTTGTTGATAAGTTATTCTTGTTCTTCTGGAGTTGAACATGTTGATATTAACTTGCGTTTTACCTATCTCCCATTGAATTTTTGTTTCAAACCAATTCTTATAGTAAGAAGCAAATAAAGATGATGGGAAATATTGAGTTCATGCACAATAGAAATATTTCTGGCAAGGTAACAAGATGTTTACAAATCATGTACACACAAACCTCTAATTATAACCTTTTTCTATTGTTAGTTAGATAACAAAATTCGGTTAAATAAGGCTTTCCGTGGAATCAAGACTTATAAAGGAATGAAAATAGTGAGAAAAACTGAGTAAAAATAATTAAATGTAAATGAAAACTTAAACATTTATTTTGTCTACTTTATAAAACAAAAATCAAGGAAATAAATGCCATAAATTTTATTTTCTTACAATTTTCAAATATTTAAATAGAATTTCTTATAAGTTAATTTTCCAAACAATCAAACTTTAGAAATTTTGATTATTAAATTTTTTATAAGAGGTTAATACTTCTCAATTTTATATAATTTTTGACGTCAATACTTTTACCTTATTGATAAGTTATTCTTGTTCTACTGGAGTTGAACATGTTGATATTAACTTGCGTTTTACGTATCTCCCAATGAATTTTTGTTTCAAACCAATTCTTATAGTAAGAAGAAAATAAAGATGATGTGAAATATTCAGTTCATGCACCATAGAAATATTTCTGGCAAGGTACCAAGATGTTTACAAATCATGTATACACCAACCACTAATCATCACCTTTTTCTATTGTTATTTAGATAAGAAAATTCGGTTAAATAATTCTTTACTTGGAATCAAGACTTACAAAGGAAAGAAAATAGTGAGAAACATTTAGTCAAAATAATTAAATGTAAATGAAAACTTAATTATTTTTTTGTCTACTTTACAAAACAAAAGGTAGGAAATAAATACCAAAAATTTTATTTTCATATAATTTTCGAATATTTAAATAGAATTTCTTATAAGTTAATACGCCAAACAATCAAACTTTAGAAATTTTGATTATTAAGTTTTTTATAAGAGGTTAATACATCTCAATTTTATATAATTTTTGACGTAAATACTTTTACCTTATTGATAAGTTATTCTTGTTCTACTAGAGTTGAACATGTTGATATTTACTTGCGTTTTACCTATCTCCCATTGAATTTTTGTTTCAAACCAACTCTTATAGTAAGAAGCAAATAAAGATGATGGGAAATATTGAGTTCATGCACCATAGAAATATTTCTGGCAGTCTAAAAAGATGTTTACAAATCATGTACACACAAACCTCTAATTATAACCTTTTTCTATTGTTAGTTAGATAACAAAATTCGGTTAAATAAGGCTTTCCGTGGAATCAAGACTTAAAAAGGAATGAAAATAGTGAGAAAAACTGAGTAAAAATAATTAAATGTAAATGAAAACTTAAACATTTATTTTGTCTACTTTATAAAACAAAAATCAAGGAAATAAATGCCAGAAATTTTATTTTCTTACAATTTTCAAATATTTAAATAGAATTTCTTATAAGTTAATTTTCCAAACAATCAAACTTTAGAAATTTTGATTATTAAATTTTTTATAAGAGGTTAATACTTCTCAATTTTATATAATTTTTGACGTCAATACTTTTACCTTATTGATAAGTTATTCTTGTTCTACTGGAGTTGAACATGTTGATATTAACTTGCGTTTTACGTATCTCCCAATGAATTTTTGTTTCAAACCAATTCTTATAGTAAGAAGAAAATAAAGATGATGGGAAATATTCAGTTCATGCACCATAGAAATATTTCTGGCAAGGTACCAAGATGTTTACAAATCATGTATACACCAACCACTAATCATCACCTTTTTCTATTGTTATTTAGATAAGAAAATTCGGTTAAATAATTCTTTACTTGGAATCAAGACTTACAAAGGAAAGAAAATAGTGAGAAACATTTAGTCAAAATAATTAAATGTAAATGAAAACTTAATTATTTTTTTGTCTACTTTACAAAACAAAAGGTAGGAAATAAATACCAAAAATTTTATTTTCATATAATTTTCGAATATTTAAATAGAATTTCTTATAAGTTAATACGCCAAACAATCAAACTTTAGAAATTTTGATTATTAAGTTTTTTATAAGAGGTTAATACATCTCAATTTTATATAATTTTTGACGTAAATACTTTTACCTTATTGATAAGTTATTCTTGTTCTACTAGAGTTGAACATGTTGATATTTACTTGCGTTTTACCTATCTCCCATTGAATTTTTGTTTCAAACCAACTCTTATAGTAAGAAGCAAATAAAGATGATGGGAAATATTGAGTTCATGCACCATAGAAATATTTCTGGCAGTCTAAAAAGATGTTTACAAATCATGTACACACAAACCTCTAATTATAACCTTTTTCTATTGTTAGTTAGATAACAAAATTCGGTTAAATAAGGCTTTCCGTGGAATCAAGACTTAAAAAGGAATGAAAATAGTGAGAAAAACTGAGTAAAAATAATTAAATGTAAATGAAAACTTAAACATTTATTTTGTCTACTTTATAAAACAAAAATCAAGGAAATAAATGCCAGAAATTTTATTTTCTTACAATTTTCAAATATTTAAATAGAATTTCTTATAAGTTAATTTTCCAAACAATCAAACTTTAGAAATTTTGATTATTAAGTTTTTTATAAGAGGTTTATACTTCTCAATTTTATATAATTTTTGACGTCAATACTTTTACCTTATTGATAAGTTATTCTTGTTCTACTGGAGTTGAACCTGTTGATATTAACTTGCGTTTTACGTATCTCCCAATGAATTTTTGTTTCAAACCAATTCTTATAGTAAGAAGAAAATAAAGATGATGGGAAATATTCAGTTCATGCACCATAGAAATATTTCTGGCAAGGTACCAAGATGTTTACAAATCATGTATACACCAACCACTAATCATCACCTTTTTCTATTGTTATTTAGATAACAAAATTCGGTTAAATAATTCTTTACTTGGAATTAAGACTTACAAAGGAAAGAAAATAGTGAGAAAAAATTAGTCAAAATAAATAAATGTAAATGAAAACTTAATTATTTTTTTGTCTACTTTACAAAACAAAAGGGTAGGAAATAAATACCAAAAATTTTATTTTCTTAATATTTTCAAATATTTAAATAGAATGTCTTATAAGTTTATACGCCAAACAATCAAACTTTCGAAATTTTGATGATTAAGTTTTTTATAAGAGGTTAATACTTCTCAATTTTATATAATTTTTGACGTCATAAATTTTACCTTATTGATAATTGTTTCTTGTCCTACTGGAATTTAACCTGTTGATTTAACTTGCGTTTTACATATCTCCCAATGTATTTCTGTTTCAACCCAATTCTTATAGTAAGAAGAAAATAAAGATGATGGGAAATATTCAGTTCATGCACCATAGAAATATTTCTGGCAAGGTACCAAGATGTTTACAAATCATGTATACTCCAACCACTAATCATCACCTTTTTCTATTGTTATTTAGATAAGAAAATTCGGTTAAATAATTCTTTACTTGGAATCAAGACTTACAAAGGAATGAAAATAGTGAGAAACATTTAGTCAAAATAATTAAATGTAAATGAAAACTTAATTATTTTTTTGTCTACTTTACAAAACAAAAGGTAGGAAATAAATACCAAAAATTTTATTTTCATATAATTTTCGAATATTTAAATAGAATTTCTTATAAGTTAATACGCCAAACAATCAAACTTTAGAAATTTTGATTATTAAGTTTTTTATAAGAGGTTAATACTTCTCAATTTTATATAATTTTTGACGTAAATACTTTTACCTTGTTGATAAGTTATTCTTGTTCTTCTGGAGTTGAACATGTTGATATTAACTTGCATTTTACCTATCTCCCATTGAATTTTTGTTTCAAACCAATTCTTACAGTAAGAAGCAAATAAAGATGATGGGAAATATTGAGTTCATGCACCATAGAAATATTTCTGGCAAGGTAACCAGATGTTTACAAATCATGTACACACAAACCTCTAATTATAACCTTTTTCTATTGTTAGTTAGATAACAAAATTCGGTTAAATAAGGCTTTCCCGTGGAATCAAGACTTATAAAGGAATGAAAATAGTGAGAAAAACTGAGTAAAAATAATTAAATGTAAATGAAAACTTAAACATTTATTTTGTCTACTTTATAAACCAAAAATCAAGGAAATAAATGCCATAAATTTTATTTTCTTACAATTTTCAAATATTTAAATAGAATTTCTTATAAGTTAATTTTCCAAACAATCAAACTTTAGAAATTTTGATTATTAAATTTTTTATAAGAGGTTAATACTTCTCAATTTTATATAATTTTTGACGTCAATACTTTTACCTTATTGATAAGTTATTCTTGTTCTACTGGAGTTGAATATGTTGATATTAACTTGCATTTTACGTATCTCCCAATGAATTTTTGTTTCAAACCAATTCTTATAGTAAGAAGAAAATAAAGATGATGGGAAATATTCAGTTCATGCACCATAGAAATATTTCTGGCAAGGTACCAAGATGTTTACAAATCATGTATACACCAACCACTAATCATCACCTTTTTCTATTGTTATTTAGATAAGAAAATTCGGTTAAATAATTCTTTACTTGGAATCAAGACTTACAAAGGAAAGAAAATAGTGAGAAACATTTAGTCAAAATAATTAAATGTAAATGAAAACTTAATTATTTTTTTGTCTACTTTACAAAACAAAAGGTAGGAAATAAATACCAAAAATTTTATTTTCATATAATTTTCGAATATTTAAATAGAATTTCTTATAAGTTAATACGCCAAACAATCAAACTTTAGAAATTTTGATTATTAAGTTTTTTATAAGAGGTTAATACATCTCAATTTTATATAATTTTTGACGTAAATACTTTTACCTTATTGATAAGTTATTCTTGTTCTACTAGAGTTGAACATGTTGATATTTACTTGCGTTTTACCTATCTCCCATTGAATTTTTGTTTCAAACCAACTCTTATAGTAAGAAGCAAATAAAGATGATGGGAAATATTGAGTTCATGCACCATAGAAATATTTCTGGCAGTCTAAAAAGATGTTTACAAATCATGTACACACAAACCTCTAATTATAACCTTTTTCTATTGTTAGTTAGATAACAAAATTCGGTTAAATAAGGCTTTCCGTGGAATCAAGACTTAAAAAGGAATGAAAATAGTGAGAAAAACTGAGTAAAAATAATTAAATGTAAATGAAAACTTAAACATTTATTTTGTCTACTTTATAAAACAAAAATAAAGGAAATAAATGCCAGAAATTTTATTTTCTTACAATTTTCAAATATTTAAATAGAATTTCTTATAAGTTAATTTTCCAAACAATCAAACTTTAGAAATTTTGATTATTAAATTTTTTATAAGAGGTTAATACTTCTCAATTTTATATAATTTTTGACGTCAATACTTTTACCTTATTGATAAGTTATTCTTGTTCTACTGGAGTTGAACATGTTGATATTAACTTGCGTTTTACGTATCTCCCAATGAATTTTTGTTTCAAACCAATTCTTATAGTAAGAAGAAAATAAAGATGATGGGAAATATTCAGTTCATGCACCATAGAAATATTTCTGGCAAGGTACCAAGATGTTTACAAATCATGTATACACCAACCACTAATCATCACCTTTTTCTATTGTTATTTAGATAAGAAAATTCGGTTAAATAATTCTTTACTTGGAATCAAGACTTACAAAGGAAAGAAAATAGTGAGAAACATTTAGTCAAAATAATTAAATGTAAATGAAAACTTAATTATTTTTTTGTCTACTTTACAAAACAAAAGGTAGGAAATAAATACCAAAAATTTTATTTTCATATAATTTTCGAATATTTAAATAGAATTTCTTATAAGTTAATACGCCAAACAATCAAACTTTAGAAATTTTGATTATTAAGTTTTTTATAAGAGGTTAATACATCTCAATTTTATATAATTTTTGACGTAAATACTTTTACCTTATTGATAAGTTATTCTTGTTCTACTAGAGTTGAACATGTTGATATTTACTTGCGTTTTACCTATCTCCCATTGAATTTTTGTTTCAAACCAACTCTTATAGTAAGAAGCAAATAAAGATGATGGGAAATATTGAGTTCATGCACCATAGAAATATTTCTGGCAGTCTAAAAAGATGTTTACAAATCATGTACACACAAACCTCTAATTATAACCTTTTTCTATTGTTAGTTAGATAACAAAATTCGGTTAAATAAGGCTTTCCGTGGAATCAAGACTTAAAAAGGAATGAAAATAGTGAGAAAAACTGAGTAAAAATAATTAAATGTAAATGAAAACTTAAACATTTATTTTGTCTACTTTATAAAACAAAAATCAAGGAAATAAATGCCAGAAATTTTATTTTCTTACAATTTTCAAATATTTAAATAGAATTTCTTATAAGTTAATTTTCCAAACAATCAAACTTTAGAAATTTTGATTATTAAGTTTTTTATAAGAGGTTTATACTTCTCAATTTTATATAATTTTTGACGTCAATACTTTTACCTTATTGATAAGTTATTCTTGTTCTACTGGAGTTGAACCTGTTGATATTAACTTGCGTTTTACGTATCTCCCAATGAATTTTTGTTTCAAACCAATTCTTATAGTAAGAAGAAAATAAAGATGATGGGAAATATTCAGTTCATGCACCATAGAAATATTTCTGGCAAGGTACCAAGATGTTTACAAATCATGTATACACCAACCACTAATCATCACCTTTTTCTATTGTTATTTAGATAACAAAATTCGGTTAAATAATTCTTTACTTGGAATTAAGACTTACAAAGGAAAGAAAATAGTGAGAAAAAATTAGTCAAAATAAATAAATGTAAATGAAAACTTAATTATTTTTTTGTCTACTTTACAAAACAAAAGGGTAGGAAATAAATACCAAAAATTTTATTTTCTTAATATTTTCAAATATTTAAATAGAATGTCTTATAAGTTTATACGCCAAACAATCAAACTTTCGAAATTTTGATGATTAAGTTTTTTATAAGAGGTTAATACTTCTCAATTTTATATAATTTTTGACGTCATAAATTTTACCTTATTGATAATTGTTTCTTGTCCTACTGGAATTTAACCTGTTGATTTAACTTGCGTTTTACATATCTCCCAATGTATTTCTGTTTCAACCCAATTCTTATAGTAAGAAGAAAATAAAGATGATGGGAAATATTCAGTTCATGCACCATAGAAATATTTCTGGCAAGGTACCAAGATGTTTACAAATCATGTATACACCAACCACTAATCATCACCTTTTTCTATTGTTATTTAGATAAGAAAATTCGGTTAAATAATTCTTTACTTGGAATCAAGACTTACAAAGGAATGAAAATAGTGAGAAACATTTAGTCAAAATAATTAAATGTAAATGAAAACTTAATTATTTTTTTGTCTACTTTACAAAACAAAAGGTAGGAAATAAATACCAAAAATTTTATTTTCATATAATTTTCGAATATTTAAATAGAATTTCTTATAAGTTAATACGCCAAACAATCAAACTTTAGAAATTTTGATTATTAAGTTTTTTATAAGAGGTTAATACTTCTCAATTTTATATAATTTTTGACGTAAATACTTTTACCTTGTTGATAAGTTATTCTTGTTCTTCTGGAGTTGAACATGTTGATATTAACTTGCATTTTACCTATCTCCCATTGAATTTTTGTTTCAAACCAATTCTTACAGTAAGAAGCAAATAAAGATGATGGGAAATATTGAGTTCATGCACCATAGAAATATTTCTGGCAAGGTAACCAGATGTTTACAAATCATGTACACACAAACCTCTAATTATAACCTTTTTCTATTGTTAGTTAGATAACAAAATTCGGTTAAATAAGGCTTTCCGTGGAATCAAGACTTATAAAGGAATGAAAATAGTGAGAAAAACTGAGTAAAAATAATTAAATGTAAATGAAAACTTAAACATTTATTTTGTCTACTTTATAAACCAAAAATCAAGGAAATAAATGCCATAAATTTTATTTTCTTACAATTTTCAAATATTTAAATAGAATTTCTTATAAGTTAATTTTCCAAACAATCAAACTTTAGAAATTTTGATTATTAAATTTTTTATAAGAGGTTAATACTTCTCAATTTTATATAATTTTTGACGTCAATACTTTTACCTTATTGATAAGTTATTCTTGTTCTACTGGAGTTGAATATGTTGATATTAACTTGCATTTTACGTATCTCCCAATGAATTTTTGTTTCAAACCAATTCTTATAGTAAGAAGAAAATAAAGATGATGGGAAATATTCAGTTCATGCACCATAGAAATATTTCTGGCAAGGTACCAAGATGTTTACAAATCATGTATACACCAACCACTAATCATCACCTTTTTCTATTGTTATTTAGATAAGAAAATTCGGTTAAATAATTCTTTACTTGGAATCAAGACTTACAAAGGAAAGAAAATAGTGAGAAACATTTAGTCAAAATAATTAAATGTAAATGAAAACTTAATTATTTTTTTGTCTACTTTACAAAACAAAAGGTAGGAAATAAATACCAAAAATTTTATTTTCATATAATTTTCGAATATTTAAATAGAATTTCTTATAAGTTAATACGCCAAACAATCAAACTTTAGAAATTTTGATTATTAAGTTTTTTATAAGAGGTTAATACATCTCAATTTTATATAATTTTTGACGTAAATACTTTTACCTTATTGATAAGTTATTCTTGTTCTACTAGAGTTGAACATGTTGACATTTACTTGCGTTTTACCTATCTCCCATTGAATTTTTGTTTCAAACCAACTCTTATAGTAAGAAGCAAATAAAGATGATGGGAAATATTGAGTTCATGCACCATAGAAATATTTCTGGCAGTCTAAAAAGATGTTTACAAATCATGTACACACAAACCTCTAATTATAACCTTTTTCTATTGTTAGTTAGATAACAAAATTCGGTTAAATAATTCTTTACTTGGAATCAAGACTTACAAAGGAAAGAAAATAGTGAGAAACATTTAGTCAAAATAATTAAATGTAAATGAAAACTTAATTATTTTTTTGTCTACTTTACAAAACAAAAGGTAGGAAATAAATACCAAAAATTTTATTTTCATATAATTTTCGAATATTTAAATAGAATTTCTTATAAGTTAATACGCCAAACAATCAAACTTTAGAAATTTTGATTATTAAGTTTTTTATAAGAGGTTAATACATCTCAATTTTATATAATTTTTGACGTAAATACTTTTACCTTATTGATAAGTTATTCTTGTTCTACTAGAGTTGAACATGTTGACATTAACATGTGTTTTACCTATCTCCCATTGAATTTTTGTTTCAAACCAACTCTTATAGTAAGAAGCAAATAAAGATGATGGGAAATATTGAGTTCATGCACCATAGAAATATTTCTGGCAAGGTAACAAGATGTTTACAAATCATGTACACACAAACCTTTAATTATAACCTTTATCTATTGTTAGTTAGATAACAAAATTCGGTTAAATAAGGCTTTCCGTGGAATCAAGACTTATAAAGGAATGAAAATAGTGAGAAAAACTGAGTAAAAATAATTAAATGTAAATGAAACCTTAAACATTTATTTTGTCTACTTTATAAAACAAAAATCAAGGAAATAAATGCCAGAAATTTTATTTTCTTACAATTTTCAAATATTTAAATAGAATTTCTTATAAGTTATTTTTCCAAACAATCAAACTTTAGAAATTTTGATTATTAAGTTTTTTATAAGAGGTTAATACTTCTCAATTTTATATAATTTTTGACGTCAATACTTTTACCTTATTGATAAGTTATTCTTGTTCTACTGGAGTTGAACCTGTTGATATTAACTTGCGTTTTACGTATCTCCCAATGAATTTTTGTTTCAAACCAATTCTTATAGTAAGAAGAAAATAAAGATGATGGGAAATATTCAGTTCATGCACCATAGAAATATTTCTGGCAAGGTACCAAGATGTTTACAAATCATGTATACACCAACCACTAATCATCACCTTTTTCTATTGTTATTTAGATAACAAAATTCGGTTAAATAATTCTTTACTTGGAATTAAGACTTACAAAGGAAAGAAAATAGTGAGAAAAAATTAGTCAAAATAAATAAATGTAAATGAAAACTTAATTATTTTTTTGTCTACTTTACAAAACAAAAGGGTAGGAAATAAATACCAGAAATTTTATTTTCTTAATATTTTCAAATATTTAAATAGAATGTCTTATAAGTTTATACGCCAAACAATCAAACTTTCGAAATTTTGATGATTAAGTTTTTTATAAGAGGTTAATACTTCTCAATTTTATATAATTTTTGACGTCATAAATTTTACCTTATTGATAATTGTTTCTTGTCCTACTGGAATTTAACCTGTTGATTTAACTTGCGTTTTACATATCTCCCATTGTATTTCTGTTTCAACCCAATTCTTATAGTAAGAAGAAAATAAAGATGATGGGAAATATTCAGTTCATGCACCATAGAAATATTTCTGGCAAGGTACCAAGATGTTTACAAATCATGTATACACCAACCACTAATCATCACCTTTTTCTATTGTTATTTAGATAAGAAAATTCGGTTAAATAATTCTTTACTTGGAATCAAGACTTACAAAGGAATGAAAATAGTGAGAAACATTTAGTCAAAATAATTAAATGTAAATGAAAACTTAATTATTTTTTTGTCTACTTTACAAAACAAAAGGTAGGAAATAAATACCAAAAATTTTATTTTCATATAATTTTCGAATATTTAAATAGAATTTCTTATAAGTTAATACGCCAAACAATCAAACTTTAGAAATTTTGATTATTAAGTTTTTTATAAGAGGTTAATACATCTCAATTTTATATAATTTTTGACGTAAATACTTTTACCTTATTGATAAGTTATTCTTGTTCTACTAGAGTTGAACATGTTGATATTTACTTGCGTTTTACCTATCTCCCATTGAATTTTTGTTTCAAACCAACTCTTATAGTAAGAAGCAAATAAAGATGATGGGAAATATTGAGTTCATGCACCATAGAAATATTTCTGGCAAGGTAAAAAGATGTTTACAAATCATGTACACACAAACCTCTAATTATAACCTTTTTCTATTGTTAGTTAGATAACAAAATTCGGTTAAATAAGGCTTTCCGTGGAATCAAGACTTATAAAGGAATGAAAATAGTGAGAAAAACTGAGTAAAAATAATTAAATGTAAATGAAAACTTAAACATTTATTTTGTCTACTTTATTAAACAAAAATCAAGGAAATAAATGCCAGAAATTTTATTTTCTTACAATTTTCAAATATTTAAATAGAATTTCTTATAAGTTAATTTTCCAAACAATCAAACTTTAGAAATTTTGATTATTAAATTTTTTATAAGAGGTTAATACTTCTCAATTTTATATAATTTTTGACGTCAATACTTTTACCTTATTGATAAGTTATTCTTGTTCTACTGGAGTTGAACATGTTGATATTAACTTGCGTTTTACGTATCTCCCAATGAATTTTTGTTTCAAACCAATTCTTATAGTAAGAAGAAAATAAAGATGATGGGAAATATTCAGTTCATGCACCATAGAAATATTTCTGGCAAGGTACCAAGATGTTTACAAATCATGTATACACCAACCACTAATCATCACCTTTTTCTATTGTTATTTAGATAACAAAATTCGGTTAAATAATTCTTTACTTGGAATCAAGACTTACAAAGGAAAGAAAATAGTGAGAAACATTTAGTCAAAATAATTAAATGTAAATGAAAACTTAATTATTTTTTTGTCTACTTTACAAAACAAAAGGTAGGAAATAAATACCAAAAATTTTATTTTCATATAATTTTCGAATATTTAAATAGAATTTCTTATAAGTTAATACGCCAAACAATCAAACTTTAGAAATTTTGATTATTAAGTTTTTTATAAGAGGTTAATACTTCTCAATTTTATATAATTTTTGACGTAAATACTTTTACCTTATTGATAAGTTATTCTTGTTCTACTAGAGTTGAACATGTTGATATTAACATGTGTTTTACCTTTCTCCCATTGAATTTTTGTTTCAAACCAACTCTTATAGTAAGAAGCAAATAAAGATGATGGGAAATATTGAGTTCATGCACCATAGAAATATTTCTGGCAAGGTAACAAGATGTTTACAAATCATGTACACACAAACCTCTAATTATAACCTTTTTCTATTGTTAGTTAGATAACAAAATTCGGTTAAATAAGGCTTTCCGTGGAATCAAGACTTATAAAGGAATGAAAATAGTGAGAAAAACTGAGTAAAAATAATTAAATGTAAATGAAACCTTAAACATTTATTTTGTCTACTTTATAAAACAAAAATCAAGGAAATAAATGCCAGAAATTTTATTTTCTTACAATTTTCAAATATTTAAATAGAATTTCTTATAAGTTATTTTTCCAAACAATCAAACTTTAGAAATTTTGATTATTAAGTTTTTTATAAGAGGTTAATACTTCTCAATTTTATATAATTTTTGACGTCAATACTTTTACCTTATTGATAAGTTATTCTTGTTCTACTGGAGTTGAACCTGTTGATATTAACTTGCGTTTTACGTATCTCCCAATGAATTTTTGTTTCAAACCAATTCTTATAGTAAGAAGAAAATAAAGATGATGGGAAATATTCAGGTCATGCACCATAGAAATATTTCTGGCAAGGTACCAAGATGTTTACAAATCATGTATACACCAACCACTAATCATCACCTTTTTCTATTGTTATTTAGATAACAAAATTCGGTTAAATAATTCTTTACTTGGAATTAAGACTTACAAAGGAAAGAAAATAGTGAGAAAAAATTAGTCAAAATAAATAAATGTAAATGAAAACTTAATTATTTTTTTGTCTACTTTACAAAACAAAAGGGTAGGAAATAAATACCTGAAATTTTATTTTCTTAATATTTTCAAATATTTAAATAGAATGTCTTATAAGTTTATACGCCAAACAATCAAACTTTCGAAATTTTGATGATTAAGTTTTTTATAAGAGGTTAATACTTCTCAATTTTATATAATTTTTGACGTCATAAATTTTACCTTATTGATAATTGTTTCTTGTCCTACTGGAATTTAACCTGTTGATTTAACTTGCGTTTTACATATCTCCCATTGTATTTCTGTTTCAACCCAATTCTTATAGTAAGAAGAAAATAAAGATGATGGGAAATATTCAGTTCATGCACCATAGAAATATTTCTGGCAAGGTACCAAGATGTTTACAAATCATGTATACACCAACCACTAATCATCACCTTTTTCTATTGTTATTTAGATAAGAAAATTCGGTTAAATAATTCTTTACTTGGAATCAAGACTTACAAAGGAATGAAAATAGTGAGAAACATTTAGTCAAAATAATTAAATGTAAAGGAAAACTTAATTATTTTTTTGTCTACTTTACAAAACAAAAGGTAGGAAATAAATACCAAAAATTTTATTTTCATATAATTTTCGAATATTTAAATAGAATTTCTTATAAGTTAATACGCCAAACAATCAAACTTTAGAAATTTTGATTATTAAGTTTTTTATAAGAGGTTAATACTTCTCAATTTTATATAATTTTTGACGTAAATACTTTTACCTTGTTGATAAGTTATTCTTGTTCTTCTGGAGTTGAACATGTTGATATTAACTTGCGTTTTACCTATCTCCCATTGAATTTTTGTTTCAAACCAATTCTTATAGTAAGAAGCAAATAAAGATGATGGGAAATATTGAGTTCATGCACCTTAGAAATATTTCTGGCAAGGTAACCAGATGTTTACAAATCATGTACACACAAACCTCTAATTATAACCTTTTTCTATTGTTAGTTAGATAACAAAATTCGGTTAAATAAGGCTTTCCGTGGAATCAAGACTTATAAAGGAATGAAAATAGTGAGAAAAACTGAGTAAAAATAATTAAATGTAAATGAAAACTTAATTATTTTTTTGTCTACTTTACAAAACAAAAGGTAGGAAATAAATACCAAAAATTTTATTTTCATATAATTTTCGAATATTTAAATAGAATTTCTTATAAGTTAATACGCCAAACAATCAAACATTAGAAATTTTGATTATTAAGTTTTTTATAAGAGGTTAATACTTCTCAATTTTATATAATTTTTGACGTAAATACTTTTACCTTATTGATAAGTTATTCTTGTTCTACTAGAGTTGAACATGTTGATATTAACATGTGTTTTACCTATCTCCCATTGAATTTTTGTTTCAAACCAACTCTTATAGTAAGAAGCAAATAAAGATGATGGGAAATATTGAGTTCATGCACCATAGAAATATTTCTGGCAAGGTAACAAGATGTTTACAAATCATGTACACACAAACCTCTAATTATAACCTTTTTCTATTGTTAGTTAGATAACAAAATTCGGTTAAATAAGGCTTTCCGTGGAATCAAGACTTATAAAGGAATGAAAATAGTGAGAAAAACTGAGTAAAAATAATTAAATGTAAATGAAACCTTAAACATTTATTTTGTCTACTTTATAAAACAAAAATCAAGGAAATAAATGCCAGAAATTTTATTTTCTTACAATTTTCAAATATTTAAATAGAATTTCTTATAAGTTATTTTTCCAAACAATCAAACTTTAGAAATTTTGATTATTAAGTTTTTTATAAGAGGTTAATACTTCTCAATTTTATATAATTTTTGACGTCAATACTTTTACCTTATTGATAAGTTATTCTTGTTCTACTGGAGTTGAACCTGTTGATATTAACTTGCGTTTTACGTATCTCCCAATGAATTTTTGTTTCAAACCAATTCTTATAGTAAGAAGAAAATAAAGATGATGGGAAATATTCAGTTCATGCACCATAGAAATATTTCTGGCAAGGTACCAAGATGTTTACAAATCATGTATACACCAACCACTAATCATCACCTTTTTCTATTGTTATTTAGATAACAAAATTCGGTTAAATAATTCTTTACTTGGAATTAAGACTTACAAAGGAAAGAAAATAGTGAGAAAAAATTAGTCAAAATAAATAAATGTAAATGAAAACTTAATTATTTTTTTGTCTACTTTACAAAACAAAAGGGTAGGAAATAAATACCAGAAATTTTATTTTCTTAATATTTTCAAATATTTAAATAGAATGTCTTATAAGTTTATACGCCAAACAATCAAACTTTCGAAATTTTGATGATTAAGTTTTTTATAAGAGGTTAATACTTCTCAATTTTATATAATTTTTGACGTCATAAATTTTACCTTATTGATAATTGTTTCTTGTCCTACTGGAATTTAACCTGTTGATTTAACTTGCGTTTTACATATCTCCCATTGTATTTCTGTTTCAACCCAATTCTTATAGTAAGAAGAAAATAAAGATGATGGGAAATATTCAGTTCATGCACCATAGAAATATTTCTGGCAAGGTACCAAGATGTTTACAAATCATGTATACACCAACCACTAATCATCACCTTTTTCTATTGTTATTTAGATAAGAAAATTCGGTTAAATAATTCTTTACTTGGAATCAAGACTTACAAAGGAATGAAAATAGTGAGAAACATTTAGTCAAAATAATTAAATGTAAATGAAAACTTAATTATTTTTTTGTCTACTTTACAAAACAAAAGGTAGGAAATAAATAACAAAAATTTTATTTTCATATAATTTTCGAATATTTAAATAGAATTTCTTATAAGTTAATACGCCAAACAATCAAACTTTAGAAATTTTGATTATTAAGTTTTTTATAAGAGGTTAATACTTCTCAATTTTATATAATTTTTGACGTAAATACTTTTACCTTGTTGATAAGTTATTCTTGTTCTTCTGGAGTTGAACATGTTGATATTAACTTGCGTTTTACCTATCTCCCATTGAATTTTTGTTTCAAACCAATTCTTATAGTAAGAAGCAAATAAAGATGATGGGAAATATTGAGTTCATGCACCTTAGAAATATTTCTGGCAAGGTAACCAGATGTTTACAAATCATGTACACACAAACCTCTAATTATAACCTTTTTCTATTGTTAGTTAGATAACAAAATTCGGTTAAATAAGGCTTTCCGTGGAATCAAGACTTATAAAGGAATGAAAATAGTGAGAAAAACTGAGTAAAAATAATTAAATGTAAATGAAAACTTAAACATTTATTTTGTCTACTTTATAAAACAAAAATCAAGGAAATAAATGCCAGAAATTTTATTTTCATATAATTTTCGAATATTTAAATAGAATTTCTTATAAGTTAATACGCCAAACAATCAAACTTTAGAAATTTTGATTATTAAGTTTTTTATAAGAGGTTAATACTTCTCAATTTTATATAATTTTTGACGTCAATAATTTTACCTTATTAATAAGTTATTCTTGTTCTACTGGAGTTGAACATGTTGATATTAACTTGCGTTTTACCTATCTCCCATTGAATTTTTGTTTCAAACCAATTCTTATAGTAAGAAGCAAATAAAGATTATGGGAAATATTGAGTTCATGCACCATAGAAATATTTCTGGCAAGGTAACAAGATGTTTACAAATCATGTACACACAAACCTCTAATTATAACCTTTTTCTATTGTTAGTTAGATAACAAAATTCGGTTAAATAAGGCTTTATGTGGAATCAAGACTTATAAAGGAATGAAAATTGTGAGAAAAACTGAGTAAAAATAATTAAATGTAAATGAAAACTTAAACATTTATTTTTTCTACTTTATAAAACAAAAATCAAGGAAATAAATGCCAGAAATTTTATTTTCTTACAATTTTCAAATATTTAAATAGAATTTCTTATAAGTTAATTTTCCAAACAATCAAACTTTAGAAATTTTGATTATTAAGTTTTTTATAAGAGGTTAATACTTCTCAATTTTATATAATTTTTGACGTCAATACTTTTACCTTATTGATAAGTTATTCTTGTTCTACTAGAGTTGAACCTGTTGATATTAACTTGCGTTTTACGTATCTCCCAATGAATTTTTGTTTCAAACCTATTCTTATAGTAAGAAGAAAATAAAGATGATGGGAAATATTCAGTTCATGCACCATAGAAATATTTCTGGCAAGGTACCAAGATGTTTACAAATCATGTATACACCAACCACTAATCATCACCTTTTTCTATTGTTATTTAGATAACAAAATTCGGTTAAATAATTCTTTACTTGGAATTAAGACTTACAAAGGAATGAAAATAGTGAGAAACATTTAGTCAAAATAATTAAATGTAAATGAAAACTTAATTATTTTTTTGTCTACTTTACAAAACAAAAGGGTAGGAAATAAATACCAAAAATTTTATTTTCTTAATATTTTCGAATATTTAAATAGAATGTCTTATAAGTTTATACGCCAAACAATCAAACTTTCGAAATTTTGATGATTAAGTTTTTTATAAGAGGTTAATACTTCTCAATTTTATATAATTTTTGACGTCATAAATTTTACCTTATTGATAATTGTTTCTTGTCCTACTGGAATTTAACCTGTTGATTTAACTTGCGTTTTACATATCTCCCATTGTATTTCTGTTTCAACCCAATTCTTATAGTAAGAAGAAAATAAAGATGATGGGAAATATTCAGTTCATGCACCATAGAAATATTTCTGGCAAGGTACCAAGATGTTTACAAATCATGTATACACCAACCACTAATCATCACCTTTTTCTATTGTTATTTAGATAAGAAAATTCGGTTAAATAATTCTTTACTTGGAATCAAGACTTACAAAGGAATGAAAATAGTGAGAAACATTTAGTCAAAATAATTAAATGTAAATGAAAACTTAATTATTTTTTTGTCTACTTTACAAAACAAAAGGTAGGAAATAAATACCAAAAATTTTATTTTCATATAATTTTCGAATATTTAAATAGAATTTCTTATAAGTTAATACGCCAAACAATCAAACTTTAGAAATTTTGATTATTAAGTTTTTTATAAGAGGTTAATACTTCTCAATTTTATATAATTTTTGACGTAAATACTTTTACCTTGTTGATAAGTTATTCTTGTTCTTCTGGAGTTGAACATGTTGATATTAACTTGCGTTTTACCTATCTCCCATTGAATTTTTGTTTCAAACCAATTCTTATAGTAAGAAGCAAATAAAGATGATGGGAAATATTGAGTTCATGCACCATAGAAATATTTCTGGCAAGGTAACCAGATGTTTACAAATCATGTACACACAAACCTCTAATTATAACCTTTTTCTATTGTTAGTTAGATAACAAAATTCGGTTAAATAAGGCTTTCCGTGGAATCAAGACTTATAAAGGAATGAAAATAGTGAGAAAAACTGAGTAAAAATAATTAAATGTAAATGAAAACTTAAACATTTATTTTGTCTACTTTATAAAACAAAAATCAAGGAAATAAATGCCAGAAATTTTATTTTCATATAATTTTCGAATATTTAAATAGAATTTCTTATAAGTTAATACGCCAAACAATCAAACTTTAGAAATTTTGATTATTAAGTTTTTTATAAGAGGTTAATACTTCTCAATTTTATATAATTTTTGACGTCAATAATTTTACCTTATTAATAAGTTATTCTTGTTCTACTGGAGTTGAACATGTTGATATTAACTTGCGTTTTACCTATCTCCCATTGAATTTTTGTTTCAAACCAATTCTTATAGTAAGAAGCAAATAAAGATTATGGGAAATATTGAGTTCATGCACCATAGAAATATTTCTGGCAAGGTAACAAGATGTTTACAAATCATGTACACACAAACCTCTAATTATAACCTTTTTCTATTGTTAGTTAGATAACAAAATTCGGTTAAATAAGGCTTTATGTGGAATCAAGACTTATAAAGGAATGAAAATTGTGAGAAAAACTGAGTAAAAATAATTAAATGTAAATGAAAACTTAAACATTTATTTTTTCTACTTTATAAAACAAAAATCAAGGAAATAAATGCCAGAAATTTTATTTTCTTATAATTTTCAAATATTTAAATAGAATTTCTTATAAGTTAATTTTCCAAACAATCAAACTTTAGAAATTTTGATTATTAAGTTTTTTATAAGAGGTTAATACTTCTCAATTTTATATAATTTTTGACGTCAATACTTTTACCTTATTGATAAGTTATTCTTGTTCTACTAGAGTTGAACATGTTGATATTAACTTGCGTTTTACGTATCTCCCAATGAATTTTTGTTTCAAACCAATTCTTATAGTAAGAAGAAAATAAAGATGATGGGAAATATTCAGTTCATGCACCATAGAAATATTTCTGGCAAGGTACCAAGATGTTTACAAATCATGTATACACCAACCACTAATCATCACCTTTTTCTATTGTTATTTAGATAAGAAAATTCGGTTAAATAATTCTTTACTTGGAATCAAGACTTACAAAGGAATGAAAATAGTGAGAAACATTTAGTCCAAATAATTAAATCTAAATGAAAACTTAATTATTTTTTTGTCTACTTTACAAAACAAAAGGGTAGGAAATAAATACCAAAAATTTTATTTTCATATAATTTTCGAATATTTAAATAGAATTTCTTATAAGTTAATACGCCAAACAATCAAACTTTAGAAATTTTGATTATTAAGTTTTTTATAAGAGGTTAATACTTCTCAATTTTATATAATTTTTGACGTAAATACTTTTACCTTGTTGATAAGTTATTCTTGTTCTTCTGGAGTTGAACATGTTGATATTAACTTGCGTTTTACCTATCTCCCATTGAATTTTTGTTTCAAACCAATTCTTATAGTAAGAAGCAAATAAAGATGATGGGAAATATTGAGTTCATGCACGATAGTAATATTTCTGGCAAGGTAACAAGATGTTTAAAAATCATGTACACACAAACCTCTAATTATAACCTTTTTCTATTGTTAGTTAGATAACAAAATTCTGTTAAATAAGGCTTTACGTGGAATCAAGACTTACAAAGGAATGAAAATAGTGAGAAAAACTCAGTAAAAATAATTAAATGTAAATGAAAACTTAAACATTTATTTTGTCTACTTTATAAAACAAAAATCAAGGAAATAAATGCCATAAATTTTATTTTCTTATAATTTTCCAAAATTTAAATAGAATGTCTTATAAGTTTATACGCCAAACAATCAAACTTTCGAAATTTTGATGATTAAGTTTTTTATAAGAGGTTAATACTTCTCAATTTTATATAATTTTTGACGTCATAAATTTTACCTTATTGATAATTGTTTCTTGTTCTACTGTAATTTAACCTGTTGATTTAACTTGCGTTTTACATATCTCCCATAATATTTCTGTTTCAACCCAATTCTTATATTAAGAAGAAAATAAAGATGATGGCAATTATTCAGTTCATGCACCATAGAAATATTTCTGGCAAGGTACCAAGATGTTTACAAATCATGTATACACCAACCACTAATCATCACCTTTTTCTATTGTTATTTAGATAAGAAAATTCGGTTAAATAATTCTTTACTTGGAATCAAGACTTACAAAGGAATGAAAATAGTGAGAAACATTTAGTCAAAATAATTAAATGTAAATGAAAACTTAATTATTTTTTTGTCTACTTTACAAAACAAAAGGGTAGGAAATAAATACCAAAAATTTTATTTTCATATAATTTTCGAATATTTAAATAGAATTTCTTATAAGTTAATACGCCAAACAATCAAACTTTAGAAATTTTGATTATTAAGTTTTTTATAAGAGGTTAATACTTCTCAATTTTATATAATTTTTGACGTAAATACTTTTACCCTATTGATAAGTTATTCTTGTTCTACTAGAGTTGAACATGTTGATATTAACTTGCGTTTTACCTATCTCCCATTGAATTTTTGTTTCAAACCAACTCTTATAGTAAGAAGCAAATAAAGATGATGGGAAATATTGAGTTCATGCACCATAAAAATATTTCTGGCAAGGTAACAAGATGTTTACAAATTATGTACACACAAACCTCTAATTATAACCTTTTTCTATTGTTAGTTAGATAACAAAATTCGGTTAAATAAGGCTTTCCGTGGAATCAAGACTTACAAAGGAATGAAAATAGTGAGAAAAACTGAGTAAAAATAATTAAATGTAAATGAATACTTAAACATTTATTTTGTCTACTTTATAAAACAAAAATCAAGGAAATAAATGCCATAAATTTTATTTTCTTATAATTTTCCAATATTTAAATAGAATGTCTTATAAGTTTATACGCCAAACAATCAAACTTTCGAAATTTTGATGATTAAGTTTTTTATAAGAGGTTAATACTTCTCAATTTTATATAATTTTTGACGTCATAAATTTTACCTTATTGATAATTGTTTCTTGTCCTACTGGAATTTAACCTGTTGATTTAACTTGCGTTTTACATATCTCCCATAGTATTTCTGTTTCAACCCAATTCTTATAGTAAGAAGAAAATAAAGATGATGGGAAATATTCAGTTCATGCACCATAGAAATATTTCTGGCAAGGTACCAAGATGTTTACAAATCATGTATACACCAACCACTAATCATCACCTTTTTCTATTGTTATTTAGATAAGAAAATTCGGTTAAATAATTCTTTACTTGGAATCAAGACTTACAAAGGAAAGAAAATAGTGAGAAACATTTAGTCAAAATAATTAAATGTAAATGAAAACTTAATTATTTTTTTGTCTACTTTACAAAACAAAAGGTAGGAAATAAATACCAAAAATTTTATTTTCATATAATTTTCGAATATTTAAATAGAATTTCTTATAAGTTAATACGCCAAAAAATCAAACTTTAGAAATTTTGGTTATTAAGTTTTTTATAAGAGGTTAATACTTCTCAATTTTATATAATTTTTGACGTAAATACTTTTACCCTATTGATAAGTTATTCTTGTTCTACTGGAGTTGAACATGTTGATATTAACTTGCATTTTACCTATCTCCCATCGAATTTTTGTTTCAAACCAATTCTTATAGTAAGAAGCAAATAAAGATGATGGGAAATATTGAGTTCATGCACCATAGAAATATTTCTGGCAAGGTAACAAGATGTTTACAAATCATGTACACACAAACCTCTAATTATAACCTTTTTCTATTGTTAGTTAGATAACAAAATTCGGTTAAATAAGGCTTTCCGTGGAATCAAGACTTATAAAGGAATGAAAATAGTGAGAAAAACTGAGTAAAAATAATTAAATGTAAATGAAAACTTAAACATTTATTTTGTCTACTTTATAAAACAAAAATCAAGGAAATAAATGCCAGAAATTTTATTTTCTTACAATTTTCAAATATTTAAATAGAATTTCTTATAAGTTAATTTTCCAAACAATCAAACTTTAGAAATTTTGATTATTAAGTTTTTTATAAGAGGTTAATACTTCTCAATTTTATATAATTTTTGACGTCAATACTTTTACCTTATTAATAAGTTATTCTTGTTCTACTCGAGTTGAACCTGTTGATATTAACTTGCGTTTTACGTATCTCCCAATGAATTTTTGTTTCAAACCAATTCTTATAGTAAGAAGAAAATAAAGATGATGGGAAATATTCAGTTCATGCAACATAGAAATATTTTTGACAAGGTAACAAGATATTTAGAAAACATGTATACACCAACCTCTAATAATAACCTTTTTCTATTGTTAGTTAGATAAGAAAATTCGGGTAAGTCAGGCTTTACTTGGAATCAAGACTTACAAGGGAAAGAAAATAGTGAGAAAAATTGAGTAAAAATAATTAAATGTAAATGAAAACTTAAACATTTTTTGTCTACTTTACAAAACAAAATGCTAGGAAATAAATACCAAAAATTTTATTTTCATATAATTTTCGAATATTTAAATAGAATTTCTTATAAGTTAATACGCCAAACAATCAAACTTTAGAAATTTTGATTATTAAGTTTTTTATAAGAGGTTAATACTTCTCAATTTTATATAATTTTTGACGTAAATACTTTTACCTTGTTGATAAGTTATTCTTGTTCTTCTGGAGTTGAACATGTTGATATTAACTTGCGTTTTACCTATCTCCCATTGAATTTTTGTTTCAAACCAATTCTTATAGTAAGAAGCAAATAAAGATGATGGGAAATATTGAGTTCATGCACAATAGAAATATTTCTGGCAAGGTAACAAGATGTTTACAAATCATGTACACACAAACCTCTAATTATAACCTTTTTCTATTGTTAGTTAGATAACAAAATTCTGTTAAATAAGGCTTTATGTGGAATCAAGACTTATAAAGGAATGAAAATTGTGAGAAAAACTGAGTAAAAATAATTAAATGTAAATGAAAACTTAAACATTTATTTTTTCTACTTTATAAAACAAAAATCAAGGAAATAAATGCCAGAAATTTTATTTTCTTATAATTTTCAAATATTTAAATAGAATTTCTTATAAGTTAATACGCCAAACAATCAAACTTTAGAAATTTTGATTATTAAGTTTTTTATAAGAGGTTAATACTTCTCAATTTTATATATATTTTGACGTAAATACTTTTACCTTGTTGATAAGTTATTCTTGTTCTTCTGGAGTTGAACATGTTGATATTAACTTGCGTTTTACCTATCTCCCATTGAATTTTTGTTTCAAACCAATTCTTATAGTAAGAAGCAAATAAAGATGATGGGAAATATTGAGTTCATGCACAATAGAAATATTTCTGGCAAGGTAACAAGATGTTTACAAATCATGTACACACAAACCTCTAATTATAACCTTTTTCTATTGTTAGTTAGATAACAAAATTCTGTTAAATAAGGCTTTACGTGGAATCAAGACTTACAAAGGAATGAAAATAGTGAGAAAAACTGAGTAAAAATAATTAAATGTAAATGAAAACTTAAACATTTATTTTGTCTACTTTATAAAACAAAAATCAAGGAAATAAATGCCATAAATTTTATTTTCTTATAATTTTCCAATATTTAAATAGAATGTCTTATAAGTTTATACGCCAAACAATCAAACTTTCGAAATTTTGATGATTAAGTTTTTTATAAGAGGTTAATACTTCTCAATTTTATATAATTTTTGACGTCATAAATTTTACCTTATTGATAATTGTTTCTTGTCCTACTGTAATTTAACCTGTTGATTTAACTTGCGTTTTACATATCTCCCATAATATTTCTGTTTCAACCCAATTCTTATAGTAAGAAGAAAATAAAGATGATGGGAAATATTCAGTTCATGCACCATAGAAATATTTGTGGCAAGGTACCAAGATGTTTACAAATCATGTATACACCAACCACTAATCATCACCTTTTTCTATTGTTATTTAGATAAGAAAATTCGGTTAAATAATTCTTTACTTGGAATCAAGACTTACAAAGGAAAGAAAATAGTGAGAAACATTTAGTCAAAATAATTAAATGTAAATGAAAACTTAATTATTTTTTTGTCTACTTTACAAAACAAAAGGTAGGAAATAAATACCAAAAATTTTATTTTCATATAATTTTCGAATATTTAAATAGAATTTCTTATAAGTTAATACGCCAAACAATCAAACTATAGAAATTTTGATTATTAAGTTTTTTATAAGAGGTTAATACTTCTCAATTTTATATAATTTTTGACGTAAATACTTTTACCCTATTGATAAGTTATTCTTGTTCTACTAGAGTTGAACATGTTGATATTAACTTGCGTTTTACCTATCTCCCATTGAATTTTTGTTTCAAACCAACTCTTATAGTAAGAAGCAAATAAAGATGATGGGAAATATTGAGTTCATGCACCATAGAAATATTTCTGGCAAGGTAACAAGATGTTTACAAATCATGTACACACAAACCTCTAATTATAACCTTTTTCTATTGTTAGTTAGATAACAAAATTCGGTTAAATAAGGCTTTCCGTGGAATCAAGACTTACAAAGGAATGAAAATAGTGAGAAAAACTGAGTAAAAATAATTAAATGTAAATGAATACTTAAACATTTATTTTGTCTACTTTATAAAACAAAAATCAAGGAAATAAATGCCATAAATTTTATTTTCTTATAATTTTCCAATATTTAAATAGAATGTCTTATAAGTTTATACGCCAAACAATCAAACTTTCGAAATTTTGATGATTAAGTTTTTTATAAGAGGTTAATACTTCTCAATTTTATATAATTTTTGACGTCATAAATTTTACCTTATTGATAATTGTTTCTTGTCCTACTGGAATTTAACCTGTTGATTTAACTTCCGTTTTACATATCTCCCATAGTATTTCTGTTTCAACCCAATTCTTATAGTAAGAAGAAAATAAAGATGATGGGAAATATTCAGTTCATGCACCATAGAAATATTTTTGGCAAGGTACCAAGATGTTTACAAATCATGTATACACCAACCACTAATCATCACCTTTTTCTATTGTTATTTAGATAAGAAAATTCGGTTAAATAATTCTTTACTTGGAATCAAGACTTACAAAGGAAAGAAAATAGTGAGAAACATTTAGTCAAAATAATTAAATGTAAATGAAAACTTAATTATTTTTTTGTCTACTTTACAAAACAAAAGGTAGGAAATAAATACCAAAAATTTTATTTTCATATAATTTTCGAATATTTAAATAGAATTTCTTATAAGTTAATACGCCAAACAATTAAACTTTAGAAATTTTGATTATTAAGTTTTTTATAAGAGGTTAATACTTCTCAATTTTATATAATTTTTGACGTAAATACTTTTACCTTGTTGATAAGTTATTCTTGTTCTTCTGGAGTTGAACATGTTGATATTAACTTGCGTTTTACCTATCTCCCATTGAATTTTTGTTTCAAACCAATTCTTATAGTAAGAAGCAAATAAAGATGATGGGAAATATTGAGTTCATGCACCATAGAAATATTTCTGGCAAGGTAACAAGATGTTTACAAATCATGTACACACAAACCTCTAATTATAACCTTTTTCTATTGTTAGTTAGATAACAAAATTCGGTTAAATAAGGCTTTCCGTGGAATCAAGACTTATAAAGGAATGAAAATAGTGAGAAAAACTGAGTAAAAATAATTAAATGTAAATGAAAACTTAAACATTTATTTTGTCTACTTTATAAAACAAAAATCAAGGAAATAAATGCCAGAAATTTTATTTTCTTACAATTTTCAAATATTTAAATAGAATTTCTTATAAGTTAATTTTCCAAACAATCAAACTTTAGAAATTTTGATTATTAAGTTTTTTATAAGAGGTTAATACTTCTCAATTTTATATAATTTTTGACGTCAATACTTTTACCTTATTAATAAGTTATTCTTGTTCTACTCGAGTTGAACCTGTTGATATTAACTTGCGTTTTACGTATCTCCCAATGAATTTTTGTTTCAAACCAATTCTTATAGTAAGAAGAAAATAAAGATGATGGGAAATATTCAGTTCATGCAACATAGAAATATTTCTGACAAGGTAACAAGATATTTAGAAAACATGTATACACCAACCTCTAATAATAACCTTTTTCTATTGTTAGTTAGATAAGAAAATTCGGGTAAGTCAGGCTTTACTTGGAATCAAGACTTACAAGGGAAAGAAAATAGTGAGAAAAATTGAGTAAAAATAATTAAATGTAAATGAAAACTTAAACATTTTTTGTCTACTTTACAAAACAAAATGCTAGGAAATAAATACCAAAAATTTTATTTTCATATAATTTTCGAATATTTAAATAGAATTTCTTATAAGTTAATACGCCAAACAATCAAACTTTAGAAATTTTGATTATTAAGTTTTTTATAAGAGGTTAATACTTCTCAATTTTATATAATTTTTGACGTAAATACTTTTACCTTGTTGATAAGTTATTCTTGTTCTTCTGGAGTTGAACATGTTGATATTAACTTGCGTTTTACCTATCTCCCATTGAATTTTTGTTTCAAACCAATTCTTATAGTAAGAAGCAAATAAAGATGATGGGAAATATTGAGTTCATGCACAATAGAAATATTTCTGGCAAGGTAACAAGATGTTTACAAATCATGTACACACAAACCTCTAATTATAACCTTTTTCTATTGTTAGTTAGATAACAAAATTCTGTTAAATAAGGCTTTATGTGGAATCAAGACTTATAAAGGAATGAAAATTGTGAGAAAAACTGAGTAAAAATAATTAAATGTAAATGAAAACTTAAACATTTATTTTTTCTACTTTATAAAACAAAAATCAAGGAAATAAATGCCAGAAATTTTATTTTCTTATAATTTTCAAATATTTAACTAGAATTTCTTATAAGTTAATACGCCAAACAATCAAACTTTAGAAATTTTGATTATTAAGTTTTTTATAAGAGGTTAATACTTCTCAATTTTATATATATTTTGACGTAAATACTTTTACCTTGTTGATAAGTTATTCTTGTTCTTCTGGAGTTGAACATGTTGATATTAACTTGCGTTTTACCTATCTCCCATTGAATTTTTGTTTCAAACCAATTCTTATAGTAAGAAGCAAATAAAGATGATGGGAAATATTGAGTTCATGCACAATAGAAATATTTCTGGCAAGGTAACAAGATGTTTACAAATCATGTACACACAAACCTCTAATTATAACCTTTTTCTATTGTTAGTTAGATAACAAAATTCTGTTAAATAAGGCTTTACGTGGAATCAAGACTTACAAAGGAATGAAAATAGTGAGAAAAACTGAGTAAAAATAATTAAATGTAAATGAAAACTTAAACATTTATTTTGTCTACTTTATAAAACAAAAATCAAGGAAATAAATGCCATAAATTTTATTTTCTTATAATTTTCCAATATTTAAATAGAATGTCTTATAAGTTTATACGCCAAATAATCAAACTTTCGAAATTTTGATGATTAAGTTTTTTATAAGAGGTTAATACTTCTCAATTTTATATAATTTTTGACGTCATAAATTTTACCTTATTGATAATTGTTTCTTGTCCTACTGTAATTTAACCTGTTGATTTAACTTGCGTTTTACATATCTCCCATAATATTTCTGTTTCAACCCAATTCTTATAGTAAGAAGAAAATAAAGATGATGGGAAATATTCAGTTCATGCACCATAGAAATATTTGTGGCAAGGTACCAAGATGTTTACAAATCATGTATACACCAACCACTAATCATCACCTTTTTCTATTGTTATTTAGATAAGAAAATTCGGTTAAATAATTCTTTACTTGGAATCAAGACTTACAAAGGAAAGAAAATAGTGAGAAACATTTAGTCAAAATAATTAAATGTAAATGAAAACTTAATTATTTTTTTGTCTACTTTACAAAACAAAAGGTAGGAAATAAATACCAAAAATTTTATTTTCATATAATTTTCGAATATTTAAATAGAATTTCTTATAAGTTAATACGCCAAACAATCAAACTATAGAAATTTTGATTATTAAGTTTTTTATAAGAGGTTAATACTTCTCAATTTTATATAATTTTTGACGTAAATACTTTTACCCTATTGATAAGTTATTCTTGTTCTACTAGAGTTGAACATGTTGATATTAACTTGCGTTTTACCTATCTCCCATTGAATTTTTGTTTCAAACCAACTCTTATAGTAAGAAGCAAATAAAGATGATGGGAAATATTGAGTTCATGCACCATAGAAATATTTCTGGCAAGGTAACAAGATGTTTACAAATCATGTACACACAAACCTCTAATTATAACCTTTTTCTATTGTTAGTTAGATAACAAAATTCGGTTAAATAAGGCTTTCCGTGGAATCAAGACTTACAAAGGAATGAAAATAGTGAGAAAAACTGAGTAAAAATAATTAAATGTAAATGAATACTTAAACATTTATTTTGTCTACTTTATAAAACAAAAATCAAGGAAATAAATGCCATAAATTTTATTTTCTTATAATTTTCCAATATTTAAATAGAATGTCTTATAAGTTTATACGCCAAACAATCAAACTTTCGAAATTTTGATGATTAAGTTTTTTATAAGAGGTTAATACTTCTCAATTTTATATAATTTTTGACGTCATAAATTTTACCTTATTGATAATTGTTTCTTGTCCTACTGGAATTTAACCTGTTGATTTAACTTCCGTTTTACATATCTCCCATAGTATTTCTGTTTCAACCCAATTCTTATAGTAAGAAGAAAATAAAGATGATGGGAAATATTCAGTTCATGCACCATAGAAATATTTTTGGCAAGGTACCAAGATGTTTACAAATCATGTATACACCAACCACTAATCATCACCTTTTTCTATTGTTATTTAGATAAGAAAATTCGGTTAAATAATTCTTTACTTGGAATCAAGACTTACAAAGGAAAGAAAATAGTGAGAAACATTTAGTCAAAATAATTAAATGTAAATGAAAACTTAATTATTTTTTTGTCTACTTTACAAAACAAAAGGTAGGAAATAAATACCAAAAATTTTATTTTCATATAATTTTCGAATATTTAAATAGAATTTCTTATAAGTTAATACGCCAAACAATTAAACTTTAGAAATTTTGATTATTAAGTTTTTTATAAGAGGTTAATACTTCTCAATTTTATATAATTTTTGACGTAAATACTTTTACCTTGTTGATAAGTTATTCTTGTTCTTCTGGAGTTGAACATGTTGATATTAACTTGCGTTTTACCTATCTCCCATTGAATTTTTGTTTCAAACCAATTCTTATAGTAAGAAGCAAATAAAGATGATGGGAAATATTGAGTTCATGCACCATAGAAATATTTCTGGCAAGGTAACAAGATGTTTACAAATCATGTACACACAAACCTCTAATTATAACCTTTTTCTATTGTTAGTTAGATAACAAAATTCGGTTAAATAAGGCTTTCCGTGGAATCAAGACTTATAAAGGAATGAAAATAGTGAGAAAAACTGAGTAAAAATAATTAAATGTAAATGAAAACTTAAACATTTATTTTGTCTACTTTATAAAACAAAAATCAAGGAAATAAATGCCAGAAATTTTATTTTCTTACAATTTTCAAATATTTAAATAGAATTTCTTATAAGTTAATTTTCCAAACAATCAAACTTTAGAAATTTTGATTATTAAGTTTTTTATAAGAGGTTAATACTTATCAATTTTATATAATTTTTGACGTCAATACTTTTACCTTATTAATAAGTTATTCTTGTTCTACTGGAGTTGAACCTGTTGATATTAACTTGCGTTTTACGTATCTCCCAATGAATTTTTGTTTCAAACCAATTCTTATAGTAAGAAGAAAATAAAGATGATGGGAAATATTCAGTTCATGCAACATAGAAATATTTCTGACAAGGTAACAAGATATTTAGAAAACATGTATACACCAACCTCTAATAATAACCTTTTTCTATTGTTAGTTAGATAAGAAAATTCGGGTAAGTCAGGCTTTACTTGGAATCAAGACTTACAAGGGAAAGAAAATAGTGAGAAAAATTGAGTAAAAATAATTAAATGTAAATGAAAATTTAAACATTTTTTGTCTACTTTACAAAACAAAATGCTAGGAAATAAATACCAAAAATTTTATTTTCATATAATTTTTGAATATTTAAATAGAATTTCTTATAAGTTAATACGCCAAACAATCAAACTTTAGAAATTTGGATTATTAAGTTTTTTATAAGAGGTTAATACTTCTCAATTTTATATAATTTTTGACGTAAATACTTTTACCTTGTTGATAAGTTATTCTTGTTCTTCTGGAGTTGAACATGTTGATATTAACTTGCGTTTTACCTATCTCCCATTGAATTTTTGTTTCAAACCAATTCTTATAGTAAGAAGCAAATAAAGATGATGGGAAATATTGAGTTCATGCACAATAGAAATATTTCTGGCAAGGTAACAAGATGTTTACAAATCATGTACACACAAACCTCTAATTATAACCTTTTTCTATTGTTAGTTAGATAACAAAATTCTGTTAAATAAGGCTTTACGTGGAATCAAGACTTACAAAGGAATGAAAATAGTGAGAAAAACTCAGTAAAAATAATTAAATGTAAATGAAAACTTAAACATTTATTTTGTCTACTTTATAAAACAAAAATCAAGGAAATAAATGCCATAAATTTTATTTTCTTATAATTTTCCAATATTTAAATAGAATGTCTTATAAGTTTATACGCCAAACAATCAAACTTTCGAAATTTTGATGATTAAGTTTTTTATAAGAGGTTAATACTTCTCAATTTTATATAATTTTTGAGGTCATAAATTTTACCTTATTGATAATTGTTTCTTGTCCTACTGGAATTTAACCTGTTGATTTAACTTGCATTTTACATATCTCCCATAGTATTTCTGTTTCAACCCAATTCTTATAGTAAGAAGAAAATAAAGATGATGGGAAATATTCAGTTCATGCACCATAGAAATATTTCTGGCAAGGTACCAAGATGTTTACAAATCATGTATACACCAACCACTAATCATCACCTTTTTCTATTGTTATTTAGATAAGAAAATTCGGTTAAATAATTCTTTACTTGGAATCAAGACTTACAAAGGAAAGAAAATAGTGAGAAACATTTAGTCAAAATAATTAAATGTAAATGAAAACTTAATTATTTTTTTGTCTACTTTACAAAACAAAAGGTAGGAAATAAATACCAAAAATTTTATTTTCATATAATTTTCGAATATTTAAATAGAATTTCTTATAAGTTAATACGCCAAACAATCAAACTTTAGAAATTTTGATTATTAAGTTTTTTATAAGAGGTTAATACTTCTCAATTTTATATAATTTTTGACGTAAATACTTTTACCTTATTCATAAGTTATTCTTGTTCTACTGGAGTTGAACATGTTGATATTAACTTGCGTTTTACCTATCTCCCATTGAATTTTTGTTTCAAACCAATTCTTATAGTAAGAAGCAAATAAAGATGATGGGAAATATTGAGTTCATGCACCATAGAAATATTTCTGGCAAGGTAACAAGATGTTTACAAATCATGTACACACAAACCTCTAATTATAACCTTTTTCTATTGTTAGTTAGATAACAAAATTCGGTTAAATAAGGCTTTCCGTGGAATCAAGACTTATAAAGGAATGAAAATAGTGAGAAAAACTGAGTAAAAATAATTAAATGTAAATGAAAACTTAAACATTTATTTTGTCTACTTTATAAAACAAAAATCAAGGAAATAAATGCCAGAAATTTTATTTTCTTACAATTTTCAAATATTTAAATAGAATTTCTTATAAGTTAATTTTCCAAACAATCAAACTTTAGAAATTTTGATTATTAAGTTTTTTATAAGAGGTTAATACTTCTCAATTTTATATAATTTTTGACGTCAATACTTTTACCTTATTAATAAGTTATTCTTGTTCTACTGGAGTTGAACCTGTTGATATTAACTTGCGTTTTACGTATCTCCCAATGAATTTTTGTTTCAAACCAATTCTTATAGTAAGAAGAAAATAAAGATGATGGGAAATATTCAGTTCATGCAACATAGAAATATTTCTGACAAGGTAACAAGATATTAAGAAAACATGTATACACCAACCTCTAATAATAACCTTTTTCTATTGTTAGTTAGATAAGAAAATTCGGGTAAGTCAGGCTTTACTTGGAATCAAGACTTACAAGGGAAAGAAAATAGTGAGAAAAATTGAGTAAAAATAATTAAATGTAAATGAAAATTTAAACATTTTTTGTCTACTTTACAAAACAAAATGCTAGGAAATAAATACCAAAAATTTTATTTTCATATAATTTTCGAATATTTAAATAGAATTTCTTATAAGTTAATACGCCAAACAATCAAACTTTAGAAATTTTGATTATTAAGTTTTTTATAAGAGGTTAATACTTCTCAATTTTATATAATTTTTGACGTAAATACTTTTACCTTGTTGATAAGTTATTCTTGTTCTTCTGGAGTTGAACATGTTGATATTAACTTGCGTTTTACCTATCTCCCATTGAATTTTTGTTTCAAACCAATTCTTATAGTAAGAAGCAAATAAAGATGATGGGAAATATTGAGTTCATGCACAATAGAAATAATTCTGGCAAGGTAACAAGATGTTTACAAATCATGTACACACAAACCTCTAATTATAACCTTTTTCTATTGTTAGTTAGATAACAAAATTCTGTTAAATAAGGCTTTACGTGGAATCAAGACTTACAAAGGAATGAAAATAGTGAGAAAAACTCAGTAAAAATAATTAAATGTAAATGAAAACTTAAACATTTATTTTGTCTACTTTATAAAACAAAAATCAAGGAAATAAATGCCATAAATTTTATTTTCTTATAATTTTCCAATATTTAAATAGAATGTCTTATAAGTTTATACGCCAAACAATCAAACTTTCGAAATTTTGATGATTAAGTTTTTTATAAGAGGTTAATACTTCTCAATTTTATATAATTTTTGACGTCATAAATTTTACCTTATTGATAATTGTTTCTTGTCCTACTGGAATTTAACCTGTTAATTTAACTTGCGTTTTACATATCTCCCATAGTATTTCTGTTTCAACCCAATTCTTATAGTAAGTAGAAAATAAAGATGATGGGAAATATTCAGTTCATGCACCATAGAAATATTTCTGGCAAGGTACCAAGATGTTTACAAATCATGTATACACCAACCACTAATCATCACCTTTTTCTATTGTTATTTAGATAAGAAAATTCGGTTAAATAATTCTTTACTTGGAATCAAGACTTACAAAGGAAAGAAAATAGTGAGAAACATTTAGTCAAAATAATTAAATGTAAATGAAAACTTAATTATTTTTTTGTCTACTTTACAAAACAAAAGGTAGGAAATAAATACCAAAAATTTTATTTTCATATAATTTTCGAATATTTAAATAGAATTTCTTATAAGTTAATACGCCAAACAATCAAACTTTAGAAATTTTGATTATTAAGTTTTTTATAAGAGGTTAATACTTCTCAATTTTATATAATTTTTGACGTCAATACTTTTACCTTATTAATAAGTTATTCTTGTTCTACTGGAGTTGAACCTGTTGATATTAACTTGCGTTTTACGTATCTCCCAATGAATTTTTGTTTCAAACCAATTCTTATAGTAAGAAGAAAATAAAGATGATGGGAAATATTCAGTTCATGCACCATAGAAATATTTCTGGCAAGGTACCAAGATGTTTACAAATCATGTATACACCAACCACTAATCATCACCTTTTTCTATTGTTATTTAGATAACAAAATTCGGTTTAATAATTCTTTACTTGGAATTAAGACTTACAAAGGAAAGAAAATAGTGAGAAAAAATTAGTCAAAATAAATAAATGTAAATGAAAACTTAATTATTTTTTTGTCTACTTTACAAAACAAAAGGGTAGGAAATAAATACCAGAAATTTTATTTTCTTAATATTTTCAAATATTTAAATAGAATGTCTTATAAGTTTATACACCAAACAATCAAACTTTCGAAATTTTGATGATTAAGTTTTTTATAAGAGGTTAATACTTCTCAATTTTATATAATTTTTGACGTCAATACTTTTACCTTATTGATAATTTTTTCTTGTCCTACTGGAATTTAACCTGTTGATTTAACTTGCGTTATACATATCTCCCATAGTATTTCTGTTTCAACCCAATTCTTATAGCAAGAAGCAAATAAAGATGATGAGAAATATTGAGTTCATGCAACATAGAATATTTCTGACAAGGTAAGAAGATATTTAGAAAACATGTATACACCAACCTCTAATAATAACCTTTTTCTATTGTTAGTTAGATAAGAAAATTCGGGTAAGTCAGGCTTTACTTGGAATCAAGACTTACAAGGGAAAGAAAATAGTGAGAAAAATTGAGTAAAAATAATTAAATGTAAATGAAAACTTAAACATTTTTTGTCTACTTTACAAAACAAAATGCTAGGAAATAAATACCAAAAATTTTATTTTCATATAATTTTCGAATATTTAAATAGAATTTCTTATAAGTTAATACGCCAAACAATCAAACTTTAGAAATTTTGATTATTAAGTTTTTTATAAGAGGTTAATACTTCTCAATTTTATATAATTTTTGACGTCAATACTTTTACCTTATTAATAAGTTATTCTTGTTCTACTGGAGTTGAACATGTTGATATTAACTTGCGTTTTACCTATCTCCCTGATGAGTGCTCAAAAAGCACTAAAATAACCATGATTTTATGTACCTTAATTGATTAAAAATACATATATTTATATGTTTTATCATATATTTATATAAATTTGTCTTTTTCGGAATCACGGGTATTTTTATTGTTTTTCAGGTATTTTGGCTTAAAAACGCAATGTAAAGACTCAAAGAGGAATATTTGAAGCAATACATCACAAATATATCAATAAATAAGTGAGAAAAGGTCAACACACATGGAAAAATCAGACGAAATGGGTCGAAAAGGTCAAAAATGTCAAAAAGACGGAAATCGCGCGCCGCAGCCCAGCCGTGCGCGCATCCCAGCGCCCAGCCGCGCGCGCCCCAGCGCCCCACTCCGCGCGCGCTGGCACTGTTCACGCGCGCCGAGCTGCGTGCAGCGACAACCCCAGCGCGCGCGCGCAGCGCCCTAGCAGCCCCCCTCCGCGCGCCCAACGCGTTTTCGCCCCATTTTTCACGTGCAGCCGCCCCTGTGACGTCATGCTGACGTCATTGATGACATCAGCAATTCCAATACGCGTTTTTACATTTTTTAATATTTTTTTAACATTTTTTTACTCATTTTTTCTCTCCATCCTCACCTATAAATACCCCCCTTCCCTTCACTTCAAATCACACCTTCAAAACTCACTTCTCTCTTCTTTCTTTCTCTCATTTCTTAGTTTTTAGTTTCTCTTAGTTTCTTTCTAAGTTTCTAAGCTTTTCTTAGTTTTTCTCTTAGTTTTTAGTTCAATTCTCTTAGGTTTAGTGTTCTTCTCTTTTTGAGAGGAACTTGTAATGTTTTTGTAATAATTTAGATTTTTGATTCAATATATGGAAGTGCAAATTCCGCTCGGAGGTTTTCTAGCAACGGGAATAGCGTCGAAGTTCTGTAAGGATTTTATTTTCTTTACAGTTATTTTTATGCTTTATTCTTACATGTTATATTCAACTTGTCTGTGGTTAAATTTAACTATGCTAGCTGATTAGTAAAAATGATGTAATAACGACGTTGTTATGCTTGCGAAATATTAAATAGGCAAAAATCTTTAAAATGAATTGACTTTGTTTTTATTCAAGATTTTATATTAAGAATGTTAGAGAGAAATATATTATTTTTCATTACAAACTTAAACCCGAAAATTAGATTTTAAGGTTTAGTTATCCGGTCTAATTTAGAGTAGTGCTCTTTTATTTGTTGGTACAATCGCCCGGTAGTTAGAGTGAAACTCTATTTCAAAAGTTTTTATAAGAATTATTATGTGAAAATGTATTGACAACATGTTTTCAATAGTGGTTTTAAAACTTGAAAGTTAGTACTCGGATAATTAAATTCTTAAGTTTAATTTAGACACCTTGAATAATGTTTAAATTGTCTAACCCCACCAAAGGTGGCATTTAAATGGTTCATTTTCAATCTCTTAGAAAAAGGAATTAATTTAATTAAGCATATTAGTTATCAACCCCACCCATAGGTGTTAATTGATTTGTTTAGTTAACAAAGAATATCTAACCCCACCAAAGGTGGTATTTATATAAAAAAGAGAGAATCAATAAAATATCAATTTATATCTTTAATAACCTAGTTAATATGAGCAAGCATAATTAATTTAGTTATTATATCCATAAATACTCCGCTAATATAAATGATAAAAATTTGCATGAATATTTATTGAATCCGTATATATGTTTATTTTTAGATAATTATTTATTGAATTTGTATCTATGTTTATTTTTATGTTATTAGATTATATTTAATTAATCTGTATATATGTTTATTTTATGTTATTAGATTAGGAACACAAAAACCAAACTATCGTGACAGGATGTTTAGGATTTAATTTCGTTTTTAAAAGTTTGAATAATAAATTAAAAACCACATACATTCCTTCCTTAGATCGACCTTGGGAGTATACTTATCATTTTCTTCGAAATGATTCGTGCACTTGCGAGAGTTTTATAAATATTAAAACCAAAGTATTTGCGGGAATCGGCGATGCCGGTTTTCGTTCATCAAGTTTTTGGCGCCGTTGCCGGGGAAGGAATAGCGTTTTTAAATTATTTATCAAAATTTTAAAAACATTTTTGTGGTGTAAATAATTGTGATATTTTAATAATAATCAAATTTCAAAATTCATAATAAATAAATAAAAAAATAAAAAAATAAAAAAATAAAAAAATAAAAAAATAAAAAAATAAAAAATAAAAAATAATAATAAATTTTTTTAATTGTAAAATAATTTAGAAATTTGAAATTTGAAGTAAAAAATTTTTACCGTTCATAAAAAAAAAAAATTTAAAAATTCAAAATTCAAAAATTTTTAAGTTAATAAGAAATAATATAGCGTGAATAGTAAAATAAAATTACCGTTCATAAAAAAAAAATTTCAAAAACTTAAATTTCAAAAAAATTTTAAGTTAATAAGATATTATATAGCGTGAATAGTAAAATAAAATTACCGTTCATGAATAAAAAAAATATTACTTGAATTTATACCTAATTAACTAAATAACATGAAAAGTAAAAATCTAAGGGAGTTCTGTCTAGGAGACTAGTTCTTGGAAGCCTTTGTGCCACTAGTCTTTCCTGGGAACGTTGCTCTGGCTAGGAGAATGGTATTTAAGGTGCCGTTTGCACCACCATTCTTTCTTGGGAGCACTCTTGGTTAATACTAATTATGTTACAAAAAAAAATAAATAAAAAAAAAATAAAATTTTATTTTAGGGTTTAACTAGTTTTGTTTAGTGCTTTGTATTGAATAACATGTAAATTTTCTCTAAATTTTTTTTATTTTGTTGACAGGAGTTTTAAATTTACGTTTACAATAGTCTATGCGTGGTAGGAGATCCCTAGGAAATCCCCTTACACCATATGTAAATAAATTTCATAAATTTAAACAAGTGTCAACAAAACTGGATTCTACCCATCAACCTGTTTTTGAGCCAAACATAGAACCAAGTCTTAATCCTTTACTAGAACCAAAAGAAATGGAGGAAAACCAACATATTAGGGAAACCACGATGAAGGAGTTTGCAAGACCGGTAATAGGCACGGCAACTGCCGCTATCCAGTTGGGGGAGGCTGCTCGGAATTACGACCTTAAAAATATTCATTTTTCTATGCTTCCTTCTTTTTATGGGTTACCTAATGAAGATTCTCTTTCCTTTATGAGAGATTTCTATGCTACGGTCCAAACATTCCCCCTCGGTATTCTAAACGAGGATCAACTTAGGATGAGATGTTTTCCCTACACTCTAAAGGATAAGGCCAAAGCTTGGTTGATGTCACTTCCCCCAGGTTCTCTGATGACATGGGGTAACATTTACAATAAATTCATGGGAAAATTCTATTCCCATCAAAAAACATCAGAGTTGAGAGGAAAGATTGCTACTTTCTCTCAGATGGATGGAGAACCATTCCATGAAGCTTGGGATAGGTTCAAGATGTTTCTCACTCAGTGTCCCCATCATAGCTTTCCCCTGCAGTTGCAGAACCAATTCTTTTACGATGGACTTACACAACAATGTCAGTTCATTGTCGACAATGCTGCAGGAGGAGCAATAGGAGAAAAAACTGCCTCAGAGACGTATAACCTCTTTGAGATGTTGGGTGCTAATTCCCAACAGAAAAGCTCCCGAGTGAGAAAAGCTGGAGTTCATGAAATCGACTCCAGTAATGAAGTTCAACAACAACTTGTTCAACTGACTAAGCAAGTTGCCCTTCTCGCTACACAAACCAACACCAATAATGATCAATATGGTTTGTATAGCAACATGGGACATGGTACTGAAGCCTGTCCATATCAAGGAGAAACAACTGGACCTGAACAGGTCAATGTGTTGGGAGCATATCAACAGAGACCAAGGTTTGATCCCAATTCAAATACCTATAATCCTGGGTGGAGAAGTCATCCAAATTTCTCTTGGAGGCAAAACAACCCTCCTTTCACTCAAAGCTCAAACCAGGCAGGCCAGCAATTCCACCCACCTATTCCAAGAAGCATTCCCAATAAACCAACTCTGGAGGACAACTTGAATTCTTTTATTCAAGTTTGTAGGGATAACCAATCTAAAACCAATCAACGGTTGGACTCTGTGGAAGCTTCTATCAAAAAGGTGGAAGTTCAAGTTGAACAGTTAGTTGAACATTTGCAAAAAGGCAAAGACTAATTCAATGAAGAGGAGACATTGAGTTTTTCATTCTGCAATCTCCAAGCAACGTCTTACTAGAAGACGATAAATTTTAGTCCTGTATGGGAGGTCACCCATTATTGTATTTTCCTTTGTTTTAGTTTGCGTGTAATAAAAATTCAGATGAAATAAAATTCGTTTGTTTCAAAAATTCTGTCCATTCGCTTAAATTTAAAAAAAAAAAAATTTAGGTTCCTTGCACTTTTTGCTTTTATGTTTTATCAAGTTATAAATATTTCTTAGAGATATCTACTAAGAGCAAATTGTTGATACACAATAGGAGAAGGATCATTTTCAACTACAAACAACCATGGGAGATGCTGAAGATAGGCGGAAAAAGATGAAAGAATATACAATGCCAATCATTGGCAATGTAACTTCCGGTATCCAATTACAAGAGGCTGCAAGGAATTATGAATTGAAAAAGATTCATTATTCTTTGTTGCCTTCCTTTTACGGTATCCCTAATGAAGACCCTTTAAATTTCATTCGAGAATTCTATGCTATTGTCCAAACCTTTCCACTACATGCAATTAATGAAGATCAACTTAGGATGAGGTGTTTTCCTTACACTCTCAAAGATAAAGCTTGGTCATGGTTCATTACTCTACAGTCAGGTTCTCTTAAAACTTGGGAGGCAGTCTATGAAATTTTCATGGGTAGGTTCTATTCCCATCAAAAGACTATTGATCTAAGAACAAAGATAGCAACATTTTCTCAAATGTATGAAGAGCCCTTTCATGAAGCTTGGGAACGATTCAAACTCCTTTTCATTCAATGTCAAAATCATAGCTTTCCATTACAGCTACAAAACCAATTCTTTTACGATGGATTGATACTACAGAGTCAATACATGGTTGATAATGCTGCTGGAGGTGCTGTAGGAGAAAAGACCGCAGAGGAAACCTATAATCTCTATGAGCTATTGGGTTCTAATTCCCAACAAAGAGGTGGTAGAAGGAAAGCAAAGGTCAATGAAGTCGGCTCTGATAATGAGATAACCTTGCAACTTGCTGAATTGACTAAACAAGTGAAATTCCTCACTTCCCACCAAATTTCAAATCAAGAGGTATGTGAAGTGTGTTGTTCAATTGGGCATGGTACTCATAATTGTTCAAATACTTGTGATTCTAGTGTCGATGCCATAGAGGAAGTCCAATCTTTTCAAAGGTATCATCCAAACACCTATAATCACCCAGCCTACACCCAATATCCAACACTAAAGTCGGATAACAACCACCCTTACCCACCAAGCCAATCTTTTAAACCAACCTTAGAAGATAGCTTGAATGCTTTTATTCAAGTTAGTCGTGACAACCAATTGATGACTAATCAAAGGTTGAACACCATGGAGGCTTCGGTTAAAAGAATTGAATCTAAAGTTGGGCAACTGGCTGAACAAATGCTAAAGAAAGAACCAGGAAAGTTGCCCAGTCAACCAGAACAAGCAAAGGATGTTAGAACCCTTCGAAGTGGTAAGGTAGTCAATACCAGTTTACCTGAAATCTCTAACAATCTACCTTGTACTTCAGGTAACAAAGAAGGCGATACTCTAATCTCACAAAAAGGAGAAACAAGTGTAAAACTTAACAAGCCTTCTGAAAAACTCATTGGGGGGTCATCTGACACCCCCAAAATTCAAAAGACAACAGAACCACACCAGATACAAGTACCTTTTCCCCACCGGTTGAAAGAATCCAAACAAGATAAGCAATTCAATGATCTTTTTAATATGCTCTCTAAAGTAAATATCAATTTACCATTATTAGAAGTGATCATGAATGTGCCCTCATATGCCAAATTTTTCAAAGAGTTGAACACTAAGAAAAGGAGGTATGAACTGAATGAACGAGTAGTAGTATCAGAAATTTCTAGCGCTGTACTTCAGCACAAACTACCCCCTAAGTTGAAAGACCTTGGAAGTTTTATTATAAACATAACTATGGGGGATAGGAAGGTTGCTAAAGCAATGCTTGATTTAGGTGCTAGTATAAATTTGATGCCCTACTCTATATTCTTACAACTCAATGTAGGGGATTTAAAACCCACAACTATGTCCCTTCAACTTGCAGATAGATCTCTTAAATATCCAGAGGGAATAGTTGAGGATGTTTTGGTACAGGTAGACAAACTGATAATACCTGTTGACTTTGTGGTTCTGGATATGCAAGAAAATCCAGCATTGGACAGAGAGCACACAATATTGCTTGGTAGACCATTTATGGCAACTACTAAAACTATTATTGATGTCCAAGATGGAAATTTGACAATGACAGTCTTAGGAGAGACTGTTCATTTTAAAGTTTTTGATTCTTCACCTTTCCCTTCTATTTCTGCCATCGATGAAATATTCGATGTTGATCCTTTGGATAATCTTGTCCAAAACACCTTTTTCCGAACCAGAATAGAAGACAAGCTTGAAACCGTTCTTACACTTGAAAAGGTTGAAGAAGATTTAGATGAGGAAATAAAGGGGTACCTTGAACAACTAGACAATAATGAAGTGATGACAAAATCTAGTACACTTTTAAATCTACCCAGTTCATCATCTATTAAAGAGGCCAATCCACCTGAACTTGAACTCAAAGACTTACCTGAGCACTTAAAATATGTGTTTTTGGGAGAAGGGGAAACTTATCCAGTGATAATTTCTTCAACCTTGACCAAACCACAAGAAAAGGAACTCATCAAAGTGCTTAAACAGTTTAAGAAATCTATAGGTTAGAGTATAGGGGATATAAGAGGCATTAGTCCAACAATGTGTATGCACAAGATCAACTTGGAGGACGGTGCTAAACCTGTACGAGAGGCCCAAAGAAGACTAAACCCAAACATGCAAGAGGTAGTTAAGAAGGAAATTCTTAAATTATTAGAAGAAGGGATTATCTATCCTATTGCGAATAGTAAGTGGGTTAGTCCAGTGCATGTGGTACCAAAGAAATCTGGGATAACAGTTGTTAAGAATGACAAAAGTGAATTAGTGCCCACTAGAATAATCACTGGATGGAGAATGTGTATAGATTTTAGGAAACTAAATTTATATACGAAAAAGGATCACTTTCCTCTTCCATTCATTGATCAAATGTTGGAAAGATTAGCTGGGCACGAATTTTACTGTTTTTTGGATGGACTGTCTGGATATTATCAAGTACCCATAGCACCAGAAGATCAGGAAAAAGACCACATTTACATGTCCTTTTGGGACATTTGCTTTTCGCAGAATGCCATTTGGGTTATGCAATGCCCCTGCCACGTTCCAGAGATGCATGATATCCATTTTCTCGGACATGGTGGAAAAATTCATTGAGATTTTCATGGACGATTTCTCTGTCTTTGGGAACTCATTTGATGATTGCTTACATAAATTGACTTTGGTTTTAGAAAGATGCATTGAATGCAATCTAACCCTTAGTTGGGAGAAAAGTCATTTTATGGTTCAACAAGGGATAGTTTTAGGACATATAATTTCAAACAAGGGTATTGAAGTTGATAAGGCAAAAGTTGAATTGATATCAAAACTACCTCCCCCTACATCTGTGAAGGGGATAAGAAGCTTCTTGGGACATGCAGGATTCTACAGACGATTTATTAAAGATTTCTCTAAAATAAGTCGTCCATTATGTAACTTGCTATCCAAAGATGCTGATTTTGATTTCAACAATGACTGCCTTACTTCCTTTAATACCTTGAAAGATAAACTCACATCTACCCCTGTTATAATGGCACCAAACTGGTCTTTACCCTTTGAAATAATGTGTGACGCTTCTGATTATGCAATAGGAGCAGTCCTGGGACAAAGAGTGGATAAGCGTTTACATGTCATCTACTATGCTAGCAAAACACTCAATGATGCCCAGATGAATTACACCACCACTGAAAAGGAATTCTTGGCTATAGTATTCTCTTTAGACAAATTTCGGTCTTATTTAGTAGGATCTAAAGTGATTGTGCATTCTGATCATGCTGCTTTAAGATACCTATTAAGTAAACCAAATGCCAAGCCAAGATTAATCAGGTGGGTCTTACTCTTACAAGAATTTGACCTAGAAATCAAGGATAAGAAAGGCAGTGAAAACTTAGTAGCTGACCATTTGTCTAGGTTAATTTCTGACTTTAATTCTCTTAAAGATGAGAGTAATGATGATATAGTTGAAACCTTTCCTGATGAACAGTTATTTTTCATAGGTCCGAACCCATGGTACGCTGATATTGTAAACTATCTTGCCACTGGTGTTTTGCGACCTAACACTTCATATCAGGAGAAGAAAAGGTTTTTTAAAACTATTAAGGACTATTTCTGGGATGACCCTTATTTATACAAGATTGGTCAAGATCAAGTCATCCGGAGATGTGTACCTGAAGAAGAACATAAGAGTATTCTGACTTTTTGTCATGAACTTCATTGTGGGGGTCATTTTGGAGGAGAAAAGACAGCCCGTAAGATATTACAGTCTGGATTCTTTTGGCCCACTCTTTTTAAAGATGCTCATATGTTTTGTGCACAATGTGATAGATGTCAAAGAACAGGAAACATAAGCAAAAGAGATGAAATGCCTTTGACATCTAATTTAGTTGTTGAACTCTTTGACGTATGGGGGATTGACTTTATGGGTCCTTTTCCCCCATCTAATGGTTTTCAATACATTTTGGTTGCTGTGGATTATGTGTCCAAGTGGGTAGAAGCTATACCCACCAAAACCAATGATGCTAATGTTGTTGTGAAATTCTTGAAAGATTTCATATTCAGTAGGTTCGGAACGCCTAGAGCTATAATAAGTGATGGAGGTAGCCATTTTTGTAACAAACTCTTTGATGAAGTACTAAACAAGTACAACATCACACATAAGGTAGCTACTCCATATCATCCTCAAACTTCCGGTTTAGTGGAAGTAAGTAATAGGCAAATTAAGGGAATACTGGAACGCACTGTGCGTCCTTCAAGGAAGGATTGGGCATTTAAGTTAAATGATGCCTTATGGGCATACCGCACCGCTTACAAAACACCTATTGGGATGAGCCCTTACCGGTTAATCTTTGGGAAAGCGTGCCACCTTCCAGTTGAACTTGAACACAAGGCTTATTGGGCAATTAAAGAGCTAAACATGGATTTAGATAAAGCAGGTGAAAAACGAGTACTCCAGCTTCATGAGTTGGAAGAAATTAGGAATGAAGCCTATGAGAATGCCAAATTATACAAGGAGCGTACTAAGCGCTATCATGACAAGAGGCTAGTTCCTAAAACTTTTCACCCTGGAATGAAAGTTCTTTTATTTAACTCTCGTTTGAGATTGTTTCCAGGAAAGCTGAGATCAAGATGGGATGGACCATTCAAAATAGTTCAGGTATCTGAACATGGAGTGGTAGAACTATTGGACTCCAAGACACAAAAAACGTTCAAAGTTAATGGCCATCGTGTCAAGCCCTATGTAGAAGAACCAAACAACATTGCTGAAATGGATTGCATTTGGCTGAGTAACCCTTAGCACCAAAAAGATACGTCTTGCTAAGACGTTAAACTAAGCGCTGGATGGGAGGCAACCCATCATGTTAGGTAATTTTTTTTTTGTTATTTGTTTTATTTACTTAATTTTATTGTTTATTTTAGTTTACTTGTATGTGAATAATTTTTAAATTTGTTAAAACTAAAATATTTGTTGAGATGTTAGAAGTTCACAGCGATCTGTCTTTATACACTTTAATGATGAATATGATGGATGCACCTGCATTTCTTCATTACTACTTACACATTCTCAAGAAATAGGTAATCTTTCTCCTCTTTTCTCTTTATCTTTAATTTGCAGTTGTTACATTGAGGACAATGTAAGTTCTAGGTTGGGGGTGGTGAAAAGTTACCATGCTTAATAAAAAAATAAAAAATAAAAAATCTCACAAAAATTTATCATTTCTTTAAATCAAATTTAAGTAAATAATTAAGTCTTTGGTACTGTTAGATTAATTTTTTGAAAACATATCATGAAATATTTTGTAATTATTTTTGATAATTAGTTAGTTTTTGTCATAACTAGTATTTCTTGATAAAATGTGGAAATTATATTAAACCCAAAATCGGTGTTTATGAATTTTTTAGTGGAGACTACCCTTGTGAGATATAATTTGAACCTAATTTCTTTTATTCAGAGTGAAATATATATTTTTTCTACTCCAAACACATTTCTTATTTATTCAAAAGTTTAGATGATCTCTATAGGTAGTAGCATTGAATGTATGAATTTTTTTTCTCATCTTAATAGAGTATCATATATTTTTTATTATTATTTTTGTTTAGATTAAACGATTTGAGTAGAAATGGATAGTATATGCTTATATCTCATTCATGCATGACTGCTACAAAAACAAAAAGACATATCTGGGGTTACCTAAACCAAGCTCAAACAGAGAAGCCACAAAATTAACCACTCACCAAAATCCAAAAAAAATGTACAATCTGTACATGGGTTGACTCTCTAAAAAAATACATATATAAAAAAAAATGTATAGAGAGATAAAAAAATAGTATCATCTACATACTATGACCCACATTGCCAACAAAGTTGTGAGTAAAGGTTAAATACAAAAGAAAGATATAGGAAGTAATTCCCTAAAAAAAAAAAAAAAGTCATTGCAATTTCTTCATTTATAAAAAGCATATATCTTGAAATTCTTTCTTAATGAGTTTGATTTATGCATGAAAATAATTTTTATATATGATATCTTTATAATTTATACATTCGATTCCTTTCATGAGATCAATGTTAAAATAACACTTTGAGCCTTTATTCTTTATACATATGCAAACATATTAGTTCATTTCTATACATCAACTCTTTCGCATATAAATTAGTATGAGTGTTTGAACCCATAGGATTCAGTGCTTTGAGAGTATTGACTTGTGAGGAATAGAGTCGAAGCGAATACTGATTCATGACACTGAAATTGGGTAAAATTAAATTGATACATTTTTGAAATGAAATATGAAAATGATTTTCGACTAATTATTATAATAAAATCATGATTGTTTAAAGAGATTAAAATAACTTATGCTTGAGATTTTAATTATGATCTTAAAGGAGATTAAAAAGTATGAGATATTTTTGTGATATGTTGTGTTCTTTTATTCTTAAATTAATTTTTGATTGTGTTGTAATTTTAATTTTTGATTTGATTGTTTTTATCTTTACATTTAGTTCAATGTTTGTGGGTATCATTACTGAAAACCCTCACCAGACTCAAACTCGTCCACTAGGGCAACCTAGGGGTTTAACGGCTTGTTGCATAGGCTAAATGCAACCGTTTCAATCCACGAAAGTGATTTAGGATAGTTTAATTTTTAGCTTTTATCGCTTCTCTTGCTAAGAGACTAGCAAGAAGCTGGTTGGGGGTTGTGATGAGTGCTCAAAAAGCACTAAAATAACCATGATTTTATGTACCTTAATTGATTAAAAATACATATATTTATATGTTTTATCATATATTTATATAAATTTGTCTTTTTCGGAATCACGGGTATTTTTATTGTTTTTCAGGTATTTTGGCTTAAAAACGCAATGTAAAGACTCAAAGAGGAATATTTGAAGCAATACATCACAAATATATCAATAAATAAGTGAGAAAAGGTCAACAAACATGGAAAAATCGGACGAAATGGGTCGAAAAGGTCAAAAATGTCAAAAAGACGGAAATCGCGCGCCGCAGCCCAGCGCCCCAGCGCCCAGCCGCGCGCGCCCCAGCGCGCCCCAGCGCCCCACTCCGCGCGCGCTGGCACTGTTCACGCGCGCCGAGCTGCGCGCAGCGACAGCCCCAGCGCGCGCGCGCAGCGCCCCAGCAGCCCCCCTCCGCGCGCCCAACGCGTTTTCGCCCCATTTTTCACGTGCAGCCGCCCCTGTGACGTCATGCTGACGTTATTGATGACATCAGCAATTCCAATACGCGTTTTTACATTTTTTAATATTTTTTTTAACATTTTTTTACTCATTTTTTCTCTCCATCCTCACCTATAAATACCCCCCTTCCCTTCACTTCAAATCACACCTTCAAAACTCACTTCTCTCTTCTTTCTTTCTCTCATTTCTTAGGTTTTAGTTTCTCTTAGTTTCTTTCTAAGTTTCTAAGCTTTTCTTAGTTTTTCTCTTAGTTGTTAGTTCAATTCTCTTAGGTTTAGTGTTCTTCTCTTTTTGAGAGGAACTTGTAATGTTTTTGTAATAATTTAGATTTTTGATTCAATATATGGAAGTGCAAATTCCGCTCGGAGGTTTTCTAGCAACGGGAATAGCGTCGAAGTTCTGTAAGGATTTTATTTTCTTTACAGTTATTTTTATGCTTTATTCTTACATGTTATATTCAACTTGTCTGTGGTTAAATTTAACTATGCTAGCTGATTAGTAAAAATGATGTAATAACGACGTTGTTATGCTTGCGAAATATTAAATAGGCAAAAATCTTTAAAATGAATTGACTTTGTTTTTATTCAAGATTTTATATTAAGAATGTTAGAGAGAAATATATTATTTTTCATTACAAACTTAAACCCGAAAATTAGATTTTAAGGTTTAGTTATCCGATCTAATTTAGAGTAGTGCTCTTTTATTTGTTGGTACAATCGCCCGGTAGTTAGAGTGAAACTCTATTTCAAAAGTTTTTATAAGAATTATTATGTGAAAATGTATTGACAACATGTTTTAATTTGGACACCTTGAATAATGTTTAAATTGTCTAACCCCACCAAAGGTGGCATTTAAATGGTTCATTTTCAATCTCTTAGAAAAAGGAATTAATTTAATTAAGCATATTAGTTATCAACCCCACCCATAGGTGTTAATTGATTTGTTTAGTTAACAAAGAATATGTAACCCCACCAAAGGTGGTATTTATATAAAAAAGAGAGAATCAATAAAATATCAATTTATATCTTTAATAACCTAGTTAATATGAGCAAGCATAATTAATTTAGTTATTATATCCATAAATACTCCGCTAATATAAATGATAAAAATTTGCATGAATATTTATTGAATCCGTATATATGTTTATTTTTAGATAATTATTTATTGAATTTGTATCTATGTTTATTTTTATGTTATTAGATTATATTTAATTAATCTGTATATATGTTTATTTTATGTTATTAGATTAGGAACACAAAAACCAAACTATCGTGACAGGATGTTTAGGATTTAATTTCGTTTTTAAAAGTTTGAATAATAAATTAAAAACCACATACATTCCTTCCTTAGATCGACCTTGGGAGTATACTTATCATTTTCTTCGAAATGATTCGTGCACTTGCGAGAGTTTTATAAATATTAAAACCAAAGTATTTGCGGGAATCGGCGATGCCGGTTTTCGTTCATCACTCCCATTGAATTTTTGTTTCAAACCAATTCTTATAGTAAGAAGCAAATAAAGATGATGGGAAATATTGAGTTCATGCACCATAGAAATATTTCTGGCAAGGTAACAAGATGTTTACAAATCATGTACACACAAACCTCTAATTATAACCTTTTTCTATTGTTAGTTAGATAACAAAATTCGGTTAAATAAGGCTTTATGTGGAATCAAGACTTATAAAGGAATGAAAATTGTGAGAAAAACTGAGTAAAAATAATTAAATGTAAATGAAAACTTAAACATTTATTTTTTCACCTTTATAAAACAAAAATCAAGGAAATAATTGCCAGAAATTTTATTTTCTTACAATTTTCAAATATTTAAATAGAATTTCTAATAAGTTAATTTGCCAAACAATCAAACTTTAGAAATTTTGATTATTAAGTTTTTTATAAGAGGTTAATACTTCTCAATTTTATATAATTTTTGACGTCAATACTTTTACCTTATTGATAAGTTATTCTTGTTCTACTAGAGTTGAACATGTTGATATTAATTTGCGTTTTACGTATCTCCCAATGAATTTTTGTTTCAAACCAATTCTTATAGTAAGAAGAAAATAAAGATGATGGGAAATATTCAGTTCATGCACCATAGAAATATTTCGGGCAAGGTACCAAGATGTTTACAAATCATGTATACACCAACCACTAATCATCACCTTTTTCTATTGTTATTTAGATAAGAAAATTCGGTTAAATAATTCTTTACTTGGAATCAAGACTTACAAAGGAATGAAAATAGTGAGAAAAATTTAGTCAAAATAATTAAATGTAAATGAAAACTTAATTATTTTTTTGTCTACTTTACAAAACAAAAGGGTAGGAAATAAATACCAAAAATTTTATTTTCATATAATTTTCGAATATTTAAATAGAATTTCTTATAAGTTAATACGTCAAACAATCAAACTTTAGAAATTTTGATTATTAAGTTTTTTATAAGAGGTTAATACTTCTCAATTTTATATAATTTTTGACGTAAATACTTTTACCTTGTTGATAAGTTATTCTTGTTCTTATGGAGTTGAACATGTTGATATTAACTTGCATTTTACCTATCTCCCATTGAATTTTTGTTTCAAACCAATTCTTATAGTAAGAAGCAAATAAAGATGATGGGAAATATTGAGTTCATGCACCATAGAAATATTTCTGGCAAGGTAACAAGATGTTTACAAATCATGTACACACAAACCTCTAATTATAACCTTTTTCTATTGTTAGTTAGATAACAAAATTCTGTTAAATAAGGCTTTACGTGGAATCAAGACTTACAAAGGAATGAAAATAGTGAGAAAAACTGAGTAAAAATAATTAAATGTAAATGAAAACTTAAACATTTATTTTGTCTACTTTATAAAACAAAAATATGGGAAATAAATTCCATAAATTTTATTTTCTTATAATTTTCCAATATTTAAATAGAATGTCTTATAAGTTTATACTCCAAACAATCAAACTTTCGAAATTTTGATGATTAAGTTTTTTATAAGAGGTTAATACTTCTCAATTTTATATAATTTTTGACGTCATAAATTTTACCTTATTGATAAGTTATTCTTGTTTTACTGGAATTGAACATGTTGATATTAACTAGCGTTTTACCTATCTCCCATTGAATTTTTCATTCAAACCAATTCTTATAGTAAGAAGCAAATAAAGATGATGGGAAATATTGAGTTCATGCAACATAGAAATATTTCTGACAAGGTAACAAGATGTTTAGAAAACATGTATACACCAACCTCTAATAATAACCTTTTTCTATTGTTAGTTAGATAAGAAAATTCGATTAAGTGAGGCTTTACTTGGAATCAAGACTTACAAGGGAAAGAAAATAGTGAGAAAAGCTGAGTAAAAATAATTAAATGTAAATGAAAACTTAAACATTTCTTTGTCTACTTTACAAAACAAAATGCTAGGAAATAAATGACAGAAATTTTATTTTCTTATAATTTTCGAATATTTAAATAGAATTTCTTATAAGTTAATACGCCAAACAATCAAACTTTAGAAATTTTGATTATTAAGTTTTTTATAAGAGGTTAATACTTCTCAATTTTATATAATTTTTGACGTAAATACTTTTACCTTATTGATAAGTTATTCTTGTTCTACTGGAGTTGAACATGTTGATATTAACTTGCGTTTTACCTATCTCCCATTGAATTTTTGTTTCAAACGAATTCTTATAGTAAGAAGCAAATAAAGATGATGGGAAATATTGAGTTCATGCACCATAGAAATATTTCTGGCAAGGTAACAAGATGTTTACAAATCATGCACACACAAACCTCTAATTATAACCTTTTTCTATTGTTAGTTAGATAACAAAATTCGGTTAAATAAGGCTTTCCGTGGAATCAAGACTTACAAAGGAATGAAAATAGTGAGAAAAACTGAGTAAAAATAATTAAATGTAAATGAAAACTTAAACATTTATTTTGTCTACTTTATAAAACAAAAATCAAGGAAATAAATGCCATAAATTTTATTTTCTTATAATTTTCCAATATTTAAATAGAATGTCTTATAAGTTTATTCGCCAAACAATCAAACTTTCAAAATTTTGATGATTAAGTTTTTTATAAGAGATTAATACTTCTCAATTTTATATAATTTTTGACGTCATAAATTTTACCTTATTGATAAGTTATTCTTGTTCTACTTGAGTTGAACATGTTGATTTTAACTAGCGTTTTACCTATCTCCCATTGAATTTTTGTTTCAAACCAATTCTTATAGTAAGAAGCAAATAAAGATGATGAGAAATATTGAGTTCATGCACCATAGAAATATTTCTGGCAAGGTAACAAGATGTTTACAAATCATGTATACACCAACCACTAATCATCACCTTTTTCTATTGTTAGTTAGATAACAAAATTCGGTTAAATAAGGCTTTACTTGGAATCAAGACTTACAAGGGAAAGAAAATAGTGAGAAAAAATCAGTAAAAATAATTAAATGTAAATGAAAACTTAAACATTTTTTTGTCTACTTTACAAAACAATAAGTTAGGAAATAAATGCCAGAAATTTTATTTTCTTATAATTTTCAAATATTTAAATAGAATTTCTTATAAGTTAATATGCCAAACAATCAAACTTTAGAAATTTTGATTATTAAGTTTTTTATAAGAGGTTAATACTTCTCAATTTTATATAATTTTTGACGTCAATACTTTTACCTTATTGATAATTTATTCTTGTCCTACTGAAATTTAACCTGTTGATTTAACATGTGTTTTACCTATCTCCAATTTAATTCTTGTTTCAATCCAATTCTTATAGTAAGAAGCAAATAAAGATGATGAGAAATGTTGATTTCATGCACCATGGAAATATTTCTGGCAAGGTAACAAGATGTTTACAAATCATGTATACACCAACCACTAATCATCACCTTTTTCTATTGTTAGTTAGATAACAAAATTCGGTTAAATAAGGCTTTACTTGGAATCAAGACTTACAAGGGAAAGAAAATAGTGAGAAAAAATTAGTCAAAATAAATAAATGTAAATGAAAACTTAATTATTTTTTTGTCTACTTTACAAAACAAAAGGGTAGGAAATAAATGCGAGAAATTTTATTTTCTTATTATTTTCAAATATTTAAATAGAATTTCTTATAAGTTAATACGCCAAACAATCAAACTTTAGAAATTTGTTTTATTAAGTTTTTTATAAGAGGTTAATACTTCTCATTTTTATATAATTTTTGACGTAAATACTTTTACCTTATTGATAAGTTATTCTTGTTTTACTGGAATTGAACATGTTGATATTAACTAGCGTTTTACCTATCTCCCATTGAATTTTTGTTTCAAACCAATTCTTATAGTAAGAAGCAAATAAAGATGATGGGAAATATTGAGTTCATGCAACATAGAAATATTTCTGACAAGGTAACAAGATGTTTAGAAAACATGTATACACCAACCTCTAATAATAACCTTTTTCTATTGTTAGTTAGATAAGAAAATTCGGTTAAGTGAGGCTTTACTTGGAATCAAGACTTACAAGGGAAAGAAAATAGTGAGAAAAGCTGAGTAAAAATAATTAAATGTAAATGAAAACTTAAACATTTCTTTGTCTACTTTACAAAACAAAATGCTAGGAAATAAATGACAGAAATTTTATTTTCTTATAATTTTCGAATATTTAAATAGAATTTCTTTTAAGTTAATACGCCAAACAATCAACCTTTAGAAATTTTGATTATTAAGTTTTTTATAAGAGGTTAATACTTCTCAATTTTATATAATTTTTGACATAATACTTTTACCTTATTGATAAGTTATTCTTGTTCTACTTGAGTTGAACATGTTGATATTAACTTGCGTTTTACCTATCTCCCATTGAATTTTTGTTTCAAACCAATTCTTATAGTAAGTAGCAAATAAAGATGATGGGAAATATAGACTTCATGCACCATAGCAATATTTCTGGCAAGGTAACAAGATGTTTACAAATCATGTACACACTAACCTCTAATTATAACCTTTTTCTATTGTTAGTTAGATAACAAATTTCGGTTAAATAAGGCTTTACTTGGAATCAAGACTTACAAGGGAAAGAAAATAGTGAGAAAAATTGAGTAAAAATAATTAAATGTAAATGAAAACTTAAACATTTTTTTGTCTACTTTACAAAACAAAATGCTAGGAAATAAATGACAGAAATTTTATTTTCTTATAATTTTCGAATATTTAAATAGAATTTCTTAAAAGTTAATACGCCAAACAATCAACCTTTAGAAATTTTGATTATTAAGTTTTTTATAACAGGTTAATACTTCTCAATTTTATATAATTTTGACGTCAATAATTTTACCTTATTGATAAGTTATTCTTGTTCTACTGTAGTTGAACATGTTGATATTAACTTGCATTTTACCTTACTCCCAATGAATTTTTGTTTCAAACCAATTCTTATAGTAAGTAGCGAATAAAGATGATGGGAAATATAGACTTCATGCACCATAGAAGTATTTCTGGCAAGGTAACAAGATGTTTACAAATCATGTACACACAAACCTCTAATTATAACCTTTTTCTATTGTTAGTTAGATAACAAAATTCGGTTAAATAAGGCTTTACTTGGAATCAAGACTTACAAGGGAAAGAAAATAGTGAGAAAAATTGAGTAAAAATAATTAAATGTAAATGAAAACTTAAACATTTTTTTGTCTACTTTACAAAACAAAATGCTAGGAAATAAATGCCAGAAATTTTATTTTCTTATAATTTTCCAATATTTAAATAGAATGTCTTATAAGTTAATACGCCAAACAATCAAACTTTAGAAATTTTGATTATTAAGTAGTTTATAAGAGGTTAATACTTCTCAATTTTATATAATTTTTGACGTCAATACTTTTACCTTATTGATAAGTTATTCTTGTTCTACTTGAGTTGAACATGTTGATATTAACTTGCATTTTACCTATCTCCCATTGAATTTTTGTTTCAAACCAATTCTTATAGTAAGAAGCAAATAAAGATGATGAGAAATATTGAGTTCATGCACCATAGAAATATTTCTGGCAAGGTAACAAGATGTTTCCAAATCATGTACAGACAAACCTGTAATTATAACCTTTTTCTATTGATAGTTAGATAACAAAATTCGGTTAAATAAGGGTTTACGTGGAATCAAGACTTACAAGGGAAAGAAAATAGTGAGAAAAAATGAGTAAAAATAATTAAATGTAAATGAAAACTTAAACATTTATTTTGTCTACTTTATAAAACAAAAATATGGGAAATAAATTCCATAAATTTTATTTTCTTATAATTTTCCAATATTTAAATAGAATGTCTTATAAGTTTATACTCCAAACAATCAAACTTTCGAAATTTTGATGATTAAGTTTTTTATAAGAGGTTAATACTTCTCAATTTTATATAATTTTTGACGTCATAAATTTTACCTTATTGATAAGTTATTCTTGTTTTACTGGAATTGAACATGTTGATATTAACTAGCGTTTTACCTATCTCCCATTGAATTTTTGTTTCAAACCAATTCTTATAGTAAGAAGCAAATAAAGATGATGGGAAATATTGAGTTCATGCAACATAGAAATATTTCTGACAAGGTAACAAGATGTTTAGAAAACATGTATACACCAACCTCTAATAATAACCTTTTTCTATTGTTAGTTAGATAAGAAAATTCGATTAAGTGAGGCTTTACTTGGAATCAAGACTTACAAGGGAAAGAAAATAGTGAGAAAAGCTGAGTAAAAATAATTAAATGTAAATGAAAACTTAAACATTTCTTTGTCTACTTTACAAAACAAAATGCTAGGAAATAAATGACAGAAATTTTATTTTCTTATAATTTTCGAATATTTAAATAGAATTTCTTATAAGTTAATACGCCAAACAATCAAACTTTAGAAATTTTGATTATTAAGTTTTTTATAAGAGGTTAATACTTCTCAATTTTATATAATTTTTGACGTAAATACTTTTACCTTATTGATAAGTTATTCTTGTTCTACTGGAGTTGAACATGTTGATATTAACTTGCGTTTTACCTATCTCCCATTGAATTTTTGTTTCAAACCAATTCTTATAGTAAGAAGCAAATAAAGATGATGGGAAATATTGAGTTCATGCACCATAGAAATATTTCTGGCAAGGTAACAAGATGTTTACAAATCATGCACACACAAACCTCTAATTATAACCTTTTTCTATTGTTAGTTAGATAACAAAATTCGGTTAAATAAGGCTTTCCGTGGAATCAAGACTTACAAAGGAATGAAAATAGTGAGAAAAACTGAGTAAAAATAATTAAATGTAAATGAAAACTTAAACATTTATTTTGTCTACTTTATAAAACAAAAATCAAGGAAATAAATGCCATAAATTTTATTTTCTTATAATTTTCCAATATTTAAATAGAATGTCTTATAAGTTTATTCGCCAAACAATCAAACTTTCAAAATTTTGATGATTAAGTTTTTTATAAGAGATTAATACTTCTCAATTTTATATAATTTTTGACGTCATAAATTTTACCTTATTGATAAGTTATTCTTGTTCTACTTGAGTTGAACATGTTGATTTTAACTAGCGTTTTACCTATCTCCCATTGAATTTTTGTTTCAAACCAATTCTTATAGTAAGAAGCAAATAAAGATGATGAGAAATATTGAGTTCATGCACCATAGAAATATTTCTGGCAAGGTAACAAGATGTTTACAAATCATGTATACACCAACCACTAATCATCACCTTTTTCTATTGTTAGTTAGATAACAAAATTCGGTTAAATAAGGCTTTACTTGGAATCAAGACTTACAAGGGAAAGAAAATAGTGAGAAAAAATCAGTAAAAATAATTAAATGTAAATGAAAACTTAAACATTTTTTTGTCTACTTTACAAAACAATAAGTTAGGAAATAAATGCCAGAAATTTTATTTTCTTATAATTTTCAAATATTTAAATAGAATTTCTTATAAGTTAATATGCCAAACAATCAAACTTTAGAAATTTTGATTATTAAGTTTTTTATAAGAGGTTAATACTTCTCAATTTTATATAATTTTTGACGTCAATACTTTTACCTTATTGATAATTTATTCTTGTCCTACTGAAATTTAACCTGTTGATTTAACATGTGTTTTACCTATCTCCAATTTAATTCTTGTTTCAATCCAATTCTTATAGTAAGAAGCAAATAAAGATGATGAGAAATGTTGATTTCATGCACCATGGAAATATTTCTGGCAAGGTAACAAGATGTTTACAAATCATGTATACACCAACCACTAATCATCACCTTTTTCTATTGTTAGTTAGATAACAAAATTCGGTTAAATAAGGCTTTACTTGGAATCAAGACTTACAAGGGAAAGAAAATAGTGAGAAAAAATTAGTCAAAATAAATAAATGTAAATGAAAACTTAATTATTTTTTTGTCTACTTTACAAAACAAAAGGGTAGGAAATAAATGCGAGAAATTTTATTTTCTTATTATTTTCAAATATTTAAATAGAATTTCTTATAAGTTAATACGCCAAACAATCAAACTTTAGAAATTTGTTTTATTAAGTTTTTTATAAGAGGTTAATACTTCTCATTTTTATATAATTTTTGACGTAAATACTTTTACCTTATTGATAAGTTATTCTTGTTTTACTGGAATTGAACATGTTGATATTAACTAGCGTTTTACCTATCTCCCATTGAATTTTTGTTTCAAACCAATTCTTATAGTAAGAAGCAAATAAAGATGATGGGAAATATTGAGTTCATGCAACATAGAAATATTTCTGACAAGGTAACAAGATGTTTAGAAAACATGTATACACCAACCTCTAATAATAACCTTTTTCTATTGTTAGTTAGATAAGAAAATTCGGTTAAGTGAGGCTTTACTTGGAATCAAGACTTACAAGGGAAAGAAAATAGTGAGAAAAGCTGAGTAAAAATAATTAAATGTAAATGAAAACTTAAACATTTCTTTGTCTACTTTACAAAACAAAATGCTAGGAAATAAATGACAGAAATTTTATTTTCTTATAATTTTCGAATATTTAAATAGAATTTCTTTTAAGTTAATACGCCAAACAATCAACCTTTAGAAATTTTGATTATTAAGTTTTTTATAAGAGGTTAATACTTCTCAATTTTATATAATTTTTGACATAATACTTTTACCTTATTGATAAGTTATTCTTGTTCTACTTGAGTTGAACATGTTGATATTAACTTGCGTTTTACCTATCTCCCATTGAATTTTTGTTTCAAACCAATTCTTATAGTAAGTAGCAAATAAAGATGATGGGAAATATAGACTTCATGCACCATAGCAATATTTCTGGCAAGGTAACAAGATGTTTACAAATCATGTACACACTAACCTCTAATTATAACCTTTTTCTATTGTTAGTTAGATAACAAATTTCGGTTAAATAAGGCTTTACTTGGAATCAAGACTTACAAGGGAAAGAAAATAGTGAGAAAAATTGAGTAAAAATAATTAAATGTAAATGAAAACTTAAACATTTTTTTGTCTACTTTACAAAACAAAATGCTAGGAAATAAATGACAGAAATTTTATTTTCTTATAATTTTCGAATATTTAAATAGAATTTCTTAAAAGTTAATACGCCAAACAATCAATCTTTAGAAATTTTGATTATTAAGTTTTTTATAACAGGTTAATACTTCTCAATTTTATATAATTTTGACGTCAATAATTTTACCTTATTGATAAGTTATTCTTGTTCTACTGGAGTTGAACATGTTGATATTAACTTGCATTTTACCTTACTCCCAATGAATTTTTGTTTCAAACCAATTCTTATAGTAAGTAGCGAATAAAGATGATGGGAAATATAGACTTCATGCACCATAGAAGTATTTCTGGCAAGGTAACAAGATGTTTACAAATCATGTACACACAAACCTCTAATTATAACCTTTTTCTATTGTTAGTTAGATAACAAAATTCGGTTAAATAAGGCTTTACTTGGAATCAAGACTTACAAGGGAAAGAAAATAGTGAGAAAAATTGAGTAAAAATAATTAAATGTAAATGAAAACTTAAACATTTTTTTGTCTACTTTACAAAACAAAATGCTAGGAAATAAATGCCAGAAATTTTATTTTCTTATAATTTTCCAATATTTAAATAGAATGTCTTATAAGTTAATACGCCAAACAATCAAACTTTAGAAATTTTGATTATTAAGTAGTTTATAAGAGGTTAATACTTCTCAATTTTATATAATTTTTGACGTCAATACTTTTACCTTATTGATAAGTTATTCTTGTTCTACTTGAGTTGAACATGTTGATATTAACTTGCATTTTACCTATCTCCCATTGAATTTTTGTTTCAAACCAATTCTTATAGTAAGAAGCAAATAAAGATGATGAGAAATATTGAGTTCATGCACCATAGAAATATTTCTGGCAAGGTAACAAGATGTTTCCAAATCATGTACAGACAAACCTGTAATTATAACCTTTTTCTATTGATAGTTAGATAACAAAATTCGGTTAAATAAGGGTTTACGTGGAATCAAGACTTACAAGGGAAAGAAAATAGTGAGAAAAAATGAGTAAAAATAATTAAATGTAAATGAAAACTTAAACATTTATTTTGTCTACTTTACAAAACAAAAGGCTAGGAAATAAATGCCAGAAATTTTATTTTCCTATAATTTTCCAATATTTAAATAGAATTTCTTATAAGTTAAAACGCCAAACAATCAAACTTTAGAAATTTTGATGATTAAGTTTTTTATAAGAGGTTAATACTTCTCAATTTTATATAATTTTTGACGTCAATACTTTTATCTTATTGATAAGTTATTCTTGTTCTACTTGAGTTGAACATGTTGATTTTAACTAGCGTTTTACCTATCTCCCATTGAATTTTTGTTTCAAACCAATTCTTATAGTAAGAAGCAAATAAAGATGATGAGAAATATTGAGTTCATGCACCATAGAAATATTTCTGGCAAGGTAACAAGATGTTTACAAATCAAGCACACACAAACCTCTAATTATAACCTTTTTCTATTGTTAGTTAGATAACAAAATTCGGTTAAATAAGGCTTTCCGTGGAATCAAGACTTACAAAGGAATGAAAATAGTGAGAAAAATTGAGTAAAAATAATTAAATTTAAATGAAAACTTAAACATTTTTTTTGTCTACTTTACAAAACAAAATGCTAGGAAATAAATGACAGAAATTTTATTTTCTTATAATTTTCCAATATTTAAATAGAATTTCTTATATGTTAAAACGCCAAACAATCAAACTTTAGAAATTTTGATTATTAAGTTTTTTATAAGAGGTTAATACTTCTCAATTTTATATAATTTTTGACGTCAATACTTTTACCTTATTGATAATTTTTTCTTGTCCTACTGGAATTTAACGTGTTGATTTAATTTGCGTTTTACATATCTCCCATAGTATTTCTGTTTCAACCCAATTCTTATAGCAAGAAGCAAATAAAGATGATGAGAAATATTGAGTTCATGCAACATAGAAATATTTCTGACAAGGTAACAAGATGTTTAGAAAACATGTATACACCAACCTCTAATAATAACCTTTTTCTATTGTTAGTTAGATAAGAAAATTCGGTTAAGTCAGGCTTTACTTGGAATCAAGACATACAAGGTAAAGAAAATAGTGAGAAAAACTGAGTAAAAATAATTAAATGTAAATGAAAACTTAAACATTTTTTTGTCTACTTTACAAAACAAAATGCTAGGAAATAAATGACAGAAATTTTATTTTCTTATAATTTTCGAATATTTAAATATAATTTCTTATAAGTTAATACGCCAAACAATCAAACTTTAGAAATTTTGATTATTAAATTTTTTATAAGAGGTTAATGCTTATCAATTTTATATAATTTTTGACGTCAATACTTTTACCTTATTGATAATTTATTCTTGTCCTACTTGAATTTAACCTGTTGATTTAACATGTGTTTTACTTATCTCCCATTGAATTTTTGTTTCAAACCAATTCTTATAGTAAGAAGCAAATAAAGATGATGAGAAATATTGAGTTCATGCACCATAAAAATATTTCTGGCAAGGTAACAAGATGTTTACAAATCATGTATACACCAACCACTAATCATCACCTTTTTCTATTGTTAGTTAGATAACAAAATTCGGTTAAATAAGGCTTTACTTGGAATCAAGACTTACAAGGGAAAGAAAATAGTGAGAAAAACTGAGTAAAAATAATTAAATGTAAATGAAAGTTAAACATTTTTTTGTCTACTTTACAAAACAATAAGTTAGGAAATAAATGCCAGAAATTTTATTTTCTTATAATTTTCAAATATTTAAATAGAATTTCTTATAAGTTAATATGCCAAACAATCAAACTTTAGAAATTTTGATTATTAAGTTTTTTATAAGAGGTTAATACTTCTCAATTTTATATAATTTTTGACGTCAATACTTTTACCTTATTGATAATTTATTCTTGTCCTACTGAAATTTAACCTGTTGATTTAACATGTGTTTTACCTATCTCCAATTTAATTCTTGTTTCAATCCAATTCTTATAGTAAGAAGCAAATAAAGATGATGAGAAATGTTGAGTTCATGCACCATGGAAATATTTCTGGCAAGGTAACAAGATGTTTACAAATCATGTATATACCAACCACTAATCATCACCTTTTTCTATTGTTAGTTAGATAACAAAATTCGGTTAAATAAGGCTTTACTTGGAATCAAGACTTACTGATGAGTGCTCAAAAAGCACTAAAATAACCATGATTTTATGCACATTAATTGATTAAAAAATATATATTTATATGTTTTATCATATATTTATATAAATTTGTCTTTTTCGGAATCACGGGTATTTTTATTGTTTTTCAGGTATTTTGGCTTAAAAACGCAACTTAAAAACTCAAAGAGGAATACTGGAAGCAATACATCACAAATATATTAATAAATAAATGCGGAAAGGTCGACAAATATGGAAAAATTGGACAAAATGGGTCAAGAAGGTCAAAAATGTCAAAAAGGAGAAAAACGCGTCGCCGCGCCGCCCGGCCGCCGCGCCCCACCGCCCGGCCACCGCGCCCCAGCGCCCAGCACCGCCCCAAGCAGCAGCGCGCGGCACTGTTCATCCGCGGTTACTGTTCATCAGACTCGGGCACTGTTCATACCCCGGTACTGTTCATCAGACTCGGCACTGTTCATCCGCGGGTACTGTTCATCCGCGGGTACTGTTCATCAGACTCGGCACTGTTCATACCCCGGTACTGTTCATACCCGGTACTGTGCAGCCGCCCCATGTCATGCTGACGTCATCAAATGACGTCAGCAATCAATAATCCGCGTTTTTACATTTTTTTAACATTTTTTCTCTACTTTTTCTCTCCATCCTCACCTATAAATACCCCCCTTCCCTTCACTTCAAAATACACCTTCAAACCACACTTCTCTCTTCTTTCTTTCTCTCATTTCTTAGTTTTTTTGAGTTTTCCTTAGTTTCTTTCTTAGTTTCTAAGTTTTTCTTAGTTTCCTTCTTAGTTTTTAGTTCAATTCTCTTAGTTTTAGTGTTCTTCTCTTTTTGAGAGGAACTTGTAATGTTTTTGTAATAATTTAGTTTTTGATTCAATATATGGAAGTGCAAATTCCGCTCGGAGGTTTTCTAGCAACGGGAATAGCGTCGAAGTTCTGTAAGGATTTTATTTTCTTTACAGTTATTTTTATGCTTTATTCTTACATGTTATATTTAATTTGTCTATGATTAAATTTAACTCTGCTAGCTGTTTATAAACATGATATAATAATAACGTTGTTATGCTTGCGAAATATTAAATAGGTGAAAATTTCTAAAATGAATTGATTTTGTTTTTATTCAAGATTTTATATTAAGAATGTTAGAGAGAAATATATTATTTTTCATTACAAACTTAAAACTGAAAATTAGATTTTAAGGTTTAGTTATCCGGTCTAATTTAGAGTAGTGCTCTTTTATTTGTTGGTACAATCGCCCGGTAGTTAGAGTGAAACTCTATTTCAAAAGTTTTTATAAGAATTATTATGTGAAAATGTATTGACAACATGTTTTCAATAGTGGTTTTAAAACTTGAAAGTTAGTACTCGGATAATTAAATTCTTATGTTTAATTTGGACACCTTGAATAAAGTTTAAACTGTCTAACCCCACCAAAGGTGGCATTTAAATGATTCATTTTCAATCTCTTAGAAAAAGGAATTAATTTAATTAAGCATATTAGTTATCAACCCCACCCATAGGTGTTAATTGATTTGTTTAGTTAACAAAGAATATGTAACCCCACCAAAGGTGGTATTTATATAAAAAAAGAGAGAATCAATAAAATATCAATTTATATCTTTAATAACCTAGATAATATGAGCAAGCATAATTAATTTAGTTATTATATCCATAAATACTCCGCTAATATAAATGATAAAATTTGCATGAATATTTATTGAATCCGTATATATGTTTATTTTTAGATAATTATTTATTGAATTTGTATCTATGTTTATTTTTATGTTATTAGATTATATTTAATTAATCTGTATATATGTTTATTTTATGTTATTAGATTAGGAACACAAAAACCAAACTATCGTGACAGGATGTTTAGGATTTAATTTCGTTTTTAAAAGTTTGAATAATAAATTAAAAACCACATACATTCCTTCCTTAGATCGACCTTGGGAGTATACTTATCATTTTCTTCGAAATGATTCGTGCACTTGCGAGAGTTTTATAAAAATTAAAACCAAAGTATTTGCGGGAATCGGCGATGCCGGTTTTCGTTCATCATGTTTTTGGCGCCGTTGCCGGGGAAGGAATAGCGTTTTTAAATTATTTATCAAAATTTTAAAAACATTTTTGTGCTGTAAATAATTGTGATATTTTAATAATAATCAAATTTCAAAATTCATAATAAATAAAAAAATAAATAAAAAAATAAAAAAATAAAAAAATAAAAAAATAAAAAAATAAAAAAATAAAAAAATAAAAAATAAATAAAAATAATAATTTTTTTTAATTGTAAAATAATTTAGAAATTTGAAATTTGAAGTAAAAAATTTTACCGTTCATGAATAGTAAAAAAAAAAAATTTCAAAATTCAAAAAAATTTTAAGTTAATAAGAAATAATATAGCGTGAATAGTAAAATAAAATTACCGTTCATAAAAAAAAACATTACTTGAATTTATACCTAATTAACTAAATAACATGAAAAGTAAAAATCTAAGGGAGTTCTGTCTAGGAGACTAGTTCTTGAAAGCCTTTGTGCCACTAGTCTTTCCTGGGAACGTTGCTCTGGCTAGGAGAATGGTATTTAAGGAGCCGTTTGCACCACCAATCTTTCCTGGGAGCACTCTTGGTTAATACTAATTATGTTACAAAAAAAAATATAAAAAAAAATTAAAAAAAAATTAAAAAAAAAATGATAAAAAAAAAAATTCTTCTTTTTAGGGTTTAACTAGTTTTGTTTAGTGCTTTGTATTAAATAACATGTAAATTTTCTCTAAATTTTTTATTTTGTTGACAGGAGTTTTAAATTTACATTTACAATAGTCTATGTGTGGTAGGAGATCCTTAGGAAACCCTCTTACACCATATGTAAATAATTTTCATAAATTTAAACAAGTGTCAACAAAACTGGATTCTACCCATCAACCTGTTTTTGAGCCAAACATAGAACCAAGTCTTAATCCTTTGCTAGAACCAAAAGAAATGGAGGAAAACCAACATATTAGGTAAACCACGATGAAGGAGTTTGCAAGACCGGTAATAGGCACGGCAACTGCCGCTATCCAGTTGGGAGAGGCTGCTCGGAATTATGACCTTAAAAATATTCATTTTTCTATGCTTCCTTCCTTTTATGGGCTACCTAATGAAGATTCTCTTTCCTTTATGAGAGATTTCTATGCTACGGTCCAAACATTCCCCCTCGGTATTCTAAACGAGGATCAACTTAGGATGAGATGTTTTCCCTACACACTAAAGGATAAGGCCAAAGCTTGGTTGATGTCACTTCCCCCAGGTTCTCTGATGACATGGGGTAACATTTACAATAAATTCATGGGAAAATTCTATTCCCATCAAAAAACATCAGAGTTGAGAGGAAAGATTGCTACTTTCTCTCAGATGGATGGAGAACCATTCCATGAAGCTTGGGATAGGTTCAAGATGTTTCTCACTCAGTGTCCCCATCATAGCTTTCCCCTGCAGTTGCAGAACCAATTCTTTTACGATGGACTTACACAACAATGTCAGTTCATTGTCGACAACGCTGCAGGAGGAGCAATAGGAGAAAAGACTGCCTCAGAGACGTATAACCTCTTTGAGATGTTGGGTGCTAATTCCCAACAGAAAAGCTCCCGAGTGAGAAAAGCTGGAGTTCATGAAATCGACTCCAGTAATGAAGTTCAACAACAACTTGTTCAACTGACTAAGCAAGTTGCCCTTCTCGCTACACAAATGATGAACGAAAACCGGCATCGCCGATCTTCGCAAATACTTTGGTTTTAATATTTATAAAACTCTCGCAAGTGCACGAATCATTTCGTAGATAATGATAAGTATACTCCCAAGGTCGATCTAAGGAAGGAATGTATGTGGTTTTTAACTTATTATTCAATCTTTTAAAAACGAAATTAAATCCTAAACATCCTGTCACGATAGTTTGGTTTTGTGTGTTCCTAATCTAATAACATAAAATAAAACATATATACAGATTAATTAAATATAATCTAAAATCATAAAAATAAACATAGATACAAATTCAATAAATAATTATCTAGAAATAAACATATATACGGATTCAATAAATGTTCATGCAAATTTTTATCATTTATATTAGCGGAGTATTTATGGATATAATAACTAAATTAATTATGCTTGCTCATATTAACTAGGTTATTAAAGATATAAATTGATATTTTATTGATTCTCTCTTTTTTATATAAATACCACCTTTGGTGGGGTTAGATATTCTTTGTTAACTAAACAAATCAATTAACACCTATGGGTGGGGTTGATAACTAATATGCTTAATTAAATTAATTCCTTTTTCTAAGAGATTGAAAATGAACCATTTAAATGCCACCTTTGGTGGGGTTAGACAATTTAAACATTATTCAAGGTGTCCAAATTAAACTTAAGAATTTAATTATCCGAGTACTAACTTTCAAGTTTTAAAACCACTATTGAAAACATGTTGTCAATACATTTTCACATAATAATTCTTATAAAAACTTTTGAAATAGAGTTTCACTCTAACTACCGGGCGATTGTACCAACAAATAAAAGAGCACTACTCTAAATTAGACCGGATAACTAAACCTTAAAATCTAATTTTCGGGTTTAAGTTTGTAATGAAAAATAATATATTTCTCTCTAACATTCTTAATATAAAATCTTGAATAAAAACAAAATCAATTCATTTTAAAGATTTTTACCTATTTAATATTTCGCAAGCATAACAACGTCGTTATTACATCATTTTTACTAAACAGCTAGCATAGTTAAATTTAACCACAGACAAGTTGAATATAACATGTAAGAATAAAGCATAAAAATAACTGTAAAGAAAATAAAATCCTTACAGAACTTCGACGCTATTCCCGTTGCTAGAAAACCTCCGAGCGGAATTTGCACTTCCATATATTGAATCAAAAACTAAATTATTACAAAAACATTACAAGTTCCTCTCAAAAAGAGAAGAACACTAAAACTAAGAGAATTGAACTAAAAACTAAGAAGGAAACTAAGAAAAACTTAGAAACTAAGAAAGAAACTAAGGAAAACTCAAAAAACTAAGAAATGAGAGAAAGAAAGAAGAGAGAAGTGTGGTTTTAAGGTGTGATTTGAAGTGAATGGAAGGGGGGTATTTATAGGTGAGGATGGAGAGAAAAAATGAGTAAAAAAATGTTAAAAAAATATTAAAAAATGTAAAAACGCGTATTGGAATTGCTGATGTCATCAATGACGTCAGCATGACGTCACAGGGGCGGCTGCACGTGAAAAATGGGGCGAAAACGCGTTGGGCGCGCGGAGGGGGGCTGCTGGGGCGCTGCGTGCGCGCGCTGGGGCTGTCGCTGCGCGCAGCTCGGCGCGCGTGAACAGTGCCAGCGCGCTGCGCTGCGCGCAGCTTGGCATGCCAGCGCGCGCAGGCGCGCGCGGCTGGGCGCTGGGCTGCGCGCACGGCTGGGCTGCGGCGCGCAATTTCCGTCTTTTTGACATTTTTGACCTTTTCGACCCATTTCGTCCGATTTTTCCATGTTTGTTGACCTTTTCTCACTTATTTGTTGATATATTTGTGATGTATTGCTTCAAATATTCCTCTTTGAGTCTTTACATTGCGTTTTTAAGCCAAAATACCTGAAAAACAATAAAAATACCCGTGATTCCGAAAAAGACAAATTTATATAAATATATGATAAAACATATAAATATATGTATTTTTAATCAATTAAGTTACATAAAATCATGGTTATTTTAGTGCTTTTTGAGCACTCATCACAACCCCCAACCAGCTTCTTGCTAGTCTCTTAGCAAGAGAAGCGATAAAAGCTAAAAATTAAACTATCCTAAATCACTTTCGTGGATTGAAACGGTTGCATTTAGCCTATGCAACAAGCCGTTAAACCCCTAGGTTGCTCTAGTGGACGAGTTTGAGTCTCGTGAGGGTTTTCAGTAATGATACCCACAAACATTGAACTAAATGTAAAGATAAAAACAATCAAATCAAAAATTAAAATTACAACACAATCAAAAATTAATTTAAGAGTAAAAGAACACAACATATCACAAAAATATCTCATACTTTTTAATCTCTTTTAAGATCATAATTGAAATCTCAAGCATAAGTTATTTTAATCTCTTTAAACAATCATGATTTTATTATAATAATTAGTCGAAAATCATTTTCATATTTCATTTCAAAAATGTATCAATTTAATTTTACCCAATTTCAGTGTTATGAATCAGTATTCGCTTCGACTCTATTCCTCACAAGTCAATACTCTCAAAGCACTGAATCCTATGGGTTCAAACACTCATACTAATTTATATGCGAAAGAGTTGATGTATAGAAATGAACTAATATGTTCGCATATGTATAAAGAATAAAGGCTCAAAGTGTTATTTTAACATTGATCTCATGAAAGGAATCGAATGTATAAATTATAAAGATATCATATACAAAAATTATTTTCATGCATAAATCAAACTCATTAAGAAAGAATTTCAAGATATATGCTTTTACAAATGAAGAAATTGCAATGACTTTTTAGGGAATTACTTCCTATATCTTTCTTTTGTAATTAGCCTTTACTCACAACTTTGTAGGCAATGTGGGTCATAGTATGTAGATGATACTATTTTTTATCTCTCTATATTTTTTTTTTTTTCTGTAGATATTTTTCAATATATGTATTTTTTTTTTTTTTTTAGAGAGTCAACCCATGTACAGATTGTACATTTTTTTGGATTTTGGTGAGTGGTTAATTTTGTGTCTTTTCTGTTTGATCTCGGTTTAGGTAACCCCAGATATGTCTTTTTGTTTTTGTAGCAGTCATGCATGAATGAGATATAAGCATATACTATCAATTTCTACTCAAATCGTTTAATCTAAACGAAAAATAATAATAAAAAATATATGATACTCTATTAAGATGAAAAAAAAATTCATACATTCAATGCTAATACCTATAGAGATCATCTAAACTTTTTGAATAAATAAGAAATGTGTTTGGAGTAGAAAAAAATATATATTTCACTCTGAATAAAAGAAATTAGGCTCAAATTATATCTCACAAGGGTAGTCTCCACTAAAACAAAATTCATGATATGTTTTCAAAAATTAATCTAACAGTACCAAAGACTTAACTATTTACTTAAATTTGATTTAAAGAAATGATAAATTTTTGTGAGAATTTTTTTATTTTTTTATTTTTATATATATAGCATGGTAACTTTTCACCACCCCCAACCTAGAACTTACATTGTCCTCAATGTAACAACTGCAAATTAAAGATAAAGAGAAAAGAGGAGAAAGATTACCTATTTCTTGAGAATGTGTAAGTAGTAATGAAGAAATGCAGGTGCATCCATCATATTCATCATTAAAGTGTATACAGACAGATCGCTGTGAACTCTTAACATCTCAACAAATATTTTAGTTTTAACAAATTTAAAAATTATTCACATACAAGTAAACTAAAATAAACAATAAAATTAAGTAAATAAAACAAATAACAATAAAAAAATTACCTAACATGATGGGTTGCCTCCCATCCAGCGCTTAGTTTAACGTCTTAGCAAGACGTATCTTTTTGGTGCTAAGGGTTACTCAGCCAAATGCAATCCATTTCAGCAATGTTGTTCGGTTCTTCCACATAAGGCTTGACACGATGGCCATTAACTTTGAACGTTTTTTGTGTCTTGGAGTCCAATAGTTCTACCACTCCATGTTCAGATACCTGAACTATTTTGAATGGTCCATCCCATCTTGATCTTAGCTTTCCTGGAAACAATCTCAAACGAGAGTTAAATAAAAGAACTTTCATTCCAGGGTGAAAAGTTTTAGGAACTAGCCTCTTGTCATGATAGCGCTTAGTACGCTCCTTGTATAATTTGGCATTCTCATAGGCTTCATTCCTAATTTCTTCCAACTCATGAAGCTGGAGTACTCGTTTTTCACCTGCTTTATCTAAATCCATGTTTAGCTCTTTAATTGCCCAATAAGCCTTGTGTTCAAGTTCAACTGGAAGGTGGCACGCTTTCCCAAAGATTAACCGGTAAGGGCTCATCCCAATAGGTGTTTTGTAAGCGGTGCGGTATGCCCATAAGGCATCATTTAACTTAAATGCCCAATCCTTCCTTGAAGGACGCACAGTGCGTTCCAGTATTCCCTTGATTTGCCTATTACTTACTTCCACTAATCCGGAAGTTTGAGGATGATATGGAGTAGCTACCTTATGTGTGATGTTGTACTTGTTTAGTACTCCATCAAAGAGTTTGTTACAAAAATGGCTACCTCCATCACTTATTATAGCTCTAGGCGTTCCGAACCTACTGAATATGAAATCTTTCAAGAATTTCACAACAACATTAGCATCATTGGTTTTGGTGGGGATAGCTTCTACCCACTTGGACACATAATCCACAGCAACCAAAATGTATTGAAAACCATTAGATGGGGGAAAAGGACCCATAAAGTCAATCCCCCATACGTCAAAGAGTTCAACAACTAAATTAGATGTCAAAGGCATTTCATCTCTTTTGCTTATGTTTCCTGTTCTTTGACATCTATCACATTGTGCACAAAACATATGAGCATCTTTAAAAAGAGTGGGCCAAAAGAATCCAGACTGTAATATCTTACGGGCTGTCTTTTCTCCTCCAAAATGACCCCCACAATGAAGTTCATGACAAAAAGTCAGAATGCTCTTATGTTCTTCTTCAGGTACACATCTCCGGATGACTTGATCTTGACCAATCTTGTATAAATAAGGGTCATCCCAGAAATAGTCCTTAATAGTTTTAAAAAACCTTTTCTTCTCCTGATATGAAGTGTTAGGTCGCAAAACACCAGTGGCAAGATAGTTTACAATATCAGCGTACCATGGGTTCGGACCTATGAAAAATAACTGTTCATCAGGAAAGGTTTCAACTATATCGTCATTACTCTCATCTTTAAGAGAATTAAAGTCAGAAATTAACCTAGACAAATGGTCAGCTACTAAGTTTTCACTGCCTTTCTTATCCTTGATTTCTAGGTCAAATTCTTGTAAGAGTAAGACCCACCTGATTAATCTTGGCTTGGTATTTGGTTTAATCAATAGGTATCTTAAAGCAGCATGATCAGAATGCACAATCACTTTAGATCCTACTAAATAAGACCGAAATTTGTCTAAAGAGAATACTATAGCCAAGAATTCCTTTTCAGTGGTGGTGTAATTCATCTGGGCATCATTGAGTGTTTTGCTAGCATAGTAGATGACATGTAAACGCTTATCCACTCTTTGTCCCAGGACTGCTCCTATTGCATAATCAGAAGCGTCACACATTATTTCAAAGGGTAAAGACCAGTTTGGTGCCATTATAACAGGGGTAGATGTGAGTTTCTCTTTCAAGGTATTAAAGGAAGTAAGGCAGTCATTGTTGAAATCAAAATCAGCATCTTTGGATAGCAAGTTACATAATGGACGACTTATTTTAGAGAAATCTTTAATAAATCGTCTGTAGAATCCTGCATGTCCCAAGAAGCTTCTTATCCCCTTCACAGATGTAGGGGGAGGTAGTTTGGATATCAATTCAACTTTTGCCTTATCAACTTCAATACCCTTGTTTGAAATTATATGTCCTAAAACTATCCCTTGTTGAACCATAAAATGACTTTTCTCCCAACTAAGGGTTAGATTGAATTCAATGCATCTTTCTAAAACCAAAGTCAATTTATGTAAGCAATCATCAAATGAGTTCCCAAAGACAGAGAAATCGTCCATGAAAATCTCAATGAATTTTTCCACCATGTCCGAGAAAATGGATATCATGCATCTCTGGAACGTGGCAGGGGCATTGCATAACCCAAATGGCATTCTGCGAAAAGCAAATGTCCCAAAAGGACATGTAAATGTGGTCTTTTCCTGATCTTCTGGTGCTATGGGTACTTGATAATATCCAGACAGTCCATCCAAAAAACAGTAAAATTCGTGCCCAGCTAATCTTTCCAACATTTGATCAATGAATGGAAGAGGAAAGTGATCCTTTTTCGTATATAAATTTAGTTTCCTAAAATCTATACACATTCTCCATCCAGTGATTATTCTAGTGGGCACTAATTCACTTTTGTCATTCTTAACAACTGTTATCCCAGATTTCTTTGGTACCACATGCACTGGACTAACCCACTTACTATCTCCAATAGGATAGATAATCCCTTCTTCTAATAATTTAAGAATTTCCTTTTTAACTACCTCTTGCATGTTTGGGTTTAGTCTTCTTTGGGCCTCTCGTACAGGTTTAGCACCATCCTCCAAGTTGATCTTGTGCATACACATTGTTGGACTAATGCCTCTTATATCACCTATACTCCAACCTATAGATTTCTTAAACTGTTTAAGCACTTTGATGAGTTCCTTTTCTTGTGGTTTGGTCAAGGTTGAAGAAATTATCACTGGATAAGTTTCTCCCTCTCCCAAAAACACATATTTTAAGTGCTCAGGTAAGTCTTTGAGTTCAAGTTCAGGTGGATTGGCCTCTTTAATAGATGAAGAACTGGGTAGATTTAAAAGTGTACTAGATTTTGTCATCACTTCATTATTGTCTAGTTGTTCAAGGTACCCCTTAATTTCTTCATCTAAATCTTCTTCAACCTTTTCAAGTGTAAGAACGGTTTCAAGCTTGTCTTCTATTCTGGTTCGGAAAAAGGTGTTTTGGACAAGATTATCCAAAGGATCAACATCGAATATTTCATCGATGGCAGAAATAGAAGGGAAAGGTGAAGAATCAAAAACTTTAAAATGAACAGTCTCTCCTAAGACTGTCATTGTCAAATTTCCATCTTGGACATCAATAATAGTTTTAGTAGTTGCCATAAATGGTCTACCAAGCAATATTGTGTGCTCTCTGTCCAATGCTGGATTTTCTTGCATATCCAGAACCACAAAGTCAACAGGTATTATCAGTTTGTCTACCTGTACCAAAACATCCTCAACTATTCCCTCTGGATATTTAAGAGATCTATCTGCAAGTTGAAGGGACATAGTTGTGGGTTTTAAATCCCCTAGATTGAGTTGTAAGAATATAGAGTAGGGCATCAAATTTATACTAGCACCTAAATCAAGCATTGCTTTAGCAACCTTCCTATCCCCCATAGTTATGTTTATAATAAAACTTCCAGGGTCTTTCAACTTAGGGGGTAGTTTGTGCTGAAGTACAGCGCTAGAAATTTCTGATACTACTACTCGTTCATTCAGTTCATACCTCCTTTTCTTAGTGTTCAACTCTTTGAAAAACTTGGCATATGAAGGCACATTCATGATCACTTCTAATAATGGTAAATTAATATTTACTTTAGAGAGCATATTAAAAAGATCATTGAATTGCTTATCTTGTTTGGATTCTTTCAACCGGTGGGGAAAAGGTACTTGTATCTGGTGTGGTTCTGTTGTCTTTTGAATTTTGGGGGTGTCAGATGACCCCCCAATGAGTTTTTCAGAAGGCTTGTTAAGTTTAACACCTGTTTCTCCTTTTTGCGAGATTTGAGTATCGCCTTCTCTGTTACCTGAACTACAAGGTAGATTGTTAGAGATTTCAGGTAAACTGGTATTGACTACCTTACCACTTCGAAGGGTTCTAACATCCTTTGCTTGTTCTGGTTGACTGGGCAACTTTCCTGGTTCTTTCTTTTGCATTTGTTCAGCCAGTTGCCCAACTTTAGATTCAATCCTTTTAACCGAAGCCTCCATGGTGTTCAACCTTTGATTAGTCATCAATTGGTTGTCACGACTAACTTGAATAAAAGCATTCAAGCTATCTTCTAAGGTTGGCTTAAAAGATTGGCTTGGTGGGTAAGGGTGGTTGTTATCCAGCCTTAGTGTTGGATATTGGGTGTAGGCTGGGTGATTATAGGTGTTTGGATGATACCTTTGAAAAGATTGGACTTCCTCTATGGCATCGACACTAGAATCACAAGTATTTGAACAATTATGAGTACCATGCCCAATTGAACAACACACTTCACATACCTCTTGATTTGAAATTTGGTGGGAAGTGAGGAATTTCACTTGTTTAGTCAATTCAGCAAGTTGCAAGGTTATCTCATTATCAGAGCCGACTTCATTGACCTTTGCTTTCCTTCTACCACCTCTTTGTTGGGAATTAGAACCCAACAGCTCATAAAGATTATAGGTTTCCTCTGCGGTCTTTTCTCCTACAGCACCTCCAGCAGCATTATCAACCATGTATTGACTCTGTAGTGTCAATCCATCATAAAAGAATTGGTTTTGTAGCTGTAATGGAAAGCTATGATTTTGACATTGAATGAAAAGGAGTTTGAATCGTTCCCAAGCTTCATGAAAGGGCTCTTCATACATTTGAGAAAATGTTGCTATCTTTGTTCTTAGATCAACAGTCTTTTGATGGGAATAGAACCTACCCATAAAAATTTCATAGACTGCCTCCCAAGTTTTAAGAGAACCTGACTGTAGAGTAATGAACCATGACCAAGCTTTATCTTTGAGAGTGTAAGGAAAACACCTCATCCTAAGTTGATCTTCATTAATTGCATGTAGTGGAAAGGTTTGGACAATAGCATAGAATTCTCGAATGAAATGCAAAGGGTCTTCATTAGGGATACCGTAAAAGGAAGGCAACAAAGAATAATGAATCTTTTTCAATTCATAATTCCTTGCACCCTCTTGTAATTGGTTACCGGAAGGTACATTGCCAATGATTGGCATTGTATATTCTTTCATCTTTTTCCGCCTATCTTCAGCATCTCCCATGGTTGTTTGTAGTTGAAAATGATCCTCCTCCTATTGTGTATCAACATTTTGCTTTTAGTAGCTATCTCTAAGAAATATTTATAACTTGATAAAACGTAAAAGCAAAAAGTGCAAGGAACCTAATATTTTTTTTTTTTTTTTTTAAATTTAAGCGAATGGACAGAATTTTTGAAACAAACGAATTTTATTTCATCTGAATTTTTATTACACGCAAACTAAAACAAAGGAAAATACAATAATGGGTGACCTCCCATACAGGACTAAAATTTATCGTCTTCTAGTAAGACGTTGCTTGGAGATTGCAGAATGAAAAACTCAATGTCTCCTCTTCATTGAACTTCCACCTTTTTGATAGAAGCTTCCACAGAGTCCAATCGTTGATTGGTTTTAGATTGATTATCCCTACAGACTTGAATAAAAGAATTCAAGTTGTCCTCCAGCGTTGGTTTATTGGGAATGCTTCTTGGAATAGGTGGGTGGAATTGCTGGCCTGCCTGGTTTGAGCTTTGAGTGAAAGGAGGGTTGTTTTGCCTCCAGGAGAAATTTGGATGACTTCTCCACCCAGGATTATAGGTATTTGAGTTGGGATCAAACCTTGGTCTGTGTTGATATGCTCCCAACACATTGACCTGTTCAGGTCCAGTTGTTTCTCCTTGATATGGACAGGCTTCAGTACCATGTCCCATGTTGCTGTACAAACCATATTGTTCATTATTGGTGTTGGTTTGTGTAGCGAGAAGGGCAACTTGCTTAGTCAGTTGAACAAGTTGTTGTTGAACTTCATTACTGGAGTCGATTTCATGAACTCCAGCTTTTCTCACTCGGGAGCTTTTCTGTTGGGAATTAGCACCCAACATCTCAAAAAGGTTATACGTCTCTGAGGCAGTTTTTTCTCCTATTGCTCCTCCTGCAGCGTTGTCGACAATGAACTGACATTGTTGTGTAAGTCCATCGTAAAAGAATTGGTTCTGCAACTGCAGGGGAAAGCTATGATGGGGACACTGAGTGAGAAACATTTTGAACCTATCCCAAGCTTCATGGAATGGCTCTCCATCCATCTGAGAGAAAGTAGCAATCTTTCCTCTCAACTCTGATGTTTTTTGATGGGAATAGAATTTTCCCATGAATTTGTTGTAAATGTTACCCCATGTCATCAGAGAACCTGGGGGAAGTGACATCAACCAAGCTTTGGCCTTATCCTTTAGAGTGTAGGGAAAACATCTCATCCTAAGTTGATCCTCGTTTAGAATACCGAGGGGGAATGTTTGGACCGTAGCATAGAAATCTCTCATAAAGGAAAGAGAATCTTCATTAGGTAACCCATAAAAGGAAGGAAGCATAGAAAAATGAATATTTTTAAGGTCGTAATTCCGAGCAGCCTCCCCCAACTGGATAGCGGCAGTTGCCGTGCCTATTACCGGTCTTGCAAACTCTTTCATTGTGGTTTCCCTAATATGTTGGTTTTCCTCCATTTCTTTTGGTTCTAGTAAAGGATTAAGACTTGGTTCTATGTTTGGCTCAAAAACAGGTTGATGGGTAGAATCCAGTTTTGTTGACACTTGTTTAAATTTATGAAATTTATTTACATATGGTGTAAGGGGGTTTCCTAAGGATCTCCTACCACGCATAGACTATTGTAAACGTAAATTTAAAACTCCTGTCAACAAAATAAAAAAAATTTAGATAAAATTTACATGTTATTTTATACAAAACACTAAACAAAACTAGTTAAACCCTAAAAAAAAGAAATTTTTTTTTTATTTTTTTTATTTTTTTATTTTTTTTGTAACATAATTAGTATTAACCAAGAGTGCTCCCAGGAAAGAATGGTGGTGCAAACGGCACCTTAAATACCATTCTCCTAGCCAGAGCAACGTTCCCAGGAAAGACTAGTGGCACAAAGGCTTCCAAGAACTAGTCTCCTAGACAGAACTCCCTTAGATTTTTACTTTTTATGTTATTTAGTTAATTAGGTATAAATTCAAGTAATGTTTTTTTTTTTTTTTTTTTTTTATGAACGGTAATTTTATTTTACTATTCACGCTATATAATGTCTTATTAACTTAAAACTTTTTTTTTGAAATTTAAGTTTTTGAAATTTTTTTTTTTTTTTTTTATGAACGGTAATTTTATTTTACTATTCACGCTATATTATTTCTTATTAACTTAAAATTTTTTATATTTTGAATTTTGAATTTTTTTTTTCTTTGTTTTGTTTTTTTTTTTTTTACTATTTATGAACGGTAAATTTTTTTACTTCAAATTTCAAATTTCTAAATTATTTTACAAAAAAAATTATTATTTTTTTATTTTTTATTTTTTTATTATTTTTTTATTTTTTATTTTTATTTATTATGAATTTTGAAATTTGATTATTATTAAAATATCACAATTATTTACAGCACAAAAATGTTTTTAAAATTTTGATAAATAATTTAAAAACGCTATTCCTTCCCCGGCAACGGCGCCAAAAACTTGATGAACGAAAACCGGCATCGCCGATCTTCGCAAATACTTTGGTTTTAATATTTATAAAACTCTCGCAAGTGCACGAATCATTTCGTAGATAATGATAAGTATACTCCCAAGGTCGATCTAAGGAAGGAATGTATGTGGTTTTTAACTTATTATTCAATCTTTTAAAAACGAAATTAAATCCTAAACATCCTGTCACGATAGTTTGGTTTTGTGTGTTCCTAATCTAATAACATAAAATAAAACATATATACAGATTAATTAAATATAATCTAAAATCATAAAAATAAACATAGATACAAATTCAATAAATAATTATCTAGAAATAAACATATATACGGATTCAATAAATGTTCATGCAAATTTTTATCATTTATATTAGCGGAGTATTTATGGATATAATAACTAAATTAATTATGCTTGCTCATATTAACTAGGTTATTAAAGATATAAATTGATATTTTATTGATTCTCTCTTTTTTATATAAATACCACCTTTGGTGGGGTTAGATATTCTTTGTTAACTAAACAAATCAATTAACACCTATGGGTGGGGTTGATAACTAATATGCTTAATTAAATTAATTCCTTTTTCTAAGAGATTGAAAATGAACCATTTAAATGCCACCTTTGGTGGGGTTAGACAATTTAAACATTATTCAAGGTGTCCAAATTAAACTTAAGAATTTAATTATCCGAGTACTAACTTTCAAGTTTTAAAACCACTATTGAAAACATGTTGTCAATACATTTTCACATAATAATTCTTATAAAAACTTTTGAAATAGAGTTTCACTCTAACTACCGGGCGATTGTACCAACAAATAAAAGAGCACTACTCTAAATTAGACCGGATAACTAAACCTTAAAATCTAATTTTCGGGTTTAAGTTTGTAATGAAAAATAATATATTTCTCTCTAACATTCTTAATATAAAATCTTGAATAAAAACAAAATCAATTCATTTTAAAGATTTTTACCTATTTAATATTTCGCAAGCATAACAACGTCGTTATTACATCATTTTTACTAAACAGCTAGCATAGTTAAATTTAACCACAGACAAGTTGAATATAACATGTAAGAATAAAGCATAAAAATAACTGTAAAGAAAATAAAATCCTTACAGAACTTCGACGCTATTCCCGTTGCTAGAAAACCTCCGAGCGGAATTTGCACTTCCATATATTGAATCAAAAACTAAATTATTACAAAAACATTACAAGTTCCTCTCAAAAAGAGAAGAACACTAAAACTAAGAGAATTGAACTAAAAACTAAGAAGGAAACTAAGAAAAACTTAGAAACTAAGAAAGAAACTAAGGAAAACTCAAAAAACTAAGAAATGAGAGAAAGAAAGAAGAGAGAAGTGTGGTTTTAAGGTGTGATTTGAAGTGAATGGAAGGGGGGTATTTATAGGTGAGGATGGAGAGAAAAAATGAGTAAAAAAATATTAAAAAAATATTAAAAAATGTAAAAACGCGTATTGGAATTGCTGATGTCATCAATGACGTCAGCATGACGTCACAGGGGCGGCTGCACGTGAAAAATGGGGCGAAAACGCGTTGGGCGCGCGGAGGGGGGCTGCTGGGGCGCTGCGTGCGCGCGCTGGGGCTGTCGCTGCGCGCAGCTCGGCGCGCGTGAACAGTGCCAGCGCGCTGCGCTGCGCGCAGCTTGGCATGCCAGCGCGCGCGGGCGCGCGCGGAGTGGTGCGCTGGGGCGCGCGCGGCTGGGCGCTGGGCTGCGCGCACGGCTGGGCTGCGGCGCGCAATTTCCGTCTTTTTGACATTTTTGACCTTTTCGACCCATTTCGTCCGATTTTTCCATGTTTGTTGACCTTTTCTCACTTATTTGTTGATATATTTGTGATGTATTGCTTCAAATATTCCTCTTTGAGTCTTTACATTGCGTTTTTAAGCCAAAATACCTGAAAAACAATAAAAATACCCGTGATTCCGAAAAAGACAAATTTATATAAATATATGATAAAACATATAAATATATGTATTTTTAATCAATTAAGGTACATAAAATCATGGTTATTTTAGTGCTTTTTGAGCACTCATCAACAAACCAACACCAATAATGAACAATATGGTTTGTACAGCAACATGGGACATGGTACTGAAGCCTGTCCATATCAAGGAGAAACAACTGGACCTGAACAGGTCAATGTGTTGGGAGCGTATCAACAAAGACCAAGGTTTGACCCCAACTCAAATACCTATAATCCTGGGTGGAGAAGTCATCCAAATTTCTCTTGGAGGCAAAACAACCCTCCTTTCACTCAAAGCTCAAACCAAGCAGGTCAGCAATTCCACCCACCTATTCCAAGAAGCATTCCCAATAAACCAACCTTGGAGGACAACTTGAATTCTTTTATTCAAGTATGTAGGGATAATCAATCTAAAACCAATCAACGGTTGGACTCTGTGGAAGCTTCTATCAAAAAGGTGGAAGTTCAAGTTGAACAGTTAGTTGAACATTTGCAAAAAGGCAAAGACTAATTTGAAACTTAAACGAATTCAATGAAGAGGAGACATTGAGTTTTTCATTCTGCAATCTCCAAGCAACGTCTTACTAGAAGACGATAAATTTTAGTCCTGTATGGGAGGTCACCCATTATTGTATTTTCCTTTGTTTTAGTTTGCGTGTAATAAAAATTCAGATGAAATAAAATTCGTTTGTTTCAAACATTCTGTCCATTCGTAAAAAAAAAAAAAATTTAGGTTCCTTGCACTTTTTGCATTTACGTTTTATCAAGTTATAAATATTTTTTAGAGATATCTACTAAAAGCAAATTGTTGATACACAATAGGAGGAGGATCATTTTCAACTACAAACAACCATGGGAGATGCTGAAGATAGGCGGAAAAAGATGAAAGAATATACAATGCCAATCATTGGCAATGTAACTTCCGGTATCCAATTACAAGAGGCTGCAAGGAATTATGAATTGAAAAAGATTCATTATTCTTTGTTGCCTTCCTTTTACGGTATCCCTAATGAAGACCCTTTAAATTTCATTCGAGAATTCTATGCTATTGTCCAAACCTTTCCACTACATGCAATTAATGAAGATCAACTTAGGATGAGGTGTTTTCCTTACACTCTCAAAGATAAAGCTTGGTCATGGTTCATTACTCTACAGTCAGGTTCGCTTAAAACTTGGGAGGCAGTCTATGAAATTTTTATGGGTAGGTTCTATTCCCATCAAAAGACTGTTGATCTAAGAAAAAAGATAGCAACATTTTCTCAAATGTATGAAGAGCCCTTTCATGAAGCTTGGGAACGATTCAAACTCCTTTTCATTCAATGTCAAAATCATAGCTTTCCATTACAGCTACAAAACCAATTCTTTTACGATGGATTGACACTACAGAGTCAATACATGGTTGATAATGCTGCTGGAGGTGCTGTACGAGAAAAGACCGCAGAGGAAACCTATAATCTCTATGAGCTATTGGGTTCTAATTCCCAACAAAGAGGTGGTAGAAGGAAAGCAAAGGTCAATGAAGTCGGCTCTGATAATGAGATAACCTTGCAACTTGCTGAATTGACTAAACAAGTGAAATTCCTCACTTCCCACCAAATTTCAAATCAAGAGGTATGTGAAGTGTGTTGTTCAATTGGGCATGGTACTCATAATTGTTCAAATACTTGTGATTCTAGTGTCGATGCCATAGAGGAAGTCCAATCTTTTCAAAGTTATCATCCAAACACCTATAATCACCCAGCCTACACCCAATATCCAACACTAAGGTCGGATAACAACCACCCTTACCCACCAAGCCAATCTTTTAAACCAACCTTAGAAGATAGCTTGAATGCTTTTATTCAAGTTAGTCGTGACAACCAATTGATGACTAATCAAAGGTTGAACACCATGGAGGCTTCGGTTAAAAGAATTGAATCTAAAGTTGGGCAACTGGCTGAACAAATGCAAAAGAGAGAACCAGGAAAGTTGCCCAGTCAACCAGAACAAGCAAAGGATGTTAGAACCCTTCGAAGTGGTAAGGTAGTCAATACCAGTTTACCTGAAATCTCTAACAATCTACCTTGTAGTTCAGGTAACAAAGAAGGTGATACTCTAATCTCGCAAAAAGGAGAAACAAGTGTTAAACTTAACAAGCCTTCTGAAAAACTCATTGGGGGGTCATCTGACACCCCCAAAATTCAAAAGACAACAGAACCACACCAGATACAAGTACCTTTTCCCCACCGGTTAAAAGAGTCCAAACAAGATAAGCAATTCAATGATCTTTTTAATATGCTCTCTAAAGTGAATATCAATTTACCATTGTTAGAAGTGATCATGAATGTGCCCTCATATGCCAAGTTTTTCAAAGAGTTGAACACTAAGAAAAGGAGGTATGAACTGAATGAACGAGTAGTAGTATCAGAAATTTCTAGCGCTGTACTTCAGCACAAACTACCCCCTAAGTTGAAAGACCCTGGAAGTTTTATTATAAACATAACTATGGGGGATAGGAAGGTTGCTAAAGCAATGCTTGATTTAGGTGCTAGTATAAATTTGATGCCCTACTCTATATTCTTACAACTCAATCTAGGGGATTTAAAACCCACAACTATGTCCCTTCAACTTGCAGATAGATCTCTTAAATATCCAGAGGGAATAGTTGAGGATGTTTTGGTACAAGTAGACAAACTGATAATACCTGTTGACTTTGTGGTTCTGGATATGCAAGAAAATCCAGCATTGGACAGAGAGCACACAATATTGCTTGGTAGACCATTTATGGCAACTACTAAAACTATTATTGATGTCCAAGATGGAAATTTGACAATGAAAGTCTTAGGAGAGACTGTTCATTTTAAAGTTTTTGATTCTTCACCGTTCCCTTCTATTTCTGCCATCGATGAAATATTCGATGTTGATCCTTTGGATAATCTTGTCCAAAACACCTTTTTCCGAACAAGAATAGAGGACAAGCTTGAAACCGTTCTTACACTTGAAAAGGTTGAAGAAGATTTAGATGAGGAAATTAATGGGTACCTTAAACAACTAGACAATAATGAAGTGATGACAAAATCTAGTACACTTTTAAATCTACCCAGTTCTTCATCTATTCAAGAGGCCAATCCACCTGAACTTGAACTCAAAGACTTACCTGAGCACTTAAAATATGTGTTTTTGGGAGAAGGGGAAACTTATCCAGTGATCATTTCTTCAACCTTGACCAAACCACAAGAAAAGGAACTCATCAAAGTGCTTAAACAGTTTAAGAAATCTATAGGTTGGAGTATAGGGGATATAAGAGGCATTAGTCCAACAATGTGTATGCACAAGATCAACTTGGAGGACGGTGCTAAACCTGTACGAGAGGCCCAAAGAAGACTAAACCCAAACATGCAAGAGGTAGTTAAGAAGGAAATTCTTAAATTATTAGAAGAAGGGATTATCTATCCTATTGCGGATAGTAAGTGGGTTAGTCCAGTGCATGTGGTACCAAAGAAATCTGGGATAACAGTTGTTAAGAATGACAAAAGTGAATTAGTGCCCACTAGAATAATCACTGGCTGGAGAATGTGTATAGATTTTAGGAAACTAAATTTATATACGAAAAAGGATCACTTTCCTCTTCCATTCATTGATCAAATGTTGGAAAGATTAGCTGGGCACGAATTTTACTGTTTTTTGGATGGACTGTCTGGATATTATCAAGTACCCATAGCACCAGAAGATCAGGAAAAGACCACATTTACATGTCCTTTTGGGACATTTGCTTTTCGCAGAATGCCATTTGGGTTATGCAATGCCCCTGCCACGTTAGAGAGATGCATGATATCCATTTTCTCGGACATGGTGGAAAAATTCATTGAGATTTTCATGGACGATTTCTCTGTCTTTGGGAACTCATTTGATGATTGCTTACATAAATTGACTTTGGTTTTAGAAAGATGCATTGAATGCAATCTAACCCTTAGTTGGGAGAAAAGTCATTTTATGGTTCAACAAGGGATAGTTTTAGGACATATAATTTCAAACAAGGGTATTGAAGTTGATAGGGCAAAAGTTGAATTGATATCCAAACTACCTCCCCCTACATCTGTGAAGGGGATAAGAAGCTTCTTGGGACATGCAGGATTTTACAGACGATTTATTAAAGATTTCTCTAAAATAAGTCGTCCCTTATGTAACTTGCTATCCAAAGATGCTGATTTTGATTTCAACAATGACTGCCTTACTTCCTTTAATACCTTGAAAGATAAACTCACATCTACCCCTGTTATAATGGCACCAAACTGGTCTTTACCCTTTGAAATAATGTGTGACGCTTCTGATTATGCAATAGGAGCAGTCCTGGGACAAAGAGTGGATAAGCGTTTACATGTCATCTACTATGCTAGCAAAACACTCAATGATGCCCAGATGAATTACACCACCACTGAAAAGGAATTCTTGGCTATAGTATTCTCTTTAGACAAATTTCGGTCTTATTTAGTAGGATCTAAAGTGATTGTGCATTCTGATCATGCTGCTTTAAGATACCTATTAAGTAAACCAAATGCCAAGCCAAGATTAATCAGGTGGGTATTACTCTTACAAGAATTTGACCTAGAAATCAAGGATAAGAAAGGCAGTGAAAACTTAGTAGCTGACCATTTGTCTAGGTTGATTTCTGACTTCAATTCTCTTAAAGATGAGAGTAATGAAGATATAGTTGAAACCTTTCCTGATGAACAGTTATTTTTCATAGGTCCAAACCCATGGTATGCTGATATTGTAAACTATCTTGCCACTGGTGTTTTGCGACCTAACACTTCATATCAGGACAAGAAAAGGTTTTTTAAAACTATTAAGGACTATTTCTGGGATGACCCTTATTTATACAAGATTGGTCAAGATCAAGTCATCCAGAGATGTGTACCTGAAGAAGAACATAAGAGCATTCTGACTTTTTGTCATGAACTTCATTGTGGGGGTCATTTTGGAGGAGAAAAGACAGCCCGTAAGATATTACAGTCTGGATTCTTTTGGCCCACTCTTTTTAAAGATGCTCATATGTTTTGTGCACAATGTGATAGATGTCAAAAAACAGGAAACATAAGCAAAAGAGATGAAATGCCTTTGACATCTAATTTAGTTGTTGAACTCTTTGACATATGGGGGATTGACTTTATGGGTCCTTTTCCCCCATCTAATGGTTTTCAATACATTTTGGTTGCTGTGGATTATGTGTCCAAGTGGGTAGAAGCTATCCCCACCAAAACCAATGATGCTAATGTTGTTGTGAAATTCTTGAAAGATTTCATATTCAGTAGGTTCGGAACGCCTAGAGCTATAATAAGCGATGGAGGTAGCCATTTTTGTAACAAACTCTTTGATGGAGTACTAAACAAGTACAACATCACACATAAGGTAGCTACTCCATATCATCCTCAAACTTCCGGTTTAGTGGAAGTAAGTAATAGGCAAATTAAGGGAATACTGGAACGCACTGTGCGTCCCTCAAGGAAGGATTGGGCATTTAAGTTAAATGATGCCTTATGGGCATACCGCACCGCTTACAAAACACCTATTGGGATGAGCCCTTACCGGTTAATCTTTGGGAAAGCGTGCCACCTTCCAGTTGAACTTGAACACAAGGCTTATTGGGCAATTAAAGAGCTAAACATGGATTTAGATAAAGTAGGTGAAAAACGAGTACTCCAGCTTCATGAGTTGGAAGAAATTAGGAATGAAGCCTATGAGAATGCCAAATTATACAAGGAGCGTACTAAGCGCTATCATGACAAGAGGCTAGTTCCTAAGACTCTTCACCCGGGAATGAAAGTTCTTTTATTTAACTCTCGTTTGAGATTGTTTCCAGGAAAGCTAAGATCAAGATGGGATGGACCATTCAAAATAGTTCAGGTATCTGAACATGGAGTGGTAGAACTATTGGACTCCAAGACACAAAAAACGTTCAAAGTTAATGGCCATCGTGTCAAGCCTTATGTGGAAGAACCAAACAATATTGCTGAAATGGATTGCATTTGGTTGAGTAACCCTTAGCACCAAAAAGATACGTCTTGCTAAGACGTTAAACTAAGCGCTGGATGGGAGGCAACCCATCATGTTAGGTAATTTTTTTGTTATTTGTTTTATTTACTTAATTTTATTGTTTATTTTAGTTTACTTGTTTGTGAATAATTTTTAAAATTGTTAAAACTAAAATATTTGTTGAGATGTTAGAAGTTCACAGCGATCTGTCTGTATACACTTTAATGATGAATATGATGGATGCACCTGCATTTCTTCATTACTACTTACACATTCTCAAGAAATAGGTAATCTTTCTCCTCTTTTCTCTTTATCTTTAATTTGCAGTTGCTACATTGAGGACAATGTAAGTTCTAGGTTGGGGGTGGTGAAAAGTTACCATGCTTAATAAAAAAAATAAATATATATATATATATATATATAAAAAATTATCACAAAAATGTATCATTTCTTTAAATCAAATTTAAGTAAATAGTTAAGTCTTTGGTACTGTTAGATTAATTTTTGAAAACATATCATGAAATATTTTGTAATTATTTTTGATAATTAGTTAGTTTTTGTCATAACTAGTATTTCTTGATAAAATGTGGAAATTATATTAAACCCAAAATCGGTGTTTATGAATTTTTTTAGTGGAGACTACCCTTGTGAGATATAATTTGAGCCTAATTTCTTTTATTCAGAGTGAAATATATATTTTTTCTACTCCAAACACATTTCTTATTTATTCAAAAAGTTTAGATGATCTCTATAGGTATTAGCATTGAATGTATGAATTTTTTCTCATCTTAATAGAGTATCATATATTTTTGATTATTATTTTTGTTTAGATTAAAACGATTTGAGTAGAAATTGATAGTATATGCTTATATCTCATTCATGCATGACTGCTACAAAAACAAGAAGACATATCTGGGGTTACCTAAACCAAGATCAAACAGAAAAGCCACAAAATTAACCACTCACCAAAATCCAAAAAAAAAAAAAATGTACAATATGTACATGGGTTGACTCTCTAAAAAATACATATATATAAAAAAAATGTATAGAGAGATAAAAAAAATAGTATCATCTACATACTATGACCCACATTGCCTACAAAGTTGTGAGTAAAGGCTAATTACAAAAGAAAGATATAGGAAGTAATTCCCTAAAAAGTCATCGCAATTTCTTCATTTGTAAAAGCATATATCTTGAAATTCTTTCTTAATGAGTTGGATTTATGCATGAAAATAATTTTTGTATATGATATCTTTATAATTTATACATTCGATTCCTTTCATGAGATCAATGTTAAAATAACACTTTGAGCCTTTATTCTTTATACATATGCGAACATATTAGTTCATTTCTATACATCAACTCTTTCGCATATAAATTAGTATGAGTGTTTGAACCCATAGGATTCAGTGCTTTGAGAGTATTGACTTGTGAGGAATAGAGTCGAAGCGAATTCTGATTCATGACACTGAAATTGGGTAAAATTAAATTGATACATTTTTGAAATGAAATATGAAAATGATTTTCGACTAATTATTATAATAAAATCATGATTGTTTAAAGAGATTAAAATAACTTATGCTTGAGATTTTAATTATGATCTTAAAGGAGATTAAAAAGTATGAGATATTTTTGTGATATGTTGTTTTCTTTTATTCTTAAATTAATTATTGATTGTGTTGTAATTGTAGTTTTTGATTTGATTGTTTTTATAGTTTCTTTTGATTTTTACAGTTAGTTCAATGTTTGTGGGTATCATTACTGAAAACCCTCACGAGACTCAAACTCGTCCACTAGGGCAACCTAGGGGTTTAACGGCTTGTTGCATAGGCTAAATGCAACCGTTTCAATCCACGAAAGTGATTTTGGATAGTTTAATTTTTAGTTTTTATCGCTTCTCTTGCTAAGGGACTAGCAAGAAGCTGGTTGGGGGTTGTGATGAGTGCTCAAAAAGCACTAAAATAACCATGATTTTATGCACATTAATTGATTAAAAAATATATATTTATATGTTTTATCATATATTTATATAAATTTGTCTTTTTCGGAATCACGGGTATTTTTATTGTTTTTCAGGTATTTTGGCTTAAAAACGCAACTTAAAAACTCAAAGAGGAATACTGGAAGCAATACATCACAAATATATTAATAAATAAATGCGGAAAGGTCGACAAATATGGAAAAATTGGACAAAATGGGTCCAAAAGGTCAAAAATGTCAAAAAGGAGAAAAACGCGCCGCCCCACCGCCCGGCCGCCGCGCCCCACCGCCCGGCCACCGCGCCCCAGCGCCCAGCACCGCCCCAAGCAGCAGCGCGCGGCACTGTTCATCCGCGGTTACTGTTCATCAGACTCGGCACTGTTCATACCCCGGTACTGTTCATCAGACTCGGCACTGTTCATCCGCGGGTACTGTTCATCCGCGGGTACTGTTCATCAGACTCGGCACTGTTCATACCCGGTACTGTGCAGCCGCCCCATGTCATGCTGACGTCATCAAATGACGTCAGCAATCAATAATCCGCGTTTTTACATTTTTTTAACATTTTTTTCTCTACTTTTTCTCTCCATCCTCACCTATAAATACCCCCCTTCCCTTCACTTCAAAATACACCTTCAAACCACACTTCTCTCTTCTTTCTTTCTCTCATTTCTTAGTTTTTTTGAGTTTTCCTTAGTTTCTTTCTTAGTTTCTAAGTTTTTCTTAGTTTCCTTCTTAGTTTTTAGTTCAATTCTCTTAGTTTTAGTGTTCTTCTCTTTTTGAGAGGAACTTGTAATGTTTTTGTAATAATTTAGTTTTTGATTCAATATATGGAAGTGCAAATTCCGCTCGGAGGTTTTCTAGCAACGGGAATAGCGTCGAAGTTCTGTAAGGATTTTATTTTCTTTACAGTTATTTTTATGCTTTATTCTTACATGTTATATTTAATTTGTCTATGATTAAATTTAACTCTGCTAGCTGTTTATAAACATGATATAATAATAACGTTGTTATGCTTGCGAAATATTAAATAGGTGAAAATTTCTAAAATGAATTGATTTTGTTTTTATTCAAGATTTTATATTAAGAATGTTAGAGAGAAATATATTATTTTTCATTACAAACTTAAAACTGAAAATTAGATTTTAAGGTTTAGTTATCCTGTCTAATTGAGAGTAGTGCTCTTTTATTTGTTGGTACAATCGCCCGGTAGTTAGAGTGAAACTCTATTTCAAAAGTTTTTATAAGAATTATTATGTGAAAATGTATTGACAACATGTTTTCAATAGTGGTTTTAAAACTTGAAAGTTAGTACTCGGATAATTAAATTCTTATGTTTAATTTGGACACCTTGAATAAAGTTTAAACTGTCTAACCCCACCAAAGGTGGCATTTAAATGGTTCATTTTCAATCTCTTAGAAAAAGGAATTAATTTAATTAAGCATATTAGTTATCAACCCCACCCATAGGTGTTAATTGATTTGTTTAGTTAACAAAGAATATCTAACCCCACCAAAGGTGGTATTTATATAAAAAAGAGAGAATCAATAAAATATCAATTTATATCTTTAATAACCTAGATAATATGAGCAAGCATAATTAATTTAGTTATTATATCCATAAATACTCCGCTAATATAAATGATAAAATTTGCATGAATATTTATTGAATCCGTATATATGTTTATTTTTAGATAATTATTTATTGAATTTTTATCTATGTTTATTTTTATGTTATTAGATTATATTTAATTAATCTGTATATATGTTTATTTTATGTTATTAGATTAGGAACACAAAAACCAAACTATCGTGACAGGATGTTTAGGATTTAATTTCGTTTTTAAAAGTTTGAATAATAAATTAAAAACCACATACATTCCTTCCTTAGATCGACCTTGGGAGTATACTTATCATTTTCTTCGAAATGATTCGTGCACTTGCGAGAGTTTTATAAATATTAAAACCAAAGTATTTGCGGGGTAACAAGATGTTTAGAAAACATGTATACACCAACCTCTAATTATAACCTTTTTCTATTGTTAGTTAGATAACAAAATTCGGTTAAATAAGGCTTTACTTGGGATCAAGACTTACAAGGGAAAGAAAACAGTGAGAAAAATTGAGTAAAAATAATTAAATTTAAATGAAAACTTAAACATTTTTTTTTGTCAACTTTACAAAACAAAATGCTAGGAAATAAATGACAGAAATTTTATTTTCTTATAATTTTCCAATATTTAAATAGAATTTCTTATATGTTAAAACGCCAAACAATCAAACTTTAGAAATTTTGATTATTAAGTTTTTTATAAGAGGTTAATACTTCTCAATTTTATATAATTTTTGACGTCAATACTTTTACCTTATTGATAATTTATTCTTGTCCTACTGGAATTTAACGTGTTGATTTAATTTGCGTTTTACATATCTCCCATAGTATTTCTGTTTCAACCCAATTCTTATAGCAAGAAGCAAATAAAGATGATGAGAAATATTGAGTTCATGCAACATAGAAATATTTCTGACAAGGTAATAAGATGTTTAGAAAACATGTATACACCAACCTCTAATAATAACCTTTTTCTATTGTTAGTTAGATAAGAAAATTCGGTTAAGTCAGGCTTTACTTGGAATCAAGACATACAAGGTAAAGAAAATAGTGAGAAAAACTGAGTAAAATAATTAAATGTAAATGAAAACTTAAACATTTTTTTGTCTACTTTACAAAACAAAATGCTAGGAAATAAATGACAGAAATTTTATTTTCTTATAATTTTCGAATATTTAAATAGAATTTCTTATAAGTTAATACGCCAAACAATCAAACTTTAGAAATTTTGATTATTAAGTTTTTTATAAGAGGTTAATACTTCTCAATTTTATATAATTTTTGAAGTCAATACTTTTACCTTATTGATAATTTATTCTTGTCCTACTTGAATTTAACCTGTTGATTTAACATGTGTTTTACTTATCTCCCATTGAATTTTTGTTTCAAACCAATTCTTATAGTAAGAAGCAAATAAAGATGATGAGAAATATTGAGTTCATGCACCATAAAAATATTTCTGGCAAGGTAACAAGATGTTTACAAATCATGTATACACCAACCACTAATCATCACCTTTTTCTATTGTTAGTTAGATAACAAAATTCGGTTAAATAAGGCTTTACTTGGAATCAAGACTTACAAGGGAAAGAAAATAGTGAGAAAAACTGAGTAAAAATAATTAAATGTAAATGAAAGTTAAACATTTTTTTGTCTACTTTACAAAACAATAAGTTAGGAAATAAATGCCAGAAATTTTATTTTCTTATAATTTTCAAATATTTAAATAGAATTTCTTATAAGTTAATATCCAAACAATCAAACTTTAGAAATTTTGATTATTATGTTTTTTATAAGAGGTTAATACTTCTCAATTTTATATAATTTTTGACGTAAATACTTTTACCTTATTGATAAGTTATTCTTGTTCTACTGGAGTTGAACATGTTGATATTAACTTGCGTTTTACCTATCTCCCATTGAATTTTTGTTTCAAACCAATTCTTATAGTAAGAAACAAATAAAGATGATGGGAAATATTGAGTTCATGCACCATAGAAATATTTCTGGCAAGGTAACAAGATGTTTACAAATCATGCACACACAAACCTCTAATTATAACCTTTTTCTATTGTTAGTTAGATAACAAAATTCGGTTAAATAAGGCTTTCCGTGGAATCAAGACTTACAAAGGAATGAAAATAGTGAGAAAAACTGAGTAAAAATAATTAAATGTAAATGAAAACTTAAACATTTATTTTGTCTACTTTATAAAACAAAAATCAAGGAAATAAATGCCATAAATTTTATTTTCTTATAATTTTCCAATATTTAAATAGAATGTCTTATAAGTTTATTCGCCAAACAATCAAACTTTCAAAATTTTGATGATTAAGTTTTTTATAAGAGATTAATACTTCTCAATTTTATATAATTTTTGACGTCATAAATTTTACCTTATTGATAATTGTTTCTTGTCCTACTGGAATTTAACCTGTTGATTTAACTTGCGTTTTACATATCTCCCATAGTATTTCTGTTTCAACCCAATTCTTATAGTAAGAAGAAAATAAAGATGATGGGAAATATTCAGTTCATGCACCATAGAAATATTTCTGGCAAGGTACCAAGATGTTTACAAATCATGTATACACCAACCACTAATCATCTCATTTTTCTATTGTTATTTAGATAAGAAAATTCGGTTAAATAATTCTTTACTTGGAATCAAGACTTACAAGGGAAAGAAAATAGTGAGAAAAACTGAGTAAAAATAATTAAATGTAAATGAAAGTTAAACATTTTTTTGTCTACTTTACAAAACAAAAGGTAGGAAATAAATACCAAAAATTTTATTTTCATATAATTTTCGAATATTTAAATAGAATTTCTTATAAGTTAATACGCCAAACAATCAAACTTTAGAAATTTTGATTATTAAGTTTTTTATAAGAGGTTAATACTTCTCAATTTTATATAATTTTTGACGTCAATACTTTTACCTTATTAATAAGTTATTCTTGTTCTACTGGAGTTGAACATGTTGATATTAACTTGCGTTTTACCTATCTCCCGTTGAATTTTTGTTTCAAACAAATTCTTATAGTAAGAAGCAAATAAAGATGATGAGAAATATTGAGTTCATGCACCATAGAAATATTTCTGACAAGTTAACAAGATGTTTAGAAAACATGTATACACCAACCTCTAATAATAACGTTTTTCTATTGTTAGTTAGATAAGAAAATTCGGTTAAGTCAGTCTTTACATGGAATCAAGACATACAAGGGAAAGAAAATAGTGAGAAAAACTGGGTAAAAATAATTAAATGTAAATGAAAACTTAAACATTTTTTTGTCTACTTTACAAAACAAAATGCTAGGAAATAAATGCCAGAAATTTTATTTTCTTATAATTTTCCAATATTTAAATAGAATGTCTTATAAGTTAATACGCCAAACAATCAAACTTTAGAAATTTTGATTATTAAGTAGTTTATAAGAGGTTAATACTTCTCAATTTTATATAATTTTTGACGTCAATACTTTTACCTTATTGATAAGTTATTCTTGTTCTACTTGAGTTGAACATGTTGATATTAACTTGCATTTTACCTATCTCCCATTGAATTTTTGTTTCAAACCAATTGTTATAGTAAGAAGCAAATAAAGATGATGAGAAATATTGAGTTCATGCACCATAGAAATATTTCTGGCAAGGTAACAAGATGTTTCCAAATCATGTACAGACAAACCTGTAATTATAACCTTTTTCTATTGTTAGTTAGATAACAAAATTCGGTTAAATAAGGCTTTACGTGGAATCAAGACTTACAAGGGAAAGAAAATAGTGAGAAAAAATGAGTAAAAATAATTAAATGTAAATGAAAACTTAAACATTTATTTTGTCTACTTTACAAAACAAAAGGCTAGGAAATAAATGCCAGAAATTTTATTTTCCTATAATTTTCCAATATTTAAATAGAATTTCTTATAAGTTAAAACGCCAAACAATCAAACTTTAGAAATTTTGATGATTAAGTTTTTTATAAGAGGTTAATACTTCTCAATTTTATATAATTTTTGACGTCAATACTTTTACCTTATTGATAAGTTATTCTTGTTCTACTTGAGTTGAACATGTTGATTTTAACTAGCATTTTACCTATCTCCCATTTAATTTTTGTTTCAAACCAATTCTTATAGTAAGAAGCAAATAAAGATGATGGGAAATATTGAGTTCATGCAACATAGAAATATTTCTGGCAAGGTAACAAGATGTTTAGAAAACATGTATACACCAACCTCTAATTATAACCTTTTTTCTATTGTTAGTTAGATAACAAAATTCGGTTAAATAAGGCTTTACTTGGAATCAAGACTTACAAGGGAAAGAAAATAGTGAGAAAAATTGAGTAAAAATAATTAAATTTAAATGAAAACTGAAACATTTTTTTTGTCTACTTTACAAAACAAAATGCTAGGAAATAAATGACAGAAATTTTATTTTCTTATAATTTTCCAATATTTAAATAGAATTTCTTATATGTTAAAACGCCAAACAATCAAACTTTAGAAATTTTGATTATTAAGTTTTTTATAACAGGTTATTACTTCTCAATTTTATATAATTTTTGAAGTAAATACTTTTACCTTATTGATAAGTTATTCTTGTTCTACTGGAATTGAACATGTTGATATTAACTAGCGTTTTACCTATCTCCCATTGAATATTTTTTTCAAACCAATTCTTATAGTAAGAAGCAAATAAAGATGATGGGAAATATTGAGTTCATGCACCATAGAAATATGTCTGGCAAGGTAACAAGATGTTTACAAATCATGTACACACTAATCTCTAATTATAACCATTTTCTATTGTTAGTTAGATAAGAAAATTCGGTTAAATAAGGCTTTACTTGGAATCAAGACTTACAAAGAAAAGAAAATAGTGAGAAAAATTTAGTAAAAATAATTAAATGTAAATGAAAACTTAAATATTTTTTTGCGTACTTTACAAAACAAAATGCTAGGAAATAAATGAGATAAATTTTATTTTCTTATAATTTTCGAATATTTAAATAGAATTTCTTATAAGTTTATACGCCAAAAAATCAAACTTTCGAAATTTTGATGATTAAGTTTTTTATAAGAGGTTAATACTTCTCAATTTTATATAATTTTTGACGTCAATACTTTTACCTTATTGATAGTTTTTTCTTGTCCTACTCGAATTTAACCTGTTGATTTAACATGTGTTTTACTTATCTCCCATAGTATTTCTGTTTCAACCCAATTCTTATAGCAAGAAGCAAATAAAGATGATGAGAAATATTGAGTTCATGCAACATAGAAATATTTCTGACAAGGTAACAAGATGTTTAGAAAACATGTATACACCAACCTCTAATAATAACCTTTTTCTATTGTTAGTTAGATAAGAAAATTCGGTTAAGTCAGGCTTTACTTGGAATCAAGACTTACAAAGGAATGAAAATAGTGATAAAAACCGAGTAAAAATAATTAAATGGAAATGAAAACTTAAACATTTATTTTTTCTACTATATAAAACAAAAATCAAGGAAATAAATGCCAGAAATTTTATTTTCTGATAATTTTCCAATATTTAAATAGAATGTCGTAGAAGTTTATACGCCAAACAATCAAACTTTCGAAATTTTGATGATTAAGTTTTTTATAAGAGGTTAATACTTCTCAATTTTATATAATTTTTGACGTCAATACTTTTACCTTATTGATAATTTTTTCTTGTCCTACTGGAATTTAACGTGTTGATTTAATTTGCGTTTTACATATCTCCCATAGTATTTCTGTTTCAACCCAATTCTTATAGCAAGAAGCAAATAAAGATGATGAGAAATATTGAGTTCATGCAACAGAGAAATATTTCTGACAAGGTAACAAGATGTTTAGAAAACATGTATACACCAACCTCTAATAATAACCTTTTTCTATTGTTAGTTAGATAAGAAAATTCGGTTAAGTCAGGCTTTACTTGGAATCAAGACATACAAGGGAAAGAAAATAGTGAGAAAAACTGAGTAAAAATAATTAAATGTAAATGAAAACTTAAACATTTTTTTGTCTACTTTACAAAACAAAATGCTAGGAAATAAATGACAGAAATTTTATTTTCTTATAATTTTCGAATATTTAAATAGAATTTCTTATAAGTTAATACGCCAAACAATCAAACTTTAGAAATTTTGATTATTAAGTTTTTTATAAGAGGTTAATACTTCTCAATTTTATATAATTTTTGACGTCAATACTTTTACCTTATTGATAATTTATTCTTGTCCTACTTGAATTTAACCTGTTGATTTAACATGTGTTTTACTTATCTCCCATTGAATTTTTGTTTCAAACCAATTCTTATAGTAAGAAGCAAATAAAGATGATGAGAAATATTGAGTTCATGCACCATAAAAATATTTCTGGCAAGGTAACAAGATGTTTACAAATCATGTATACACCAACCACTAATCATCACCTTTTTCTATTGTTAGTTAGATAACAAAATTCGGTTAAATAAGGCTTTACTTGGAATCAAGACTTACAAGGGAAAGAAAATAGTGAGAAAAACTGAGTAAAAATAATTAAATGTAAATGAAAGTTAAACATTTTTTTGTCTACTTTACAAAACAATAAGTTAGGAAATAAATGCCAGAAATTTTATTTTCTTATAATTTTCAAATATTTAAATAGAATTTCTTATAAGTTAATATGCCAAACAATCAAACTTTAGAAATTTTGATTATTAAGTTTTTTATAAGAGGTTAATACTTCTCAATTTTATATAATTTTTGACGTCAATACTTTTACCTTATTGATAATTTATTCTTGTCCTACTGAAATTTAACCTGTTGATTTAACATGTGTTTTACCTATCTCCAATTTAATTCTTGTTTCAATCCAATTCTTATAGTAAGAAGCAAATAAAGATAATGAGAAATGTTGAGTTCATGCACCATAGAAATATTTCTGGCAAGGTAACAAGATGTTTACAAATCATGTATACACCAACCACTAATCATCACTTTTTTCTATTGTTAGTTAGATAACAAAATTCGGTTAAATAAGGCTTTACTTGGAATCAAGACTTACAAGGGAAAGAAAATAGTGAGAAAAAATTAGTCAAAATAAATAAATGTAAATGAAAACTTAATTATTTTGTTGTCTACTTTACAAAAAAAAAAGGGTAGGAAATAAATGCCAGAAATTTTATTTTCCTATAATTTTCCAATATTTAAATAGAATTTCTTATAAGTTAATACGCCAAACAATCAAACTTTAGAAATTTGTTTTATTAAGTTTTTTATAAGAGGTTAATACTTCTCATTTTTATATAATTTTTGACGTAAATACTTTTACCTTATTGATAAGTTATTCTTGTTTTACTGGAATTGAACATGTTGATATTAACTAGCGTTTTACCTATCTCCCATTGAATTTTTGTTTTAAACCAATTCTTATAGTAAGAAGCAAATAAAGATTATGTGAAATATTGAATTCATGCACCATAGAAATAATTTTGGCAAGGTAACAAGATGTTTACAAATCATGTACACACAAACCTCTAATTATAACCTTTTTCTATTGTTAGTTAGATAACAAAATTCGGTTAAATAAGGCTTTACGTGGAATCAAGACTTACAAAGGAATGAAAATAGTGAGAAAAACTGAGTAAAAATAATTAAATGTAAATGAAAACTTAAACATTTATTTTTTCTACTTTATAAAACAAAAATCAAGGAAATAAATGCCAGAAATTTTATTTTCTTATAATTTTCCAATATTTAAATAGAATGTCTTATAAGTTTATACGCCAAACAATCAAACTTTCGAAATTTTGATGATTATGTTTTTTATAAGAGGTTAATACTTCTCAATTTTATATAATTTTTGACATCAATACTTTTACCTTATTGATAATTTTTTCTTGTCCTACTGGAATTTAACCTGTTGATTTAACTTGCGTTTTACATATCTCCCATAGTATTTCTGTTTCAACCCAATTCTTATAGCAAGAAGCAAATAAAGATGATGAGAAATATTGAGTTCATGCAACATAGAAATATTTCTGACAAGGTAACAAGATGTTTAGAAAACATGTATACACCAACCTCTAATAATAACCTTTTTCTATTGTTAGTTAGATAAAAAAATTCGGTTAAGTGAGGCTTTACTAGGAATCAAGACTTACAAGGGAAAGAAAATAGTGAGAAAAGCTGAGTAAAAATAATTAAATGTAAATGAAAACTTAAACATTTCTTTGTCTACTTTACAAAACAAAATGCTAGGAAATAAATGCCAGAAATTTATTTTCTTATAATTTTCGAATATTTAAATAGAATTTCTTTTAAGTTAATACGCCAAACAATCAACCTTTAGAAATTTTGATTATTAAGTTTTTTATAAGAGGTTAATACTTCTCAATTTTATATAATTTTTGACATAATACTTTTACCTTATTGATAAGTTATTCTTGTTCTACTTGAATTGAACATGTTGATATTAACTAGCGTTTTACCTATCTCCCATTGAATTTTTGTTTCAAACCAATTCTTATAGTAAGTAGCAAATAAAGATGATGGGAAATATAGACTTCATGCACCATAGAAATATTTCTGGCAAGGTAACAAGATGTTTACAAATCATGTACACACTAACCTCTAATTATAACCTTTTCTATTGTTAGTTAGATAACAAATTTCGGTTAAATAAGGCTTTACTTGGAATCAAGACTTACAAGGGAAAGAAAATAGTGAGAAAAATTGAGTAAAAATAATTAAATGTAAATGAAAACTTAAACATTTTTTTGTCTACTTTACAAAACAAAATGCTAGGAAATAAATGACAGAAATTTTATTTTCTTATAATTTTCGAATATTTAAATAGAATTTCTTATCAGTTAATACGCCAAACAATCAACCTTTAGAAATTTTGATTATTAAGTTTTTTATAAGAGGTTAATACTTCTCAATTTTATATAATTTTTGACGTAAATACTTTTACCCTATTGATAAGTTATTCTTGTTCTACTGGAGTTGAACATGTTGATATTAACTTGCGTTTTACCTATCTCCCATTGAATTTTTGTTTCAAACCAATTCTTATAGTAAGAAGCAAATAAAGATGATGGGAAATATTGAGTTCATGCACCATAGAAATATTTCTGGCAAGGTAACAAGATGTTTACAAATCATGTACACACAAACCTCTAATTATAACCTTTTCTATTGTTAGTTAGATAACAAATTTCGGTTAAATAAGGCTTTACATGGAATCAAGACTTACAAGGGAAAGAAAATAGTGAGAAAAATTGAGTAAAAATAATTAAATGTAAATGAAAACTTAAACATTTATTTTGTCTACTTTACAAAACAAAAGGCTAGGAAATAAATGCCAAAAATTTTATTTTCCTATAATTTTCCAATATTTAAATAGAATTTCTTATAAGTTAAAACGCCAAACAATCAAACTTTAGACATTTTGATGATTAAGTTTTTTATAAGAGGTTAATACTTCTCAATTTTATATAATTTTTGACGTCAATACTTTTACCTTATTGATAAGTTATTCTTGTTCTACTTGAGTTGAACATGTTGATTTTAACTAGCGTTTTACCTATCTCCCATTGAATTTTTGTTTCAAACCAATTCTTATAGTAAGAAGCAAATAAAGATGATGGGAAATATTGAGTTCATGCAACATAGAAATATTTCTGGCAAGGTAACAAGATGATTCCAAATCATGTACAGACAAACCTGTAATTATAACCTTTTTCTATTGTTAGTTAGATAACAAAATTCGGTTAAATAAGGCTTTAAGTGGAATCAAGACTTACAAGGGAAAGAAAATAGTGAGAAAAAATGAGTAAAAATAATTAAATGTAAATGAAAACTTAAACATTTATTTTGTCTACTTTACAAAACAAAAGGCTAGGAAATAAATGCCAGAAATTTTATTTTCCTATAATTTTCCAATATTTAAATAGAATTTCTTATAAGATAAAACGCCAAACAATCAAACTTTAGAAATTTTGATGATTAAGTTTTTTATAAGAGGTTAATACTTCTCAATTTTATATAATTTTTGACATAATACTTTTACCTTATTGATAAGTTATTCTTGTTCTACTTGTATTGAACATGTTGATATTAACTTGCGTTTTACCTATCTCCCATTGAATTTTTGTTTCAAACCAATTCTTATAGTAAGAAGCAAATAAAGATGATGAGAAATATTGAGTTCATGCACCATAGAAATATTTCTGGCAAGGTAACAAGATGTTTCCAAATCATGTACAGACAAACCTGTAATTATAACCTTTTTCTATTGTTAGTTAGATAACAAAATTCGGTTAAATAAGGCTTTACGTGGAATCAAGACTTACAAAGGAAAGAAAATAGTGAGAAAAAATGAGTAAAAATAATTAAATGTAAATGAAAACTTAAACATTTATTTTGTCTACTTTACAAAACAAAAGGCTAGGAAATAAATGCCAGAAATTTTATTTTCCAATAATTTTCCAATATTTAAATAGAATTTCTTATAAGATAAAACGCCAAACAATCAAACTTTAGAATTTTTGATGATTAAGTTTTTTATAAGAGGTTAATACTTCTCAATTTTATATAATTTTTGACGTCAATACTTTTACCTTATAGATAAGTTATTGTTGTTTTACTTGAGTTGAACATGTTGATTTTAACTAGCGTTTTACCTATCTCCCATTGAATTTTTGTTTCAAACCAATTCTTATAGTAAGAAGCAAATAAAGATGATGGGAAATATTGAGTTCATGCAACATAGAAATATTTCTGGCAAGGTAACAAGATGTTTCCAAATCATGTACAGACAAACCTCTAATTATAACCTTTTTCTATTGTTAGTTAGATAACAAAATTCGGTTAAATAAGGCTTTACGTGGAATCAAGACTTACAAGGGAAAGAAAATAGTGAGAAAAAATGAGTAAAAATAATTAAATGTAAATGAAAACTTAAACATTTATTTTGTCTACTTTACAAAACAAAAGGCTAGGAAATAAATGCCAAAAATTTTATTTTCCTATAATTTTCCAATATTTAAATAGAATTTCTTATAAGTTAAAACGCCAAACAATCAAACTTTAGAAATTTTGATGATTAAGTTTTTTATAAGAGGTTAATACTTCTCAATTTTATATAATTTTTGACGTCAATACTTTTACCTTATTGATAAGTTATTCTTGTTCTACTTGAGTTGAACATGTTGATTTTAACTAGCGTTTTACCTATCTCCCATTGAATTTTTGTTTCAAACCAATTCTTATAGTAAGAAGCAAATAAAGATGATGAGAAATATTGAGTTCATGCACCATAGAAATATTTCTGGCAAGGTAACAAGATGTTTCCAAATCATGTACAGACAAACCTGTAATTATAACCTTTTTCTATTGTTAGTTAGATAACAAAATTCGGTTAAATAAGGCTTTATGTGGAATCAAGACTTACAAGGGAAAGAAAATAGTGAGAAAAAATGAGTAAAAATAATTAAATGTAAATGAAAACTTAAACATTTATTTTGTCTACTTTACAAAACAAAAGGCTAGGAAATAAATGCCAGAAATTTTATTTTCCTATAATTTTCCAATATTTAAATAGAATTTCTTATAAGATAAAACGCCAAACAATCAAACTTTAGAAATTTTGATGATTAAGTTTTTTATAAGAGGTTAATACTTCTCAATTTTATATAATTTTTGACGTCAATACTTTTACCTTATAGATAAGTTATTGTTGTTTTACTTGAGTTGAACATGTTGATTTTAACTAGCGTTTTACCTATCTCCCATTGAATTTTTGTTTCAAACCAATTCTTATAGTAAGAAGCAAATAAAGATGATGGGAAATATTGAGTTCATGCAACATAGAAATATTTTTGGCAAGGTAACAAGATGTTTCCAAATCATGTACAGACAAACCTCTAATTATAACCTTTTTCTATTGTTAGTTAGATAACAAAATTCGGTTAAATAAGGCTTTACGTGGAATCAAGACTTACAAGGGAAAGAAAATAGTGAGAAAAAATGAGTAAAAATAATTAAATGTAAATGAAAACTTAAACATTTATTTTGTCTACTTTACAAAACAAAAGGCTAGGTAATAAATGCCGGAAATTTTATTTTCTTATAATTTTCGAATATTTAAATAGAATTTCTTATAAGTTAAAACGCCAAACAATCAAACTTTAGAAATTTTGATGATTAAGTTTTTTATAAGAGGTTAATACTTCTCAATTTTATATAATTTTTGACGTCAATACTTTTACCTTATTGAGAAGTTATTCTTGTTCTACTTGAATTGAACATGTTGATTTTAACTAGCGTTTTACCTATCTCCCATTGAATTTTTATTTCAAACCAATTCTTATAGTAAGAAGCAAATAAAGATGATGGGAAATATTGAGTTCATGCAACATCGAAATATTTCTGGCAAGGTAACAAGATGTTTAGAAAACATGTATACACCAACCTCTAATTATAACCTTTTTCTATTGTTTGTTAGATAACAAAATTCGGTTAAATAAGGCTTTACATGGAATCAAGACTTACAAGGGAAAGAAAATAGTGAGAAAAATTGAGTAAAAATAATTAAATGTAAATGAAAACTTAAACATTTATTTTGTCTACTTTACAAAACAAAAGGCTAGGAAATAAATGCCAAAAATTTTATTTTCCTATAATTTTCCAATATTTAAATAGAATTTCTTATAAGTTAAAACGCCAAACAATCAAACTTTAGACATTTTGATGATTAAGTTTTTTATAAGAGGTTAATACTTCTCAATTTTATATAATTTTTGACGTCAATACTTTTACCTTATTGATAAGTTATTCTTGTTCTACTTGAGTTGAACATGTTGATTTTAACTAGCGTTTTACCTATCTCCCATTGAATTTTTGTTTCAAACCAATTCTTATAGTAAGAAGCAAATAAAGATGATGGGAAATATTGAGTTCATGCAACATAGAAATATTTCTGGCAAGGTAACAAGATGTTTAGAAAACATGTATACACCAACCTCTAATTATAACCTTTTTCTATTGTTTGTTAGATAACAAAATTCGGTTAAATAAGGCTTTACATGGAATCAAGACTTACAAGGGAAAGAAAATAGTGAGAAAAAATGAGTAAAAATAATTAAATGTAAATGAAAACTTAAACATTTATTTTGTCTACTTTACAAAACAAAAGGCTAGGAAATAAATGCCAGAAATTTTATTTTCCTATAATTTTCCAATATTTAAATAGAATTTCTTATAAGATAAAACGCCAAACAATCAAACTTTAGAAATTTTGATGATTAAGTTTTTTATAAGAGGTTAATACTTCTCAATTTTATATAATTTTTGACATAATACTTTTACCTTATTGATAAGTTATTCTTGTTCTACTTGTATTGAACATGTTGATATTAACTTGCGTTTTACCTATCTCCCATTGAATTTTTGTTTCAAACCAATTCTTATAGTAAGAAGCAAATAAAGATGATGAGAAATATTGAGTTCATGCACCATAGAAATATTTCTGGCAAGGTAACAAGATGTTTCCAAATCATGTACAGACAAACCTGTAATTATAACCTTTTTCTATTGTTAGTTAGATAACAAAATTCGGTTAAATAAGGCTTTACGTGGAATCAAGACTTACAAAGGAAAGAAAATAGTGAGAAAAAATGAGTAAAAATAATTAAATGTAAATGAAAACTTAAACATTTATTTTGTCTACTTTACAAAACAAAAGGCTAGGAAATAAATGCCAGAAATTTTATTTTCCAATAATTTTCCAATATTTAAATAGAATTTCTTATAAGATAAAACGCCAAACAATCAAACTTTAGAATTTTTGATGATTAAGTTTTTTATAAGAGGTTAATACTTCTCAATTTTATATAATTTTTGACGTCAATACTTTTACCTTATAGATAAGTTATTGTTGTTTTACTTGAGTTGAACATGTTGATTTTAACTAGCGTTTTACCTATCTCCCATTGAATTTTTGTTTCAAACCAATTCTTATAGTAAGAAGCAAATAAAGATGATGGGAAATATTGAGTTCATGCAACATAGAAATATTTCTGGCAAGGTAACAAGATGTTTCCAAATCATGTACAGACAAACCTCTAATTATAACCTTTTTCTATTGTTAGTTAGATAACAAAATTCGGTTAAATAAGGCTTTACGTGGAATCAAGACTTACAAGGGAAAGAAAATAGTGAGAAAAAATGAGTAAAAATAATTAAATGTAAATGAAAACTTAAACATTTATTTTGTCTACTTTACAAAACAAAAGGCTAGGAAATAAATGCCAAAAATTTTATTTTCCTATAATTTTCCAATATTTAAATAGAATTTCTTATAAGTTAAAACGCCAAACAATCAAACTTTAGAAATTTTGATGATTAAGTTTTTTATAAGAGGTTAATACTTCTCAATTTTATATAATTTTTGACGTCAATACTTTTACCTTATTGATAAGTTATTCTTGTTCTACTTGAGTTGAACATGTTGATTTTAACTAGCGTTTTACCTATCTCCCATTGAATTTTTGTTTCAAACCAATTCTTATAGTAAGAAGCAAATAAAGATGATGAGAAATATTGAGTTCATGCACCATAGAAATATTTCTGGCAAGGTAACAAGATGTTTCCAAATCATGTACAGACAAACCTGTAATTATAACCTTTTTCTATTGTTAGTTAGATAACAAAATTCGGTTAAATAAGGCTTTACGTGGAATCAAGACTTACAAGGGAAAGAAAATAGTGAGAAAAAATGAGTAAAAATAATTAAATGTAAATGAAAACTTAAACATTTATTTTGTCTACTTTACAAAACAAAAGGCTAGGAAATAAATGCCAGAAATTTTATTTTCCTATAATTTTCCAATATTTAAATAGAATTTCTTATAAGATAAAACGCCAAACAATCAAACTTTAGAAATTTTGATGATTAAGTTTTTTATAAGAGGTTAATACTTCTCAATTTTATATAATTTTTGACGTCAATACTTTTACCTTATAGATAAGTTATTGTTGTTTTACTTGAGTTGAACATGTTGATTTTAACTAGCGTTTTACCTATCTCCCATTGAATTTTTGTTTCAAACCAATTCTTATAGTAAGAAGCAAATAAAGATGATGGGAAATATTGAGTTCATGCAACATAGAAATATTTTTGGCAAGGTAACAAGATGTTTCCAAATCATGTACAGACAAACCTCTAATTATAACCTTTTTCTATTGTTAGTTAGATAACAAAATTCGGTTAAATAAGGCTTTACGTGGAATCAAGACTTACAAGGGAAAGAAAATAGTGAGAAAAAATGAGTAAAAATAATTAAATGTAAATGAAAACTTAAACATTTATTTTGTCTACTTTACAAAACAAAAGGCTAGGTAATAAATGCCGGAAATTTTATTTTCTTATAATTTTCGAATATTTAAATAGAATTTCTTATAAGTTAAAACGCCAAACAATCAAACTTTAGAAATTTTGATGATTAAGTTTTTTATAAGAGGTTAATACTTCTCAATTTTATATAATTTTTGACGTCAATACTTTTACCTTATTGAGAAGTTATTCTTGTTCTACTTGAATTGAACATGTTGATTTTAACTAGCGTTTTACCTATCTCCCATTGAATTTTTATTTCAAACCAATTCTTATAGTAAGAAGCAAATAAAGATGATGGGAAATATTGAGTTCATGCAACATCGAAATATTTCTGGCAAGGTAACAAGATGTTTAGAAAACATGTATACACCAACCTCTAATTATAACCTTTTTCTATTGTTTGTTAGATAACAAAATTCGGTTAAATAAGGCTTTACATGGAATCAAGACTTACAAGGGAAAGAAAATAGTGAGAAAAATTGAGTAAAAATAATTAAATGTAAATGAAAACTTAAACATTTATTTTGTCTACTTTACAAAACAAAAGGCTAGGAAATAAATGCCAAAAATTTTATTTTCCTATAATTTTCCAATATTTAAATAGAATTTCTTATAAGTTAAAACGCCAAACAATCAAACTTTAGACATTTTGATGATTAAGTTTTTTATAAGAGGTTAATACTTCTCAATTTTATATAATTTTTGACGTCAATACTTTTACCTTATTGATAAGTTATTCTTGTTCTACTTGAGTTGAACATGTTGATTTTAACTAGCGTTTTACCTATCTCCCATTGAATTTTTGTTTCAAACCAATTCTTATAGTAAGAAGCAAATAAAGATGATGGGAAATATTGAGTTCATGCAACATAGAAATATTTCTGGCAAGGTAACAAGATGATTCCAAATCATGTACAGACAAACCTGTAATTATAACCTTTTTCTATTGTTAGTTAGATAACAAAATTCGGTTAAATAAGGCTTTAAGTGGAATCAAGACTTACAAGGGAAAGAAAATAGTGAGAAAAAATGAGTAAAAATAATTAAATGTAAATGAAAACTTAAACATTTATTTTGTCTACTTTACAAAACAAAAGGCTAGGAAATAAATGCCAGAAATTTTATTTTCCTATAATTTTCCAATATTTAAATAGAATTTCTTATAAGATAAAACTCCAAACAATCAAACTTTAGAAATTTTGATGATTAAGTTTTTTATAAGAGGTTAATACTTCTCAATTTTATATAATTTTTGACATAATACTTTTACCTTATTGATAAGTTATTCTTGTTCTACTTGTATTGAACATGTTGATATTAACTTGCGTTTTACCTATCTCCCATTGAATTTTTGTTTCAAACCAATTCTTATAGTAAGAAGCAAATAAAGATGATGAGAAATATTGAGTTCATGCACCATAGAAATATTTCTGGCAAGGTAACAAGATGTTTCCAAATCATGTACAGACAAACCTGTAATTATAACCTTTTTCTATTGTTAGTTAGATAACAAAATTCGGTTAAATAAGGCTTTACGTGGAATCAAGACTTACAAAGGAAAGAAAATAGTGAGAAAAAATGAGTAAAAATAATTAAATGTAAATGAAAACTTAAACATTTATTTTGTCTACTTTACAAAACAAAAGGCTAGGAAATAAATGCCAGAAATTTTATTTTCCAATAATTTTCCAATATTTAAATAGAATTTCTTATAAGATAAAACGCCAAACAATCAAACTTTAGAATTTTTGATGATTAAGTTTTTTATAAGAGGTTAATACTTCTCAATTTTATATAATTTTTGACGTCAATACTTTTACCTTATAGATAAGTTATTGTTGTTTTACTTGAGTTGAACATGTTGATTTTAACTAGCGTTTTACCTATCTCCCATTGAATTTTTGTTTCAAACCAATTCTTATAGTAAGAAGCAAATAAAGATGATGGGAAATATTGAGTTCATGCAACATAGAAATATTTCTGGCAAGGTAACAAGATGTTTCCAAATCATGTACAGACAAACCTCTAATTATAACCTTTTTCTATTGTTAGTTAGATAACAAAATTCGGTTAAATAAGGCTTTACGTGGAATCAAGACTTACAAGGGAAAGAAAATAGTGAGAAAAAATGAGTAAAAATAATTAAATGTAAATGAAAACTTAAACATTTATTTTGTCTACTTTACAAAACAAAAGGCTAGGAAATAAATGCCAAAAATTTTATTTTCCTATAATTTTCCAATATTTAAATAGAATTTCTTATAAGTTAAAACGCCAAACAATCAAACTTTAGAAATTTTGATGATTAAGTTTTTTATAAGAGGTTAATACTTCTCAATTTTATATAATTTTTGACGTCAATACTTTTACCTTATTGATAAGTTATTCTTGTTCTACTTGAGTTGAACATGTTGATTTTAACTAGCGTTTTACCTATCTCCCATTGAATTTTTGTTTCAAACCAATTCTTATAGTAAGAAGCAAATAAAGATGATGAGAAATATTGAGTTCATGCACCATAGAAATATTTCTGGCAAGGTAACAAGATGTTTCCAAATCATGTACAGACAAACCTGTAATTATAACCTTTTTCTATTGTTAGTTAGATAACAAAATTCGGTTAAATAAGGCTTTACGTGGAATCAAGACTTACAAGGGAAAGAAAATAGTGAGAAAAAATGAGTAAAAATAATTAAATGTAAATGAAAACTTAAACATTTATTTTGTCTACTTTACAAAACAAAAGGCTAGGTAATAAATGCCGGAAATTTTATTTTCTTATAATTTTCGAATATTTAAATAGAATTTCTTATAAGTTAAAACGCCAAACAATCAAACTTTAGAAATTTTGATGATTAAGTTTTTTATAAGAGGTTAATACTTCTCAATTTTATATAATTTTTGACGTCAATACTTTTACCTTATTGAGAAGTTATTCTTGTTCTACTTGAATTGAACATGTTGATTTTAACTAGCGTTTTACCTATCTCCCATTGAATTTTTATTTCAAACCAATTCTTATAGTAAGAAGCAAATAAAGATGATGGGAAATATTGAGTTCATGCAACATCGAAATATTTCTGGCAAGGTAACAAGATGTTTAGAAAACATGTATACACCAACCTCTAATTATAACCTTTTTCTATTGTTTGTTAGATAACAAAATTCGGTTAAATAAGGCTTTACTTGGAATCAAGACTTACAAGGGAAAGAAAATAGTGAGAAAAATTGAGTAAAAATAATTAAATGTAAATGAAAACTTAAACATTTTTTTTGTCTACTTTACAAAACAAAATGCTAGGAAATAAATGACAGAAATTTTATTTTCTTATAATTTTCCAATATTTAAATAGAATTTCTTATAAGTTAATACGCCAAACAATCAAACTTTAGAAATTTTGATTATTAAGTTTTTTATAAGAGGTTAATACTTCTCAATTTTATATAATTTTTGACGTCAATACTTTTACCTTATTGATAGGTTATTCTTGTTCTACTTGAGTTGAACATGTTGATATTAACTTGCGTTTTACCTATCTCCCATTGAATTTATGTTTCAAACCCATTCTTATAGCAAGAAGCAAAGAAAGATGATGAGAAATATTGAGGTCATGCACCGTAGAAAAATTTCTGGCAAGGTAACAAGATGTTTAGAAAACATGTATACACCAACCTCTAATTATAACCTTTTTCTATTGTTTGTTAGATAACAAAATTCGGTTAAATAAGGCTTTACTTGGAATCAAGACTTACAAGGGAAAGAAAATAGTGAGAAAAATTGAGTAAAAATAATTAAATGTAAATGAAAACTTAAACATTTTTTTTGTCTACTTTACAAAACAAAATGCTAGGAAATAAATGACAGAAATTTTATTTTCTTATAATTTTCCAATATTTAAATAGAATTTCTTATAAGTTAATACGCCAAACAATCAAACTTTAGAAATTTTGATTATTAAGTAGTTTATAAGAGGTTAATACTTCTCAATTTTATATAATTTTTGACGTCAATACTTTTACCTTATTGATAGGTTATTCTTGTTCTACTTGAGTTGAACATGTTGATATTAACTTGCGTTTTACCTATCTCCCATTGAATTTATGTTTCAAACCCATTCTTATAGCAAGAAGCAAAGAAAGATGATGAGAAATATTGAGTTCATGCACCGTAGAAAAATTTCTGACAAGGTAACAAGATGTTTAGAAAACATGTATACACCAACCTCTAATAATAACCTTTTTCTATTGTTAGTTAGATAAAAAAATTCGGTTAAGTCAGGCTTTACTTGGAATCAAGACTTACAAGGGAAAGAAAATAGTGAGAAAAATTGAGTAAAAATAATTAAATGTAAATGAAAACTTAAACATTTTTTTTGTCTACTTTACAAAACAAAAAGGCGAGGAAATAAATGACAGAAATTTTATTTTCTTATAATTTTCCAATATTTAAATAGAATTTCTTATATGTTAAAACGCCAAACAATCAAACTTTAGAAATTTTGATTATTAAGTTTTTTATAAGAGGTTAATACTTCTCAATTTTATATAATTTTTGATGTAAATACTTTTACCTTATTGATAAGTTATTCTTGTTCTACTGGAATTGAACATGTTGATATTAACTTGCGTTTTACCTATCTCCCATTGAATTTTTGTTTCAAACCAATTCTTATAGTAAGAAGCAAATAAAGATGATGGGAAATATTGAGTTCATGCACCATAGAAATATTTCTGGCAAGGTAACAAGATGTTTACAAATCATGTACACACTAACCTCTAATTATAAACTTTTTCTATTGTTAGTTAGATAACTAAATTCGGTTAAATAAGGCTTTACTTGGAATCAAGACTTACAAGGGAAAGAAAATAGTGAGAAAAATTGAGTAAAAATAATTAAATGTAAATGAAAACTTAAACATTTTTTTTGTCTACTTTACAAAACAAAATGCTAGGAAATAAATGACAAAAATTTTATTTTCTTATAATTTTCCAATATTTAAATAGAATTTCTTATATTTTAAAACGCCAAACAATCAAACTTTAGAAATTTTGATTATTAAGTTTTTTATAAGAGGTTAATACTTCTCAATTTTATATAATTTTTGATGTAAATACTTTTACCTTATTGATAAGTTATTCTTGTTCTACTGGAATTGAACATGTTGATATTAACTTGCGTTTTACCTATCTCCCATTGAATTTTTGTTTCAAACCAATTCTTATAGTAAGAAGCAAATAAAGATGATGGGAAATATTGAGTTCATGCACCATAGAAATATTTCTGGCAAGGTAACAAGATGTTTACAAATCATGTACACACTAACCTCTAATTATAAACTTTTTCTATTGTTAGTTAGATAACTAAATTCGGTTAAATAAGGCTTTACTTGGAATCAAGACTTACAAGGGAAAGAAAATAGTGAGAAAAATTGAGTAAAAATAATTAAATGTAAATGAAAACTTAAACATTTTTTTTGTCTACTTTACAAAACAAAATGCTAGGAAATAAATGACAGAAATTTTATTTTCTTATAATTTTCCAATATTTAAATAGAATTTCTTATAAGTTAATACGCCAAACAATCAAACTTTAGAAATTTTGATTATTAAGTTTTTTATAAGAGGTTAATACTTCTCAATTTTATATAATTTTTGACGTCAATACTTTTACCTTATTGATAGGTTATTCTTGTTCTACTTGAGTTGAACATGTTGATATTAACTTGCGTTTTACCTATCTCCCATTGAATTTATGTTTCAAACCCATTCTTATAGCAAGAAGCAAAGAAAGATGATGAGAAATATTGAGGTCATGCACCGTAGAAAAATTTTTGGCAAGGTAACAAGATGTTTAGAAAACATGTATACACCAACCTCTAATTATAACCTTTTTCTATTGTTTGTTAGATAACAAAATTCGGTTAAATAAGGCTTTACTTGGAATCAAGACTTACAAGGGAAAGAAAATAGTGAGAAAAATTGAGTAAAAATAATTAAATGTAAATGAAAACTTAAACATTTTTTTTGTCTACTTTACAAAACAAAATGCTAGGAAATAAATGACAGAAATTTTATTTTCTTATAATTTTCCAATATTTAAATAGAATTTCTTATAAGTTAATACGCCAAACAATCAAACTTTAGAAATTTTGATTATTAAGTAGTTTATAAGAGGTTAATACTTCTCAATTTTATATAATTTTTGACGTCAATACTTTTACCTTATTGATAGGTTATTCTTGTTCTACTTGAGTTGAACATGTTGATATTAACTTGTGTTTTACCTATCTCCCATTGAATTTATGTTTCAAACCCATTCTTATAGCAAGAAGCAAAGAAAGATGATGAGAAATATTGAGTTCATGCACCGTAGAAAAATTTCTGACAAGGTAACAAGATGTTTAGAAAACATGTATACACCAACCTCTAATAATAACCTTTTTCTATTGTTAGTTAGATAAAAAAATTCGGTTAAGTCAGGCTTTACTTGGAATCAAGACTTACAAGGGAAAGAAAATAGTGAGAAAAATTGAGTAAAAATAATTAAATGTAAATGAAAACTTAAACATTTTTTTTGTCTACTTTACACAACAAAAAGGCGAGGAAATAAATGACAGAAATTTTATTTTCTTATAATTTTCCAATATTTAAATAGAATTTCTTATATGTTAAAACGCCAAACAATCAAACTTTAGAAATTTTGATTATTAAGTTTTTTATAAGAGGTTAATACTTCTCAATTTTATATAATTTTTGATGTAAATACTTTTACCTTATTGATAAGTTATTCTTGTTCTACTGGAATTGAACATGTTGATATTAACTTGCGTTTTACCTATCTCCCATTGAATTTTTGTTTCAAACCAATTCTTATAGTAAGAAGCAAATAAAGATGATGGGAAATATTGAGTTCATGCACCATAGAAATATTTCTGGCAAGGTAACAAGATGTTTACAAATCATGTACACACTAACCTCTAATTATAAACTTTTTCTATTGTTAGTTAGATAACTAAATTCGGTTAAATAAGGCTTTACTTGGAATCAAGACTTACAAGGGAAAGAAAATAGTGAGAAAAATTGAGTAAAAATAATTAAATGTAAATGAAAACTTAAACATTTTTTTTGTCTACTTTACAAAACAAAATGCTAGGAAATAAATGACAGAAATTTTATTTTCTTATAATTTTCCAATATTTAAATAGAATTTCTTATAAGTTAATACGCCAAACAATCAAACTTTAGAAATTTTGATTATTAAGTTTTTTATAAGAGGTTAATACTTCTCAATTTTATATAATTTTTGACGTCAATACTTTTACCTTATTGATAGGTTATTCTTGTTCTACTTGAGTTGAACATGTTGATATTAACTTGCGTTTTACCTATCTCCCATTGAATTTATGTTTCAAACCCATTCTTATAGCAAGAAGCAAAGAAAGATGATGAGAAATATTGAGGTCATGCACCGTAGAAAAATTTCTGGCAAGGTAACAAGATGTTTAGAAAACATGTATACACCAACCTCTAATTATAACCTTTTTCTATTGTTTGTTAGATAACAAAATTCGGTTAAATAAGGCTTTACTTGGAATCAAGACTTACAAGGGAAAGAAAATAGTGAGAAAAATTGAGTAAAAATAATTAAATGTAAATGAAAACTTAAACATTTTTTTTGTCTACTTTACAAAACAAAATGCTAGGAAATAAATGACAGAAATTTTATTTTCTTATAATTTTCCAATATTTAAATAGAATTTCTTATAAGTTAATACGCCAAACAATCAAACTTTAGAAATTTTGATTATTAAGTAGTTTATAAGAGGTTAATACTTCTCAATTTTATATAATTTTTGACGTCAATACTTTTACCTTATTGATAGGTTATTCTTGTTCTACTTGAGTTGAACATATTGATATTAACTTGCGTTTTACCTATCTCCCATTGAATTTATGTTTCAAACCCATTCTTATAGCAAGAAGCAAAGAAAGATGATGAGAAATATTGAGTTCATGCACCGTAGAAAAATTTCTGACAAGGTAACAAGATGTTTAGAAAACATGTATACACCATCCTCTAATAATAACCTTTTTCTATTGTTAGTTAGATAAAAAAATTCGGTTAAGTCAGGCTTTACTTGGAATCAAGACTTACAAGGGAAAGAAAATAGTGAGAAAAATTGAGTAAAAATAATTAAATGTAAATGAAAACTTAAACATTTTTTTTGTCTACTTTACAAAACAAAAAGGCGAGGAAATAAATGACAGAAATTTTATTTTCTTATAATTTTCCAATATTTAAATAGAATTTCTTATATGTTAAAACGCCAAACAATCAAACTTTAGAAATTTTGATTATTAAGTTTTTTATAAGAGGTTAATACTTCTCAATTTTATATAATTTTTGATGTAAATACTTTTACCTTATTGATAAGTTATTCTTGTTCTACTGGAATTGAACATGTTGATATTAACTTGCGTTTTACCTATCTCCCATTGAATTTTTGTTTCAAACCACTTCTTATAGTAAGAAGCAAATAAAGATGATGGGAAATATTGAGTTCATGCACCATAGAAATATTTCTGGCAAGGTAACAAGATGTTTACAAATCATGTACACACTAACCTCTAATTATAAACTTTTTCTATTGTTAGTTAGATAACTAAATTAGGTTAAATAAGGCTTTACTTGGAATCAAGACTTACAAGGGAAAGAAAATAGTGAGAAAAATTGAGTAAAAATAATTAAATGTAAATGAAAACTTAAACATTTTTTTTGTCTACTTTACAAAACAAAATGCTAGGAAATAAATGACAGAAATTTTATTTTCTTATAATTTTCCAATATTTAAATAGAATTTCTTATAAGTTAATACGCCAAACAATCAAACTTTAGAAATTTTTATTATTAAGTAGTTTATAAGAGGTTAATACTTCTCAATTTTATATAATTTTTGACGTCAATACTTTTACCTTATTGATAGGTTATTCTTGTTCTACTTGAGTTGAACATGTTGATATTAACTTGCGTTTTACCTATCTCCCATTGAATTTATGTTTCAAACCCATTCTTATAGCAAGAAGCAAAGAAAGATGAGGAGAAATATTGAGTTCATGCACCGTAGAAAAATTTCTGACAAGGTAAGAAGATGTTTAGAAAACATGTATACACCAACCTCTAATAATAACCTTTTTCTATTGTTAGTTAGATAAAAAAATTCGGTTAAGTCAGGCTTTACTTGGAATCAAGACTTACAAGGGAAAGAAAATAGTGAGAAAAATTGTGTAAAAATAATTAAATGTAAATGAAAACTTAAACATTTTTTTTGTCTACTTTACAAAACAAAAAGGCTAGGAAATAAATGACAGAAATTTTATTTTCTTATAATTTTCCAATATTTAAATAGAATTTCTTATATGTTAAAACGCTAAACAATCAAACTTTAGAAATTTTGATTATTATGTTTTTTATAAGAGGTTAATACTTCTCAATTTTATATAATTTTTGATGCAAATAATTTTACCTTATTGATAAGTTATTCTTGTTCTACTGGAATTGAACATGTTGATATTAACTAGCGTTTTACCTATCTCCCATTGAATTTTTGTTTCAAACCAATTCTTATAGTAAGAAGCAAATAAAGATGATGGGAAATATTGAGTTCATGCACCATAGAAATATTTCTGGCAAGGTAACAAGATGTTTACAAATCATGTACACACTAACCTCTAATTATAAACTTTTTCTATTGTTAGTTAGATAACTAAATTCGGTTAACTAAGGCTTTACTTGGAATCAAAACTTACAAAGGAAAGAAAATAGTGAGAAAAATTGAGTAAAAATAATTAAACGTAAATGAAAACTTAAACATTTTTTTGTCTACTTTACAAAACAAAATGCTAGGAAATAAATGATAGAAATTTTATTTTCTTATAATTTTCGAATATTTGAATAGAATTTTTTGTAAGTTAATACGCCAAACAATCTAACTTTAGAAATTTTGATTATTAAGTAGTTTATAAGAGGTTAATACTTCTCCATTTTATATAATTTTTCATGTCAATACTTTTACCTTATTGATAAGTTATTCTTGTTCTACTTGAGTTGAACATGTTGATATTAACTTGCGTTTTACCTATCTCCCATTGAATTTTTGTTTCAAACCAATTCTTATAGTAAGAAGCAAATAAAGATGATGGGAAATATTGAGTTCATGCACCATAGAAATATGTCTGGCAAGGTAACAAGATGTTAACAAATCATGTACACACTAACCTCTAATTATAACCATTTTCTATTGTTAGTTAGATAAGAAAATTCGGTTAAATAAGGCTTTACTTGGAAAATCAAGACTTACAAAGAAAAGAAAATAGTGAGAAAAACTGAATAAAAATAATTAAATTTAAATGAAAACTTAAACATTTTTTTTGTCTACTGTACAAAACAAAAAGGCTAGGAAATAAATTCCGGAAATTTTATTTTCTTATAATTTTCGAATATTTAATTAGAATTTCTTATAAGTTAAAACGCCAAACAATCAAACTTTAGAAATTTTGATTATTATGTTTTTTATAAGAGGTTAATACTTCTCAATTTTATATAATTTTTGATGTAAATACTTTTACCTTATTGATAAGTTATTCTTGTTCTACTGGAATTGAACATGTTGATATTAACTAGCGTTTTACCTATCTCCCATTGAATTTTTGTTTCAAACCAATTCTTATAGTAAGAAGCAAATAAAGATGATGGGAAATATTGAGTTCATGCACCATAGAAATATTTCTGGCAAGGTAACAAGATGTTTACAAATCATGTACACACTAACCTCTAATTATAAACTTTTTCTATTGTTAGTTAGATAACTAAATTCGGTTAAATAAGGCTTTACTTGGAATCAAAACTTACAAAGGAAAGAAAATAGTGAGAAAAATTGAGTAGAAATAATTAAACGTAAATGAAAACTTAAACATTTTTTTGTCTACTTTACAAAACAAAATGCTAGGAAATAAATGATAGAAATTTTATTTTCTTATAATTTTCGAATATTTGAATAGAATTTTTTGTAAGTTAATACGCCAAACAATCTAACTTTAGAAATTTTGATTATTAAGTAGTTTATAAGAGGTTAATACTTCTCCATTTTATATAATTTTTCATGTCAATACTTTTACCTTATTGATAAGTTATTCTTGTTCTACTTGAGTTGAACATGTTGATATTAACTTGCGTTTTACCTATCTCCCATTGAATTTTTGTTTCAAACCAATTCTTATAGTAAGAAGCAAATAAAGATGATGGGAAATATTGAGTTCATGCACCATAGAAATATGTCTGGCAAGGTAACAAGATGTTAACAAATCATGTACACACTAACCTCTAATTATACCATTTTCTATTGTTAGTTAGATAAGAAAATTCGGTTAAATAAGGCTTTACTTGGAAAATCAAGACTTACAAAGAAAAGAAAATAGTGAGAAAAACTGAATAAAAATAATTAAATTTAAATGAAAACTTAAACATTTTTTTTGTCTACTGTACAAAACAAAAAGGCTAGGAAATAAATTCCGGAAATTTTATTTTCTTATAATTTTCGAATATTTAATTAGAATTTCTTATAAGTTAAAACGCCAAACAATCAAACTTTAGAAATTTTGATTATTAAGTTTTTTATAAGAGGTTAATACTTCTCAATTTTATATAATTTTTGACGTGAATACTTTTACCTTATTGATAAGTTATTCTTGTTCTACTGGAATTGAACATGTTGATATTAACTAGTGTTTTACCTATCTCCCATTAAATTTTTCTTTCAAACCAATTCTTATAGTAAGAAGCAAATAAAGATGATGGGAAATATTGAGTACATGCACCATAGAAATATTTCTGGCAAGGTAACAAGATGTTTACAAATCATGTACACACTAACCTCTAATTATAACCTTTTTCTATTATTAGTTAGATAACAAAATTCGGTTAAATAAGGCTTTACTTGGAATCAAGACTTACAAAGGAAAGAAAATAGTGAGAAAAACTGTTTAAAAATAATTAAATGTAAATGAAAACTTAAACATTTTTTTTGTCTACTTTACAAAACAAAAAGCTAGGAAATAAATGCCAGAAATTTTATTTTCTTGTACTTTTCAAATATTTAAATAGAATTTCTTATAACTTAATACGCCAAACAATCAAACTTTAGAAATTTTGATTATTAAGTTTTTTATAAGAGGTTAATACTTCTCAATTTTATAAAAATTTTGACGTCAATACTTTTACCTTAATGATAATTTATTCTTGTCCTACTGGAATTTAACCTGTTGATTTAACATATGTTTTACCTATCTCCCATTGAATTTTTGTTTCAAACTAATTCTTATAGTAAGAAGCAAATAAAGATGATGAGAAATATTGAGTTCATGCACCATAGAAATATTTCTGACATGGTAACAAGATGTTTACAATTCATGTATACACCAACCTCTAATCCTCACCCTTTTCTATTGTTAGTTAGATTACAAAATTCGGTTAAATAAGGCTTTACTTGGAATCTAGACTTACGAGGGAAATAAAATAGTGAGAAAAACTGAGTAAAAATAATTAAATGTAAATAAAAACTTAAACATTTTTTTTGTCTACTTTACAAAACAAAAGGCTAGGAAATAAATGCCAGAAATTTTATTTTCTTGTACTTTTCAAATATTTAAATAGAATTTCTTATAACTTAATACGCCAAACAATCAAACTTTAGAAATTTTGATTATTAAGTTTTTTATAAGAGGTTAATACTTCTCAATTTTATATAATTTTTGACGTCAATACTTTTACCTTATTGATAAGTTATTCTTGTTCTACTTGAATTGAACATGTTGATATTAACTAGCGTTTTATCTATCTCCCATTGAATTTTTGTTTCAAACCAATTCTTATAGCAAAAAGCAAAGAAAGATGATGAGAAATATTGAGTTCATGCACCGTAGAAATATTTCTGAAAAGGTAACAAGATGTTTAGAAAACATGTATACACCAACCTCTAATAATAACCTTTTTCTATTATTAGTTAGATAAAAAAATTCGGTTAAGTCAGGCTTTACTTGGAATCAAGACTTACAAGGGAAAGAAAATAATGAGAAAAATTGAGTAAAAATAATTAAACGTAAATGAAAACTTAAACATTTTTTTTATCTACTTTACAAAACAAAATGCTAGGAAATAAATGACAGAAATTTTATTTTCTTATAATTTTCCAATATTTAAATAGAATTTCTTATAAGTTAATACGCCAAACAATCAAACTTTAGAAATTTCGATTATTAAGTAGTTTATAAGAGGTTAATACTTCTCAATTTTATATAATTTTTGACGTCAATACTTTTACCTTATTGATAGGTTATTCATGTTCTACTTGAGTTGAACATGTTGATATTAACTTGCGTTTTACCTATCTCCCATTGAATTTTTGTTTCAAACCCATTCTTATAGTAAGAAGCAAATAAAGATGATGAGAAATATTGAGTTCATGCACCATAGAAATATTTCTGGCAAGGTAACAAGATGTTTCCAAATCATGTACAGACAAACCTCTAATTATAACCTTTTTCTATTGTTAGTTTGATAACAAAATTCGGGTAAATAAGGCTTTACGTGGAATCAAGACTTACAAGGGAAAGAAAATAGTGAGAAAAAATGAGTAAAAATAATTAAATGTAAATGAAAACTTAAACATTTTTTTTGTCTACTTTACAAAACAAAATGCTAGGAAATAAATGACAGAAATTTTATTTTCTTATAATTTTCCAATATTTAAATAGAATTTCTTATATGTTAAAACGCCAAACAATCAAACTTTAGAAATTTTGATTATTAAGTTTTTTATAAGAGGTTATTACTTCTCAATTTTATATAATTTTTGAAGTAAATACTTTTACCTTATTGATAAGTTATTCTTGTTCTACTGGAATTGAACTTGTTGATATTAACTAGCATTTTACCTTTCTCCCATTGAATTTTTGTTTCAATCCAATTCTTATAGTAAGAAGCAAATAAAGATGATGGGAAATATTGAGTTCATGCACCATAGAAATATGTTTGGCAAGGTAACAAGATGTTTACAAATCATGTACACACTAACCTCTAATTATAACCATTTTCTATTGTTAGTTAGATAAGAAAATTCGGTTAAATAAGGCTTTACTTGGAAAATCAAGACTTACAAAGAAAAGAAAATAGTGAGAAAAATTGAGTAAAAATAATTAAATGTAAATGAAAACTTAAACATTTTTTTTGTCTACTTTACAAAACAAAAAGGCTAGGAAATAAATGCCGGAAATTTTATTATCTTATAATTTTCGAATATTTAATTAGAATTTCTTATAAGTTAAAACGCCAAACAATCAAACTTTAGAAATTTTGATTATTAAGTTTTTTATAAGAGGTTAATACTTCTCAATTTTATATAATTTTTGACGTCAATACTTTTACCTTATTGATAAGTTATTCTTGTTCTACTGGAATTGAACATGTTGATATTAACTAGTGTTTTACCTATCTGCCATTGAATTTTTGTTTCAAACCAATTCTTATAGTAAGAAGCAAATAAAGATGATGAGAAATATTGAGTTCATGCACTAATGAGTGCTCAAAAAGCACTAAAATAACCATGATTTTATGTACCTTAATTGATTAAAAATAAATATATTTATATAAATTTGTCTTTTTCGGAATCACGGGTATTTTTATTGTTTTTCAGGTATTTTGGCTTAAAAACGCAATGTAAAGACTCAAAGAGGAATATTTGAAGCAATACATCACAAATATATCAATAAATAAGTGAGAAAAGGTCAACAAACATGGAAAAATCGGACGAAATGGGTCGAAAAGGTCAAAAATGTCAAAAAGACGGAAATTGCGCACCGCAGCCCAGCGCCCAGCCGCGCGCGCCCCAGCGCGCCCCAGCGCCCCCCTCCGTGCGCCCAACGCGTTTTCGCCCCATTTTTCACATGCAGCAGCCCTTGTGACGTCATGCTGACATCATTGATGACATCAGCAATTCCAATACGCGTTTTTACATTTTTTAATATTTTTTTAACATTTGTTTTACTCATTTTTTCTCTCCATCCTCACCTATAAATACCCCCCTTCCCTTCACTTCAAATCACAGCTTCAAAACTCACTTCTCTCTTCTTTCTTTCTCTCATTTCTTAGTTTTTAGTTTCTCTTAGTTTCTTTCTAAGTTTCTAAGCTTTTCTTAGTTTTTCTCTTAGTTTTTAGTTCAATTCTCTTAGGTTTAGTGTTCTTCTCTTTTTGAGAGGAACTTGTAATGTTTTTGTAATAATTATGATTTTTGATTCAATATATGGAAGTGCAAATTCCGCTCGGAGGTTTTCTAGCAACGGGAATAGCGTCGAAGTTCTGTAAGGATTTTATTTTCTTTCCAGTTATTTTTATGCTTTATTCTTACATGTTATATTCAACTTGTCTGTGGTTAAATTTAACTATGCTAGCTGTTTAGTAAAAATGATGTAATAACGACGTTGTTATGCTTGCGAAATATTAAATAGGTAAAAATCTCTAAAATGAATTGATTTTGTTTTTATTCAAGATTTTATATTAAGAATGTTAGAGAGAAATATATTATTTTTCATTACAAACTTAAACCTGAAAATTAGATTTTAAGGTTTAGTTATCCGGTCTAATTTAGAGTAGTGCTCTTTTATTTGTTGGTACAATCGCCCGGTAGTTAGAGTGAAACTCTATTTCAAAAGTTTTTATAAGAATTATTATGTGAAAATGTATTGACAACATGTTTTCAATAGTGGTTTTAAAACTTGAAAGTTAGTACTCGGATAATTAAATTCTTAGATTTAATTTGGACACCTTGAATAAAGTTTAAACTGTCTAACCCCACCAAAGGTGGCATTTAAATGGTTCATTTTCAATCTCTTAGAAAAAGGAATTAATTTAATTAAGCATATTAGTTATCAACCCCACCCATAGGTGTTAATTGATTTGTTTAGTTAACAAAGAATATCTAACCCCACCAAAGGTGGTATTTATATAAAAAAGAGAGAATCAATAAAATATCAATTTATATCTTTAATGACCTAGTTAATATGAGCAAGCATAATTAATTTAGTTATTATATCCATAAATACTCCGCTAATATAAATGATAAAAATTTGCATGAATATTTATTGAATCCGTATATATGTTTATTTTTAGATAATTATTTATTGAATTTGTATCTATGTTTATTTTTATGTTATTAGATTATATTTAATTAATCTGTATATATGTTTATTTTATGTTATTAGATTAGGAACACAAAAACCAAACTATCGTGACAGAATGTTTAGGATTTAATTTCGTTTTTAAAAGTTTGAATAATAAATTAAAAACCACATACATTCCTTCCTTAGATTGACCTTGGGAGTATACTTATCATTTTCTTCGAAATGATTCGTGCACTTGCGAGAGTTTTATAAATATTAAAACCAAAGTATTTGCGGGAATCGGCGATGCCGGTTTTCGTTCATCAAGTTTTTGGCGCCGTTGCCGGGGAAGGAATAGCGTTTTTAAATTATTTATCAAAATTTTAAAAAACATTTTTGTGCTGTAAATAATTGTGATATTTTAACAATAATCAAATTTCAAAATTCATAAGAAATAAAAAAAATAAAAAAAAATAAAAAAATAAAAAAAAATAAAAAATAAAAATAAAAAAAAATAATTTTTTTATTGTAAAATAATTTAGAAATTTGAAATTTGAAGTAAAATTTTTTTACCGTTCATGAATAGTAAAAAAAATAATAAATAAAAAAAAAATTTAAAATTCAAAATTTAAAAAAAAATTTTAAGTTAATAAGAAATAATATAGCGTGAATAGTAAAATAAAATTACCGTTCATAAAAAAAAAAACAAAACAAAACAAAAATTTCAAAAACTTAAATTTCAAAAATTTTAAGTTAATAAGACATAATATAGCGTGAATAGTAAAATAAAATTACCGTTCATGAATAGTAAAAAAAAAATTACTTGAATTCATATCTAATTAACTAAATAGTATGAAAAGTAAAAATCTAAGGGAGTTCTGTCTAGGAGACTAGTTCTTGAAGCCTTTGTGCCACTAGTCTTTCCTGGGAACGTTGCTCTGGCTAGAAGAATGGTATTTAAGGAGCCGTTTGCACCACCATTCTTTCCTGGGAGCACTCTTGGTTAATACTAATTATGTTACAAAATAAAAAATTAAAAAAAATTAAAAAAAATTAAAAAAAATTAAAAAAAATTAAAAAAAAAATAATAAAAAAATAAAATAAAAAAATAAAATAAAAAAAATTAAGAAAAAAAAAACAAAACAAAAAACAATTTCTTTTTTAGGGTTTAACTAGTTTTGTTTAGTGCTTTGTATTAAATAACATGTAAATTTTCTCTAAATTTTTTATTTTGTTGACAAGAGTTTTAAATTTACGTTTACAATAGTCTATGCGTGGTAGGAGATCCTTAGGAAACCCTCTTACACCATATGTAAATAAATTTCATAAATTTAAACAAGTGTCAACAAAACTGAATTCTACCCATCAACCTGTTTTTGAGCCAAACATAGAACCAAGTCTTAATCCTTTACTAGAACCAAAAGAAATGGAGGAAAACCAACATATTAGGGAAACCACGATGAAGGAGTTTGCAAGACCGGTAATAGGCACGGCAACTGCCGCTATCCAGTTGGGAGAGGCTGCTCGGAATTATGACCTTAAAAATATTCATTTTTCTATGCTTCCTTCCTTTTATGGGCTACCTAATGAAGATTCTCTTTCCTTTGTGAGAGATTTCTATGCTACGGTCCAAACATTCCCCCTCGGTATTCTAAACGAGGATCAACTTACGATGAGATGTTTTCCCTACACTCTAAAGGATAAGGCCAAAGCTTGGTTGATGTCACTTCCCCCAGGTTCTCTGATGACATGGGGTAACATTTACAATAAATTCATGGGAAAATTCTATTCCCATAAAAAAACATCAGAGTTGAGAGGAAAGATTGCTACTTTCTCTCAGATGGATAGAGAACTATTCCATGAAGCTTGGGATAGGTTCAAAATGTTTCTCACTCAATGTCCCCATCATAGCTTTCCCCTGCAGTTGCAGAACCAATTCTTTTACGATGGACTTACACAATAATGTCAGTTCATTGTCGACAACGCTGCAGGAGGAGCAATAGGAGAAAAGACTGCCTCAGAGACGTATAACCTCTTTGAGATGTTGGGTGCTAATTCCCAACAGAAAAGCTCCCGAGTGAGAAAAGCTGGAGTTCATGAAATCGACTCCAGTAATGAAGTTCAACAACAACTTGTTCAACTGACTAAGCAAGTTGCCCTTCTCGCTACACAAACCAACACCAATAATGATCAATATGGTTTGTATAGCAACATGGGACATGGTACTGAAGCCTGTTCATATCAAGGAGAAACAACTGGACCTGAACAGGTCAATGTGTTGGGAGCATATCAACAGAGACCAAGGTTTGATCCCAATTCAAATACCTATAATCCTGGGTGGAGAAGTCATCCAAATTTCTCTTGGAGGCAAAACAACCCTCCTTTCACTCAAAGCTCAAACCAGGCAGGCCAGCAATTCCACCCACCTATTCCAAGAAGCATTCCCAATAAACCAACTCTGGAGGACAACTTGAATTCTTTTATTCAAGTTTGTAGGGATAACCAATCTAAAACCAATCAACGGTTGGACTCTATGGAAGCTTCTATCAAAAAGGTGGAAGTTCAAGTTGAACAGTTAGTTGAACATTTGCAAAAAGGCAAAGACTAATTTGATACTTAAATGAATTCAACGAAGAGGAGACATTGAGTTTTTCATTCTGCAATCTCCAAGCAACGTCTTACTAGAGGACGATAAATTTTAGTCCTGTATGGGAGGTCACCCATTATTGTATTTTGCTTTGTTTTAGTTTGCGTGTAATAAAAATTCAAATGAAATAAATTTGTTTGTTTCAAAAATTGTGTCCATTCGTTTAAATTTAAATTAAAAAAAAAAATTTAGGTTCCTTGCAACTTTTTGCTTTAAGCCTTTACGTTTTATCAAGTTATAAAAATATCTACTAAGAGCAAAATGTTGATACACAATAGGAGGAGGATCATTTTCAACTACAAACAACCATGGGAGATGCTGAAGATAGGCGAAAAAAGATGAAAGAATATACAATGCCAATCATTGGCAATGTAACTTTCGGTATCCAATTACAAGAGGCTGCAAGGAATTATGAATTGAAAAAGATTCATTATTCTTTGTTGCCTTCCTTTTACGGTATCCCTAATGAAGACCCTTTGCATTTCATTCGAGAATTCTATACTATTGTCCAAACCTTTCCACTACATGCAATTAATGAAGATCAACTTAGGATGAGGTGTTTTCCTTACACTCTCAAAGATAAAGCTTGGTCATGGTTCATTACTCTACAGTCAGGTTCTCTTAAAACTTGGGAGGCAGTCTATGAAATTTTTATGGGTAGGTTCTATTCCCATCAAAAGACTGTTGATCTAAGAACAAAGATAGCAACATTTTCTCAAATGTATGAGGAGCCCTTTCATGAAGCTTGGGAACGATTCAAACTCCTTTTCATTCAATGTCAAAATCATAGCTTTCCCTTACAGCTACAAAACCAATTCTTTTATGATGGATTGACACTACAGAGTCAATACATGGTTGATAATGCTGCTGGAGGTGCTGTAGGAGAAAAGACCGCAGAGGAAACCTATAATCTCTATGAGCTATTGGGTTCTAATTCCCAACAAAGAGGTGGGAGAAGGAAAGCAAAGGTCAATGAAGTCGGCTCTGATAAAGAGATAATCTTGCAACTTGCTGAATTGACTAAACAAGTGAAATTCCTCACTTCCCACCAAATTTCAAATCAAGAGGTATGTGAAGTGTGTTGTTCAATTGGGCATGGTACTCATAATTGTTCAAATACTTGTGATTCTAGTGTCGATGCCATAGAGGAAGTCCAATCTTTTCAAAGGTATCATCCAAACACCTATAATCACCCAGTCTACACCCAATATCCAACACTAAGGTCGGATAACAACCACCCTTACCCACCAAGCCAATCTTTTAAACCAACCTTAGAAGATAGCTTGAATGCTTTTATTCAAGTTAGTCGTGACAACCAATTGATGACTAATCAAAGGTTGAACACCATGGAGGCTTCGGTTAAAAGAATTGAATCTAAAGTTGGGCAGCTGGCTGAACAAATGCAAAAGAAAGAACCAGGAAAGTTGCCCAGTCAACCAGAACAAGCAAAGGATGTTAGAACCCTTCGAAGTGGTAAGGTAGTCAATACCAGTTTACCTGAAATCTCTAACACTCTACCTTGTAGTTCAGGTAACAGAGAAGGCGATACTCTAATCTCGCAAAAAGGAGAAACAAGTGTTAAACTTAACAAGCCTTCTGAAAAACTCATTGGGGGGTCATCTGACACCCCCAAAATTCAAAAGACAACAGAACCACACCAGATACAAGTACCTTTTCCCCACCGGTTGAAAGAATCCAAACAAGATAAGCAATTCAATGATCTTTTTAATATGCTCTCTAAAGTAAATATCAATTTACCATTATTAGAAGTGATCATGAATGTGCCCTTATATGCCAAGTTTTTCAAAGAGTTGAACACTAAGAAAAGGAGGTATGAACTGAATGAACGAGTAGTAGTATCAGAAATTTCTAGCGCTATACTTCAGCACAAACTACCCCCTAAGTTGAAAGACCCTGGAAGTTTTATTATAAACATAACTATGGGAGATAGGAAGGTTGCTAAAGCAATGCTTGATTTAGGTGCTAGTATAAATTTGATGCCCTACTCTATATTCTTACAACTCAATCTAGGGGATTTAAAACCCACAACTATGTCCCTTCAACTTGCAGATAGATCTCTTAAATATCCAGAGGGAATAGTTGAGGATGTTTTGGTACAGGTAGACAAACTGATAATACCTGTTGACTTTGTGGTTCTGGATATGCAAGAAAATCCAGCATTGGACAGAGAGCACACAATATTGCTTGGTAGACCATTTATGGCAACTACTAAAACTATAATTGATGTCCAAGATGGAAATTTGACAATGACAGTCTTAGGAGAGACTGTTCATTTTAAAGTTTTTGATTCTTCACCTTTCCCTTCTATTTCTACCATCGATGAAATATTCGATGTTGATCCTTTGGATAATCTTGTCCAAAACACCTTTTTCCGAACCAGAATAGAAGACAAGCTTGAAACCGTTCTTACACGTGAAAAGGTTGAAGAAGATTTAGATGAGGAAATAAAGGGGTACCTTGAACAACTAGACAATAATGAAGTGATGACAAAATCTAGTACACTTTTAAATCTACCCAGTTCTTCATCTATTAAAGAGGCCAATCCACCTGAACTTGAACTGAAAGACTTACCTGAGCACTTAAAATATGTGTTTTTGGGAGAAGGGGAAACTTATCCAGTGATAATTTCTTCAACCTTGACCAAACCACAAGAAAAGGAACTCATCAAAGTGCTTAAACAGTTTAAGAAATCTATAGGTTGGAGTATAGGGGATATAATAGGCATTAGTCCAACAATGTGTATGCATAAGATCAACTTGGAGGACGGTGCTAAACCTATACGAGAGGCCCAAAGAAGACTAAACCCAAACATGCAAGAGGTAGTTAAGAAGGAAATTCTTAAATTATTAGAAGAAAGGATTATCTATCCTATTGCGGATAGTAAGTGGGTTAGTCCAGTGCATGTGGTACCAAAGAAATCTGGGATAACAGTTGTTAAGAATGACAAAAGTGAATTAGTGCTCACTAGAATAATCACTGGATGGAGAATGTGTATAGATTTTAGGAAACTAAATTTATATACGAAAAAGGATCACTTTCCTCTTCCATTCATTGATCAAATGTTGGAAAGATTAGCTGGGCACGAATTTTACTGTTTTTTGGATGGACTGTCTGGATATTATCAAGTACCCATAGCACCAGAAGACCAGGAAAAGACCACATTTACATGTCCTTTTGGGACATTTGCTTTTCGCAGAATGCCATTTGGGTTATGCAATGCCCCTGCCACGTTCTAGAGATGCATGATATCTATTTTCTCGGACATGGTGGAAAAATTCATTGAGATTTTCATGGACGATTTCTCTGTCTTTGGGAACTCATTTGATGATTGCTTACATAAATTGACTTTGGTTTTAGAAAGATGCATTGAATGCAATCTAACCCTTAGTTGGGAGAAAAGTCATTTTATGGTTCAACAAGGGATAGTTTTAGGACATATAATTTCAAACAAGGGTATTGAAGTTGATAAGGCAAAAGTTGAATTGATATCCAAACTACCTCCCCCTACATCTGTGAAAGGGATAAGAAGCTTCTTGGGACATGCAGGATTCTACAGACGATTTATTAAAGATTTCTCTAAAATAAGTCGTCCATTATGTAACTTGTTATCCAAAGATGCTGATTTTGATTTCAACAATGACTGCCTTACTTCCTTTAATACCTTGAAAGATAAAATCACATCTACCCCTGTTATAATGGCACCAAACTGGTCTTTACCCTTTGAAATAATGTGTGACGCTTCTGATTATGCAATAGGAGCAGTCTTGGGACAAAGAGTGGATAAGCGTTTACATGTTATCTACTATGCTAGCAAAACACTCAATGATGCCCAGATGAATTACACCACCACTGAAAAGGAATTCTTGGCTATAGTATTCTCTTTAGACAAATTTCGGTCTTATTTAGTAGGATCTAAAGTGATTGTGCATTCTGATCATGCTGCTTTAAGATACCTATTAAGTAAACCAAATGCCAAGCCAAGGTTAATCAGGTGAGTCTTACTCTTACAAGAATTTGACCTAGAAATCAAGGATAAGAAAGGCAGTGAAAACTTAGTAGCTGACCATTTGTCTAGGTTGATTTCTGACTTTAATTCTCTTAAAGATGAGAGTAATGACGATATAGTTGAAACCTTTCCTGATGAACAGTTATTTTTCATAGGTCCGAACCCATGGTACGCTGATATTGTAAACTATCTTGCCACTGGTGTTTTGCGACCTAACACTTCATATCAGGAGAAGAAAAGGTTTTTTAAAACTATTAAGGACTATTTCTGGGATGACCCTTATTTATACAAGATTGGTCAAGATCAAGTCATCCGGAGATGTGTACTTGAAGAAGAACATAAGAGCATTCTGACTTTTTGTCATGAACTTCATTGTGGGGGTCATTTTGGAGGTGAAAAGACAGCCCGTAAGATATTACAGTCTGGATTCTTTTGGCCCACTCTTTTTAAAGATGCTCATATGTTTTGTGCACAATGTGATAGATGTCAAAGAACAGGAAACGTAAGCAAAAGAGATGAAATGCCTTTGACATCTAATTTAGTTGTTGAACTCTTTGACGTATGGGGGATTGACTTTATGGGTCCTTTTCCCCCATCTAATGGTTTTCAATACATTTTGGTTGCTGTGGATTATGTGTCCAAGTGGGTAGAAGCTATACCCACCAAAACCAATGATGCTAATGTTGTTGGGAAATTCTTGAAAGATTTCATATTCAGTAGGTTCGGAACGCCTAGAGCTATAATAAGTGATGGAGGTAGCCATTTTTGTAACAAACTCTTTGATGGAGTACTAAACAAGTACAACATCACACATAAGGTAGCTACTCCATATCATCCTCAAACTTCCGGTTTAGTGGAAGTAAGTAATAGGAAAATTAAGGGAATACTGGAACGCACTGTGCGTCCCTCAAGGAAGGATTGGGCATTTAAGTTAAATGATGCCTTATGGGCATACCGCACCGCTTACAAAACACCTATTGGGATGAGCCCTTACCGGTTAATCTTTGGGAAAGCGTGCCACCTTCCAGTTGAACTTGAACACAAGGCTTATTGGGCAATTAAAGAGCTAAACATGGATTTAGATAAAGCAGGTGAAAAATGAGTACTCCAGCTTCATGAGTTGGAAGAAATTAGGAATGAAGCCTATGAGAATGCCAAATTATACAAGGAGCCTACTAAGCGCTATCATGACAAGAGGCTAGTTCCTAAAACTTTTCACCCTGGAATGAAAGTTCTTTTATTTAACTCTCGTTTGAGATTGTTTCCAGGAAAGCTAAGATCAAGATGGGATGGACCATTCAAAATAGTTCAGGTATCTGAACATGGAGTGGTAGAACTATTGGACTCCAAGACACAAAAAACGTTCAAAGTTAATGACCATCGTGTCAAGCCTTATGTGGAAGAACCAAACAACATTGCTGAAATGGATTGCATTTGGCTGAGTAACCCTTAGCACCAAAAAGATACGTCTTGCTAAGACGTTAAACTAAGCGCTGGATGGGAGGCAACCCATCATGTTAGGTAATTTTTTGTTATTTGTTTTATTTACTTAATTTTATTGTTTATTTTAGTTTACTTATATGTGAATAATTTAAAAAAAAATTGTTAAAACTAAAAATATTTGTTGAGATGTTAGAAGTTCACAGCGATCTGTCTGTACACACTTTAATGATGAATATGATGGATGCACCTGCATTCCTTCATTACTACTTACACATTCTCAAGAAATAGGTAATCTTTCTACTCTTTTCTCTTTATCTTTAATTTGCAGTTGTTACATTGAGGACAATGTAAATTCTAGGTTGGGGGTGGTGAAAAGTTACCATGCTTAATAAAACAATAAAAATAAAAAAATAAAAAATTCTCACAAAAATTTATCATTTCTTTAAATCAAATTTAAGTAAATAGTTAAGTCTTTGGTACTGTTAGATTAATTTTTGAAAACATATCATGAAATATTGTGTAATTATTTTTGATAATTAGTTAGTTTTTGTCATAACTAGTATTTCTTGATAAAATGTGGAAATTATATTAAACCCAAAATCGGTGTTTATGAATTTTTTTTAGTAGAGACTACCCTTGTGAGATATAATTTGAGCCTAATTTCTTTTATTCAGAGTGAAATATATATTTTTTCTACTCCAAACAAATTTCTTATTTATTCAAAAAGTTTAGATGATCTCTATAGGTATTAGCATTGAATGTATGAATTTTTTTCATCTTAATAGAGTATCATATATTTTTGATTATTATTTTTTGTTTAGATTAAACGATTTGAGTAGAAATTGATAGTATATGCTTATATCTCATTCATGCATGACTGCTACAAAAACAAAAAGACATATCTGGGGTTACCTAAACCAAGATCAAACAGAAAAGCCACAAAATTAACCACTCACCAAAATCCAAAAAAATGTACAATCTGTACATGGGTTGACTCTCTAAAAAATACATATATTGAAAAATATCTACAGAAAAAAAAAATAAAAATAGAGAGATAAAAAAATAGTATCATCTACATACTATGACCCACATTGCCTACAAAGTTGTGAGTAAAGGCTAATTACAAAAGAAAGATATAGGAAGTAATTCCCTAAAAAGTCGTTGCAATTTCTTCATTTGTAAAAGCATATATCTTGAAATTCTTTCTTAATGAGTTTGATTTATGCATGAAAATAATTTTTGTATATGATATCTTTATAATTTATACATTCGATTCCTTTCATGAGATCAATGTTAAAATAACACTTTGAGCCTTTATTCTTTATACATATGCGAACATATTAGTTCATTTCTATACATCAACTCTTTCGCATATAAATTAGTATGAGTGTTTGAACCCATAGGATTCAGTGCTTTGAGAGTATTGACTTGTGAGGAATAGAGTCGAAGCGAATACTGATTCATGACACTGAAATTGGGTAAAATTAAATTGATACATTTTTGAAATGAAATATGAAAATGATTTTCGACTAATTATTGTAATAAAATCATGATTGTTTAAAGAGATTAAAATAACTTATGCTTGAGATTTTAATTATGATCTTAAAGGAGATTAAAAAGTATGAGATATTTTTGTGATATGTTGTGTTCTTTTATTCTTAAATTAATTTTTGATTGTGTTGTAATTTTAATTTTTGATTTGATTGTTTTTATCTTTACATTTAGTTCAATGTTTGTGGGTATCATTACTGAAAACCCTCATGAGACTCAAACTCGTCCACTAGGGCAACCTAGGGGTTTAACGGCTTGTTGCATAGGCTAAATGCAACCGTTTCAATCCACGAAAGTGATTTAGGATAGTTTAATTTTTAGCTTTTATCGCTTCTCTTGCTAAGAGACTAGCAAGAAGCTGGTTGGGGGTTGTGATGAGTGCTCAAAAAGCACTAAAATAACCATGATTTTATGTACCTTAATTGATTAAAAATACATATATTTATATGTTTTATCATATATTTATATAAATTTGTCTTTTTCGGAATCACGGGTATTTTTATTGTTTTTCAGGTATTTTGGCTTAAAAACGCAATGTAAAGACTCAAAGAGGAATATTTGAAGCAATACATCACAAATATATCAATAAATAAGTGAGAAAAGGTCAACAAACATGGAAAAATCGGACGAAATGGGTCGAAAAGGTCAAAAATGTCAAAAAGACGGAAATCGCGCGCCACAGCCCAGCCGTGCGCGCCCCAGCGCCCCAGCGCCCCATTCCGCGCGCCCAACGCGTTTTCGCCCCATTTTTCACGTGCAGCAGCCCCTGGGACGTCATGCTGACGTCATTGATGACATCAGCAATTCCAATACACGTTTTTACATTTTTTAATATTTTTTTAACATTTTTTTTACTCATTTTTTCTCTCCATCCTCACCTATAAATACCCCCCTTCCCTTCACTTCAAATCACACCTTCAAAACTCACTTCTCTCTTCTTTCTTTCTCTCATTTCTTAGTTTTTAGTTTCTCTTAGTTTCTTTCTAAGTTTCTAAGTTTTTCTTAGTTTTTCTCTTAGTTTTTAGTTCAATTCTCTTAGGTTTAGTGTTCTTCTCTTTTTGAGAGGAACTTGTAATGTTTTTGTAATAATTTAGATTTTTGATTCAATATATGGAAGTGCAAATTCCGCTCGGAGGTTTTCTAGCAACGGGAATAGCGTCGAAGTTCTGTAAGGATTTTATTTTCTTTCCAGTTATTTTTATGCTTTATTCTTACATGTTATATTCAACTTGTCTGTGGTTAAATTTAACTATGCTAGCTGTTTAGTAAAAATGATGTAATAACGACGTTGTTATGCTTGCGAAATATTAAATAGGTAAAAATCTCTAAAATGAATTGATTTTGTTTTTATTCAAGATTTTATATTAAGAATGTTAGAGAGAAATATATTATTTTTCATTACAAACTTAAACCTGAAAATTAGATTTTAAGGTTTAGTTATCCGGTCTAATTTAGAGTAGTGCTCTTTTATTTGTTGGTACAATCGCCCGGTAGTTAGAGTGAAACTCTATTTCAAAAGTTTTTATAAGAATTATTATGTGAAAATGTATTGACAACATGTTTTCAATAGTGGTTTTAAAACTTGAAAGTTAGTACTCGGATAATTAAATTCTTAGATTTAATTTGGACACCTTGAATAAAGTTTAAACTGTCTAACCCCACCAAAGGTGGCATTTAAATGGTTCATTTTCAATCTCTTAGAAAAAGGAATTAATTTAATTAAGCATATTAGTTATCAACCCCACCCATAGGTGTTAATTGATTTGTTTAGTTAACAAAGAATATCTAACCCCACCAAAGGTGGTATTTATATAAAAAAGAGAGAATCAATAAAATATCAATTTATATCTTTAATGACCTAGTTAATATGAGCAAGCATAATTAATTTAGTTATTATATCCATAAATACTCCGCTAATATAAATGATAAAAATTTGCATGAATATTTATTGAATCCGTATATATGTTTATTTTTAGATAATTATTTATTGAATTTGTATCTATGTTTATTTTTATGTTATTAGATTATATTTAATTAATCTGTATATATGTTTATTTTATGTTATTAGATTAGGAACACAAAAACCAAACTATCGTGACAGGATGTTTAGGATTTAATTTCGTTTTTAAAAGTTTGAATAATAAATTAAAAACCACATACATTCCTTCCTTAGATCGACCTTGGGAGTATACTTATCATTTTCTTCGAAATGATTCGTGCACTTGCGAGAGTTTTATAAATATTAAAACCAAAGTATTTGCGAGAATCGGCGATGCCGGTTTTCGTTCATCATGCACCATAGAAATATTTCTGACATGGTAACAAGATGTTTACAAATCATGTATACACCAACCACTAATCCTCACCCTTTTCTATTGTAAGTTAGATAACAAAATTCGGTTAAATAAGGCTTTACTTGGAATCTAGACTTACGAGGGAAAGAAAATAGTGAGAAAAACTGAGTAAAAATAATTAAATGTAAATGAAAACTTAAACATTTTTTTTGTCTACTTTACAAAACAAAAGGCTAGGAAATAAATGCCGGAAATTTTATTTTCTTATAATTTTCGAATATTTAAATAGAATTTCTTATAAGTTAAAACGCCAAACAATCAAACTTTAGAAATTTTGATTATTAAGTTTTTTATAAGAGGTTAATACTTCTCAATTTTATATAATTTTTGACGTCAATACTTTTACCTTATTGATAAGTTATTCTTGTTCTACTTGAATTGAACATGTTGATATTAACTAGCGTTTTATCTATCTCCCATTGAATTTTTGTTTCAAACCAATTCTTATAGCAAGAAGCAAAGAAAGATGATGAGAAATATTGAGTTCATGCACCGTAGAAATATTTCTGACAAGGTAACAAGATGTTTAGAAAACATGTATACACCAACCTCTAATAATAACCTTTTTCTATTATTAGTTAGATAAAAAAATTCGGTTAAGTCAGGCTTTACTTGGAATCAAGACTTACAAGAGAAAGAAAATAGTGAGAAAAATTGAGTAAAAATAATTAAATGTAAATGAAAACCTAAACATTTTTTTTATCTACTTTACAAAACAAAATGCTAGGAAATAAATGACAGAAATTTTATTTTCTTATAATTTTCCAATATTTAAATAGAATTTCTTATAAGTTAATACGCCAAACAATCAAACTTTAGAAATTTTGATTATTAAGCAGTTTATAAGAGGTTAATACTTCTCAATTTTATATAATTTTTGACGTCAATACTTTTACCTTATTGATAGGTTATTCTTGTTCTACTTGAGTTGAACATGTTGATATTAACCTGCGTTTTACCTATCTCCCATTGAATTTTTGTTTCAAACCCATTCTTATAGTAAGAAGCAAATAAAGATGATGAGAAATATTGAGTTCATGCACCATAGAAATATTTCTGGCAAGGTAACAACATGTTTCCTAATCATGTACAGACAAACCTCTAATTATAACCTTTTTCTATTGTTAGTTATATAACAAAATTCGGTTAAATAAGGCTTTACGTGGAATCAAGACTTACAAGGGAAATAAAATAGTGAGAAAAAATGAGTAAAAATAATTAAATGTAAATGAAAACTTAAACATTTTTTTTGTCTACTTTACAAAACAAAATGCTAGGAAATAAATGACAGAAATTTTATTTTCTTATAATTTTCCAATATTTAAATAGAATTTCTTATATGTTAAAACGCCAAACAATCAAACTTTAGAAATTTTGATTATTAAGTTTTTTATAAGAGGTTATTACTTCTCAATTTTATATAATTTTTGAAGTAAATACTTTTACCTTATTGAGAAGTTATTCTTGTTCTACTGGAATTGAACATGTTGATATTAACTAGCATTTTACCTATCTCCCATTGAATTTTTGTTTCAAACCAATTCTTATAGTAAGAAGCAAATAAAGATGATGGGAAATATTGAGTTCATGCACCATAGAAATATGTCTGGCAAGGTAACAAGATGTTTACAAATCATGTACACACTAACCTCTAATTATAAACTTTTTCTATTGTTAGTTAGATAACAAAATTCGGTTAAATAAGGCTTTACTTGGAATCAAGACTTACCAAGGAAAGAAAATAGTGAGAAAAACTGTGTAAAAATAATTAAATGTAAATGAAAACTTAAACATTTTTTTTGTCTACTTTACAAAACAAAAAGCTAGGAAATAAATGCCAGAAATTTTATTTTCTTATACTTTTCAAATATTTAAATAGAATTTCTTATAACTTAATACGCCAAAAAATCAAACTTCAGAAATTTTGATTATTAAGTTTTTTATAAGAGGTTAATACTTCACAATTTTATAAAAATTTTGACGTCAATACTTTTACCTTAATGATAATTTATTCTTGTCCTACTGGAATTTAACCTGTTGATTTAACATATGTTTTACCTATCTCCCATTGAATTTTTGTTTCAAACCAATTCTTATAGTAAGAAGCAAATAAAGATGATGAGAAATATTGAGTTCATGCACCATAGAAATATTTCTGACATGGTAACAAGATGTTTACAAATCATGTATACACCAACCACTAATTCTCACCCTTTTCTATTGTTAGTTAGATAACAAAATTCGGTTAAATAAGGCTTTACTTGGAATCTATACTTACGAGGGAAAGAAAATAGTGAGAAAAATTGAGTAAAAATAATTAAATGTAAATGAAAACTTAAACATTTTTTTTGTCTACTTTACAAAACAAAAGGCTAGGAAATAAATGCCGGAAATTTTATTTTCTTATAATTTTTGAATATTTTAATAGAATTTCTTATAAGTTAAAACGCCAAACAATCAAACTTTAGAAATTTTGATTATTAAGTAGTTTATAAAAGGTTAATACTTCTCAATTTTATATAATTTTTGACGTCAATACTTTTACCTTATTGATAAGTTATTCTTGTTCTACTTGACTTGAACATGTTGATATTAACTAGCGTTTTATCTATCTCCCATTGAATTTTTGTTTCAAACCAATTCTTATAGCAAGAAGCAAAGAAAGATGATGAGAAATATTGAGTTCATGCACCGTAGAAATATTTCTGACAAGGTAACAAGATGTTTAGAAAACATGTATACACCAACCTCTAATAATAACCTTTTTCTAATGTTAGTTAGATAAAAAAATTCGGTTAAGTCAGGCTTTACTTGGAATCAAGACTTACAAGGGAAAGAAAATAGTGAGAAAAATTGAGTAAAAATAATTAAACGTAAATGAAAACTTAAACATTTTTTTTTATCTAATTTACAAAACAAAATGCTAGGAAATAAATGACAGAAATTTTATTTTCTTATAATTTTCCAATATTTAAATAGAATTTCTTATAAGTTAATACGCCAAACAATCAAACTTTAGAAATTTTGATTATTAAGTAGTTTATAAGAGGTTAATACTTCTCAATTTTATATAATTTTTGACGTCAATACTTTTACCTTATTGATAGTTTATTCTTGTTCTACTTGAGTTGAACAAGTTGATATTAACTTGCGTTTTACCTATCTCCCATTGAATTTTTCTTTCAAACCCATTCTTATAGTAAGAAGCAAATAAAGATGATGAGAAATATTGAGTTCATGCACCATAGAAATATTTCTGGTAAGGTAACAAGATGTTTACAAATCATGTATACACCAACCACTAATTCTCACCCTTTTCTATTGTTAGTTAGATAACAAAATTCGGTTAAATAAGGCTTTACTTGGAATCTATACTTACGAGGGAAAGAAAATAGTGAGAAAAACTGAGTAAAAATAATTAAATGTAAATGAAAACTTAAACATTTTTTTTGTCTACTTTACAAAACAAAAGGCTAGGAAATAAATGCCGGAAATTTTATTTTCTTATAATTTTCGAATATTTTAATAGAATTTCTTATAAGTTAAAACGCCAAACAATCAAACTTTTGAAATTTTGATTATTAAGTTTTTTATAAGAGGTTAATACTTCTCAATTTTATATAATTTTTGACGTCAATACTTTTACCTTATTGATAAGTTATTCTTGTTCTACTTGAATTGAACATGTTGATATTAACTAGCGTTTTATCTATCTCCCATTGAATTTTTGTTTCAAACCAATTCTTATAGCAAGAAGCAAAGAAAGATGATGAGAAATATTGAGTTCATGCACCGTAGAAATATTTCTCACAAGGTAACAAGATGTTTAGAAAACATGTATACACCAACCTCTAATAATAACCTTTTTCCATTGTTAGTTAGATAAAAAAATTCGGTTAAGTCAGGCTTTACTTGGAATCAAGACTTACAAGGGAAATAAAATAGTGAGAAAAAATAAGTAAAAATAATTAAATGTAAATGAAAACTTAAACATTTTTTTTGTCTACTTTACAAAACAAAATGCTAGGAAATAAATGACAGAAATTTTATTTTCTTATAATTTTCCAATATTTAAATAGAATTTCTTATATGTTAAAACGCCAAACAATCAAACTTTAGAAATTTTGATTATTAAGTTTTTTATAAGAGGTTATTACTTCTCAATTTTATATAATTTTTGAAGTAAATACTTTTACCTTATTGACAAGTTATTCTTGTTCTACTGGAATTGAACATGTTGATATTAACTAGCATTTTACCTATCTCCCATTGAATTTTTGTTTCAAACCAATTCTTATACTAAGAAGCAAATAAAGATGATGGGAAATATTGAGTTCATGCACCATAGAAATATGTCTGGCAAGGTAACAAGATGTTTACAAATCATGTACACACTAACCTCTAATTATAACCATTTTCTATTGTTAGTTAGATAAGAAAATTCGGTTAAATAAGGCTTTACTTGGAAAATCAAGACTTACAAAGAAAAGAAAATAGTGAGAAAAACTGAGTAAAAATAATTAAATGTAAATGAAAACTTAAACATTTTTTTTGTCTACTTTACAAAACAAAAAGGCTAGGAAATAAATGCCATAAATTTTATTTTCTTATAATTTTCGAACATTTAATTAGAATTTCTTATAAGTTAAAACGCCAAACAATCAAACTTTAGAAATTTTGATTATTAAGTTTTTTATAAGAGGTTAATACTTCTCAATTTTATATAATTTTTGACGTCAATACTTTTACCTTATTGATAAGTTATTCTTGTTCTACTGGAATTGAACATGTTGATATTAACTAGTGTTTTACCTATCTGCCATTGAATTTTTCTTTCAAACCAATTCTTATAGTAAGAAGCAAATAAAGATGATGGGAAATATTTAGTTCATGCACCATAGAAATATTTCTGGCAAGGTAACAAGATGTTTACAAATCATGTACACACTAACCTCTAATTATAAACTTTTTTTATTGTTAGTTAGATAACAAAATTCGGTTAAATAAGGCTTTACTTGGAATCAAGACTTACAAAGGAAAGAAAATAGTGAGAAAAACTGTGTAAAAGTAATTAAATGTAAATGAAAACTTAAACATTTTTTTTGTCTACTTTACAAAACAAAAAGCTAGGAAATAAATGCCCGAAATTTTATTTTCTTATAATTTTCAAATATTAAAATAGAATTTCTTATATGTTAAAACGCCAAACAATCAAACTTTAGAAATTTTGATTATTAAGTTTTTTATAAGAGGTTATTACTTCTCAATTTTATATAATTTTTGAAGTAAATACTTTTACCTTATTGATAAGTTATTCTTGTTCTACTGGAATTGAACATGTTGATATTAACTAGCATTTTACCTATCTCCCATTGAATTTTTGTTTCAAACCAATTCTTATAGTAAGAAGCAAATAAAGATGATGGGAAATATTGAGTTCATGCACCATAGAAATATGTTTGGCAAGGTATAAAGATGTTTACAAATCATGTACACACTAACCTCTAATTATAACCATTTTCTATTGTTAGTTAGATAAGAAAATTCGGTTAAATAAGGCTTTACTTGGAAAATCAAGACTTAAAAAGAAAAGAAAATAGTGAGAAAAACTGAGTAAAAATAATTAAATGTAAATGAAAACTTAAACATTTTTTTTGTCTACTTTACAAAACAAAAAGGCTAGGAAATAAATGCCGGAAATTTTATTTTCTTATAATTTTCGAATATTTAATTAGAATTTCTTATAACTTAATACGCCAAACAATCAAACTTTAGAAATTTTGATTATTAAGTTTTTTATAAGAGGTTAATACTTCTCAATTTTATATAATTTTTGACGTCAATACTTTTACCTTAATGATAATTTATTCTTGTCCTTCTGGAATTTAACCTGTTGATTTAACATATGTTTTACCTATCTCCCATTGAATTTTTGTTTCAAACCAATTCTTATAGTCAGAAGCAAATAAAGATGATGAGAAATATTGAGTTCATGCACCATAGAAATATTTCTGACAAGGTAACAAGATGTTTACAAATCATGTATACACCAACCACTAATCCTCACCCTTTCTATTGTTAGTTAGATAACAAAATTCGGTTAAATAAGGCTTAATTGGAATCAAGACTTACGAGGGAAAGAAAATAGTGAGAAAAACTGAGTAAAAATAATTAAATGTAAATGAAAACTTATAAGTTAATACGCCAAACAATCAAACTTTAGAAATTTTGATTATTAAGTAGTTTATAAGAGGTTAATACTTCTCAATTTTATATAATTTTTGACGTCAATACTTTTACCTTATTGATAGTTTATTCTTGTTCTACTTGAGTTGAACATGTTGATATTAACTTGCGTTTTACCTATCTCCCATTGAATTTTTGTTTCAAACCAATTCTTATAGCAAGAAGCAAAGAAAGATGATGAGAAATATTGAGTTCATGCACCGTAGAAATATTTCTGACAAGGTAACAAGATGTTTAGAAAACATGTATACACCAACCTCTAATAATAACCTTTTTCTATTGTTAGTTAGATAAAAAAATTCGGTTAAGTCAGGCTTTACTTGGAATCAAGACTTACAAGGGAAAGAAAATAGTGAGAAAAATTGAGTAAAAATAATTAAACATAAATGAAAACTTAAACATTTTTTTTATCTAATTTACAAAAGAAAATCCTAGGAAATAAATGACAGAAATTTTATTTTCTTATAATTTTCCAATATTTAAATAGAATTTCTTATAAGTTAATACGCCAAACAATCAAACTTTAGAAATTTTGATTATTAAGTAGTTTATAAGAGGTTAATACTTCTCAATTTTATATAATTTTTGACGTCAATACTTTTACCTTAATGATAATTTATTCTTGTCCTTCTGGAATTTAACCTGTTGATTTAACATATGTTTTACCTATCTCCCATTGAATTTTTGTTTCAAACCCATTCTTATAGTAAGAAGCAAATAAAGATGATGAGAAATATTGAGTTCATGCACCATAGAAATATTTCTGGCAAGGTAACAACATGTTTCCAAATCATGTACAGACAAACCTCTAATTATAACATTTTTCTATTGTTAGTTAGATAACAAAATTCGGTTAAATAAGGCTTTACGTGGAATCAAGACTTACAAGGGAAATAAAATAGTGAGAAAAAATGAGTAAAAATAATTAAATGTAAATGAAAACTTAAACATTTTTTTTGTCTACTTTATAAAACAAAATGCTAGGAAATAAATGACAGAAATTTTATTTTCTTATAATTTTCCAATATTTAAATAGAATTTCTTATATGTTAAAACGCCAAACAATCAAACTTTAGAAATTTTGATTATTAAGTAGTTTATAAGAGGTTAATACTTCTCAATTTTATATACCTTTTGACGTCAATACTTTTACCTTATTGATAAGTTATTCTTGTTCTACTTGAATTGAACATGTTGATATTAACTAGCGTTTTATCTATCTCCCCTTGAATTTTTGTTTCAAACCAATTCTTATAGCAACAAGCAAAGAAAGATGATGAGAAATATTGAGTTCATGCACCGTAGAAATATTTCTGACAAGGTAACAAGATGTTTAGAAAACATGTATACACCAACCTCTAATAATAACCTTTTTCCATTGTTAGTTAGATAAAAAAATTCGGTTAAGTCAGGCTTTACTTGGAATCAAGACTTACAAGGGAAAGAAAATAGTGAGAAAAATTGAGTAAAAATAATTAAACGTAAATGAAAACTTAAACATTTTTTTTTATCTAATTTACAAAACAAAATGCTAGGAAATAAATGACAGAAATTTTATTTTCTTATAATTTTCCAATATTTAAATAGAATTTCTTATAAGTTAATACGCCAAACAATCAAAGTTTAGAAATTTTGATTATTAAGTAGTTTATAAGAGGTTAATACTTCTCAATTTTATATAATATTTGACGTCAATACTTTTACCTTATTGATAGTTTATTCTTGTTCTACTTGAGTTGAACATGTTGATATTAACTTGTGTTTTACCTATCTCCCATTGAATTTTTGTTTCAAACCCATTCTTATAGTAAGAAGCAAATAAAGATGATGAGAAATATTGAGTTCATGCACCATAGAAATATTTCTGGCAAGGTAACAACATGTTTCCAAATCATGTACAGACAAACCTCTAATTATAACCTTTTTCTATTGTTAGTTAGATAACAAAATTCGGTTAAATAAGGCTTGACGTGGAATCAAGACTTACAAGGGAAATAAAATAGTGAGAAAAAATGAGTAAAAATAATTAAATGTAAATGAAAACTTAAACATTTTTTTTGTCTACTTTACAAAACAAAATGCTAGGAAATAAATGACAGAAATTTTATTTTCTTATAATTCTCCAATATTTAAATTGAATTTCTTATATGTTAAAACGCCAAACAATCAAACTTTAGAAATTTTGATTATTAAGTTTTTTATAAGAGGTTATTACTTCTCAATTTTATATAATTTTTGAAGTAAATACTTTTACCTTATTGATAAGTTATTCTTGTTCTACTGGAATTCAACATGTTGATATTAACTAGTGTTTTACCTATCTCCCATTGAATTTTTCTTTCAAACCAATTCTTATAGTAAGAAGCAAATAAAGATGATGGGAAATATTTAGTTCATGCACCATAGAAATATGTCTGGCAAGGTATAAAGATGTTTACAAATCATGTACACACTAACCTCTAATTATAACCATTTTCTATTGTTAGTTAGATAAGAAAATTCGGTTAAATAAGGCTTTACTTGGAAAATCAAGACTTACAAAGAAAAGAAAATAGTGAGAAAAACTGAGTAAAAATAATTTAATGTAAATGAAAACTTAAACATTTTTTTGTCTACTTTACAAAACAAAAAGCTAGGAAATAAATGATAGAAATTTTATTTTCTTATAATTTTCCAATATTTAAATATAATTTCTTATATGTTAAAACGCCAAACAATCAAACTTTAGAACTTTTGATTATTAAGTTTTTTATAAGAGGTTATTACTTCTCAATTTTATATAATTTTTGAAGTAAATACTTTTACCTTATTGATAAGTTATTCTTGTTCTACTGGAATTGAAAATGTTGATATTAACTAGCATTTTACCTATCTCCCATTGAATTTTTGTTTCTAACCAATTCTTATAGTAAGAAGCAAATAAAGATGATGGGAAATATTGAGTTCATGCACCATAGAAATATGTCTGGCAAGGTAACAAGATGTTTACAAATCATGTACACACTAACCTCTAATTATAACCATTTTCTATTGTTAGTTAGATAAGAAAATTCGGTTAAATAAGGCTTTACTTGGAAAATCAAGACTTACAAAGAAAAGAAAATAGTGAGAAAAACTGAGTAAAAATAATTAAATGTAAATGAAAACTTAAACATTTTTTTTGTCTACTTTACAAAACAAAAAGGCTAGGAAATAAATGCCAGAAATTTTATTTTCTTATAATTTTCGAATATTTAATTAGAATTTCTTATAAGTTAAAACGCCAAACAATCAAACTTTAGAAATTTTGATTATTAAGTTTTTTATAACAGGTTCATACTTCTCAATTTTATATAATTTTTGACGTCAATACTTTTACCTTATTGATAAGTTATTCTTGTTCTACTTGAATTGAACATGTTGATATTAACTAGCGTTTTATCTATCTCCCATTGAATTTTTGTTTCAAACCAATTCTTATAGCAAGAAGCAAAGAAAGATGATGAGAAATATTGAGTTCATGCACCGTAGAAATATTTCTGACAAGGTAACAAGATGTTTAGAAAACATGTATACACGAACGTGTAATAATAACCTTTTTCTATTGTTAGTTAGATAAAAAATTTCGGTTAAGTCAGGTTTTACTTGGAATCAAGACTTACAAGGGAAAGAAAATAGTGAGAAAAATTGAGTAAAAATAATTAAACGTAAATGAAAACTTAAACATTTTTTTTATCTACTTTACAAAACAAAATGCTAGGAAATAAATGACAGAAATTTTATTTTCTTATAATTTTCCAATATTTAAATAGAATTTCTTATAAGTTAAAACGCCAAACAATTAAACTTTAGAAATTTTGATTATTAAGTTTTTTATAAGAGGTTAATACTTCTCAATTTTATATAATATTTGACGTCAATACTTTTACCTTATTGATAGTTTATTCTTGTTCTACTTGAGTTGAACATGTTGATATTAACTTGTGTTTTACCTATCTCCCATTGAATTTTTTTTTCAAACCCATTCTTATAGTAAGAAGCAAATAAAGATAATGAGAAATATTGAGTTCATGCACCATTGGAATATTTCTGGCAATTGGACAATATGTTTACAAATCATGTACACACTAACCTCTATTTATAACCTTTTTCTATTGTCAGTTAGATAACAAAATTCGGTTAAATAAGGCTTTACTTGGAATCAAGACTTACCAGGGAAAGAAAATAGTGAGAAAAACTGAGTAAAAATAATTTAATGTAAATGAAAACTTAAACATTTTTTTTGTCTACTTTACAAAACAAAAAGCTAGGAAATAAATGACTGAAATTTTATTTTCTTATAATTTTCCAATATTTAAATATAATTTCTTATATGTTAAAACGCCAAACAATCAAACTTTAGAAATTTTGATTATTAAGTTTTTTATAAGAGGTTATTACTTCTCAATTTTATATAATTTTTGAAGTAAATACTTTTACCTTATTGATAAGTTATTCTTGTTCTACTGGAATTGAACATGTTGATATTAACTAGCATTTTACCTATCTCCCATTGAATTTTTGTTTCAAACCAATTCTTATAGTAAGAAGCAAATAAAGATGATGGGAAATATTGAGTTCATGCACCATAGAAATATGTCTGGCAAGGTAACAAGATGTTTACAAATCATGTACACACTAACCTCTAATTATAACCATTTTCTATTGTTAGTTAGATAAGAAAATTCGGTTAAATAAGGCTTTACTTGGAAAATCAAGACTTACAAAGAAAAGAAAATAGTGAGAAAAACTGAGTAAAAATAATTAAATGTAAATGAAAACTTAAACATTTTTTTTGTCTACTTTACAAAACAAAAAGGCTAGGAAATAAATGCCAGAAATTTTATTTTCTTATAATTTTCGAATATTTAATTAGAATTTCTTATAAGTTAAAACGCCAAACAATCAAACTTTAGAAATTTTGATTATTAAGTTTTTTATAAGAGGTTAATACTTCTCAATTTTATATAATTTTTGACGTCAATACTTTTACCTTATTGATAAGTTATTCTTGTTCTAATTGACTTGAACATGTTGATATTAACTAGCGTTTTACCTATCTGCCATTGAATTTTTCTTTCAAACCAATTCTTATAGTAAGAAGCAAATAAAGATGATGGGAAATATTTAGTTCATGCACCATAGAAATATTTCTGGCAAGGTAACAAGATGTTTACAAATCATGTACACACTAACCTCTAATTATAAACTTTTTTTATTGTTAGTTAGATAACAAAATTCGGTTAAATAAGGCTTTACTTGGAATCAAGACTTACAAAGGAAAGAAAATAGTGAGAAAAACTGTGTAAAAGTAATTAAATGTAAATGAAAACTTAAACATTTTTTTTGTCTACTTTACAAAACAAAAAGCTAGGAAATAAATGCCCGAAATTTTATTTTCTTATAATTTTCAAATATTAAAATAGAATTTCTTAAAACTTAATACGCCAAACAATCAAACTTTAGAAATTTTGATTATTAAGTTTTTTATAACAGGTTCATACTTCTCAATTTTATATAATTTTTGACGTCAATACTTTTACCTTATTGATAAGTTATTCTTGTTCTACTTGAATTGAACATGTTGATATTAACTAGCGTTTTATCTATCTCCCATTGAATTTTTGTTTCAAACCAATTCTTATAGCAAGAAGCAAAGAAAGATGATGAGAAATATTGAGTTCATGCACCGTAGAAATATTTCTGACAAGGTAACAAGATGTTTAGAAAACATGTATACACGAACCTCTAATAATAACCTTTTTCTATTGTTAGTTAGATAAAAAATTTCGGTTAAGTCAGGTTTTACTTGGAATCAAGACTTACAAGGGAAAGAAAATAGTGAGAAAAATTGAGTAAAAATAATTAAACGTAAATGAAAACTTAAACATTTTTTTTATCTACTTTACAAAACAAAATGGTAGGAAATAAATGACAGAAATTTTATTTTCTTATAATTTTCCAATATTTAAGTAGAATTTCTTATAAGTTAATACGCCAAACAATCAAACTTTATAAATTTTGATTATTAAGTAGTTTATAAGAGGTTAATACTTCTCAATTTTATATAATTTTTGACGTCAATACTTTTACCTTATTGATAGGTTATTCTTGTTCTACTTGAGTTGAACATGTTGATATTAACTTGTGTTTTACCTATCTCCCATTGAATTTTTTTTTCAAACCCATTCTTATAGTAAGAAGCAAATAAAGATAATGAGAAATATTGAGTTCATGCACCATTGGAATATTTCTGGCAATTGGACAATATGTTTACAAATCATGTACACACTAACCTCTATTTATAACCTTTTTCTATTGTCAGTTAGATAACAAAATTCGGTTAAATAAGGCTTTACTTGGAATCAAGACTTACCAGGGAAAGAAAATAGTGAGAAAAACTGAGTAAAAATAATTTAATGTAAATGAAAACTTAAACATTTTTTTTGTCTACTTTACAAAACAAAATGCTAGGAAATAAATGACAGAAATTTTATTTTCTTATAATTTTCCAATATTTAAATATAATTTCTTATATGTTAAAACGCCAAACAATCAAACTTTAGAAATTTTGATTATTAAGTTTTTTATAAGAGGTTAATACTTCTCAATTTTATATAATTTTTGACGTCAATACTTTTACCTTATTGATAAGTTATTCTTGTTCTACTTGAATTGAACATGTTGATATTAACTAGCGTTTTATCTATCTCCCATTGAATTTTTGTTTCAAACCAATTCTTATAGCAAGAAGCAAAGAAAGATGATGAGAAATATTGAGTTCATGCACCGTAGAAATATTTCTGACAAGGTAACAAGATGTTTAGAAAACATGTATACACGAACCTCTAATAATAACCTTTTTCTATTGTTAGTTAGATAAAAAATTTCGGTTAAGTCAGGCTTTACTTGGAATCAAGACTTACAAGGGAAAGAAAATAGTGAGAAAAATTGAGTAAAAATAATTAAACGTAAATGAAAACTTAAATTTTTTTTTTATCTACTTTACAAAACAAAATGCTAGGAAATAAATGACAGAAATTTTATTTTCTTATAATTTTCCAATATTTAATTAGAATTTCTTATAAGTTAAAACGCCAAACAATTAAACTTTAGAAATTTTGATTATTAAGTTTTTTATAAGAGGTTAATACTTCTCAATTTTATATAATTTTTGACGTCAATACTTTTACCTTATTGATAAGTTATTCTTGTTCTAATTGACTTGAACATGTTGATATTAACTAGCGTTTTACCTATCTGCCATTGAATTTTTCTTTCAAACCAATTCTTATAGTAAGAAGCAAATAAAGATGATGGGAAATATTTAGTTCATGCACCATAGAAATATTTCTGGCAAGGTAACAAGATGTTTACAAATCATGTACACACTAACCTCTAATTATAAACTTTTTTTATTGTTAGTTAGATAACAAAATTCGGTTAAATAAGGCTTTACTTGGAATCAAGACTTACAAAGGAAAGAAAATAGTGAGAAAAACTGTGTAAAAGTAATTAAATGTAAATGAAAACTTAAACATTTTTTTTGTCTACTTTACAAAACAAAAAGCTAGGAAATAAATGCCCGAAATTTTATTTTCTTATAATTTTCAAATATTAAAATAGAATTTCTTAAAACTTAATACGCCAAACAATCAAACTTTAGAAATTTTGATTATTAAGTTTTTTATAAGAGGTTAATACTTCTCAATTTTATATAATTTTTGACGTCAATACTTTTACCTTATTGATAAGTTATTCTTGTTCTAATTGACTTGAACATGTTGATATTAACTAGCGTTTTACCTATCTGCCATTGAATTTTTCTTTCAAACCAATTCTTATAGTAAGAAGCAAATAAAGATGATGGGAAATATTTAGTTCATGCACCATAGAAATATTTCTGGCAAGGTAACAAGATGTTTACAAATCATGTACACACTAACCTCTAATTATAAACTTTTTTTATTGTTAGTTAGATAACAAAATTCGGTTAAATAAGGCTTTACTTGGAATCAAGACTTACAAAGGAAAGAAAATAGTGAGAAAAACTGTGTAAAAGTAATTAAATGTAAATGAAAACTTAAACATTTTTTTTGTCTACTTTACAAAACAAAAAGCTAGGAAATAAATGCCCGAAATTTTATTTTCTTATAATTTTCAAATATTAAAATAGAATTTCTTAAAACTTAATACGCCAAACAATCAAACTTTAGAAATTTTGATTATTAAGTTTTTTATAACAGGTTCATACTTCTCAATTTTATATAATTTTTGACGTCAATACTTTTACCTTATTGATAAGTTATTCTTGTTCTACTTGAATTGAACATGTTGATATTAACTAGCGTTTTATCTATCTCCCATTGAATTTTTGTTTCAAACCAATTCTTATAGCAAGAAGCAAAGAAAGATGATGAGAAATATTGAGTTCATGCACCGTAGAAATATTTCTGACAAGGTAACAAGATGTTTAGAAAACATGTATACACGAACCTCTAATAATAACCTTTTTCTATTGTTAGTTAGATAAAAAATTTCGGTTAAGTCAGGTTTTACTTGGAATCAAGACTTACAAGGGAAAGAAAATAGTGAGAAAAATTGAGTAAAAATAATTAAACGTAAATGAAAACTTAAACATTTTTTTTATCTACTTTACAAAACAAAATGGTAGGAAATAAATGACAGAAATTTTATTTTCTTATAATTTTCCAATATTTAAGTAGAATTTCTTATAAGTTAATACGCCAAACAATCAAACTTTATAAATTTTGATTATTAAGTAGTTTATAAGAGGTTAATACTTCTCAATTTTATATAATTTTTGACGTCAATACTTTTACCTTATTGATAGGTTATTCTTGTTCTACTTGAGTTGAACATGTTGATATTAACTTGTGTTTTACCTATCTCCCATTGAATTTTTTTTTCAAACCCATTCTTATAGTAAGAAGCAAATAAAGATAATGAGAAATATTGAGTTCATGCACCATTGGAATATTTCTGGCAATTGGACAATATGTTTACAAATCATGTACACACTAACCTCTATTTATAACCTTTTTCTATTGTCAGTTAGATAACAAAATTCGGTTAAATAAGGCTTTACTTGGAATCAAGACTTACCAGGGAAAGAAAATAGTGAGAAAAACTGAGTAAAAATAATTTAATGTAAATGAAAACTTAAACATTTTTTTTGTCTACTTTACAAAACAAAATGCTAGGAAATAAATGACAGAAATTTTATTTTCTTATAATTTTCCAATATTTAAATATAATTTCTTATATGTTAAAACGCCAAACAATCAAACTTTAGAAATTTTGATTATTAAGTTTTTTATAAGAGGTTAATACTTCTCAATTTTATATAATTTTTGACGTCAATACTTTTACCTTATTGATAAGTTATTCTTGTTCTACTTGAATTGAACATGTTGATATTAACTAGCGTTTTATCTATCTCCCATTGAATTTTTGTTTCAAACCAATTCTTATAGCAAGAAGCAAAGAAAGATGATGAGAAATATTGAGTTCATGCACCGTAGAAATATTTCTGACAAGGTAACAAGATGTTTAGAAAACATGTATACACGAACCTCTAATAATAACCTTTTTCTATTGTTAGTTAGATAAAAAATTTCGGTTAAGTCAGGCTTTACTTGGAATCAAGACTTACAAGGGAAAGAAAATAGTGAGAAAAATTGAGTAAAAATAATTAAACGTAAATGAAAACTTAAATTTTTTTTTTATCTACTTTACAAAACAAAATGCTAGGAAATAAATGACAGAAATTTTATTTTCTTATAATTTTCCAATATTTAATTAGAATTTCTTATAAGTTAAAACGCCAAACAATTAAACTTTAGAAATTTTGATTATTAAGTTTTTTATAAGAGGTTAATACTTCTCAATTTTATATAATTTTTGACGTCAATACTTTTACCTTATTGATAAGTTATTCTTGTTCTAATTGACTTGAACATGTTGATATTAACTAGCGTTTTACCTATCTGCCATTGAATTTTTCTTTCAAACCAATTCTTATAGTAAGAAGCAAATAAAGATGATGGGAAATATTTAGTTCATGCACCATAGAAATATTTCTGGCAAGGTAACAAGATGTTTACAAATCATGTACACACTAACCTCTAATTATAAACTTTTTTTATTGTTAGTTAGATAACAAAATTCGGTTAAATAAGGCTTTACTTGGAATCAAGACTTACAAAGGAAAGAAAATAGTGAGAAAAACTGTGTAAAAGTAATTAAATGTAAATGAAAACTTAAACATTTTTTTTGTCTACTTTACAAAACAAAAAGCTAGGAAATAAATGCCCGAAATTTTATTTTCTTATAATTTTCAAATATTAAAATAGAATTTCTTAAAACTTAATACGCCAAACAATCAAACTTTAGAAATTTTGATTATTAAGTTTTTTATAAGAGGTTAATACTTCTCAATTTTATATAATTTTTGACGTCAATACTTTTACCTTATTGATAAGTTATTCTTGTTCTAATTGACTTGAACATGTTGATATTAACTAGCGTTTTACCTATCTGCCATTGAATTTTTCTTTCAAACCAATTCTTATAGTAAGAAGCAAATAAAGATGATGGGAAATATTTAGTTCATGCACCATAGAAATATTTCTGGCAAGGTAACAAGATGTTTACAAATCATGTACACACTAACCTCTAATTATAAACTTTTTTTATTGTTAGTTAGATAACAAAATTCGGTTAAATAAGGCTTTACTTGGAATCAAGACTTACAAAGGAAAGAAAATAGTGAGAAAAACTGTGTAAAAGTAATTAAATGTAAATGAAAACTTAAACATTTTTTTTGTCTACTTTACAAAACAAAAAGCTAGGAAATAAATGCCCGAAATTTTATTTTCTTATAATTTTCAAATATTAAAATAGAATTTCTTAAAACTTAATACGCCAAACAATCAAACTTTAGAAATTTTGATTATTAAGTTTTTTATAACAGGTTCATACTTCTCAATTTTATATAATTTTTGACGTCAATACTTTTACCTTATTGATAAGTTATTCTTGTTCTACTTGAATTGAACATGTTGATATTAACTAGCGTTTTATCTATCTCCCATTGAATTTTTGTTTCAAACCAATTCTTATAGCAAGAAGCAAAGAAAGATGATGAGAAATATTGAGTTCATGCACCGTAGAAATATTTCTGACAAGGTAACAAGATGTTTAGAAAACATGTATACACGAACCTCTAATAATAACCTTTTTCTATTGTTAGTTAGATAAAAAATTTCGGTTAAGTCAGGCTTTACTTGGAATCAAGACTTACAAGGGAAAGAAAATAGTGAGAAAAATTGAGTAAAAATAATTAAACGTAAATGAAAACTTAAACATTTTTTTTTATCTACTTTACAAAACAAAATGCTAGGAAATAAATGATAGAAATTTTATTTTCTTATAATTTTCCAATATTTAAATAGAATTTCTTATAAGTTAAAACGCCAAACAATTAAACTTTAGAAATTTTGATTATTAACTTTTTTATAAGAGGTTAATACTTCTCAATTTTATATAATTTTTGACGTCAATACTTTTACCTTATTGATAAGTTATTCTTGTTCTACTTGAATTGAACATGTTGATATTAACTAGCGTTTTATCTATCTCCCATTGAATTTTTGTTTCAAACCAATTCTTATAGCAAGAAGCAAAGAAAGATGATGAGAAATATTGAGTTCATGCACCGTAGAAATATTTCTGACAAGGTAACAAGATGTTTAGAAAACATGTATACACGAACCTCTAATAATAACCTTTTTCTATTGTTAGTTAGATAAAAAATTTCGGTTAAGTCAGGCTTTACTTGGAATCAAGACTTACAAGGGAATGAAAATAGTGAGAAAAATTGAGTAAAAATAATTAAACGTAAATGAAAACTTAAACATTTTTTTTTATCTACTTTACAAAACAAAATGCTAGGAAATAAATGACAGAAATTTTATTTTCTTATAATTTTCCAATATTTAAATAGAATTTCTTATAAGTTAAAACGCCAAACAATTAAACTTTAGAAATTTTGATTATTAAGTTTTTTATAAGAGGTTAATACTTCTCAATTTTATATAATTTTTGACGTCAATACTTTTACCTTATTGATAAGTTATTCTTGTTCTACTTGAATTGCTCATGTTGATATTAACTAGCGTTTTATCTATCTCCCATTGAATTTTTGTTTCAAACCAATTCTTATAGCAAGAAGCAAAGAAAGATGATGAGAAATATTGAGTTCATGCACCGTAGAAATATTTCTGACAAGGTAACAAGATGTTTAGAAAACATGTATACACGAACCTCTAATAATAACCTTTTTCTATTGTTAGTTAGATAAAAAATTTCGGTTAAGTCAGGCTTTACTTGGAATCAAGACTTACTAGGGAAAGAAAATAGTGAGAAAAATTGAGTAAAAATAATTAAACGTAAATGAAAACTTAAACATTTTTTTTATCTACTTTACAAAACAAAATGCTAGGAAATAAATGACAGAAATTTTATTTTCTTATAATTTTCCAATATTTAAATAGAATTTCTTATAAGTTAAAACGCCAAACAATTAAACTTTAGAAATTTTGATTATTAAGTTTTTTATAAGAGGTTAATACTTCTCAATTTTATATAATATTTGACGTCAATACTTTTACCTTATTGATAGTTTATTCTTGTTCTACTTGAGTTGAACATGTTGATATTAACTTGTGTTTTACCTATCTCCCATTGAATTTTTTTTTCAAACCCATTCTTATAGTAAGAAGCAAATAAAGATAATGAGAAATATTGAGTTCATGCACCATTGGAATATTTCTGGCAATTGGACAATATGTTTACAAAACATGTATACACAAACCTCTAATAATAACCTTTTTCTATTGTCAGTTAGATAAAAAATTTCGGTTAAGTCAGGCTTTACTTGGAATCAAGACTTACCAGGGAAAGAAAATAGTGAGAAAAACTGAGTAAAAATAATTAAACGTAAATGAAAACTTAAACATTTTTTTTATCTACTTTACAAAACAAAATGCTAGGAAATAAATGACTGAAATTTTATTTTCTTATAATTTTCCAATATTTAAATAGAATTTCTTATAAGTTAAAACGCCAAACAATTAAACTTTAGAAATTTTGATTATTAAGTTTTTTATAAGAGATTAATACTTCTCAATTTTATATAATTTTTGACGTCAATACTTTTACCTTATTGATAAGTTATTCTTGTTCTACTTGAATTGAACATGTTGATATTAACTAGCGTTTTATCTATCTCCCATTGAATTTTTGTTTCAAACCAATTCTTATAGTAAGAAGCAAATAAAGATGATGGGAAATATTGAGTTCATGCACCATAGAAATATTTCTGGCAAGGCAACAAGATGTTTACAAATCATGTACACACTAACCTCTAATTATAAACTTTTTCTATTGATAGTTAGATAACAAAATTGGGTTAAATAAGGCTTTACGTGGAATCAAGACTTACAAAGGAATGAAAATAGTGAGAAAAACTGATTAAAAATAATTAAATGTAAATGAAAACTTAAACATTTATTTTTTCTACTTTATAAAACAAAAATCAAGGAAATAAATGCCAGAAATTTTATTTTCTTATAATTTTCCAATATTTAAATAGAATTTCTTATAAGTTAATACTCCAAACAATCAAACTTTCGAAATTTTGATGATTAAGTTTTTTATAAGAGGTTAATACTTTTCAATTTTATATAATTTTTGACGTCAATACTTTTACCTTATTGATAATTTATTCTTGTCCTATTGGAATTTAACCTGTTGATTTAACATATGTTTTACCTATCTCCCATTGAATTTTTGTTCCAACCTAATTCTTATAGTAAGAAGCAAATAAAGATGATGAGAAATATTGAGTTCATGCACCATATAAATATTTCTGACATGGTAACAAGATGTTTACAAATCATGTATACACCAACCACTAATCCTCACCCTTTTCTATTGTTAGTTAGATAACAAAATTCGGTTAAATAAGGCTTTACTTGGAATCATGACTTACGAGGGAAAGAAAATAGTGAGAAAAACTGAGTAAAAATAATTAAATGTAAATGAAAACTTAAACATTTTTTTGTCTACTTTACAAAACAAAAAGTTAGGAAATAAATGACAGAAATTTTATTTTTATATAATTTTCGAATATTTAAATAGAATTTCTTATAAGTTAATACGCCAAACAATCAAACTTTAGAAATTTTGATTATTAAGTTTTTTATAAGAGGTTAATACTTCACAATTTTATATAATTTTTGACGTCAATACTTTTACCTTATTGATAAGTTATTCTTGTTCTACTGGAATTGAACATGTTGATATTAACTAGCATTTTACCTATCTCCCATTGAATTTTTGTTTCAAACCAATTCTTATAGTAAGAAGCAAATAAAGATGATGGGAAATATTGAGTTCATGCACCATAGAAATATTTCTGGCAAGGCAACAAGATGTTTACAAATCATGTACACACTAACCTCTAATTATAACCTTTTTCTATTGATAGTTAGTTAACAAAATTCGGTTAAATAAGGCTTTACTTGGAATCAATACTTACAAGGGAAAGAAAATAGTGAGAAAAATTGAGTAAAAATAATTAAATGTAAATGAAAACTTAAACATTTTTTTGTCTACTTTACAAAACAAAATGCTAGGAAATAAATGACAGAAATTTTATTTTCTTATAATTTTCCAATATTTAAGTAGAATTTCTTATAAGTTAATACGCCAAACAATCAAACTTTAGAAATTTTGATTATTAAGTTTTTTATAAGAGGTTAATACTTCTCAATTTTATATAATTTTTGACGTCAATACTTTTAACTTATTGATAATTTATTCTTGTTCTACTGGAATTGAACCTGTTGATATTAACCAGTCTTTTACCTATCTCCCATAGAATTTTTGTTTCAAACCAATTCTTATAGTAAGAAGAGAATAAAGGTGATGGGAAATATTTAGTTCATGCACCATAGAAATATTTCTGGCAAGGTAACAATATGTTTACAAATCATGTACACACGAACCTCTAATTATACCCTTTTTCTATTGTTAGTTAGATAACAAAATTTGGTTAAATAAGGCTTTACTTGGAATCAAGACTTACGAGGGAAAGAAAATAGTGAGAAAAATTGAGTAAAAATAATTAAATGTAAATGAAAACTTAAACATTTTTTTGTCTACTTTACAAAACAAAATGCTAGGAAATAAATGACAGAAATTTTATTTTCTTATAATTTTCGAATATTTAAATAGAATTTCTTATAAGTTAATACGCCAAACAATCAAACTTTAGAAATTTTGATTATTAAGTTTTTTATAAGAGGTTAATACTTCTCAATTTTATATAATTTTTGACGTCAATACTTTTACCTTATTGATAAGTTATTCTTGTTCTACTAGAGTTGAACATGTTGATATTAACATGTGTTTTACCTATCTCCCATTGAATTTTTGTTTCAAACCAATTCTTATAGTAAGAATCAAATAAATATGATGGGAAATATTGTGTTCATGCACCGTAGAAATATTTCTGGCAAGGTAACAAGATGTTTACAAATCATGTACACACTAACCTCTTATTATAACCTTTTTCTATTGTTAGTTAGATAACAAAATTTGGTTAAATAAGGCTTTACTTGGAATCAAGACTTACGAGGGAATGAAAATAGTGAGAAAAACTGGGTAAAAATAATTAAATGTAAATGAAAACTTAAACATTTTTTTGTCTACTTTACAAAACAAAATGCTAGGAAAGAAATGACAGAAATTTTATTTTCTTATAATTTCCGAATATTTAAATAGAATTTCTTATAAGTTAATACGCCAAACAATCAAACTTTAGAAATTTTGATTATTAAGTTTTTTATAAGAGGTTAATACTTCTCAATTTTATATAATTTTTTATGTCAATACTTTTACCTTATTGACAAGTTATTCTTGTTCTACTGGAGTTGAACATGTTGATATTAACTTGCGTTTTACCTATCTCCCATTGAATTTTTGTTTCAAACCAATTCTTATAGTAAGAATAAAATAAATATGATGGGAAATATTGAGTTCATGCACCGTAGAAATATTTCTGGAAGGTAACAAGATGTTTACAAATCATGTACACACTAACCTCTTATTATAACCTTTTTCTATTGTTAGTTAGATAACAAAATTTGGTTAAATAAGGCTTTACTTGGAATCAAGACTTACGAGGGAATGAAAATAGTGAGAAAAACTAGGTAAAAATAATTAAATGTAAATGAAAACTTAAACATTTTTTTGTCTACTTTACAAAACAAAATGCTAGGAAAGAAATGACAGAAATTTTATTTTCTTATAATTTCCGAATATTTAAATAGAATTTCTTATAAGTTAATACGCCAAACAATCAAACTTTAGAAATTTTGATTATTAAGTTTTTTATAAGAGGTTAATACTTCTCAATTTTATATAATTTTTGACGTCAATACTTTTACCTTATTGACAAGTTATTCTTGTTCTACTGGAGTTGAACATGTTGATATTAACTTGCGTTTTACCTATCTCCCATTGAATTTTTGTTTCAAACCAATTCTTATAGTAGGAATCAAATAAATATGATGGGAAATATTGTGTTCATGCACCGTAGAAATATTTCTGGCAAGGTAACAAGATGTTTACAAATCATGTACACTCTAACCTCTAATTATAACCTTTTTCTATTGTTTGTTAGATAACAAAATTTGGTTAAATAAGGCTTTACTTGGAATCAAGACTTACGAGGGAATGAAAATAGTGAGAAAAACTGGGTAAAAATAATTAAATGTAAATGAAAACTTAAACATTTTTTTGTCTACTTTACAAAACAAAATGCTAGGAAATAAATGACAGAAATTTTATTTTCTTATAATTTTCGAATATTTAAATAGAATTTCTTATAAGTTAATACGCCAAACAATCAAACTTTAGAAATTTTGATTATTAAGTTTTTTATAAGAGGTTAATACTTCTCAATTTTATATAATTTTTGATGTCAATACTTTTACCTTATTGACAAGTTATTCTTGTTCTACTGGAGTTGAACATGTTGATATTAACTTGCATTTTACCCATCTCCCATTGAATTTTTGTTCCAAACCAATTCTTATAGTAAGAATCAAATAAATATGATGGGAAATATTGATTTCATGCATCGTAGAAATATTTCTGGCAAGGTGACAAGATGTTTACAAATCATGTACACACTAACATCTAATTATAACCTTTTTCTATTGTTAGTTAGATAACAAAATTCGGTTAAATAAGGCTTTACTTGGAATCAAGACTTAAAAGGGAAAGAAAATAGTGAGAAAAACAGAGTAAAAATAATTAACTGTAAATGAAAACTTAAACATTTTTCTTGTCTACTTTACAAAACAAAATGCTAGGAAATAAATGACAGAAATTTTATATTCTTATAATTTTCGAATATTTAAATAGAATTTCTTATAAGTTAATACGCCAAACAATCAAACTTTAAAAATTTTGATTATTAAGTTTTTTATAAGAGGTTAATACTTCTCAATTTTATATAATTTTTGACGTCAATACTTTTACCTTATTAACAAGTTATTCTTGTTCTACTCGAGTTGAACATGTTGATATTAACTTGCGTTTTACCTATCTCCCATTGAATTTTTGTTTCAAACCAATTCTTATAGTAAGAAGGAAATAAAGATGATGGGAAATATTTAGTTCATGCACCATAGAAATATTTCTGGCAAGGTAACAATATGTTGACAAATCATGTACACACCAACCTCTAATTATAACCTTTTTCTATTGTTAGTTAGATAACAAAATTTGGTTAAATAAGGCTTTACTTGGAATCAAGACTTACGAGGGAAAGAAAATAGTGAGAAAAATTGAGTAAAAATAATTAAATGTAAATGAAAACTTAAACATTTTTTTTTCTACTTTACAAAACAAAATGCTAGGAAATAAATGACAGAAATTTTATTTTTATATAATTTTCGAATATTTAAATAGAATTTCTTATAAGTTAATACGCCAAACAATCAAACTTTAGAAATTTTGATTATTAAGTTTTTTATAAGAGGTTAATACTTCTCAATTTTATATAATTTTTGACGTCAATACTTTTACCTTATTGACAAGTTATTCTTGTTCTATTGGAGTTGAACATGTTGATATTAACTAGCATTTTACCTATCTCCCATTGAATTTTTGTTTCAAACCAATTCTTATAGTAAGAAGCAAATAAAGATGATGGGAAATATTGAGTTCATGCACCATAGAAATATTTCTGGCAAGGCAACAAGATGTTTACAAATCATGTACACACTAACCTCTAATTATAACCTTTTTCTATTGATAGTTAGTTAACAAAATTCGGTTAAATAAGGCTTTACTTGGAATCAATACTTACAAGGGAAAGAAAATAGTGAGAAAAATTGAGTAAAAATAATTAAATGTAAATGAAAACTTAAACATTTTTTTGTCTACTTTACAAAACAAAATGCTAGGAAATAAATGACAGAAATTTTATTTTCTTATAATTTTCCAATATTTAAGTAGAATTTCTTATAAGTTAATACGCCAAACAATCAAACTTTAGAAATTTTGATTATTAAGTTTTTTATAAGAGGTTAATACTTCTCAATTTTATATAATTTTTGACGTCAATACTTTTAACTTATTGATAATTTATTCTTGTTCTACTGGAATTGAACCTGTTGATATTAACCAGTCTTTTACCTATCTCGCATAGAATTTTTGTTTCAAACCAATTCTTATAGTAAGAAGAGAATAAAGGTGATGGGAAATATTTAGTTCATGCACCATAGAAATATTTCTGGCAAGGTAACAATATGTTTACAAATCATGTACACACTAACCTCTAATTATACCCTTTTTCTATTGTTAGTTAGATAACAAAATTTGGTTAAATAAGGCTTTACTTGGAATCAAGACTTACGAGGGAAAGAAAATAGTGAGAAAAATTGAGTAAAAATAATTAAATGTAAATGAAAACTTAAACATTTTTTTGTCTACTTTACAAAACAAAATGCTAGGAAATAAATGACAGAAATTTTATTTTCTTATAATTTTCGAATATTTAAATAGAATTTCTTATAAGTTAATACGCCAAACAATCAAACTTTAGAAATTTTGATTATTAAGTTTTTTATAAGAGGTTAATACTTCTCAATTTTATATAATTTTTGACGTCAATACTTTTACCTTATTGACAAGTTATTCTTGTTCTACTAGAGTTGAACATGTTGATATTAACATGCGTTTTACCTATCTCCCATTGAATTTTTGTTTCAAACCAATTCTTATAGTAAGAATCAAATAAATATGATGGGAAATATTGTGTTCATGCACCGTAGAAATATTTCTGGCAAGGTAACAAGATGTTTACAAATCATGTACACACTAACCTCTTATTATAACCTTTTTCTATTGTTAGTTAGATAACAAAATTTGGTTAAATAAGGCTTTACTTGGAATCAAGACTTACGAGGGAATGAAAATAGTGAGAAAAACTGGGTAAAAATAATTAAATGTAAATGAAAACTTAAACATTTTTTTGTCTACTTTACAAAACAAAATGCTAGGAAAGAAATGACAGAAATTTTATTTTCTTATAATTTCCGAATATTTAAATAGAATTTCTTATAAGTTAATACGCCAAACAATCAAACTTTAGAAATTTTGATTATTAAGTTTTTTATAAGAGGTTAATACTTCTCAATTTTATATAATTTTTTATGTCAATACTTTTACCTTATTGACAAGTTATTCTTGTTCTACTGGAGTTGAACATGTTGATATTAACTTGCGTTTTACCTATCTCCCATTGAATTTTTGTTTCAAACCAATTCTTATAGTAAGAATCAAATAAATATGATGGGAAATATTGAGTTCATGCACCGTAGAAATATTTCTGGAAGGTAACAAGATGTTTACAAATCATGTACACACTAACCTCTTATTATAACCTTTTTCTATTGTTAGTTAGATAACAAAATTTGGTTAAATAAGGCTTTACTTGGAATCAAGACTTACGAGGGAATGAAAATAGTGAGAAAAACTAGGTAAAAATAATTAAATGTAAATGAAAACTTAAACATTTTTTTGTCTACTTTACAAAACAAAATGCTAGGAAAGAAATGACAGAAATTTTATTTTCTTATAATTTCCGAATATTTGAATAGAATTTCTTATAAGTGAATACGCCAAACAATCAAACTTTAGAAATTTTGATTATTAAGTTTTTTATAAGAGGTTAATACTTCTCAATTTTATATAATTTTTGAGGTCAATACTTTTACCTTATTGACAAGTTATTCTTGTTCTACTGGAGTTGAACATGTTGATATTAACTTGCATTTTACCCATCTCCCATTGAATTTTTGTTCCAAACCAATTCTTATAGTAAGAATCAAATAAATATGATGGGAAATATTGATTTCATGCATCGTAGAAATATTTCTGGCAAGGTAACAAGATGTTTACAAATCATGTACACACTAACATCTAATTATAACCTTTTTCTATTGTTAGTTAGATAACAAAATTCGGTTAAATAAGGCTTTACTTGGAATCAAGACTTACAAGGGAAAGAAAATAGTGAGAAAAACAGAGTAAAAATAATTAAATGTAAATGAAAACTTAAACATTTTTTTTGTCTACTTTACAAAACAAAATGCTAGGAAATAAATGACAGAAATTTTATATTCTTATAATTTTCAAATATTTAAATAGAATTTCTTATAAGTTAATACGCCAAACAATCAAACTTTAAAAATTTTGATTATTAAGTTTTTTATAAGAGGTTAATACTTCTCAATTTTATATAATTTTTGACGTCAATACTTTTACCTTATTAACAAGTTATTCTTGTTCTACTCGAGTTGAACATGTTGATATTAACTTGCGTTTTACCTATCTCCCATTGAATTTTTGTTTCAAACCAATTCTTATAGTAAGAAGGAAATAAAGATGATGGGAAATATTTAGTTCATGCACCATAGAAATATTTCTGGCAAGGTAACAATATGTTGACAAATCATGTACACACTAACCTCTAATTATAACCTTTTTCTATTGTTAGTTAGATAACAAAATTTGGTTAAATAAGGCTTTACTTGGAATCAAGACTTACGAGGGAAAGAAAATAGTGAGAAAAATTGAGTAAAAATAATTAAATGTAAATGAAAACTTAAACATTTTTTTTTCAACTTTACAAAACAAAATGCTAGGAAATAAATGACAGAAATTTTATTTTCTTATAATTTCCGAATATTTAAATAGAATTTCGTATAAGTTAATACGCCAAACAATCAAACTTTAGAAATTTTGATTATTAAGTTTTTTATAAGAGGTTAATACTTCTCAATTTTATATAATTTTTTATGTCAATACTTTTACCTTATTGACAAGTTATTCTTGTTCTACTGGAGTTGAACATGTTGATATTAACTTGCGTTTTACCTATCTCCCGTTGAATTTTTGTTTCAAACCAATTCTTATAGTAAGAATCAAATAAATATGATGGGAAATATTGAGTTCATGCAGCGTAGAAATATTTCTGGCAAGGTAACAAGATGTTTACAATTCATGTACACTCTAACCTCTAATTATAACCTTTTTCTATTGTTTGTTAGATAACAAAATTTGGTTAAATAAGGCTTTACTTGGAATCAAGACTTACGAGGGAATGAAAATAGTGAGAAAAACTGGGTAAAAATAATTAAATGTAAATGAAAACTTAAACATTTTTTTGTCTACTTTACAAAACAAAATGCTAGGAAATAAATGACAGAAATTTTATTTTCTTATAATTTTCGAATATTTAAATAGAATTTCTTATAAGTTAATACACCAAACAATCAAACTTTAGACATTTTGATTATTAAGTTTTTTATAAGAGGTTAATACTTTTCAATTTTATATAATTTTTGACGTCAATACTTTTAACTTATTGATAATTTATTCTTGTTCTACTGGAATTGAACATGTTGATATTAACTTGCGTTTTACCTATCTCCCATTGAATTTTTGTTTCAAACCAATTCTTATAGTAAGAATCAAATAAATATGATGGGAAATATTGAGTTCATGCACCGTAGAAATATTTCTGGCAAGGTAACAAGATGTTTACAAATCATGTACACACTAACCTCTTATTATAACCTTTATCAATTGTTAGTTAGATAACAAAATTTGGTTAAATAAGGCTTTACTTGGAATCAAGACTTACCAGGGAATGAAAATAGTGAGAAAAACTGAGTAAAAATAATTAAATGTAAATGAAAACTTAAACATTTTTTTTTCTACTTTACAAAACAAAATGCTAGGAAATAAATGACAGAAATTTTATTTTCTTATAATTTTCGAATATTTAAATAGAATTTCGTATAAGTTAATACGCCAAACAATCAAACTTTAGAAATTTTGATTATTAAGTTTTTTATAAGAGGTTAATACTTCTCAATTTTATATAATTTTTTATGTCAATACTTTTACCTTATTGACAAGTTATTCTTGTTCTACTCGAGTTGAACATGTTGATATTAACTTGCATTTTACCCATCTCCCATTGAATTTTTGGTCCAAACCAATTCTTATAGTAAGAATCAAATAAATATGATGGGAAATATTGATTTCATGCATCGTAGAAATATTTCTGGCAAGGTAACAAGATGTTTACAAATCATGTACACACTAACATCTAATTATTACCTTTTTCTATTGTTAGTTAGATAACAAAATTCGGTTAAATAAGGCTTTACTTGGAATCAAGACTTACAAGGGAAAGAAAATAGTGAGAAAAACAGAGTAAAAATAATTAAATGTAAATGAAAACTTAAACATTTTTCTTGTCTACTTTACAAAACAAAATGCTAGGAAATAAATGACAGAAATTTTATATTCTTATAATTTTCGAATATTTAAGTAGAATTTCTTATAAGTTAATACGCCAAACAATCAAACTTTAAAAATTTTGATTATTAAGTTTTTTATAAGAGGTTAATACTTCTCAATTTTATATAATTTTTGACGTCAATACTTTTACCTTATTAACAAGTTATTCTTGTTCTACTCGAGTTGAACATGTTGATATTAACTTGCGTTTTACCTATCTCCCATTGAATTTTTGTTTCAAACCAATTGTTATAGTAAGAAGGAAATAAAGATGATGGGAAATATTTAGTTCATGCACCATAGAAATATGTCTGGCAAGGTAACAATATGTTGACAAATCATGTACACACTAACCTCTAATTATAACCTTTTTCTATTGTTAGTTAGATAACAAAATTTGGTTAAATAAGGCTTTACTTGGAATCATGACTTACGAGGGAAAGAAAATAGTGAGAAAAATTGAGTAAAAATAATTAAATGTAAATGAAAACTTAAACATTTTTTTTTCTACTTTACAAAACAAAATGCTAGGAAATAAATGACAGAAATTTTATTTTCTTATAATTTTCGAATATTTAAATATAATTTCTTATAAGTTAATACGCCAAACAATCAAACTTTAGAAATTTTGATTATTAAGTTTTTTATAAGAGGTTAATACTTCTCAATTTTATATAATTTTTGACGTCAATACTTTTACCTTATTGACAAGTTATTCTTGTTCTACTGGAGTTGAACATGTTGATATTAACTTGCGTTTTACCTATCTCCCGTTGAATTTTTGTTTCAAACCAATTCTTATAGTAAGAATCAAATAAATATGATGGGAAATATTGAGTTCATGCAGCGTAGAAATATTTCTGGCAAGGTAACAAGATGTTTACAATTCATGTACACTCTAACCTCTAATTATAACCTTTTTCTATTGTTTGTTAGATAACAAAATTTGGTTAAATAAGGCTTTACTTGGAATCAAGACTTACGAGGGAATGAAAATAGTGAGAAAAACTGGGTAAAAATAATTAAATGTAAATGAAAACTTAAACATTTTTTTGTCTACTTTACAAAACAAAATGCTAGGAAATAAATGACAGAAATTTTATTTTCTTATAATTTTCGAATATTTAAATAGAATTTCTTATAAGTTAATACACCAAACAATCAAACTTTAGACATTTTGATTATTAAGTTTTTTATAAGAGGTTAATACTTTTCAATTTTATATAATTTTTGACGTCAATACTTTTAACTTATTGATAATTTATTCTTGTTCTACTGGAATTGAACCTGTTGATATTAACTAGTCTTTTACCTATCTCCCATTGAATTTTTGTTTCAAACCAATTCTTATAGTAAGAAGCAAATAAATATGATGGGAAATATTGAGTTCATGCACCGTAGAAATATTTCTGGCAAGGTAACAAGATGTTTACAAATCATGTACACACTAACCTCTAATTATAACCTTTTTTCTATTGTTAGTTAGATAACAAAATTCGGTTAAATAAGGCTTTACTTGGAATCAAGATTTACAAGGGAAAGAAAATAGTGAGAAAAACTGAGTAAAAATAATAAAATGTAAATGAAAACTTAAACATTTTTTTGTCTACTTTACAAAACATTTTTTTGTCTACTTTACAAAACAAAATGCTAGGAAATAAATGACAGAAATTTTATTTTCTTATAATTTTCGAATATTTAAATAGAATTTCTTATAAGTTAATACGCCAAAAAATCAAACTTTAGAAATTTTGATTATTAAGGTTTTTATAAGAGGTTAATACTTCTCAATTTTATATAATTTTTTAGGTCAATACTTTTACCTTATTGACAAGTTATTCTTGTTCTACTGGAGTTGAACATGTTGATATTAACTTGCGTTTTACCCATCTCCCATTGAATTTTTGTTCCAAACCAATTCTTATAGTAAGAATCAAATAAATATGATGGGAAATATTGAGTTCATGCACCGTAGAAATATTTCTGGCAAGGTAACAAGATGTTTACAAATCATGTACACACTAACATCTAATTATAACCTTTTTCTATTGTTAGTTAGATAACAAAATTCGGTTAAATAAGGCTTTACTTGGAATCAAGACTTACAAGGGAAAGAAAATAGTGAGAAAAACTGAGTAAAAATAATTAAATGTAAATGAAAACTTAAACATTTTTTTGTCTACTTTACAAAACAAAATGCTAGGAAATAAATGACAGAAATTTTATTTTCTTATAATTTTCGAATATTTAAATAGAATTTCTTATAAGTTAATACGCCAAACAATCAAACTTTAGAAATTTTGATTATTAAGTTTTTTATAAGAGGTTAATACTTCTCAATTTTATATAATTTTTGATGTCAATACTTTTACCTTATTGACAAGTTATTCTTGTTCTACTGGAGTTGAACATGTTGATATTAACTTGCATTTTACCCATCTCCCATTGAATTTTTGTTCCAAACCAATTCTTATAGTAAGAATCAAATAAATATGATGGGAAATATTGATTTCATGCATCGTAGAAATATTTCTGGCAAGGTGACAAGATGTTTACAAATCATGTACACACTAACATCTAATTATAACCTTTTTCTATTGTTAGTTAGATAACAAAATTCGGTTAAATAAGGCTTTACTTGGAATCAAGACTTAAAAGGGAAAGAAAATAGTGAGAAAAACAGAGTAAAAATAATTAACTGTAAATGAAAACTTAAACATTTTTCTTGTCTACTTTACAAAACAAAATGCTAGGAAATAAATGACAGAAATTTTATATTCTTATAATTTTCGAATATTTAAATAGAATTTCTTATAAGTTAATACGCCAAACAATCAAACTTTAAAAATTTTGATTATTAAGTTTTTTATAAGAGGTTAATACTTCTCAATTTTATATAATTTTTGACGTCAATACTTTTACCTTATTAACAAGTTATTCTTGTTCTACTCGAGTTGAACATGTTGATATTAACTTGCGTTTTACCTATCTCCCATTGAATTTTTGTTTCAAACCAATTCTTATAGTAAGAAGGAAATAAAGATGATGGGAAATATTTAGTTCATGCACCATAGAAATATGTCTGGCAAGGTAACAATATGTTGACAAATCATGTACACACTAACCTCTAATTATAACCTTTTTCTATTGTTAGTTAGATAACAAAATTTGGTTAAATAAGGCTTTACTTGGAATCATGACTTACGAGGGAAAAAAAATAGTGAGAAAAATTGAGTAAAAATAATTAAATGTAAATGAAAACTTAAACATTTTTTTTTCTACTTTACAAAACAAAATGCTAGGAAATAAATGACAGAAATTTTATTTTCTTATAATTTTCGAATATTTAAATAGAATTTCTTATAAGTTAATACGCCAAACAATCAAACTTTAGAAATTTTGATTATTAAGTTTTTTATAAGAGGTTAATACTTCTCAATTTTATATAATTTTTGACGTCAATACTTTTACCTTATTGACAAGTTATTCTTGTTCTACTGGAGTTGAACATGTTGATATTAACTTGCGTTTTACCTATCTCCCATTGAATTTTTGTTTCAAACCAATTCTTATAGTAGGAATCAAATAAATATGATGGGAAATATTGTGTTCATGCACCGTAGAAATATTTCGGGCAAGGTAACAAGATGTTTACAATTCATGTACACTCTAACCTCTAATTATAACCTTTTTCTATTGTTTGTTAGATAACAAAATTTGGTTAAATAAGGCTTTACTTGGAATCAAGACTTACGAGGGAATGAAAATAGTGAGAAAAACTGGGTAAAAATAATTAAATGTAAATGAAAACTTAAACATTTTTTTGTCTACTTTACAAAACAAAATGCTAGGAAATAAATGACAGAAATTTTATTTTCTTATAATTTTAGAATATTTAAATAGAATTTCTTATAAGTTAATACACCAAACAATCAAACTTTAGACATTTTGATTATTAAGTTTTTTATAAGAGGTTAATACTTTTCAATTTTATATAATTTTTGACGTCAATACTTTTAACTTATTGATAATTTATTCTTGTTCTACTGGAATTGAACATGTTGATATTAACTTGCGTTTTACCTATCTCCCATTGAATTTTTGTTTCAAACCAATTCTTATAGTAAGAATCAAATAAATATGATGGGAAATATTGAGTTCATGCACCGTAGAAATATTTCTGGCAAGGTAACAAGATGTTTACAAATCATGTACACACTAACCTCTTATTATAACCTTTTTCAATTGTTAGTTAGATAACAAAATTTGGTTAAATAAGGCTTTACTTGGAATCAAGACTTACCAGGGAATGAAAATAGTGAGAAAAACTGAGTAAAAATAATTAAATGTAAATGAAAACTTAAACATTTTTTTTTCTACTTTACAAAACAAAATGCTAGGAAATAAATGACAGAAATTTTATTTTCTTATAATTTTCGAATATTTAAATAGAATTTCGTATAAGTTAATACGCCAAACAATCAAACTTTAGAAATTTTGATTATTAAGTTTTTTATAAGAGGTTAATACTTCTCAATTTTATATAATTTTTTATGTCAATACTTTTACCTTATTGACAAGTTATTCTTGTTCTACTCGAGTTGAACATGTTGATATTAACTTGCATTTTACCCATCTCCCATTGAATTTTTGGTCCAAACCAATTCTTATAGTAAGAATCAAATAAATATGATGGGAAATATTGATTTCATGCATCGTAGAAATATTTCTGGCAAGGTAACAAGATGTTTACAAATCATGTACACACTAACATCTAATTATTACCTTTTTCTATTGTTAGTTAGATAACAAAATTCGGTTAAATAAGGCTTTACTTGGAATCAAGACTTACAAGGGAAAGAAAATAGTGAGAAAAACAGAGTAAAAATAATTAAATGTAAATGAAAACTTAAACATTTTTCTTGTCTACTTTACAAAACAAAATGCTAGGAAATAAATGACAGAAATTTTATATTCTTATAATTTTCGAATATTTAAGTAGAATTTCTTATAAGTTAATACGCCAAACAATCAAACTTTAAAAATTTTGATTATTAAGTTTTTTATAAGAGGTTAATACTTCTCAATTTTATATAATTTTTGACGTCAATACTTTTACCTTATTAACAAGTTATTCTTGTTCTACTCGAGTTGAACATGTTGATATTAACTTGCGTTTTACCTATCTCCCATTGAATTTTTGTTTCAAACCAATTGTTATAGTAAGAAGGAAATAAAGATGATGGGAAATATTTAGTTCATGCACCATAGAAATATGTCTGGCAAGGTAACAATATGTTGACAAATCATGTACACACTAACCTCTAATTATAACCTTTTTCTATTGTTAGTTAGATAACAAAATTTGGTTAAATAAGGCTTTACTTGGAATCATGACTTACGAGGGAAAGAAAATAGTGAGAAAAATTGAGTAAAAATAATTAAATGTAAATGAAAACTTAAACATTTTTTTTTCTACTTTACAAAACAAAATGCTAGGAAATAAATGACAGAAATTTTATTTTCTTATAATTTTCGAATATTTAAATAGAATTTCTTATAAGTTAATACGCCAAACAATCAAACTTTAGAAATTTTGATTATTAAGTTTTTTATAAGAGGTTAATACTTCTCAATTTTATATAATTTTTGACGTCAATACTTTTACCTTATTGACAAGTTATTCTTGTTCTACTGGAGTTGAACATGTTGATATTAACTTGCGTTTTACCTATCTCCAGTTGAATTTTTGTTTCAAACCAATTCTTATAGTAAGAATCAAATAAATATGATGGGAAATATTGAGTTCATGCAGCGTAGAAATATTTCTGGCAAGGTAACAAGATGTTTACAATTCATGTACACTCTAACCTCTAATTATAACCTTTTTCTATTGTTTGTTAGATAACAAAATTTGGTTAAATAAGGCTTTACTTGGAATCAAGACTTACGAGGGAATGAAAATAGTGAGAAAAACTGGGTAAAAATAATTAAATGTAAATGAAAACTTAAACATTTTTTTGTCTACTTTACAAAACAAAATGCTAGGAAATAAATGACAGAAATTTTATTTTCTTATAATTTTCGAATATTTAAATAGAATTTCTTATAAGTTAATACACCAAACAATCAAACTTTAGACATTTTGATTATTAAGTTTTTTATAAGAGGTTAATACTTTTCAATTTTATATAATTTTTGACGTCAATACTTTTAACTTATTGATAATTTATTCTTGTTCTACTGGAATTGAACCTGTTGATATTAACTAGTCTTTTACCTATCTCCCATTGAATTTTTGTTTCAAACCAATTCTTATAGTAAGAAGCAAATAAATATGATGGGAAATATTGAGTTCATGCACCGTAGAAATATTTCTGGCAAGGTAACAAGATGTTTACAAATCATGTACACACTAACCTCTAATTATAACCTTTTTTCTATTGTTAGTTAGATAACAAAATTCGGTTAAATAAGGCTTTACTTGGAATCAAGATTTACAAGGGAAAGAAAATAGTGAGAAAAACTGAGTAAAAATAATAAAATGTAAATGAAAACTTAAACATTTTTTTGTTTACTTTACAAAACATTTTTTTGTCTACTTTACAAAACAAAATGCTAGGAAATAAATGACAGAAATTTTATTTTCTTATAATTTTCGAATATTTAAATAGAATTTCTTATAAGTTAATACGCCAAAAAATCAAACTTTAGAAATTTTGATTATTAAGGTTTTTATAAGAGGTTAATACTTCTCAATTTTATATAATTTTTTAGGTCAATACTTTTACCTTATTGACAAGTTATTCTTGTTCTACTGGAGTTGAACATGTTGATATTAACTTGCGTTTTACCCATCTCCCATTGAATTTTTGTTCCAAACCAATTCTTATAGTAAGAATCAAATAAATATGATGGGAAATATTGAGTTCATGCACCGTAGAAATATTTCTGGCAAGGTAACAAGATGTTTACAAATCATGTACACACTAACATCTAATTATAACCTTTTTCTATTGTTAGTTAGATAACAAAATTCGGTTAAATAAGGCTTTACTTGGAATCAAGACTTACAAGGGAAAGAAAATAGTGAGAAAAACTGAGTAAAAATAATTAAATGTAAATGAAAACTTAAACATTTTTTTGTCTACTTTACAAAACAAAATGCTAGGAAATAAATGACAGAAATTTTATTTTCTTATAATTTTCGAATATTTAAATAGAATTTCTTATAAGTTAATACGCCAAACAATCAAACTTTAGAAATTTTGATTATTAAGTTTTTTATAAGAGGTTAATACTTCTCAATTTTATATAATTTTTGATGTCAATACTTTTACCTTATTGACAAGTTATTCTTGTTCTACTGGAGTTGAACATGTTGATATTAACTTGCATTTTACCCATCTCCCATTGAATTTTTGTTCCAAACCAATTCTTATAGTAAGAATCAAATAAATATGATGGGAAATATTGATTTCATGCATCGTAGAAATATTTCTGGCAAGGTGACAAGATGTTTACAAATCATGTACACACTAACATCTAATTATAACCTTTTTCTATTGTTAGTTAGATAACAAAATTCGGTTAAATAAGGCTTTACTTGGAATCAAGACTTAAAAGGGAAAGAAAATAGTGAGAAAAACAGAGTAAAAATAATTAACTGTAAATGAAAACTTAAACATTTTTCTTGTCTACTTTACAAAACAAAATGCTAGGAAATAAATGACAGAAATTTTATATTCTTATAATTTTCGAATATTTAAATAGAATTTCTTATAAGTTAATACGCCAAACAATCAAACTTTAAAAATTTTGATTATTAAGTTTTTTATAAGAGGTTAATACTTCTCAATTTTATATAATTTTTGACGTCAATACTTTTACCTTATTAACAAGTTATTCTTGTTCTACTCGAGTTGAACATGTTGATATTAACTTGCGTTTTACCTATCTCCCATTGAATTTTTGTTTCAAACCAATTCTTATAGTAAGAAGGAAATAAAGATGATGGGAAATATTTAGTTCATGCACCATAGAAATATGTCTGGCAAGGTAACAATATGTTGACAAATCATGTACACACTAACCTCTAATTATAACCTTTTTCTATTGTTAGTTAGATAACAAAATTTGGTTAAATAAGGCTTTACTTGGAATCATGACTTACGAGGGAAAAAAAATAGTGAGAAAAATTGAGTAAAAATAATTAAATGTAAATGAAAACTTAAACATTTTTTTTTCTACTTTACAAAACAAAATGCTAGGAAATAAATGACAGAAATTTTATTTTCTTATAATTTTCGAATATTTAAATAGAATTTCTTATAAGTTAATACGCCAAACAATCAAACTTTAGAAATTTTGATTATTAAGTTTTTTATAAGAGGTTAATACTTCTCAATTTTATATAATTTTTGACGTCAATACTTTTACCTTATTGACAAGTTATTCTTGTTCTACTGGAGTTGAACATGTTGATATTAACTTGCGTTTTACCTATCTCCCATTGAATTTTTGTTTCAAACCAATTCTTATAGTAGGAATCAAATAAATATGATGGGAAATATTGTGTTCATGCACCGTAGAAATATTTCTGGCAAGGTAACAAGATGTTTACAAATCATGTACACTCTAACCTCTAATTATAACCTTTTTCTATTGTTTGTTAGATAACAAAATTTGGTTAAATAAGGCTTTACTTGGAATCAAGACTTACGAGGGAATGAAAATAGTGAGAAAAACTGGGTAAAAATAATTAAATGTAAATGAAAACTTAAACATTTTTTTGTCTACTTTACAAAACAAAATGCTAGGAAATAAATGACAGAAATTTTATTTTCTTATAATTTTCGAATATTTAAATAGAATTTCTTATAAGTTAATACGCCAAACAATCAAACTTTAGAAATTTTGATTATTAAGTTTTTTATAAGAGGTTAATACTTCTCAATTTTATATAATTTTTGATGTCAATACTTTTACCTTATTGACAAGTTATTCTTGTTCTACTGGAGTTGAACATGTTGATATTAACTTGCATTTTACCCATCTCCCATTGAATTTTTGTTCCAAACCAATTCTTATAGTAAGAATCAAATAAATATGATGGGAAATATTGATTTCATGCATCGTAGAAATATTTCTGGCAAGGTGACAAGATGTTTACAAATCATGTACACACTAACATCTAATTATAACCTTTTTCTATTGTTAGTTAGATAACAAAATTCGGTTAAATAAGGCTTTACTTGGAATCAAGACTTAAAAGGGAAAGAAAATAGTGAGAAAAACAGAGTAAAAATAATTAACTGTAAATGAAAACTTAAACATTTTTCTTGTCTACTTTACAAAACAAAATGCTAGGAAATAAATGACAGAAATTTTATATTCTTATAATTTTCGAATATTTAAATAGAATTTCTTATAAGTTAATACGCCAAACAATCAAACTTTAAAAATTTTGATTATTAAGTTTTTTATAAGAGGTTAATACTTCTCAATTTTATATAATTTTTGACGTCAATACTTTTACCTTATTAACAAGTTATTCTTGTTCTACTCGAGTTGAACATGTTGATATTAACTTGCGTTTTACCTATCTCCCATTGAATTTTTGTTTCAAACCAATTCTTATAGTAAGAAGGAAATAAAGATGATGGGAAATATTTAGTTCATGCACCATAGAAATATGTCTGGCAAGGTAACAATATGTTGACAAATCATGTACACACTAACCTCTAATTATAACCTTTTTCTATTGTTAGTTAGATAACAAAATTTGGTTAAATAAGGCTTTACTTGGAATCATGACTTACGAGGGAAAAAAAATAGTGAGAAAAATTGAGTAAAAATAATTAAATGTAAATGAAAACTTAAACATTTTTTTTTCTACTTTACAAAACAAAATGCTAGGAAATAAATGACAGAAATTTTATTTTCTTATAATTTTCGAATATTTAAATAGAATTTCTTATAAGTTAATACGCCAAACAATCAAACTTTAGAAATTTTGATTATTAAGTTTTTTATAAGAGGTTAATACTTCTCAATTTTATATAATTTTTGACGTCAATACTTTTACCTTATTGACAAGTTATTCTTGTTCTACTGGAGTTGAACATGTTGATATTAACTTGCGTTTTACCTATCTCCCATTGAATTTTTGTTTCAAACCAATTCTTATAGTAGGAATCAAATAAATATGATGGGAAATATTGTGTTCATGCACCGTAGAAATATTTCTGGCAAGGTAACAAGATGTTTACAAATCATGTACACTTTAACCTCTAATTATAACCTTTTTCTATTGTTTGTTAGATAACAAAATTTGGTTAAATAAGGCTTTACTTGGAATCAAGACTTACGAGGGAATGAAAATAGTGAGAAAAACTGGGTAAAAATAATTAAATGTAAATGAAAACTTAAACATTTTTTTGTCTACTTTACAAAACAAAATGCTAGGAAATAAATGACAGAAATTTTATTTTCTTATAATTTTCGAATATTTAAATAGAATTTCTTATAAGTTAATACACCAAAGAATCAAACTTTAGACATTTTGATTATTAAGGTTTTTATAAGAGGTTAATACTTCTCAATTTTATATAATTTTTTAGGTCAATACTTTTACCTTATTGACAAGTTATTCTTGTTCTACTGGAGTTGAACATGTTGATATTAACTTGCGTTTTACCCATCTCCCATTGAATTTTTGTTCCAAACCAATTCTTATAGTAAGAATCAAATAAATATGATGGGAAATATTGAGTTCATGCACCGTAGAAATATTTCTGGCAAGGTAACAAGATGTTTACAAATCATGTACACACTAACATCTAATTATAACCTTTTTCTATTGTTAGTTAGATAACAAAATTCGGTTAAATAAGGCTTTACTTGGAATCAAGACTTACAAGGGAAAGAAAATAGTGAGAAAAACTAAGTAAAAATAATTAAATGTAAATGAAAACTTAAACATTTTTTTGTCTACTTTACAAAACAAAATGCTAGGAAATAAATGACAGAAATTTTATTTTCTTATAATTTTCGAATATTTAAATAGAATTTCTTATAAGTTAATACGCCAAACAATCAAACTTTAGAAATTTTGATTATTAAGTTTTTTATAAGAGGTTAATACTTCTCAATTTTATATAATTTTTGATGTCAATACTTTTACCTTATTGACAAGTTATTCTTGTTCTACTGGAGTTGAACATGTTGATATTAACTTGCATTTTACCCATCTCCCATTGAATTTTTGTTCCAAACCAATTCTTATAGTAAGAATCAAATAAATATGATGGGAAATATTGAGTTCATGCACCGTAGAAATATTTCTGGCAAGGTAACAAGATGTTTACAAATCATGTACACACTAATATCTAATTATAACCTTTTTCTATTGTTAGTTAGATAACAAAATTCGGTTAAATAAGGCTTTACTTGGAATCAAGACTTACAAGGGAAAGAAAATAGTGAGAAAAACTGAGTAAAAATAATTAAATGTAAATGAAAACTTAAACATTTTTTTGTCTACTTTACAAAACAAAATGCTAGGAAATAAATGACAGAAATTTTATTTTCTTATAATTTTCGAATATTTAAATAGAATTTCTTATAAGTTAATACGCCAAACAATCAAACTTTAGAAATTTTGATTATTAAGTTTTTTATAAGAGGTTAATACTTCTCAATTTTATATAATTTTTGATGTCAATACTTTTACCTTATTGACAAGTTATTCTTGTTCTACTGGAGTTGAACATGTTGATATTAACTTGCATTTTACCCATCTCCCATTGAATTTTTGTTCCAAACCAATTCTTATAGTAAGAATCAAATAAATATGATGGGAAATATTGATTTCATGCATCGTAGAAATATTTCTGGCAAGGTGACAAGATGTTTACAAATCATGTACACACTAACATCTAATTATAACCTTTTTCTATTGTTAGTTAGATAACAAAATTCGGTTAAATAAGGCTTTACTTGGAATCAAGACTTAAAAGGGAAAGAAAATAGTGAGAAAAACAGAGTAAAAATAATTAACTGTAAATGAAAACTTAAACATTTTTCTTGTCTCCTTTACAAAACAAAATGCTAGGAAATAAATGACAGAAATTTTATATTCTTATAATTTTCGAATATTTAAATAGAATTTCTTATAAGTTAATACGCCAAACAATCAAACTTTAAAAATTTTGATTATTAAGTTTTTTATAAGAGGTTAATACTTCTCAATTTTATATAATTTTTGACGTCAATACTTTTACCTTATTAACAAGTTATTCTTGTTCTACTCGAGTTGAACATGTTGATATTAACTTGCGTTTTACCTATCTCCCATTGAATTTTTGTTTCAAACCAATTCTTATAGTAAGAAGGAAATAAAGATGATGGGAAATATTTAGTTCATGCACCATAGAAATATGTCTGGCAAGGTAACAATATGTTGACAAATCATGTACACACTAACCTCTAATTATAACCTTTTTCTATTGTTAGTTAGATAACAAAATTTGGTTAAATAAGGCTTTACTTGGAATCATGACTTACGAGGGAAAAAAAATAGTGAGAAAAATTGAGTAAAAATAATTAAATGTAAATGAAAACTTAAACATTTTTTTTTCTACTTTACAAAACAAAATGCTAGGAAATAAATGACAGAAATTTTATTTTCTTATAATTTTCGAATATTTAAATAGAATTTCTTATAAGTTAATACGCCAAACAATCAAACTTTAGAAATTTTGATTATTAAGTTTTTTATAAGAGGTTAATACTTCTCAATTTTATATAATTTTTGACGTCAATACTTTTACCTTATTGACAAGTTATTCTTGTTCTACTGGAGTTGAACATGTTGATATTAACTTGCGTTTTACCTATCTCCCATTGAATTTTTGTTTCAAACCAATTCTTATAGTAGGAATCAAATAAATATGATGGGAAATATTGTGTTCATGCACCGTAGAAATATTTCTGGCAAGGTAACAAGATGTTTACAAATCATGTACACTCTAACCTCTAATTATAACCTTTTTCTATTGTTTGTTAGATAACAAAATTTGGTTAAATAAGGCTTTACTTGGAATCAAGACTTACGAGGGAATGAAAATAGTGAGAAAAACTGGGTAAAAATAATTAAATGTAAATGAAAACTTAAACATTTTTTTGTCTACTTTACAAAACAAAATGCTAGGAAATAAATGACAGAAATTTTATTTTCTTATAATTTTCGAATATTTAAATAGAATTTCTTATAAGTTAATACACCAAAGAATCAAACTTTAGACATTTTGATTATTAAGTTTTTTATAAGAGGTTAATACTTTTCAATTTTATATAATTTTTGACGTCAATACTTTTAACTTATTGATAATTTATTCTTGTTCTACTGGAATTGAACCTGTTGATATTAACTAGTCTTTTACCTATCTCCCATTGAATTTTTGTTTCAAACCAATTCTTATAGTAAGAAGCAAATAAATATGATGGGAAATATTGAGTTCATGCACCGTAGAAATATTTTTGGCAAGGTAACAAGATGTTTACAAATCATGTACACACTAACCTCTAATTATAACCTTTTTTGTATTGTTAGTTAGATAACAAAATTCGGTTAAATAAGGCTTTACTTGGAATCAAGACTTACAAGCGAAAGAAAATAGTGAGAAAAACTGAGTAAAAATAATTAAATGTAAATGAAAACTTAAACATTTTTTTGTCTACTTTACAAAACAAAATGCTAGGAAATAAATGACAGAAATTTTATTTTCTTATAATTTTCGAATATTTAAATAGAATTTCTTATAAGTTAATACGCCAAAAAATTAAACTTTAGAAATTTTGATTATTAAGGTTTTTATAAGAGGTTAATACTTCTCAATTTTATATAATTTTTGAGGTCAATACTTTTACCTTATTGACAAGTTATTCTTGTTCTACTGGAGTTGAACATGTTGATATTAACTTGCGTTTTACCCATCTCCCATTGAATTTTTGTTCCAAACCAATTCTTATAGTAAGAATCAAATAAATATGATGGGAAATATTGAGTTCATGCACCGTAGAAATATTTCTGGCAAGGTAACAAGATGTTTACAAATCATGTACACACTAACATCTAATTATAACCTTTTTCTATTGTGAGTTAGATAACAAAATTCGGTTAAATAAGGCTTTACGTGGAATCAAGACTTACAAGGGAAAGAAAATAGTGAGAAAAACTAAGTAAAAATAATTAAATGTAAATGAAAACTTAAACATTTTTTTGTCTACTTTACAAAACAAAATGCTAGGAAATAAATGACAGAAATTTTATTTTCTTCTAATTTTCGAATATTTAAATAGAATTTCTTATAAGTTAATACGCCAAACAATCAAACTTTAGAAATTTTGATTATTAAGTTTTTTATAAGAGGTTAATACTTCTCAATTTTATATAATTTTTGACGTCAATACTTTTAACTTATTGATAATTTATTCTTGTTCTACTGGAATTGAACCTGTTGATATTAACCAGTCTTTTACCTATCTCCCATAGAATTTTTGTTTCAAACCAATTCTTATAGTAAGAAGAGAATAAAGGTGATGGGAAATATTTAGTTCATGCACCATAGAAATATTTCTGGCAAGGTAACAATATGTTTACAAATCATGTACACACTAACCTCTAATTATACCCTTTTTCTATTGTTAGTTAGATAACAAAATTTGGTTAAATAAGGCTTTACATGGAATCAAGACTTACGAGGGAAAGAAAATAGTGAGAAAAATTGAGTGAAAATAATTAAATGTAAATGAAAACTTAAACATTTTTTTGTCTACTTTACAAAACAAAATGCTAGGAAATAAATGACAGAAATTTTATTTTCTTATAATTTTCGAATATTTAAATAGAATTTCTTATAATTTAATACGCCAAACAATCAAACTTTAGAAATTTTGATTATTAAGTTTTTTATAAGAGGTTAATACTTCTCGATTTTATATAATTTTTGACGTCAATACTTTTACCTTATTGACAAGTTATTCTTGTTCTACTGGAGTTGAACATGTTGATATTAACTTGCGTTTTACCTATCTCCCATTGAATTTTTGTTTCAAACCAATTCTTATAGTAAGAATAAAATAAATATGATGGGAAATATTGTGTTCATGCACCGTAGAAATATTTCTGGCAAGGTAACAAGATGTTTACAAATCATGTACACACTAACCTCTTATTATAACCTTTTTCTATTGTTAGTTAGATAACAAAATTTGGTTAAATAAGGCTTTACTTGGAATCAAGACTTACGAGGGAATGAAAATAGTGAGAAAAACTGGGTAAAAATAATTAAATGTAAATGAAAACTTAAACATTTTTTTGTCTACTTTACAAAACAAAATGCTAGGAAATAAATGACAGAAATTTTATTTTCTTATAATTTCCGAATATTTAAATAGAATTTCTTATAAGTTAATACGCCAAACAATCAAACTTTAGAAATTTTGATTATTAAGTTTTTTATAAGAGGTTAATACTTCTCAATTTTATATAATTTTTTATGTCAATACTTTTACCTTATTGACAAGTTATTCTTGTTCTACTGGAGTTGAACATGTTGATATTAACTTGCGTTTTACCTATCTCCCATTGAATTTTTGTTTCAAACCAATTCTTATAGTAAGAATCAAATAAATATGATGGGAAATATTGAGTTCATGCACCGTAGAAATATTTCTGGCAAGGTAACAAGATGTTTACAAATCATGTACACACTAACCTCTTATTATAACCTTTTTCTATTGTTAGTTAGATTACAAAATTTGGTTAAATAAGGCTTTACTTGGAATCAAAACTTACGAGGGAATGAAAATAGTGAGAAAAACTAGGTAAAAATAATTAAATGTAAATGAAAACTTAAACATTTTTTTGTCTACTTTACAAAACAAAATGCTAGGAAAGAAATGACAGAAATTTTATTTTCTTATAATTTCCGAATATTTGAATAGAATTTCTTATAAGTTAATACGCCAAACAATCAACCTTTAGAAATTTTGATTATTAAGTTTTTTATAAGAGGTTTGTACTTCTCAATTTTATATAATTTTTGAGGTCAATACTTTTACCTTATTGACAAGTTATTCTTGTTCTACTGGAGTTGAACATGTTGATATTAACTTGCATTTTACCCATCTCCCATTGAATTTTTGTTCCAAACCAATTCTTATAGTAAGAATCAAATAAATATGATGGGAAATATTGATTTCATGCATCGTCGAAATATTTCTGGCAAGGTAACAAGATGTTTACAAATCATGTACACACTAACATCTAATTATAACCTTTTTCTATTGTTAGTTAGATAACAAAATTCGGTTAAATAAGGCTTTACTTGGAATCAAGACTTACAAGGGAAAGAAAATAGTGAGAAAAAAAGAGTAAAAATAATTAAATGTAAATGAAAACTTAAACATTTTTTTTGTCTACTTTACAAAACAAAATGCTAGGAAATAAATGACAGAAATTTTATATTCTTATAATTTTCGAATATTTAAATAGAATTTCTTATAAGTTAATACGCCAAACAATCAAACTTTAAAAATTTTGATTATTAAGTTTTTTATAAGAGGTTAATACTTCTCAATTTTATATAATTTTTGACGTCAATACTTTAACTTATTAACAAGTTATTCTTGTTCTACTCGAGTTGAACATGTTGATATTAACTTGCATTTTACCTATCTCCCATTGAATTTTTGTTTCAAACCAATTCTTATAGTAAGAAGGAAATAAAGATGATGGGAAATATTTAGTTCATGCACCATAGAAATATTTCTGGCAAGGTAACAATATGTTGACAAATCATGTACACACTAACCTCTTATTATAACCTTTTTCTATTGTTAGTTAGATAACAAAATTTGGTTAAATAAGGCTTTACTTGGAATCAAGACTTACGAGGGAATGAAAATAGTGAGAAAAACTGGGTAAAAATAATTAAATGTAAATGAAAACTTAAACATTTTTTTGTCTACTTTACAAAACAAAATGCTAGGAAAGAAATGACAGAAATTTTATTTTCTTATAATTTCCGAATATTTAAATAGAATTTCTTATAAGTTAATACGCCAAACAATCAAACTTTAGAAATTTTGATTATTAAGTTTTTTATAAGAGGTTAATACTTCTCAATTTTATATAATTTTTGACGTCAATACTTTTACCTTATTGACAAGTTATTCTTGTTCTACTGGAGTTGAACATGTTGATATTAACTTGCGTTTTACCTATCTCCCATTGAATTTTTGTTTCAAACCAATTCTTATAGTAGGAATCAAATAAATATGATGGGAAATATTGTGTTCATGCACCGTAGAAATATTTCTGGCAAGGTAACAAGATGTTTACAAATCATGTACACTCTAACCTCTAATTATAACCTTTTTCTATTGTTTGTTAGATAACAAAATTCGGTTAAATAAGGCTTTACTTGGAATCAAGACTTAAAAGGGAAAGAAAATAGTGAGAAAAACAGAGTAAAAATAATTAACTGTAAATGAAAACTTAAACATTTTTCTTATCTACTTTACAAAACAAAATGCTAGGAAATAAATGACAGAAATTTTATATTCTTATAATTTTCGAATATTTAAATAGAATTTCTTATAAGTTAATACGCCAAACAATCAAACTTTAAAAATTTTGATTATTAAGTTTTTTATAAGAGGTTAATACTTCTCAATTTTATATAATTTTTGACGTCAATACTTTTACCTTATTAACAAGTTATTCTTGTTCTACTCGAGTTGAACATGTTGATATTAACTTGCGTTTTACCTATCTCCCATTGAAATTTTGTTTCAAACCAATTCTTATAGTAAGAAGGAAATAAAGATGATGGGAAATATTTAGTTCATGCACCATAGAAATATGTCTGGCAAGGTAACAATATGTTGACAAATCATGTACACACTAACCTCTAATTATAACCTTTTTCTATTGTTAGTTAGATAACAAAATTTGGTTAAATAAGGCTTTACTTGGAATCATGACTTACGAGGGAAAAAAAATAGTGAGAAAAATTGAGTAAAAATAATTAAATGTAAATGAAAACTTAAACATTTTTTTTTCTACTTTACAAAACAAAATGCTAGGAAATAAATGACAGAAATTTTATTTTCTTATAATTTTCGAATATTTAAATAGAATTTCTTATAAGTTAATACGCCAAACAATCAAACTTTAGAAATTTTGATTATTAAGTTTTTTATAAGAGGTTAATACTTCTCAATTTTATATAATTTTTGACGTCAATACTTTTACCTTATTGACAAGTTATTCTTGTTCTACTGGAGTTGAACATGTTGATATTAACTTGCGTTTTACCTATCTCCCATTGAATTTTTGTTTCAAACCAATTCTTATAGTAGGAATCAAATAAATATGATGGGAAATATTGTGTTCATGCACCGTAGAAATATTTCTGGCAAGGTAACAAGATGTTTACAAATCATGTACACTCTAACCTCTAATTATAACCTTTTTCTATTGTTTGTTAGATAACAAAATTTGGTTAAATAAGGCTTTACTTGGAATCAAGACTTACGAGGGAATGAAAATAGTGAGAAAAACTGGGTAAAAATAATTAAATATAAATGAAAACTTAAACATTTTTTTGTCTACTTTACAAAACAAAATGCTAGGAAATAAATGACAGAAATTTTATTTTCTTATAATTTCCGAATATTTAAATAGAATTTCTTATAAGTTAATACGCCAAACAATCAAACTTTAGAAATTTTGATTATTAAGTTTTTTATAAGAGGTTAATACTTCTCAATTTTATATAATTTTTTATGTCAATACTTTTACCTTATTGACAAGTTATTCTTGTTCTACTGGAGTTGAACATGTTGATATTAACTTGCGTTTTACCTATCTCCCATTGAATTTTTGTTTCAAACCAATTCTTATAGTAAGAATCAAATAAATATGATGGGAAATATTGAGTTCATGCACCGTAGAAATATTTCTGGCAAGGTAACAAGATGTTTACAAATCATGTACACACTAACCTCTTATTATAACCTTTTTCTATTGTTAGTTAGATTACAAAATTTGGTTAAATAAGGCTTTACTTGGAATCAAAACTTACGAGGGAATGAAAATAGTGAGAAAAACTAGGTAAAAATAATTAAATGTAAATGAAAACTTAAACATTTTTTTGTCTACTTTACAAAACAAAATGCTAGGAAAGAAATGACAGAAATTTTATTTTCTTATAATTTCCGAATATTTGAATAGAATTTCTTATAAGTTAATACGCCAAACAATCAACCTTTAGAAATTTTGATTATTAAGTTTTTTATAAGAGGTTTGTACTTCTCAATTTTATATAATTTTTGAGGTCAATACTTTTACCTTATTGACAAGTTATTCTTGTTCTACTGGAGTTGAACATGTTGATATTAACTTGCATTTTACCCATCTCCCATTGAATTTTTGTTCCAAACCAATTCTTATAGTAAGAATCAAATAAATATGATGGGAAATATTGATTTCATGCATCGTCGAAATATTTCTGGCAAGGTAACAAGATGTTTACAAATCATGTACACACTAACATCTAATTATAACCTTTTTCTATTGTTAGTTAGATAACAAAATTCGGTTAAATAAGGCTTTACTTGGAATCAAGACTTACAAGGGAAAGAAAATAGTGAGAAAAACAGAGTAAAAATAATTAAATGTAAATGAAAACTTAAACATTTTTTTTGTCTACTTTACAAAACAAAATGCTAGGAAATAAATGACAGAAATTTTATATTCTTATAATTTTCGAATATTTAAATAGAATTTCTTATAAGTTAATACGCCAAACAATCAAACTTTAAAAATTTTGATTATTAAGTTTTTTATAAGAGGTTAATACTTCTCAATTTTATATAATTTTTGACGTCAATACTTTTACCTTATTAACAAGTTATTCTTGTTCTACTCGAGTTGAACATGTTGATATTAACTTGCATTTTACCTATCTCCCATTGAATTTTTGTTTCAAACCAATTCTTATAGTAAGAAGGAAATAAAGATGATGGGAAATATTTAGTTCATGCACCATAGAAATATTTCTGGCAAGGTAACAATATGTTGACAAATCATGTACACACTAACCTCTTATTATAACCTTTTTCTATTGTTAGTTAGATAACAAAATTTGGTTAAATAAGGCTTTACTTGGAATCAAGACTTACGAGGGAATGAAAATAGTGAGAAAAACTGGGTAAAAATAATTAAATGTAAATGAAAACTTAAACATTTTTTTGTCTACTTTACAAAACAAAATGCTAGGAAAGAAATGACAGAAATTTTATTTTCTTATAATTTCCGAATATTTAAATAGAATTTCTTATAAGTTAATACGCCAAACAATCAAACTTTAGAAATTTTGATTATTAAGTTTTTTATAAGAGGTTAATACTTCTCAATTTTATATAATTTTTGACGTCAATACTTTTACCTTATTGACAAGTTATTCTTGTTCTACTGGAGTTGAACATGTTGATATTAACTTGCGTTTTACCTATCTCCCATTGAATTTTTGTTTCAAACCAATTCTTATAGTAGGAATCAAATAAATATGATGGGAAATATTGTGTTCATGCACCGTAGAAATATTTCTGGCAAGGTAACAAGATGTTTACAAATCATGTACACTCTAACCTCTAATTATAACCTTTTTCTATTGTTTGTTAGATAACAAAATTCGGTTAAATAAGGCTTTACTTGGAATCAAGACTTAAAAGGGAAAGAAAATAGTGAGAAAAACAGAGTAAAAATAATTAACTGTAAATGAAAACTTAAACATTTTTCTTATCTACTTTACAAAACAAAATGCTAGGAAATAAATGACAGAAATTTTATATTCTTATAATTTTCGAATATTTAAATAGAATTTCTTATAAGTTAATACGCCAAACAATGAAACTTTAAAAATTTTGATTATTAAGTTTTTTATAAGAGGTTAATACTTCTCAATTTTATATAATTTTTGACGTCAATACTTTTACCTTATTAACAAGTTATTCTTGTTCTACTCGAGTTGAACATGTTGATATTAACTTGCGTTTTACCTATCTCCCATTGAAATTTTGTTTCAAACCAATTCTTATAGTAAGAAGGAAATAAAGATGATGGGAAATATTTAGTTCATGCACCATAGAAATATGTCTGGCAAGGTAACAATATGTTGACAAATCATGTACACACTAACCTCTAATTATAACCTTTTTCTATTGTTAGTTAGATAACAAAATTTGGTTAAATAAGGCTTTACTTGGAATCATGACTTACGAGGGAAAAAAAATAGTGAGAAAAATTGAGTAAAAATAATTAAATGTAAATGAAAACTTAAACATTTTTTTTTCTACTTTACAAAACAAAATGCTAGGAAATAAATGACAGAAATTTTATTTTCTTATAATTTTCGAATATTTAAATAGAATTTCTTATAAGTTAATACGCCAAACAATCAAACTTTAGAAATTTTGATTATTAAGTTTTTTATAAGAGGTTAATACTTCTCAATTTTATATAATTTTTGACGTCAATACTTTTACCTTATTGACAAGTTATTCTTGTTCTACTGGAGTTGAACATGTTGATATTAACTTGCGTTTTACCTATCTCCCATTGAATTTTTGTTTCAAACCAATTCTTATAGTAGGAATCAAATAAATATGATGGGAAATATTGTGTTCATGCACCGTAGAAATATTTCTGGCAAGGTAACAAGATGTTTACAAATCATGTACACTCTAACCTCTAATTATAACCTTTTTCTATTGTTTGTTAGATAACAAAATTTGGTTAAATAAGGCTTTACTTGGAATCAAGACTTACGAGGGAATGAAAATAGTGAGAAAAACTGGGTAAAAATAATTAAATATAAATGAAAACTTAAACATTTTTTTGTCTACTTTACAAAACAAAATGCTAGGAAATAAATGACAGAAATTTTATTTTCTTATAATTTTCGAATATTTAAATAGAATTTCTTATAAGTTAATACACCAAAGAATCAAACTTTAGACATTTTGATTATTAAGTTTTTTATAAGAGGTTAATACTTTTCAATTTTATATAATTTTTGACGTCAATACTTTTAACTTATTGATAATTTATTCTTGTTCTACTGGAATTGAACCTGTTGATATTAACTAGTCTTTTACCTATCTCCCATTGAATTTTTGTTTCAAACCAATTCTTATAGTAAGAAGCAAAATAAATATGATGGGAAATATTGAGTTCATGCACCGTAGAAATATTTTTGGCAAGGTAACAAGATGTTTACAAATCATGTACACACTAACCTCTAATTATAACCTTTTTTCTATTGTTAGTTAGATAACAAAATTCGGTTAAATAAGGCTTTACTTGGAATCAAGACTTACAAGCGAAAGAAAATAGTGAGAAAAACTGAGTAAAAATAATTAAATGTAAATGAAAACTTAAACATTTTTTTGTCTACTTTACAAAACAAAATGCTAGGAAATAAATGACAGAAATTTTATTTTCTTATAATTTTCGAATATTTAAATAGAATTTCTTATAAGTTAATACGCCAAAAAATTAAACTTTAGAAATTTTGATTATTAAGGTTTTTATAAGAGGTTAATACTTCTCAATTTTATATAATTTTTGAGGTCAATACTTTTTCCTTATTGACAAGTTATTCTTGTTCTACTGGAGTTGAACATGTTGATATTAACTTGCGTTTTACCCATCTCCCATTGAATTTTTGTTCCAAACCAATTCTTATAGTAAGAATCAAATAAATATGATGGGAAATATTGAGTTCATGCACCGTAGAAATATTTCTGGCAAGGTAACAAGATGTTTACAAATCATGTACACACTAACATCTAATTATAACCTTTTTCTATTGTGAGTTAGATAACAAAATTCGGTTAAATAAGGCTTTACTTGGAATCAAGACTTACAAGGGAAAGAAAATAGTGAGAAAAACTGGGTAAAAATAATTAAATGTAAATGAAAACTTAAACATTTTTTTGTCTACTTTACAAAACAAAATGCTAGGAAAGAAATGACAGAAATTTTATTTTCTTATAATTTCCGAATATTTAAATAGAATTTCTTATAAGTTAATACGCCAAACAATCAAACTTTAGAAATTTTGATTATTAAGTTTTTTATAAGAGGTTAATACTTCTCAATTTTATATAATTTTTTATGTCAATACTTTTACCTTATTGACAAGTTATTCTTGTTCTACTGGAGTTGAACATGTTGATATTAACTTGCGTTTTACCTATCTCCCATAGAATTTTTGTTTCAAACCAATTCTTATAGTAAGAAGGAAATAAAGATGATGGGAAATATTTAGTTCATGCACCATAGAAATATGTCTGGCAAGGTAACAATATGTTGACAAATCATGTTCACACTAACCTCTAATTATAACCTTTTTCTATTGTTAGTTAGATAACAAAATTTGGTTAAATAAGGCTTTACTTGGAATCATGACTTACGAGGGAAAAAAAATAGTGAGAAAAATTGAGTAAAAATAATTAAATGTAAATGAAAACTTAAACATTTTTTTTTCTACTTTACAAAACAAAATGCTAGGAAATAAATGACAGAAATTTTATTTTCTTATAATTTTCGAATATTTAAATAGAATTTCTTATAAGTTAATACGCCAAACAATCAAACTTTAGAAATTTTGATTATTAAGTTTTTTATAAGAGGTTAATACTTCTCAATTTTATATAATTTTTGACGTCAATACTTTTACCTTATTGACAAGTTATTCTTGTTCTACTGGAGTTGAACATGTTGATATTAACTTGCGTTTTACCTATCTCCCATTGAATTTTTGTTTCAAACCAATTCTTATAGTAGGAATCAAATAAATATGATGGGAAATATTGTGTTCATGCACCGTAGAAATATTTCTGGCAAGGTAACAAGATGTTTACAAATCATGTACACTCTAACCTCTAATTATAACCTTTTTCTATTGTTTGTTAGATAACAAAATTTGGTTAAATAAGGCTTTACTTGGAATCAAGACTTACGAGGGAATGAAAATAGTGAGAAAAACTGGGTAAAAATAATTAAATATAAATGAAAACTTAAACATTTTTTTGTCTACTTTACAAAACAAAATGCTAGGAAATAAATGACAGAAATTTTATTTTCTTATAATTTTCGAATATTTAAATAGAATTTCTTATAAGTTAATACACCAAAGAATCAAACTTTAGACATTTTGATTATTAAGTTTTTTATAAGAGGTTAATACTTTTCAATTTTATATAATTTTTGACGTCAATACTTTTAACTTATTGATAATTTATTCTTGTTCTACTGGAATTGAACCTGTTGATATTAACCAGTCTTTTACCTATCTCCCATAGAATTTTTGTTTCAAACCAATTCTTATAGTAAGAAGAGAATAAAGGTGATGGGAAATATTTAGTTCATGCACCATAGAAATATTTCTGGCAAGGTAACAATATGTTTACAAATCATGTACACACTAACCTCTAATTATACCCTTTTTCTATTGTTAGTTAGATAACAAAATTTGGTTAAATAAGGCTTTACATGGAATCAAGACTTACGAGGGAAAGAAAATAGTGAGAAAAATTGAGTGAAAATAATTAAATGTAAATGAAAACTTAAACATTTTTTTGTCTACTTTACAAAACAAAATGCTAGGAAATAAATGACAGAAATTTTATTTTCTTATAATTTTCGAATATTTAAATAGAATTTCTTATAAGTTAATACGCCAAACAATCAAACTTTAGAAATTTTGATTATTAAGTTTTTTATAAGAGGTTAATACTTCTCAATTTTATATAATTTTTGACGTCAATACTTTTACCTTATTGACAAGTTATTCTTGTTCTACTGGAGTTGAACATGTTGATATTAACTTGCGTTTTACCTATCTCCCATTGAATTTTTGTTTCAAACCAATTCTTATAGTAAGAATAAAATAAATATGATGGGAAATATTGTGTTCATGCACCGTAGAAATATTTCTGGCAAGGTAACAAGATGTTTACAAATCATGTACACTCTAACCTCTAATTATAACCTTTTTCTATTGTTTGTTAGATAACAAAATTTGGTTAAATAAGGCTTTACTTGGAATCAAGACTTACGAGGGAATGAAAATAGTGAGAAAAACTGGGTAAAAATAATTAAATATAAATGAAAACTTAAACATTTTTTTGTCTACTTTACAAAACAAAATGCTAGGAAATAAATGACAGAAATTTTATTTTCTTATAATTTTCGAATATTTAAATAGAATTTCTTATAAGTTAATACACCAAAGAATCAAACTTTAGACATTTTGATTATTAAGTTTTTTATAAGAGGTTAATACTTTTCAATTTTATATAATTTTTGACGTCAATACTTTTAACTTATTGATAATTTATTCTTGTTCTACTGGAATTGAACCTGTTGATATTAACCAGTCTTTTACCTATCTCCCATAGAATTTTTGTTTCAAACCAATTCTTATAGTAAGAAGAGAATAAAGGTGATGGGAAATATTTAGTTCATGCACCATAGAAATATTTCTGGCAAGGTAACAATATGTTTACAAATCATGTACACACTAACCTCTAATTATACCCTTTTTCTATTGTTAGTTAGATAACAAAATTTGGTTAAATAAGGCTTTACATGGAATCAAGACTTACGAGGGAAAGAAAATAGTGAGAAAAATTGAGTGAAAATAATTAAATGTAAATGAAAACTTAAACATTTTTTTGTCTACTTTACAAAACAAAATGCTAGGAAATAAATGACAGAAATTTTATATTCTTATAATTTTCGAATATTTAAATAGAATTTCTTATAAGTTAATACGCCAAACAATCAAACTTTAAAAATTTTGATTATTAAGTTTTTTATAAGAGGTTAATACTTCTCGATTTTATATAATTTTTGACGTCAATACTTTTACCTTATTAACAAGTTATTCTTGTTCTACTCGAGTTGAACATGTTGATATTAACTTGCATTTTACCTATCTCGCATTGAATTTTTGTTTCAAACCAATTCTTATAGTAAGAAGGAAATAAAGATGATGGGAAATATTTAGTTCATGCACCATAGAAATATTTCTGGCAAGGTAACAATATGTTGACAAATCATGTACACACTAACCTCAAATTATAACCTTTTTCTATTGTTAGTTAGATAACAAAATTTGGTTAAATAAGGCTTTACTTGGAATCAAGACTTACGAGGGAAAGAAAATAGTGAGAAAAATTGAGTAAAAATAATTAAATGTAAATGAAAACTTAAACATTTTTTTTTCTACTTTACAAAACAAAATGCTAGGAAATAAATGACAGAAATTTTATTTTCTTATAATTTTCGAATATTTAAATAGAATTTCTTATAAGTTAATACGCCAAACAATCAAACTTTAGAAATTTTGATTATTAAGTTTTTTATAAGAGGTTAATACTTCTCAATTTTATATAATTTTTAACGTCAATACTTTTACCTTATTGACAAGTTATTCTTGTTCTACTGGAGTTGAACATGTTGATATTAACTTGCGTTTTACCTATCTCCCATTGAATTTTTGTTTCAAACCAATTCTTATAGTAAGAATCAAATAAATATGATGGGAAATATTGTGTTCATGCACCGTAGAAATATTTCTGGCAAGGTAACAAGATGTTTACAAATCATGTACACACTAACCTCTTATTATAACCTTTTTCTATTGTTTGTTAGATAACAAAATTTGGTTAAATAAGGCTTTACTTGGAATCAAGACTTACGAGGGAATGAAAATAGTGAGAAAAACTGGGTAAAAATAATTAAATGTAAATGAAAACTTAAACATTTTTTTGTCTACTTTACAAAACAAAATGCTAGGAAATAAATGACAAAAATTTTATTTTCTTATAATTTCCGAATATTTAAATAGAATTTCTTATAAGTTAATACGCCAAACAATCAAACTTTAGAAATTTTGATTATTAAGTTTTTTATAAGAGGTTAATACTTCTCAATTTTATATAATTTTTTATGTCAATACTTTTACCTTATTGACAAGTTATTCTTGTTCTACTGGAGTTGAACATGTTGATATTAAGTTGCGTCTTACCTATCTCCCATTGAATTTTTGTTTCAAACCAATTCTTATAGTAAGAATCAAATAAATATGATGGGAAATATTGAGTTCATGCACCGTAGAAATATTTCTGGCAAGGTAACAAGATGTTTACAAATCATGTACACACTAACCTCTTATTATAACATTTTTCTATTGTTAGTTAGATAACAAAATTTGGTTAAATAAGGCTTTACTTGGAATCAAGACTTACCAGGGAATGAAAATAGTGAGAAAAACTGAGTAAAAATAATTAAATGTAAATAAAAACTTAAACATTTTTTTGTCTACTTTACAAAACAAAATGCTAGGAAAGAAATGACAGAAATTTTATTTTCTTATAATTTCCGAATATTTAAATTGAATTTCTTATAAGTTAATACGCCAAACAATCAAACTTTAGAAATTTTGATTATTAAGTTTTTTATAAGAGGTTAATACTTTTCAATTTTATATAATTTTTGACGTCAATACTTTTAACTTATTGATAATTTATTCTTGTTCTACTGGAATTGAACCTGTTGATATTAACCAGTCTTTTACCTATCTCCCATTGAATTTTTGTTCCAAACCAATTCTTATAGTAAGAATCAAATAAAGATGATGGGAAATATTGAGTTCATGCACCGTAGAAATATTTCTGGCAAGGTAACAAGATGTTTACAAATCATGTACACACTAACATCTAATTATAACCTTTTTCTATTGTTAGTTAGATAACAAAATTCGGTTAAATAAGGCTTTACTTGGAATCAAGACTTACAAGGGAAAGAAAATAGTGAGAAAAACTGAGTAAAAATATTTAAATGTAAATGAAAACTTAAACATTTTTTTGTCTACTTTACAAAACAAAATGCTATCAAATAAATGACAGAAATTTTATTTTCTTATAATTTTCGAATATTTAAGTAGAATTTCTTATAAGTTAATACGCCAAACAATCAAACTTTAGAAATTTTGATTATTAAGTTTTTTATAAGAGGTTAATACTTCTCAATTTTATATAATTTTTGATGTCAATACTTTTACCTTATTGACAAGTTATTCTTGTTCTACTGGAGTTGAACATGTTGATATTAACTTGCATTTTACCCATCTCCCATTGAATTTTTGTTCCAAACCAATTCTTATAGTAAGAATCAAATAAATATGATGGGAAATATTGATTTCATGCATCGTTGAAATATTTCTGGCAAGGTAACAAGATGTTTACAAATCATGTACACACTAACATCTAATTATAACCTTTTTCTATTGTTAGTTAGATAACAAAATTCGGTTAAATAAGGCTTTACTTGGAATCAAGACTTACGAGGGAAAGAAAATAGTGAGAAAAATTGAGTGAAAATAATTAAATGTAAATGAAAACTTAAACATTTTTTTGTCTACTTTACAAAACAAAATGCTAGGAAATAAATGACAGAAATTTTATATTCTTATAATTTTCGAATATTTAAATAGAATTTCTTATAAGTTAATACGCCAAACAATCAAACTTTAAAAATTTTGATTATTAAGTTTTTTATAAGAGGTTAATACTTCTCGATTTTATATAATTTTTGACGTCAATACTTTTACCTTATTAACAAGTTATTCTTGTTCTACTCGAGTTGAACATGTTGATATTAACTTGCATTTTACCTATCTCGCATTGAATTTTTGTTTCAAACCAATTCTTATAGTAAGAAGGAAATAAAGATGATGGGAAATATTTAGTTCATGCACCATAGAAATATTTCTGGCAAGGTAACAATATGTTGACAAATCATGTACACACTAACCTCAAATTATAACCTTTTTCTATTGTTAGTTAGATAACAAAATTTGGTTAAATAAGGCTTTACTTGGAATCAAGACTTACGAGGGAAAGAAAATAGTGAGAAAAATTGAGTAAAAATAATTAAATGTAAATGAAAACTTAAACATTTTTTTTTCTACTTTACAAAACAAAATGCTAGGAAATAAATGACAGAAATTTTATTTTCTTATAATTTTCGAATATTTAAATAGAATTTCTTATAAGTTAATACGCCAAACAATCAAACTTTAGAAATTTTGATTATTAAGTTTTTTATAAGAGGTTAATACTTCTCAATTTTATATAATTTTTAACGTCAATACTTTTACCTTATTGACAAGTTATTCTTGTTCTACTGGAGTTGAACATGTTGATATTAACTTGCGTTTTACCTATCTCCCATTGAATTTTTGTTTCAAACCAATTCTTATAGTAAGAATCAAATAAATATGATGGGAAATATTGTGTTCATGCACCGTAGAAATATTTCTGGCAAGGTAACAAGATGTTTACAAATCATGTACACACTAACCTCTTATTATAACCTTTTTCTATTGTTTGTTAGATAACAAAATTTGGTTAAATAAGGCTTTACTTGGAATCAAGACTTACGAGGGAATGAAAATAGTGAGAAAAACTGGGTAAAAATAATTAAATGTAAATGAAAACTTAAACATTTTTTTGTCTACTTTACAAAACAAAATGCTAGGAAATAAATGACAAAAATTTTATTTTCTTATAATTTCCGAATATTTAAATAGAATTTCTTATAAGTTAATACGCCAAACAATCAAACTTTAGAAATTTTGATTATTAAGTTTTTTATAAGAGGTTAATACTTCTCAATTTTATATAATTTTTTATGTCAATACTTTTACCTTATTGACAAGTTATTCTTGTTCTACTGGAGTTGAACATGTTGATATTAAGTTGCGTCTTACCTATCTCCCATTGAATTTTTGTTTCAAACCAATTCTTATAGTAAGAATCAAATAAATATGATGGGAAATATTGAGTTCATGCACCGTAGAAATATTTCTGGCAAGGTAACAAGATGTTTACAAATCATGTACACACTAACCTCTTATTATAACATTTTTCTATTGTTAGTTAGATAACAAAATTTGGTTAAATAAGGCTTTACTTGGAATCAAGACTTACCAGGGAATGAAAATAGTGAGAAAAACTGAGTAAAAATAATTAAATGTAAATAAAAACTTAAACATTTTTTTGTCTACTTTACAAAACAAAATGCTAGGAAAGAAATGACAGAAATTTTATTTTCTTATAATTTCCGAATATTTAAATTGAATTTCTTATAAGTTAATACGCCAAACAATCAAACTTTAGAAATTTTGATTATTAAGTTTTTTATAAGAGGTTAATACTTTTCAATTTTATATAATTTTTGACGTCAATACTTTTAACTTATTGATAATTTATTCTTGTTCTACTGGAATTGAACCTGTTGATATTAACCAGTCTTTTACCTATCTCCCATTGAATTTTTGTTCCAAACCAATTCTTATAGTAAGAATCAAATAAAGATGATGGGAAATATTGAGTTCATGCACCGTAGAAATATTTCTGGCAAGGTAACAAGATGTTTACAAATCATGTACACACTAACATCTAATTATAACCTTTTTCTATTGTTAGTTAGATAACAAAATTCGGTTAAATAAGGCTTTACTTGGAATCAAGACTTACAAGGGAAAGAAAATAGTGAGAAAAACTGAGTAAAAATATTTAAATGTAAATGAAAACTTAAACATTTTTTTGTCTACTTTACAAAACAAAATGCTATCAAATAAATGACAGAAATTTTATTTTCTTATAATTTTCGAATATTTAAGTAGAATTTCTTATAAGTTAATACGCCAAACAATCAAACTTTAGAAATTTTGATTATTAAGTTTTTTATAAGAGGTTAATACTTCTCAATTTTATATAATTTTTGATGTCAATACTTTTACCTTATTGACAAGTTATTCTTGTTCTACTGGAGTTGAACATGTTGATATTAACTTGCATTTTACCCATCTCCCATTGAATTTTTGTTCCAAACCAATTCTTATAGTAAGAATCAAATAAATATGATGGGAAATATTGATTTCATGCATCGTTGAAATATTTCTGGCAAGGTAACAAGATGTTTACAAATCATGTACACACTAACATCTAATTATAACCTTTTTCTATTGTTAGTTAGATAACAAAATTCGGTTAAATAAGGCTTTACTTGGAATCAAGACTTACGAGGGAAAGAAAATAGTGAGAAAAATTGAGTGAAAATAATTAAATGTAAATGAAAACTTAAACATTTTTTTGTCTACTTTACAAAACAAAATGCTAGGAAATAAATGACAGAAATTTTATATTCTTATAATTTTCGAATATTTAAATAGAATTTCTTATAAGTTAATACGCCAAACAATCAAACTTTAAAAATTTTGATTATTAAGTTTTTTATAAGAGGTTAATACTTCTCGATTTTATATAATTTTTGACGTCAATACTTTTACCTTATTAACAAGTTATTCTTGTTCTACTCGAGTTGAACATGTTGATATTAACTTGCATTTTACCTATCTCGCATTGAATTTTTGTTTCAAACCAATTCTTATAGTAAGAAGGAAATAAAGATGATGGGAAATATTTAGTTCATGCACCATAGAAATATTTCTGGCAAGGTAACAATATGTTGACAAATCATGTACACACTAACCTCAAATTATAACCTTTTTCTATTGTTAGTTAGATAACAAAATTTGGTTAAATAAGGCTTTACTTGGAATCAAGACTTACGAGGGAAAGAAAATAGTGAGAAAAATTGAGTAAAAATAATTAAATGTAAATGAAAACTTAAACATTTTTTTTTCTACTTTACAAAACAAAATGCTAGGAAATAAATGACAGAAATTTTATTTTCTTATAATTTTCGAATATTTAAATAGAATTTCTTATAAGTTAATACGCCAAACAATCAAACTTTAGAAATTTTGATTATTAAGTTTTTTATAAGAGGTTAATACTTCTCAATTTTATATAATTTTTAACGTCAATACTTTTACCTTATTGACAAGTTATTCTTGTTCTACTGGAGTTGAACATGTTGATATTAACTTGCGTTTTACCTATCTCCCATTGAATTTTTGTTTCAAACCAATTCTTATAGTAAGAATCAAATAAATATGATGGGAAATATTGTGTTCATGCACCGTAGAAATATTTCTGGCAAGGTAACAAGATGTTTACAAATCATGTACACACTAACCTCTTATTATAACCTTTTTCTATTGTTTGTTAGATAACAAAATTTGGTTAAATAAGGCTTTACTTGGAATCAAGACTTACGAGGGAATGAAAATAGTGAGAAAAACTGGGTAAAAATAATTAAATGTAAATGAAAACTTAAACATTTTTTTGTCTACTTTACAAAACAAAATGCTAGGAAATAAATGACAAAAATTTTATTTTCTTATAATTTCCGAATATTTAAATAGAATTTCTTATAAGTTAATACGCCAAACAATCAAACTTTAGAAATTTTGATTATTAAGTTTTTTATAAGAGGTTAATACTTCTCAATTTTATATAATTTTTTATGTCAATACTTTTACCTTATTGACAAGTTATTCTTGTTCTACTGGAGTTGAACATGTTGATATTAAGTTGCGTCTTACCTATCTCCCATTGAATTTTTGTTTCAAACCAATTCTTATAGTAAGAATCAAATAAATATGATGGGAAATATTGAGTTCATGCACCGTAGAAATATTTCTGGCAAGGTAACAAGATGTTTACAAATCATGTACACACTAACCTCTTATTATAACATTTTTCTATTGTTAGTTAGATAACAAAATTTGGTTAAATAAGGCTTTACTTGGAATCAAGACTTACCAGGGAATGAAAATAGTGAGAAAAACTGAGTAAAAATAATTAAATGTAAATAAAAACTTAAACATTTTTTTGTCTACTTTACAAAACAAAATGCTAGGAAAGAAATGACAGAAATTTTATTTTCTTATAATTTCCGAATATTTAAATTGAATTTCTTATAAGTTAATACGCCAAACAATCAAACTTTAGAAATTTTGATTATTAAGTTTTTTATAAGAGGTTAATACTTTTCAATTTTATATAATTTTTGACGTCAATACTTTTAACTTATTGATAATTTATTCTTGTTCTACTGGAATTGAACCTGTTGATATTAACCAGTCTTTTACCTATCTCCCATTGAATTTTTGTTCCAAACCAATTCTTATAGTAAGAATCAAATAAAGATGATGGGAAATATTGAGTTCATGCACCGTAGAAATATTTCTGGCAAGGTAACAAGATGTTTACAAATCATGTACACACTAACATCTAATTATAACCTTTTTCTATTGTTAGTTAGATAACAAAATTCGGTTAAATAAGGCTTTACTTGGAATCAAGACTTACAAGGGAAAGAAAATAGTGAGAAAAACTGAGTAAAAATATTTAAATGTAAATGAAAACTTAAACATTTTTTTGTCTACTTTACAAAACAAAATGCTATCAAATAAATGACAGAAATTTTATTTTCTTATAATTTCCGAATATTTAAGTAGAATTTCTTATAAGTTAATACGCCAAACAATCAAACTTTAGAAATTTTGATTATTAAGTTTTTTATAAGAGGTTAATACTTCTCAATTTTATATAATTTTTGATGTCAATACTTTTACCTTATTGACAAGTTATTCTTGTTCTACTGGAGTTGAACATGTTGATATTAACTTGCATTTTACCCATCTCCCATTGAATTTTTGTTCCAAACCAATTCTTATAGTAAGAATCAAATAAATATGATGGGAAATATTGATTTCATGCATCGTTGAAATATTTCTGGCAAGGTAACAAGATGTTTACAAATCATGTACACACTAACATCTAATTATAACCTTTTTCTATTGTTAGTTAGATAACAAAATTCGGTTAAATAAGGCTTTACTTGGAATCAAGACTTACAAGGGAAAGAAAATAGTGAGAAAAACAGAGTAAAAATAATTAAATGTAAATGAAAACTTAAACATTTTTTTTGTCTACTTTACAAAACAAAATGCTAGGAAATAAATGACAGAAATTTTATATTCTTATAATTTTCGAATATTTAAATAGAATTTCTTATAAGTTAATACGCCAAACAATCAAACTTTAAAAATTTTGATTATTAAGTTTTTTATAAGAGGTTAATACTTCTCAATTTTATATAATTTTTGACGTCAATACTTTTACCTTATTAACAAGTTATTCTTGTTCTACTCGAGTTGAACATGTTGATATTAACTTGCATTTTACCTATCTCCCATTGAATTTTTGTTTCAAACCAATTCTTATAGTAAGAAGGAAATAAAGATGATGGGAAATATTTAGTTCATGCACCATAGAAATATTTCTGGCAAGGTAACAATATGTTGACAAATCATGTACACACTAACCTCTAATTATAACCTTTTTCTATTGTTAGTTAGATAACAAAATTTGGTTAAATAAGGCTTTACTTGGAATCAAGACTTACGAGGGAAAGAAAATAGTGAGAAAAATTGAGTAAAAATAATTAAATGTAAATGAAAACTTAAACATTTTTTTTTCTACTTTACAAAACAAAATGCTAGGAAATAAATGACAGAAATTTTATTTTCTTATAGTTTTCGAATATTTAAATAGAATTTCTTATAAGTTAATACGCCAAACAATCAAACTTTAGAAATTTTGATTATTAAGTTTTTTATAAGAGGTTAATACTTCTCAATTTTATATAATTTTTGACGTCAATACTTTTACCTTATTGACAAGTTATTCTTGTTCTACTGGAGTTGAACATGTTGATATTAACTTGCGTTTTACCTATCTCCCATTGAATTTTTGTTTCAAACCAATTCTTATAGTAAGAATCAAATAAATATGATGGGAAATATTGTGTTCATGCACCGTAGAAATATTTCTGGCAAGGTAACAAGATGTTTACAAATCATGTACACACTAACCTCTTATTATAACCTTTTTCTATTGTTTGTTAGATAACAAAATTTGGTTAAATAAGGCTTTACTTGGAATCAAGACTTACGAGGGAATGAAAATAGTGAGAAAAACTGGGTAAAAATAATTAAATGTAAATGAAAACTTAAACATTTTTTTGTCTACTTTACAAAACAAAATGCTAGGAAATAAATGACAAAAATTTTATTTTCTTATAATTTCTGAATATTTAAATAGAATTTCTTATAAGTAAATACGCCAAACAATCAAACTTTAGAAATTTTGATTATTAAGTTTTTTATAAGAGGTTAATACTTCTCAATTTTATATAATTTTTTATGTCAATACTTTTACCTTATTGACAAGTTATTCTTGTTCTACTGGAGTTGAACATGTTGATATTAAGTTGCGTCTTACCTATCTCCCATTGAATTTTTGTTTCAAACCAATTCTTATAGTAAGAATCAAATAAATATGATGGGAAATATTGAGTTCATGCACCGTAGAAATATTTCTGGCAAGGTAACAAGATGTTTACAAATCATGTACACACTAACCTCTTATTATAACATTTTTCTATTGTTAGTTAGATAACAAAATTTGGTTAAATAAGGCTTTACTTGGAATCAAGACTTACCAGGGAATGAAAATAGTGAGAAAAACTGAGTAAAAATAATTAAATGTAAATAAAAACTTAAACATTTTTTTGTCTACTTTACAAAACAAAATGCTAGGAAAGAAATGACAGAAATTTTATTTTCTTATAATTTCCGAATATTTAAATTGAATTTCTTATAAGTTAATACGCCAAACAATCAAACTTTAGAAATTTTGATTATTAAGTTTTTTATAAGAGGTTAATACTTCTCAATTTTATATAATTTTTGATGTCAATACTTTTACCTTATTGACAAGTTATTCTTGTTCTACTGGAGTTGAACATGTTGATATTAACTTGCATTTTACCCATCTCCCATTGAATTTTTGTTCCAAACCAATTCTTATAGTAAGAATCAAATAAATATGATGGGAAATATTGATTTCATGCATCGTTGAAATATTTCTGGCAAGGTAACAAGATGTTTACAAATCATGTACACACTAACATCTAATTATAACCTTTTTCTATTGTTAGTTAGATAACAAAATTCAGTTAAATAAGGCTTTACTTGGAATCAAGACTTACAAGGGAAAGAAAATAGTGAGAAAAACAGAGTAAAAATAATTAAATGTAAATGAAAACTTAAACATTTTTCTTGTCTACTTTACAAAACAAAATGCTAGGAAATAAATGACAGAAATTTTATATTCTTATAATTTTCGAATATTTAAATAGAACTTCTTATAAGTTTATACGCCAAACAATCAAACTTTAAAAATTTTGATTATTAAGTTTTTTATAAGAGGTTAATACTTCTCAATTTTATATAATTTTTGACGTCAATACTTTTACCTTATTAAGAAGTTATTCTTGTTCTACTCGAGTTGAACATGTTGATATTAACTTGCGTTTTACCTATCTCCCATTGAATTTTTGTTTCAAACAAATTCTTATAGTAAGAAGGAAATAAAGATGATGGGAAATATTTAGTTCATGCACCATAGAAATATTTCTGGCAAGGTAACAATATGTTGACAAATCATGTACACACTAACCTCTAATTATAACCTTTTTTCTATTGTTAGTTAGATAACAAAATTTGGTTAAATAAGGCTTTACTTGGAATCATGACTTACGAGGGAAAGAAAATAGTGAGAAAAATTGAGTAAAAATAATTAAATGTAAATGAAAACTTAAACATTTTTTTTCTACTTTACAAAACAAAATGCTAGGAAATAAATGACAGAAATTTTATTTTCTTATAATTTTCGAATATTTAAATAGAATTTCTTATAAGTTAATACGCCAAACAATCAAACTTTAGAAATTTTGATTATTAAGTTTTTTATAAGAGGTTAATACTTCTCAATTTTATATAATTTTTGACGTCAATACTTTTACCATATTGACAAGTTATTCTTGTTCTACTGGAGTTGAACATGTTGATATTAACTTGCGTTTTACCTATCTCCCGTTGAATTTTTGTTTCAAACCAATTCTTATAGAAAGAATCAAATAAATATGATGGGAAATATTGAGTTCATGCACCGTAGAAATATTTCTGGCAAGGTAACAAGATGTTTACAAATCATGTACACTCTAACCTCTAATTATAACCTTTTTCTATTGTTTGTTAGATAACAAAATTTGGTTAAATAAGGCTTTACTTGGAATCAAGACTTACAAGGGAATGAAAATAGTGAGAAAAACTGGGTAAAAATAATTAAATGTAAATGAAAACTTAAACATTTTTTTGTCTACTTTACAAAACAAAATGCTAGGAAATAAATGACAAAAATTTTATTTTCTTATAATTTCCGAATATTTAAATAGAATTTCTTATAAGTTAATACGCCAAACAATCAAACTTTAGAAATTTTGATTATTAAGTTTTTTATAAGAGGTTAATACTTTTCAATTTTATATAATTTTTGACGTCAATACTTTTAACTTATTGATAATTTATTCTTGTTCTACTGGAATTGAACCTGTTGATATTAACCAGTCTTTTACCTATCTCCCATTGAATTTTTGTTCCAAACCAATTCTTATAGTAAGAATCAAATAAAGATGATGGGAAATATTGAGTTCATGCACCGTAGAAATATTTCTGGCAAGGTAACAAGATGTTTACAAATCATGTACACACTAACATCTAATTATAACCTTTTTCTATTGTTAGTTAGATAACAAAATTCGGTTAAATAAGGCTTTACTTGGAATCAAGACTTACAAGGGAAAGAAAATAGTGAGAAAAACTGAGTAAAAATATTTAAATGTAAATGAAAACTTAAACATTTTTTTGTCTACTTTACAAAACAAAATGCTAGGAAATAAATGACAGAAATTTTATTTTCTTATAATTTTCGAATATTTAAATAGAATTTCTTATAAGTTAATACGCCAAACAATCAAACTTTACAAATTTTGATTATTAAGTTTTTTATAAGAGGTTAATACTTCTCAATTTTATATAATTTTTGATGTCAATACTTTTACCTTATTGATAATTTATTCTTGTTCTACTCGAGTTGAACATGTTGATATTAACTTGCGTTTTACCTATCTCCCATTGAATTTTTGTTTCAAACAAATTCTTATAGTAAGAAGGAAATAATGATGATGGGAAATATTTAGTTCATGCACCATAGAAATATTTCTGGCAAGGTAACAATATGTTGACAAATCATGTACACACTAACCTCTAATTATAACCTTTTTCTATTGTTAGTTAGATAACAAAATTTGGTTAAATAAGGCTTTACTTGGAATCATGACTTACGAGGGAAAGAAAATAGTGAGAAAAATTGAGTAAAAATAATTAAATGTAAATGAAAACTTAAACATTTTTTTTTCTACTTTACAAAACAAAATGCTAGGAAATAAATGACAGAAATTTTATTTTCTTATAATTTTCGAATATTTAAATAGAATTTCTTATAAGTTAATACGCCAAACAATCAAACTTTAGAAATTTTGATTATTAAGTTTTTTATAAGAGGTTAATACTTCTCAATTTTATATAATTTTTGACGTCAATACTTTTACCATATTGACAAGTTATTCTTGTTCTACTGGAGTTGAACATGTTGATATTAACTTGCGTTTTACCTATCTCCCGTTGAATTTTTGTTTCAAACCAATTCTTATAGTAAGAATCAAATAAATATGATGGGAAATATTGAGTTCATGCACCGTAGAAATATTTCTGGCAAGGTAACAAGATGTTTACAAATCATGTACACTCTAACCTCTAATTATAACCTTTTTCTATTGTTTGTTAGATAACAAAATTTGGTTAAATAAGGCTTTACTTGGAATCAAGACTTACAAGGGAATGAAAATAGTGAGAAAAACTGGGTAAAAATAATTAAATGTAAATGAAAACTTAAACATTTTTTTGTCTACTTTACAAAACAAAATGCTAGGAAATAAATGACAAAAATTTTATTTTCTTATAATTTCCGAATATTTAAATAGAATTTCTTATAAGTTAATACGCCAAACAATCAAACTTTAGAAATTTTGATTATTAAGTTTTTTATAAGAGGTTAATACTTTTCAATTTTATATAATTTTTGACGTCAATACTTTTAACTTATTGATAATTTATTCTTGTTCTACTGGAATTGAACCTGTTGATATTAACCAGTCTTTTACCTATCTCCCATTGAATTTTTGTTCCAAACCAATTCTTATAGTAAGAATCAAATAAAGATGATGGGAAATATTGAGTTCATGCACCGTAGAAATATTTCTGGCAAGGTAACAAGATGTTTACAAATCATGTACACACTAACATCTAATTATAACCTTTTTCTATTGTTAGTTAGATAACAAAATTCGGTTAAATAAGGCTTTACTTGGAATCAAGACTTACAAGGGAAAGAAAATAGTGAGAAAAACTGAGTAAAAATATTTAAATGTAAATGAAAACTTAAACATTTTTTTGTCTACTTTACAAAACAAAATGCTAGGAAATAAATGACAGAAATTTTATTTTCTTATAATTTTCGAATATTTAAATAGAATTTCTTATAAGTTAATACGCCAAACAATCAAACTTTAGAAATTTTGATTATTAAGTTTTTTATAAGAGGTTAATACTTCTCAATTTTATATAATTTTTGATGTCAATACTTTTACCTTATTGATAATTTATTCTTGTTCTACTCGAGTTGAACATGTTGATATTAACTTGCATTTTACCTATCTCCCATTGAATTTTTGTTCCAAACCAATTCTTATAGTAAGAAGGAAATAATGATGATGGGAAATATTTAGTTCATGCACCATAGAAATATTTCTGGCAAGGTAACAATATGTTGACAAATCATGTACACACTAACCTCTAATTATAACCTTTTTCTATTGTTAGTTAGATAACAAAATTTGGTTAAATAAGGCTTTACTTGGAATCATGACTTACGAGGGAAAGAAAATAGTGAGAAAAATTGAGTAAAAATAATTAAATGTAAATGAAAACTTAAACATTTTTTTTTCTACTTTACAAAACAAAATGCTAGGAAATAAATGACAGAAATTTTATTTTCTTATAATTTTCGAATATTTAAATAGAATTTCTTATAAGTTAATACGCCAAACAATCAAACTTTAGAAATTTTGATTATTAAGTTTTTTATAAGAGGTTAATACTTCTCAATTTTATATAATTTTTGACGTCAATACTTTTACCATATTGACAAGTTATTCTTGTTCTACTGGAGTTGAACATGTTGATATTAACTTGCGTTTTACCTATCTCCCGTTGAATTTTTGTTTCAAACCAATTCTTATAGTAAGAATCAAATAAATATGATGGGAAATATTGAGTTCATGCACCGTAGAAATATTTCTGGCAAGGTAACAAGATGTTTACAAATCATGTACACTCTAACCTCTAATTATAACCTTTTTCTATTGTTTGTTAGATAACAAAATTTGGTTAAATAAGGCTTTACTTGGAATCAAGACTTACAAGGGAATGAAAATAGTGAGAAAAACTGGGTAAAAATAATTAAATGTAAATGAAAACTTAAACATTTTTTTGTCTACTTTACAAAACAAAATGCTAGGAAATAAATGACAAAAATTTTATATTCTTATAATTTTCGAATATTTAAATAGAACTTCTTATAAGTTTATACGCCAAACAATCAAACTTTAAAAATTTTGATTATTAAGTTTTTTATAAGAGGTTAATACTTCTCAATTTTATATAATTTTTGACGTCAATACTTTTACCTTATTAAGAAGTTATTCTTGTTCTACTCGAGTTGAACATGTTGATATTAACTTGCGTTTTACCTATCTCCCATTGAATTTTTGTTTCAAACAAATTCTTATAGTAAGAAGGAAATAAAGATGATGGGAAATATTTAGTTCATGCACCATAGAAATATTTCTGGCAAGGTAACAATATGTTGACAAATCATGTACACACTAACCTCTAATTATAACCTTTTTTCTATTGTTAGTTAGATAACAAAATTTGGTTAAATAAGGCTTTACTTGGAATCATGACTTACGAGGGAAAGAAAATAGTGAGAAAAATTGAGTAAAAATAATTAAATGTAAATGAAAACTTAAACATTTTTTTTCTACTTTACAAAACAAAATGCTAGGAAATAAATGACAGAAATTTTATTTTCTTATAATTTTCGAATATTTAAATAGAATTTCTTATAAGTTAATACGCCAAACAATCAAACTTTAGAAATTTTGATTATTAAGTTTTTTATAAGAGGTTAATACTTCTCAATTTTATATAATTTTTGACGTCAATACTTTTACCATATTGACAAGTTATTCTTGTTCTACTGGAGTTGAACATGTTGATATTAACTTGCGTTTTACCTATCTCCCGTTGAATTTTTGTTTCAAACCAATTCTTATAGAAAGAATCAAATAAATATGATGGGAAATATTGAGTTCATGCACCGTAGAAATATTTCTGGCAAGGTAACAAGATGTTTACAAATCATGTACACTCTAACCTCTAATTATAACCTTTTTCTATTGTTTGTTAGATAACAAAATTTGGTTAAATAAGGCTTTACTTGGAATCAAGACTTACAAGGGAATGAAAATAGTGAGAAAAACTGGGTAAAAATAATTAAATGTAAATGAAAACTTAAACATTTTTTTGTCTACTTTACAAAACAAAATGCTAGGAAATAAATGACAAAAATTTTATTTTCTTATAATTTCCGAATATTTAAATAGAATTTCTTATAAGTTAATACGCCAAACAATCAAACTTTAGAAATTTTGATTATTAAGTTTTTTATAAGAGGTTAATACTTTTCAATTTTATATAATTTTTGACGTCAATACTTTTAACTTATTGATAATTTATTCTTGTTCTACTGGAATTGAACCTGTTGATATTAACCAGTCTTTTACCTATCTCCCATTGAATTTTTGTTCCAAACCAATTCTTATAGTAAGAATCAAATAAATATGATGGGAAATATTGATTTCATGCATCGTAGAAATATTTCTGGCAAGGTAACAAGATGTTTACAAATCATGTACACACTAACATCTAATTATAACCTTTTTCTATTGTTAGTTAGATAACAAAATTCGGTTAAATAAGGCTTTACTTGGAATCAAGACTTACAAGGGAAAGAAAATAGTGAGAAAAACAGAGTAAAAATAATTAAATGTAAATGAAAACTTAAACATTTTTCTTGTCTACTTTACAAAACAAAATGCTAGGAAATAAATGACAGAAATTTTATATTCTTATAATTTTCGAATATTTAAATAGAATTTCTTATAAGTTTATACGCCAAACAATCAAACTTTAAAAATTTTGATTATTAAGTTTTTTATAAGAGGTTAATACTTCTCAATTTTATATAATTTTTGACGTCAATACTTTTACCTTATTAACAAGTTATTCTTGTTCTACTCGAGTTGAACATGTTGATATTAACTTGCGTTTTACCTATCTCCCATTGAATTTTTGTTTCAAACAAATTCTTATAGTAAGAAGGAAATAAAGATGATGGGAAATATTTAGTTCATGCACCATAGAAATATTTCTGGCAAGGTAACAATATGTTGACAAATCATGTACACACTAACCTCTAATTATAACCTTTTTCTATTGTTAGTTAGATAACAAAAATTGGTTAAATAAGGCTTTACTTGGAATCATGACTTACGAGGGAAAGAAAATAGTGAGAAAAATTGAGTAAAAATAATTAAATGTAAATGAAAACTTAAACATTTTTTTTTCTACTTTACAAAACAAAATGCTAGGAAATAAATGACAGAAATTTTATTTTCTTATAATTTTCGAATATTTAAATAGAATTTCTTATAAGTTAATACGCCAAACAATCAAACTTTAGAAATTTTGATTATTAAGTTTTTTATAAGAGGTTAATACTTCTCAATTTTATATAATTTTTGACGTCAATACTTTTACCATATTGACAAGTTATTCTTGTTCTACTGGAGTTGAACATGTTGATATTAACTTGCGTTTTACCTATCTCCCGTTGAATTTTTGTTTCAAACCAATTCTTATAGTAAGAATCAAATAAATATGATGGGAAATATTGAGTTCATGCACCGTAGAAATATTTCTGGCAAGGTAACAAGATGTTTACAAATCATGTACACTCTAACCTCTAATTATAACCTTTTTCTATTGTTTGTTAGATAACAAAATTTGGTTAAATAAGGCTTTACTTGGAATCAAGACTTACAAGGGAATGAAAATAGTGAGAAAAACTGGGTAAAAATAATTAAATGTAAATGAAAACTTAAACATTTTTTTGTCTACTTTACAAAACAAAATGCTAGGAAATAAATGACAAAAGTTTTATTTTCTTATAATTTCCGAATATTTAAATAGAATTTCTTATAAGTTAATACGCCAAACAATCAAACTTTAGAAATTTTGATTATTAAGTTTTTTATAAGAGGTTAATACTTCTCAATTTTATATAATTTTTGACGTCAATACTTTTACCTTATTGATAAGTTATTCTTGTTCTACTTGAGTTGAACATGTTGATATTAACTTGTGTTTTACCTATCTCCCATTGAATTTTTGTTTCAAACCAATTCTTATAGTAAGAAGCAAATAAATATGATGGGAAATATTGAGTTCATGCACCGTAGAAATATTTCTGGCAAGGTAACAAGATGTTTACAAATCATGTACACACTAACCTCTAATTATAACCTTTTTTCTATTGTTAGTTAGATAACAAAATTCGGTTAAATAAGGCTTTACTTGTAATCAAGACTTACCAGGAAAAGAAAATAGTGAGAAAAACTGAGTAAAAATAATTAAATGTAAATGAAAACTTAAACATTTTTTTGTCTACTTTTCAAAACAAAATGCTAGGAAATAAATGACAGAAATTTTATTTTCTTATAATTTTCGAATATTTAAATAGAATTTCTTATAAGTTAATACGCCAAACAATCAAACTTTAGAAATTTTGATTATTAAGTTTTTTATAAGAGGTTAATACTTCTCAATTTTATATAATTTTTGACGTCAATACTTTTACCATATTGACAAGTTATTCTTGTTCTACTGGAGTTGAACATGTTGATATTAACTTGCGTTTTACCTATCTCCCGTTGAATTTTTGTTTCAAACCAATTCTTATAGTAAGAATCAAATAAATATGATGGGAAATATTGAGTTCATGCACCGTAGAAATATTTCTGGCAAGGTAACAAGATGTTTACAAATCATGTACACTCTAACCTCTAATTATAACCTTTTTCTATTGTTTGTTAGATAACAAAATTTGGTTAAATAAGGCTTTACTTGGAATCAAGACTTACAAGGGAATGAAAATAGTGAGAAAAACTGGGTAAAAATAATTAAATGTAAATGAAAACTTAAACATTTTTTTGTCTACTTTACAAAACAAAATGCTAGGAAATAAATGACAGAAATTTTATTTTCTTATAATTTTCGAATATTTAAATAGAATTTCTTATAAGTTAATACGCCAAACAATCAAACTTTAGAAATTTTGATTATTAAGTTTTTTATAAGAGGTTAATACTTCTCAATTTTATATAATTTTTGACGTCAATACTTTTACCTTATTAACAAGTTATTCTTGTTCTACTCGAGTTGAACATGTTGATATTAACTTGCGTTTTACCTATCTCCCATTGAATTTTTGTTTCAAACAAATTCTTATAGTAAGAAGGAAATAAAGATGATGGGAAATATTTAGTTCATGCACCATAGAAATATTTCTGGCAAGGTAACAATATGTTGACAAATCATGTACACACTAACCTCTAATTATAACCTTTTTCTATTGTTAGTTAGATAACAAAATTTGGTTAAATAAGGCTTTACTTGGAATCATGACTTACGAGGGAAAGAAAATAGTGAGAAAAATTGAGTAAAAATAATTAAATGTAAATGAAAACTTAAACATTTTTTTTTCTACTTTACAAAACAAAATGCTAGGAAATAAATGACAGAAATTTTATTTTCTTATAATTTTCGAATATTTAAATAGAATTTCTTATAAGTTAATACGCCAAACAATCAAACTTTAGAAATTTTGATTATTAAGTTTTTTATAAGAGGTTAATACTTCTCAATTTTATATAATTTTTGACGTCAATACTTTTACCATATTGACAAGTTATTCTTGTTCTACTGGAGTTGAACATGTTGATATTAACTTGCGTTTTACCTATCTCCCGTTGAATTTTTGTTTCAAACCAATTCTTATAGTAAGAATCAAATAAATATGATGGGAAATATTGAGTTCATGCACCGTAGAAATATTTCTGGCAAGGTAACAAGATGTTTACAAATCATGTACACTCTAACCTCTAATTATAACCTTTTTCTATTGTTTGTTAGATAACAAAATTTGGTTAAATAAGGCTTTACTTGGAATCAAGACTTACAAGGGAATGAAAATAGTGAGAAAAACTGGGTAAAAATAATTAAATGTAAATGAAAACTTAAACATTTTTTTGTCTACTTTACAAAACAAAATGCTAGGAAATAAATGACAAAAATTTTATTTTCTTATAATTTCCGAATATTTAAATAGAATTTCTTATAAGTTAATACGCCAAACAATCAAACTTTAGAAATTTTGATTATTAAGTTTTTTATAAGAGGTTAATACTTTTCAATTTTATATAATTTTTGACGTCAATACTTTTAACTTATTGATAATTTATTCTTGTTCTACTGGAATTGAACCTGTTGATATTAACCAGTCTTTTACCTATCTCCCATTGAATTTTTGTTCCAAACCAATTCTTATAGTAAGAATCAAATAAAGATGATGGGAAATATTGAGTTCATGCACCGTAGAAATATTTCTGGCAAGGTAACAAGATGTTTACAAATCATGTACACACTAACATCTAATTATAACCTTTTTCTATTGTTAGTTAGATAACAAAATTCGGTTAAATAAGGCTTTACTTGGAATCAAGACTTACAAGGGAAAGAAAATAGTGAGAAAAACTGAGTAAAAATATTTAAATGTAAATGAAAACTTAAACATTTTTTTGTCTACTTTACAAAACAAAATGCTAGGAAATAAATGACAGAAATTTTATTTTCTTATAATTTTCGAATATTTAAATAGAATTTCTTATAAGTTAATACGCCAAACAATCAAACTTTAGAAATTTTGATTATTAAGTTTTTTATAAGAGGTTAATACTTCTCAATTTTATATAATTTTTGATGTCAATACTTTTACCTTATTGATAATTTATTCTTGTTCTACTCGAGTTGAACATGTTGATATTAACTTGCATTTTACCTATCTCCCATTGAATTTTTGTTCCAAACCAATTCTTATAGTAAGAAGGAAATAATGATGATGGGAAATATTTAGTTCATGCACCATAGAAATATTTCTGGCAAGGTAACAATATGTTGACAAATCATGTACACACTAACCTCTAATTATAACCTTTTTCTATTGTTAGTTAGATAACAAAATTTGGTTAAATAAGGCTTTACTTGGAATCATGACTTACGAGGGAAAGAAAATAGTGAGAAAAATTGAGTAAAAATAATTAAATGTAAATGAAAACTTAAACATTTTTTTTTCTACTTTACAAAACAAAATGCTAGGAAATAAATGACAGAAATTTTATTTTCTTATAATTTTCGAATATTTAAATAGAATTTCTTATAAGTTAATACACCAAACAATCAAACTTTAGAAATTTTGATTATTAAGTTTTTTATAAGAGGTTAATACTTCTCAATTTTATATAATTTTTGACGTCAATACTTTTACCATATTGACAAGTTATTCTTGTTCTACTGGAGTTGAACATGTTGATATTAACTTGCGTTTTACCTATCTCCCGTTGAATTTTTGTTTCAAACCAATTCTTATAGTAAGAATCAAATAAATATGATGGGAAATATTGAGTTCATGCACCGTAGAAATATTTCTGGCAAGGTAACAAGATGTTTACAAATCATGTACACTCTAACCTCTAATTATAACCTTTTTCTATTGTTTGTTAGATAACAAAATTTGGTTAAATAAGGCTTTACTTGGAATCAAGACTTACAAGGGAATGAAAATAGTGAGAAAAACTGGGTAAAAATAATTAAATGTAAATGAAAACTTAAACATTTTTTTGTCTACTTTACAAAACAAAATGCTAGGAAATAAATGACAAAAATTTTATTTTCTTATAATTTCCGAATATTTAAATAGAATTTCTTATAAGTTAATACGCCAAACAATCAAACTTTAGAAATTTTGATTATTAAGTTTTTTATAAGAGGTTAATACTTTTCAATTTTATATAATTTTTGACGTCAATACTTTTAACTTATTGATAATTTATTCTTGTTCTACTGGAATTGAACCTGTTGATATTAACCAGTCTTTTACCTATCTCCCATTGAATTTTTGTTCCAAACCAATTCTTATAGTAAGAATCAAATAAAGATGATGGGAAATATTGAGTTCATGCACAGTAGAAATATTTCTGGCAAGGTAACAAGATGTTTACAAATCATGTACACACTAACATCTAATTATAACCTTTTTCTATTGTTAGTTAGATAACAAAATTCGGTTAAATAAGGCTTTACTTGGAATCAAGACTTACAAGGGAAAGAAAATAGTGAGAAAAACTGAGTAAAAATATTTAAATGTAAATGAAAACTTAAACATTTTTTTGTCTACTTTACAAAACAAAATGCTAGGAAATAAATGACAGAAATTTTATTTTCTTATAATTTTCGAATATTTAAATAGAATTTCTTATAAGTTAATACGCCAAACAATCAAACTTTAGAAATTTTGATTATTAAGTTTTTTATAAGAGGTTAATACTTCTCAATTTTATATAATTTTTGATGTCAATACTTTTACCTTATTGACAAGTTATTCTTGTTCTACTGGAGTTGAACATGTTGATATTAACTTGCATTTTACCCATCTCCCATTGAATTTTTGTTCCAAACCAATTCTTATAGTAAGAATCAAATAAATATGATGGGAAATATTGATTTCATGCATCGTAGAAATATTTCTGGCAAGGTAACAAGATGTTTACAAATCATGTACACACTAACATCTAATTATAGCCTTTTTCTATTGTTAGTTAGATAACAAAATTCGGTTAAATAAGGCTTTACTTGGAATCAAGACTTACAAGGGAAAGAAAATAGTGAGAAAAACAGAGTAAAAATAATTAAATGTAAATGAAAACTTAAACATTTTTCTTGTCTACTTTACAAAACAAAATGCTAGGAAATAAATGACAGAAATTTTATATTCTTATAATTTTCGAATATTTAAATAGAATTTCTTATAAGTTTATACGCCAAACAATCAAACTTTAAAAATTTTGATTATTAAGTTTTTTATAAGAGGTTAATACTTCTCAATTTTATATAATTTTTGACGTCAATACTTTTACCTTATTAACAAGTTATTCTTGTTCTACTCGAGTTGAACATGTTGATATTAACTTGCGTTTTACCTATCTCCCATTGAATTTTTGTTTCAAACAAATTCTTATAGTAAGAAGGAAATAAAGATGATGGGAAATATTTAGTTCATGCACCATAGAAATATTTCTGGCAAGGTAACAATATGTTGACAAATCATGTACACACTAACCTCTAATTATAACCTTTTTCTATTGTTAGTTAGATAACAAAATTTGGTTAAATAAGGCTTTACTTGGAATCATGACTTACGAGGGAAAGAAAATAGTGAGAAAAATTGAGTAAAAATAATTAAATGTAAATGAAAACTTAAACATTTTTTTTTCTACTTTACAAAACAAAATGCTAGGAAATAAATGACAGAAATTTTATTTTCTTATAATTTTCGAATATTTAAATAGAATTTCTTATAAGTTAATACGCCAAACAATCAAACTTTAGAAATTTTGATTATTAAGTTTTTTATAAGAGGTTAATACTTCTCAATTTTATATAATTTTTGACGTCAATACTTTTACCATATTGACAAGTTATTCTTGTTCTACTGGAGTTGAACATGTTGATATTAACTTGCGTTTTACCTATCTCCCGTTGAATTTTTGTTTCAAACCAATTCTTATAGTAAGAATCAAATAAATATGATGGGAAATATTGAGTTCATGCACCGTAGAAATATTTCTGGCAAGGTAACAAGATGTTTACAAATCATGTACACTCTAACCTCTAATTATAACCTTTTTCTATTGTTTGTTAGATAACAAAATTTGGTTAAATAAGGCTTTACTTGGAATCAAGACTTACAAGGGAATGAAAATAGTGAGAAAAACTGGGTAAAAATAATTAAATGTAAATGAAAACTTAAACATTTTTTTGTCTACTTTACAAAACAAAATGCTAGGAAATAAATGACAAAAATTTTATTTTCTTATAATTTCCGAATATTTAAATAGAATTTCTTATAAGTTAATACGCCAAACAATCAAACTTTAGAAATTTTGATTATTAAGTTTTTTATAAGAGGTTAATACTTCTCAATTTTATATAATTTTTGACGTCAATACTTTTACCTTATTGATAAGTTATTCTTGTTCTACTTGAGTTGAACATGTTGATATTAACTTGTGTTTTACCTATCTCCCATTGAATTTTTGTTTCAAACCAATTCTTATAGTAAGAAGCAAATAAATATGATGGGAAATATTGAGTTCATGCACCGTAGAAATATTTCTGGCAAGGTAACAAGATGTTTACAAATCATGTACACACTAACCTCTAATTATAACCTTTTTTCTATTGTTAGTTAGATAACAAAATTCGGTTAAATAAGGCTTTACTTGGAATCAAGACTTACCAGGAAAAGAAAATAGTGAGAAAAACTGAGTAAAAATAATTAAATGTAAATGAAAACTTAAACATTTTTTTGTCTACTTTTCAAAACAAAATGCTAGGAAATAAATGACAGAAATTTTATTTTCTTAAAATTTTCGAATATTTAAATAGAATTTCTTATAAGTTAATACGCCAAACAATCAAACTTTAGAAATTTTGATTATTAAGTTTTTTATAAGTGGATAATACTTCTCAATTTTATATAATTTTTGAGGTCAATACTTTTACCTTATTGACAAGTTATTCTTGTTCTACTGGAGTTGAACATGTTGATATTAACTTGCGTTTTTACCTATCTCCCATTGAATTTTTGTTTCAAACCAATTCTTATAGTAAGAATCAAATAAATATGATGGGAAATATTGAGTTCATGCACCGTAGAAATATTTCTGACAAGGTAACAAGATGTTTACAAATCATGTACACACTAACATCTAATTATAACCTTTTTCTATTGTTAGCTAGATAACAAAATTCGGTTAAATAAGGCTTTACTTGGAATCAAGACTTACAAGGGAAAGAAAATAGTGAGAAAAATAGAGTAAAAATAATTAAATGTAAATGAAAACTTAAACATTTTTTTTGTCTACTTTACAAAACAAAATGCTAGGAAATAAATGACAGATATTTTATTTTCTTATAATTTTCGAATATTTAAATAGAATTTCTTATAAGTTAATACGCCAAACAATCAAACTTTAAAAATTTTGATTATTAAGTTTTTTATAAGAGGTTAATACTTCTCAATTTTATATAATTTTTGACGTCAATACTTTTACCTTATTAACAAGTTATTCTTGTTCTACTCGAGTTGAACATGTTGATATTAACTTGCGTTTTACCTATCTCCCATTGAATTTTTGTTTCAAACCAATTCTTATAGTAAGAAGGAAATAAAGATGATGGGAAATATTGAGTTCATGCACCATAGAAATATTTCTGGCAATTTGACAATATGTTTACAAATCATGTACACAGTAACCTCTATTTATAACCTTTTTTCTATTTTCAGTTAGATAACAAAATTCGGTTAAATAAGGCTTTACTTGGAATCAAGACTTACAAGGGAAAGAAAATAGTGAGAAAAACTGAGTAAAAATAATTAAATGTAAATGAAAACTTAAACATTTTTTTGTCTACTTTACAAAACAAAATGCTAGGAAATAAATGATAGAAATTTTATTTTCTTATAATTTTCGAATATTTAAATAGAATTTCTTATAAGTTAATACGCCAAACAATCAAACTTTAAAAATTTTGATTATTAAGTTTTTTATAAGAGGTTAACACTTCTCAATTTTATATAATTTTTGACGCCAATACTTTTACCTTATTAACAAGTTATTCTTGTTCTACTCGAGTTGAACATGTTGATATTAACTTGCGTTTTACCTATCTCCCATTGAATTTTTGTTTCAAACCAATTCTTATAGTAAGAATCAAATAAATATGATGGGAAATATTGAGTTCATGCACCGTAGAAATATTTCTGGCAAGGTAACAAGATGTTTACAAATCATGTACACACTAACCTCTTATTATAACCTTTTTCTATTGTTAGTTAGATAACAAAATTTGGTTAAATAAGGCTTTACTTGGAATCAAGACTTACGAGGGAATGAAAATAGTGAGCAAAACTGGGTAAAAATAATTAAATGTAAATGAAAACTTAAACATTTTTTTGTCTACTTTACAAAACAAAATGCTAGGAAAGAAATGACAGAAATTTTATATTCTTATAATTTCCGAATATTTAAATAGAATTTCTTATAAGTTAATACGCCAAACAATCAAACTTTAGAAATTTTGATTATTAAGTTTTTTATAAGTGGATAATACTTCTCAATTTTATATAATTTTTGAGGTCAATACTTTTACCTTATTGACAAGTTATTCTTGTTCTACTGGAGTTGAACATGTTGATATTACCTTGCGTTTTACCTATCTCCCATTGAATTTTTGTTTCAAACCAATTCTTATAGTAAGAATCAAATAAATATGATGGGAAATATTGAGTTCATGCACCGTAGAAATATTTCTGACAAGGTAACAAGATGTTTACAAATCATGTACACACTAACATCTAATTATAACCTTTTTCTATTGTTAGTTAGATAACAAAATTCGGTTAAATAAGGCTTTACTTGGAATCAAGACTTACAAGGGAAAGAAAATAGTGAGAAAAACAGAGTAAAAATAATTAAATGTAAATGAAAACTTAAACATTTTTTTTGTCTACTTTACAAAACAAAATGCTAGGAAATAAATGACAGATATTTTATTTTCTTATAATTTTCGAATATTTAAATGGAATTTCTTATAAGTTAATACGCCAAACAATCAAACTTTAAAAATTTTGATTATTAAGTTTTTTATAAGAGGTTAATACTTCTCAATTTTATATAATTTTTGACGTCAATACTTTTACCTTATTAACAAGTTATTCTTGTTCTACTCGAGTTGAACATGTTGATATTAACTTGCGTTTTACCTATCTCCCATTGAATTTTTGTTTCAAACCAATTCTTATAGTAAGAAGGAAATAAAGATGATGGGAAATATTGAGTTCATGCACCATAGAAATATTTCTGGCAATTTGACAATATGTTTACAAATCATGTACACAGTAACCTCTATTTATAACCTTTTTTCTATTTTCAGTTAGATAACAAAATTCGGTTAAATAAGGCTTTACTTGGAATCAAGACTTACAAGGGAAAGAAAATAGTGAGAAAAACTGAGTAAAAATAATTAAATGTAAATGAAAACTTAAACATTTTTTTGTCTACTTTACAAAACAAAATGCTAGGAAATAAATGATAGAAATTTTATTTTCTTATAATTTTCGAATATTTAAATAGAATTTCTTATAAGTTAATACGCCAAACAATCAAACTTTAAAAATTTTGATTATTAAGTTTTTTATAAGAGGTTAACACTTCTCAATTTTATATAATTTTTGACGCCAATACTTTTACCTTATTAACAAGTTATTCTTGTTCTACTCGAGTTGAACATGTTGATATTAACTTGCGTTTTACCTATCTCCCATTGAATTTTTGTTTCAAACCAATTCTTATAGTAAGAATCAAATAAATATGATGGGAAATATTGAGTTCATGCACCGTAGAAATATTTCTGGCAAGGTAACAAGATGTTTACAAATCATGTACACACTAACCTCTTATTATAACCTTTTTCTATTGTTAGTTAGATAACAAAATTTGGTTAAATAAGGCTTTACTTGGAATCAAGACTTACGAGGGAATGAAAATAGTGAGCAAAACTGGGTAAAAATAATTAAATGTAAATGAAAACTTAAACATTTTTTTGTCTACTTTACAAAACAAAATGCTAGGAAAGAAATGACAGAAATTTTATATTCTTATAATTTCCGAATATTTAAATAGAATTTCTTATAAGTTAATACGCCAAACAATCAAACTTTAGAAATTTTGATTATTAAGTTTTTTATAAGTGGATAATACTTCTCAATTTTATATAATTTTTGAGGTCAATACTTTTACCTTATTGACAAGTTATTCTTGTTCTACTGGAGTTGAACATGTTGATATTAACTTGCGTTTTACCTATCTCCCATTGAATTTTTGTTTCAAACCAATTCTTATAGTAAGAATCAAATAAATATGATGGGAAATATTGAGTTCATGCACCGTAGAAATATTTCTGACAAGGTAACAAGATGTTTACAAATCATGTACACACTAACATCTAATTATAACCTTTTTCTATTGTTAGTTAGATAACAAAATTCGGTTAAATAAGGCTTTACTTGGAATCAAGACTTACAAGGGAAAGAAAATAGTGAGAAAAACAGAGTAAAAATAATTAAATGTAAATGAAAACTTAAACATTTTTTTTGTCTACTTTACAAAACAAAATGCTAGGAAATAAATGACAGATATTTTATTTTCTTATAATTTTCGAATATTTAAATGGAATTTCTTATAAGTTAATACGCCAAACAATCAAACTTTAAAAATTTTGATTATTAAGTTTTTTATAAGAGGTTAATACTTCTCAATTTTATATAATTTTTGACGTCAATACTTTTACCTTATTAACAAGTTATTCTTGTTCTACTCGAGTTGAACATGTTGATATTAACTTGCGTTTTACCTATCTCCCATTGAATTTTTGTTTCAAACCAATTCTTATAGTAAGAAGGAAATAAAGATGATGGGAAATATTGAGTTCATGCACCATAGATATATTTCTGGCAATTTGACAATATGTTTACAAATCATGTACACAGTAACCTCTATTTATAACCTTTTTTCTATTTTCAGTTAGATAACAAAATTCGGTTAAATAAGGCTTTACTTGGAATCAAGACTTACAAGGGAAAGAAAATAGTGAGAAAAACTGAGTAAAAATAATTAAATGTAAATGAAAACTTAAACATTTTTTTGTCTACTTTACAAAACAAAATGCTAGGAAATAAATGACAGAAATTTTACTTTCTTATAATTTTCGAATATTTAAATAGAATTTCTTATAAGTTAATACGCCAAACAATCAAACTTTAAAAATTTTGATTATTAAGTTTTTTATAAGAGGTTAACACTTCTCAATTTTATATAATTTTTGACGCCAATACTTTTACCATATTAACAAGTTATTCTTGTTCTACTCGAGTTGAACATGTTGATATTAACTTGCGTTTTACCTATCTCCCATTGAATTTTTGTTTCAAACCAATTCTTATAGTAAGAATCAAATAAATATGATGGGAAATATTGAGTTCATGCACCGTAGAAATATTTCTGGCAAGGTAACAAGATGTTTACAAATCATGTACACACTAACCTCTTATTATAACCTTTTTCTATTGTTAGTTAGATAACAAAATTTGGTTAAATAAGGCTTTACTTGGAATCAAGACTTACGAGGGAATGAAAATAGTGAGCAAAACTGGGTAAAAATAATTAAATGTAAATGAAAACTTAAACATTTTTTTGTCTACTTTACAAAACAAAATGCTAGGAAAGAAATGACAGAAATTTTATTTTCTTATAATTTCCGAATATTTAAATAGAATTTCTTATAAGTTAATACGCCAAACAATCAAACTTTAGAAATTTTGATTATTAAGTTTTTTATAAGAGGTTAATACTTCTCAATTTTATATAATTTTTGACGTCAATACTTTTACCTTATTGACAAGTTATTCTTGTTCTACTGGAGTTGAACATGTTGATATTAACTTGCGTTTTACCTATCTCCCATTGAATTTTTGTTTCACACCAATTCTTATAGTAAGAAGCAAATAAATATGATGGGAAATATTGAGTTCATGCACCGTAGAAATATTTCTGGCAAGGTAACAAGATGTTTACAAATCATGTACACACTAACCTCTTATTATAACCTTTTTCTATTGTTAGTTAGATAACAAAATTTGGTTAAATAAGGCTTTACTTGGAATCAAGACTTACGAGGGAATGAAAATAGTGAGCAAAACTGGGTAAAAATAATTAAATGTAAATGAAAACTTAAACATTTTTTTGTCTACTTTACAAAACAAAATGCTAGGAAAGAAATGACAGAAATTTTATATTCTTATAATTTCCGAATATTTAAATAGAATTTCTTATAAGTTAATACGCCAAACAATCAAACTTTAGAAATTTTGATTATTAAGTTTTTTATAAGTGGATAATACTTCTCAATTTTATATAATTTTTGAGGTCAATACTTTTACCTTATTGACAAGTTATTCTTGTTCTACTGGAGTTGAACATGTTGATATTAACTTGCGTTTTACCTATCTCCCATTGAATTTTTGTTTCAAACCAATTCTTATAGTAAGAATCAAATAAATATGATGGGAAATATTGAGTTCATGCACCATAGAAATATTTCTGGCAATTTGACAATATGTTTACAAATCATGTACACAGTAACCTCTATTTATAACCTTTTTTCTATTTTCAGTTAGATAACAAAATTCGGTTAAATAAGGCTTTACTTGGAATCAAGACTTACAAGGGAAAGAAAATAGTGAGAAAAACTGAGTAAAAATAATTAAATGTAAATGAAAACTTAAACATTTTTTTGTCTACTTTACAAAACAAAATGCTAGGAAATAAATGATAGAAATTTTATTTTCTTATAATTTTCGAATATTTAAATAGAATTTCTTATAAGTTAATACGCCAAACAATCAAACTTTAAAAATTTTGATTATTAAGTTTTTTATAAGAGGTTAACACTTCTCAATTTTATATAATTTTTGACGCCAATACTTTTACCTTATTAACAAGTTATTCTTGTTCTACTCGAGTTGAACATGTTGATATTAACTTGCGTTTTACCTATCTCCCATTGAATTTTTGTTTCAAACCAATTCTTATAGTAAGAATCATATAAATATGATGGGAAATATTGAGTTCATGCACCGTAGAAATATTTCTGGCAAGGTAACAAGATGTTTACAAATCATGTACACACTAACCTCTTATTATAACCTTTTTCTATTGTTAGTTAGATAACAAAATTTGGTTAAATAAGGCTTTACTTGGAATCAAGACTTACGAGGGAATGAAAATAGTGAGCAAAACTGGGTAAAAATAATTAAATGTAAATGAAAACTTAAACATTTTTTTGTCTACTTTACAAAACAAAATGCTAGGAAAGAAATGACAGAAATTTTATATTCTTATAATTTCCGAATATTTAAATAGAATTTCTTATAAGTTAATACGCCAAACAATCAAACTTTAGAAATTTTGATTATTAAGTTTTTTATAAGTGGATAATACTTCTCAATTTTATATAATTTTTGAGGTCAATACTTTTACCTTATTGACAAGTTATTCTTGTTCTACTGGAGTTGAACATGTTGATATTAACTTGCGTTTTACCTATCTCCCATTGAATTTTTGTTTCAAACCAATTCTTATAGTAAGAATCAAATAAATATGATGGGAAATATTGAGTTCATGCACCGTAGAAATATTTCTGACAAGGTAACAAGATGTTTACAAATCATGTACACACTAACATCTAATTATAACCTTTTTCTATTGTTAGTTAGATAACAAAATTCGGTTAAATAAGGCTTTACTTGGAATCAAGACTTACAAGGGAAAGAAAATAGTGAGAAAAACAGAGTAAAAATAATTAAATGTAAATGAAAACTTAAACATTTTTTTTGTCTACTTTACAAAACAAAATGCTAGGAAATAAATGACAGATATTTTATTTTCTTATAATTTTCGAATATTTAAATGGAATTTCTTATAAGTTAATACGCCAAACAATCAAACTTTAAAAATTTTGATTATTAAGTTTTTTATAAGAGGTTAATACTTCTCAATTTTATATAATTTTTGACGTCAATACTTTTACCTTATTAACAAGTTATTCTTGTTCTACTCGAGTTGAACATGTTGATATTAACTTGCGTTTTACCTATCTCCCATTGAATTTTTGTTTCAAACCAATTCTTATAGTAAGAAGGAAATAAAGATGATGGGAAATATTGAGTTCATGCACCATAGATATATTTCTGGCAATTTGACAATATGTTTACAAATCATGTACACAGTAACCTCTATTTATAACCTTTTTTCTATTTTCAGTTAGATAACAAAATTCGGTTAAATAAGGCTTTACTTGGAATCAAGACTTACAAGGGAAAGAAAATAGTGAGAAAAACTGAGTAAAAATAATTAAATGTAAATGAAAACTTAAACATTTTTTTGTCTACTTTACAAAACAAAATGCTAGGAAATAAATGACAGAAATTTTACTTTCTTATAATTTTCGAATATTTAAATAGAATTTCTTATAAGTTAATACGCCAAACAATCAAACTTTAAAAATTTTGATTATTAAGTTTTTTATAAGAGGTTAACACTTCTCAATTTTATATAATTTTTGACGCCAATACTTTTACCATATTAACAAGTTATTCTTGTTCTACTCGAGTTGAACATGTTGATATTAACTTGCGTTTTACCTATCTCCCATTGAATTTTTGTTTCAAACCAATTCTTATAGTAAGAATCAAATAAATATGATGGGAAATATTGAGTTCATGCACCGTAGAAATATTTCTGGCAAGGTAACAAGATGTTTACAAATCATGTACACACTAACCTCTTATTATAACCTTTTTCTATTGTTAGTTAGATAACAAAATTTGGTTAAATAAGGCTTTACTTGGAATCAAGACTTACGAGGGAATGAAAATAGTGAGCAAAACTGGGTAAAAATAATTAAATGTAAATGAAAACTTAAACATTTTTTTTGTCTACTTTACAAAACAAAATGCTAGGAAAGAAATGACAGAAATTTTATTTTCTTATAATTTCCGAATATTTAAATAGAATTTCTTATAAGTTAATACGCCAAACAATCAAACTTTAGAAATTTTGATTATTAAGTTTTTTATAAGAGGTTAATACTTCTCAATTTTATATAATTTTTGACGTCAATACTTTTACCTTATTGACAAGTTATTCTTGTTCTACTGGAGTTGAACATGTTGATATTAACTTGCGTTTTACCTATCTCCCATTGAATTTTTGTTTCACACCAATTCTTATAGTAAGAAGCAAATAAATATGATGGGAAATATTGAGTTCATGCACCGTAGAAATATTTCTGGCAAGGTAACAAGATGTTTACAAATCATGTACACACTAACCTCTTATTATAACCTTTTTCTATTGTTAGTTAGATAACAAAATTCGGTTAAATAAGGCTTTACTTGGAATCAAGATTTACGAGGGAATGTAAATAGTGAGAAAAACTGAGTAAAAATAATTAAATGTAAATGAAAACTTAAACATTTTTTTTGTCTACTTTAAAAACAAAATGCTAGGAAATAAATGACAGAAATTTTATTTTCTTATAATTTTCGAATATTTAAATAGAATTTCTTATAAGTTAATACGCCAAACAATCAAACTTTAGAAATTTTGATTTTTAAGTTTTTTATAAGAGGTTAATACTTCTCAATTTTATATAATTTTTGACGTCAATACTTTTAACTTATTGATAATTTATTCTTGTTCTACTGGAATTGAACCTGTTGATATTAACCAGTCTTTTACCTATCTCCCATAGAATTTTTGTTTCAAACCAATTCTTATAGTAAGAAGAGAATAAAGATGATGGGAAATATTTAGTTCATGCACCATAGAAATATTTCTGGCAAGGTAACAATATGTTTACAAATCATGTACACACTAACCTCTAATTATAACCTTTTTCTATTGTTTGTTAGATAACAAAATTTGGTTAAATAAGGCTTTACTTGGAATCAAGACTTACGAGGGAAAGAAAATAGTGAGAAAAATTGAGTAAAAATAATTAAATGCAAATGAAAACTTAAACATTTTTTTTTCTACTTTTCAAAACAAAATGCTAGGAAATAAATGACAGAAATTTTATTTTCTTATAATTTCCGAATATTTAAATAGAATTTCTTATAAGTTAATACGCCAAACAATCAAACTTTAGAAATTTTGATTATTAAGTTTTTTATAAGAGGTTAATACTTCTCAATTTTATATAATTTTTGACGTCAATACTTTTACCTTATTGACAAGTTATTCATGTTCTACTGGAGTTGAACATGTTGATATTAACTTGCGTTTTACCTATCTCCCTTTGAATTTTTGTTTCAAACCAATTCTTATAGTAAGAATAAAATAAATATGATGGGAAATATTGAGTTCATGCACCGTAGAAATATTTCTGGCAAGGTAACAAGATGTTTACAAATCATGTACACACTAACCTCTAATTATAACCTTTTTCTATTGTTTGTTAGATAACAAAATTTGGTTAAATAATGCTTTACTTGGAATCAAGACTTACGAGGGAATGAAAATAGTGAGAAAAACTGGGTAAAAATAATTAAATGTAAATGAAAACTTAAACATTTTTTTGTCTACTTTACAAAACAAAATGCTAGGAAATAAATGACAGAAATTTTATTTTCTTATAATTTTCGAATATTTAAATAGAATTTCTTATAAGTTAATACGCCAAACAATCAAACTTTAAAAATTTTGATTATTAAGTTTTTTATAAGAGGTTAATACTTCTCAATTTTATATAATTTTTGACGCCAATACTTTTACCTTATTAACAAGTTATTCTTGTTCTACTCGAGTTGAACATGTTGATATTAACTTGCGTTTTACCTATCTCCCATTGAATTTTTGTTTCAAACCAATTCTTATAGTAAGAATCAAATAAATATGATGGGAAATATTGAGTTCATGCACCGTAGAAATATTTCTGGCAAGGTAACAAGATGTTTACAAATCATGTACACACTAACCTCTTATTATAACCTTTTTCTATTGTTAGTTAGATAACAAAATTTGGTTAAATAAGGCTTTACTTGGAATCAAGACTTACGAGGGAATGAAAATAGTGAGAAAAATTGGGTAAAAATAATTAAATGTAAATGAAAACTTAAACATTTTTTTGTCTACTTTACAAAACAAAATGCTAGGAAAGAAATGACAGAAATTTTATTTTCTTATAATTTCCGAATATTTAAATAGAATTTCTTATAAGTTAATACGCCAAACAATCAAACTTTATAAATTTTGATTATTAAGTTTTTTATAAGAGGTTAATACTTCTCAATTTTATATAATTTTTGACGTCAATACTTTTACCTTATTGACAAGTTATTCTTGTTTTACTGGAGTTGAACATGTTGATATTAACTTGCGTTTTACCTATCTCCCATTGAATTTTTGTTTCACACCAATTCTTATAGTAAGAAGCAAATAAATATGATGGGAAATATTGAGTTCATGCACCGTAGAAATATTTCTGGCAAGGTAACAAGATGTTTACAAATCATGTACACACTAACCTCTTATTATAACCTTTTTCTATTGTTAGTTAGATAACAAAATTCGGTTAAATAAGGCTTTACTTGGAATCAAGATTTACGAGGGAATGAAAATAGTGAGAAAAACTGAGTAAAAATAATTAAATGTAAATGAAAACTTAAACATTTTTTTGTCTACTTTTCAAAACAAAATGCTAGGAAATAAATGACAGAAATTTTATTTTCTTATAATTTCCGAATATTTAAATAGAATTTCTTATAAGTTAATACGCCAAACAATCAAACTTTAGAAATTTTGATTATTAAGTTTTTTATAAGAGGTTAATACTTCTCAATTTTATATAATTTTTGAGGTCAATACTTTTACCTTATTGACTAGTGATTCTTGTTCTACTGGAGTTGAACATGTTGATATTAACTTGCATTTTACCCATCTCCCATTGAATTTTTGTTCCAAACCAATTCTTATAGTAAGAATCAAATAAATATGATGGGAAATATTGATTTCATGCATCGTAGAAATATTTCTGGCAAGGTAACAAGATGTTTACAAATCATGTACACACGAACATCTAATTATAACCTTTTTCTATTGTTAGTTAGATTACAAAATTCGGTTAAATTAGGCTTTACTTGGAATCAAGACTTACAAGGGAAAGAAAATAGTGAGAAAAACTGAGTAAAAATAATTAAATGTAAATGAAAACTTAAACATTTTTTTTGTCTACTTTAAAAACAAAATGCTAGGAAATAAATGACAGAAATTTTATTTTCTTATAATTTTCGAATATTTAAATAGAATTTCTTATAAGTTAATACGCCAAACAATCAAACTTTAGAAATTTTGATTATTAAGTTTTTTATAAGAGGTTAATACTTCTCAATTTTATATAATTTTTGACGTAAATACTATTAACTTATTGATAATTTATTCTTGTTCTACTGGAATTGAACCTGTTGATATTAACCAGTCTTTTACCTATCATCCATACAATTTTTGTTTCAAACCAATTCTTATAGTAAGAAGAGAATAAAGATGATGGGAAATATTTAGTTCATGCACCATAGAAATATTTCTGGCAAGGTAACAATATGTTTACAAATCATGTACACACTAACCTCTAATTATAACCTTTTTCTATTGTTAGTTAGATAACAAAATTTGGTTAAATAAGGCTTTACTTGGAATCAAGACTTACGAGGGAATGAAAATAGTGAGAAAAACTGGGTAAAAATAATTAAATGTAAATGAAAACTTAAACATTTTTTTGTCTACTTTACAAAACAAAATGCTAGGAAATAAATGACAAAAAATTTATTTTCTTATAATTTCCGAATATTTAAATAGAATTTCTTATAAGTTAATACGCCAAACAATCAAACTTTAGAAATTTTGATTATTAAGTTTTTTATAAGAGGTTAATACTTCTCAATTTTATATAATTTTTGACGTCAATACTTTTACCTTATTGATAAGTTATTCTTGTTCTACTTGAGTTGAACATGTTGATATTAACTTGTGTTTTACCTATCTCCCATTGAATTTTTGTTTCAAACCAATTCTTATAGTAAGAAGCAAATAAATATGATGGGAAATATTTAGTTCATGCACCGTAGAAATATTTCTGGCAAGGTATTAAGATGTTTACAAATCATGTACACACTAACCTCTAATTATAACCTTTTTTCTATTGTTAGTTAGATAACAAAATTCGGTTAAATAAGGCTTTACTCGGAATCAAGATTTACAAGGGAAAGAAAATAGTGAGAAAAACTGAGTAAAAATAATTAAATGTAAATGAAAACTTAAACATTTTTTTGTCTACTTTTCAAAACAAAATGCTAGGAAATAAATGACAGAAATTTTATTTTCTTATAATTTTCGAATATTTAAATAGAATTTCTTATAAGTTAATACGCCAAACAATCAAACTTTAGAAATTTTGATTATTAAGTTTTTTATAAGTGGATAATACTTCACAATTTTATATAATTTTTGAGGTCAATACTTTTACCTTATTGACAAGTTATTCTTGTTCTACTCGAGTTGAACATGTTGATATTAACTTGCGTTTTACCTATCTCCCATTGAATTTTTGTTTCAAACCAATTCTTATAGTAAGAATCAAATAAATATGATGGGAAATATTGAGTTCATGCACCGTAGAAATATTTCTGGCAAGGTAACAAGATGTTTACAAATCATGTACACACTAACCTCTTATTATAACCTTTTTCTATTGTTAGTTAGATAACAAAATTTGGTTAAATAAGGCTTTACTTGGAATCAAGACTTACGAGGGAATGAAAATAGTGAGCAAAACTGGGTAAAAATAATTAAATGTAAATGAAAACTTAAACATTTTTTTGTCTACTTTACAAAACAAAATGCTAGGAAAGAAATGACAGAAATTTTATTTTCTTATAATTTCCGAATATTTAAATAGAATTTCTTATAAGTTAATGCGCCAAACAATCAAACTTTAGAAATTTTGATTATTAAGTTTTTTATAAGAGGTTAATACTTCTCAATTTTATATAATTTTTGACGTCAATACTTTTACCTTATTGACAAGTTATTCTTGTTCTACTGGAGTTGAACATGTTGATATTAACTTGCGTTTTACCTATCTCCCATTGAATTTTTGTTTCACACCAATTCTTATAGTAAGAAGCAAATAAATATGATGGGAAATATTGAGTTCATGCACCGTAGAAATATTTCTGGCAAGGTAACAAGATGTTTACAAATCATGTACACACTAACCTCTTATTATAACCTTTTTCTATTGTTAGTTAGATAACAAAATTCGGTTAAATAAGGCTTTACTTGGAATCAAGATTTACGAGGGAATGTAAATAGTGAGAAAAACTGAGTAAAAATAATTAAATGTAAATGAAAACTTAAACATTTTTTTTGTCTACTTTAAAAACAAAATGCTAGGAAATAAATGACAGAAATTTTATTTTCTTATAATTTTCGAATATTTAAATAGAATTTCTTATAAGTTAATACGCCAAACAATCAAACTTTAGAAATTTTGATTTTTAAGTTTTTTATAAGAGGTTAATACTTCTCAATTTTATATAATTTTTGACGTCAATACTTTTAACTTATTGATAATTTATTCTTGTTCTACTGGAATTGAACCTGTTGATATTAACCAGTCTTTTACCTATCTCCCATAGAATTTTTGTTTCAAACCAATTCTTATAGTAAGAAGAGAATAAAGATGATGGGAAATATTTAGTTCATGCACCATAGAAATCTTTCTGGCAAGGTAACAATATGTTTACAAATCATGTACACACTAACCTCTAATTATAACCTTTTTCTATTGTTTGTTAGATAACAAAATTTGGTTAAATAAGGCTTTACTTGGAATCAAGACTTACGAGGGAAAGAAAATAGTGAGAAAAATTGAGTAAAAATAATTAAATGCAAATGAAAACTTAAACATTTTTTTTTCTACTTTTCAAAACAAAATGCTAGGAAATAAATGACAGAAATTTTATTTTCTTATAATTTTCGAATATTTAAATAGAATTTCTTATAAGTTAATACGCCAAACAATCAAACTTTATAAATTTTGATTATTAAGTTTTTTATAAGAGGTTAATACTTCTCAATTTTATATAATTTTTGACGCCAATACTTTTACCTTATTAACAAGTTATTCTTGTTCTACTCGAGTTGAACACGTTGATATTAACTTGCGTTTTACCTATCTCCCATTGAATTTTTGTTTCAAACCAATTCTTATAGTAAGAATAAAATAAATATGATGGGAAATATTGAGTTCATGCACCGTAGAAATATTTCTGGCAAGGTAACAAGATGTTTACAAATCATGTACACACTAACCTCTAATTATAACCTTTTTCTATTGTTTGTTAGATAACAAAATTTGGTTAAATAATGCTTTACTTGGAATCAAGACTTACGAGGGAATGAAAATAGTGAGAAAAACTGGGTAAAAATAATTAAATGTAAATGAAAACTTAAACATTTTTTTGTCTACTTTACAAAACAAAATGCTAGGAAATAAATGACAGAAATTTTATTTTCTTATAATTTTCGAATATTTAAATAGAATTTCTTATAAGTTAATACGCCAAACAATCAAACTTTAAAAATTTTGATTATTAAGTTTTTTATAAGAGGTTAATACTTCTCAATTTTATATAATTTTTGACGCCAATACTTTTACCTTATTAACAAGTTATTCTTGTTCTACTCGAGTTGAACATGTTGATATTAACTTGCGTTTTACCTATCTCCCATTGAATTTTTGTTTCAAACCAATTTTTATAGTAAGAATCAAATAAATATGATGGGAAATATTGAGTTCATGCACCGTAGAAATATTTCTGGCAAGGTAACAAGATGTTTACAAATCATGTACACACTAACCTCTTATTATAACCTTTTTCTATTGTTAGTTAGATAACAAAATTTGGTTAAATAAGGCTTTACTTGGAATCAAGACTTACGAGGGAATGAAAATAGTGAGAAAAATTGGGTAAAAATAATTAAATGTAAATGAAAACTTAAACATTTTTTTTGTCTACTTTACAAAACAAAATGCTAGGAAAGAAATGACAGAAATTTTATTTTCTTATAATTTCCGAATATTTAAATAGAATTTCTTATAAGTTAATACGCCAAACAATCAAACTTTATAAATTTTGATTATTAAGTTTTTTATAAGAGGTTAATACTTCTCAATTTTATATAATTTTTGACGTCAATACTTTTACCTTATTGACAAGTTATTCTTGTTTTACTGGAGTTGAACATGTTGATATTAACTTGCGTTTTACCTATCTCCCATTGAATTTTTGTTTCACACCAATTCTTATAGTAAGAAGCAAATAAATATGATGGGAAATATTGAGTTCATGCACCGTAGAAATATTTCTGGCAAGGTAACAAGATGTTTACAAATCATGTACACAATAACCTCTTATTATAACCTTTTTCTATTGTTAGTTAGATAACAAAATTCGGTTAAATAAGGCTTTACTTGGAATCAAGATTTACGAGGGAATGAAAATAGTGAGAAAAACTGAGTAAAAATAATTAAATGTAAATGAAAACTTAAACATTTTTTTGTCTACTTTTCAAAACAAAATGCTAGGAAATAAATGACAGAAATTTTATTTTCTTATAATTTCCGAATATTTAAATAGAATTTCTTATAAGTTAATACGCCAAACAATCAAACTTTAGAAATTTTGATTATTAAGTTTTTTATAAGAGGTTAATACTTCTCAATTTTATATAATTTTTGAGGTCAATACTTTTACCTTATTGACAAGTTATTCTTGTTCTACTGGAGTTGAACATGTTGATATTCACTTGCATTTTACCCATCTCCCATTGAATTTTTGTTCCAAACCAATTCTTATAGTAAGAATCAAATAAATATGATGGGAAATATTGATTTCATGCATCGTAGAAATATTTCTGGCAAGGTAACAAGATGTTTACAAATCATGTACACACGAACATCTAATTATAACCTTTTTCTATTGTTAGTTAGATTACAAAATTCGGTTAAATTAGGCTTTACTTGGAATCAAGACTTACAAGGGAAAGAAAATAGTGAGAAAAACTGAGTAAAAATAATTAAATGTAAATGAAAACTTAAACATTTTTTTTGTCTACTTTAAAAACAAAATGCTAGGAAATAAATGACAGAAATTTTATTTTCTTATAATTTTCGAATATTTAAATAGAATTTCTTATAAGTTAATACGCCAAACAATCAAACTTTAGAAATTTTGATTATTAAGTTTTTTATAAGAGGTTAATACTTCTCAATTTTATATAATTTTTGGCGTAAATACTATTAACTTATTGATAATTTATTCTTGTTCTACTGGAATTGAACCTGTTGATATTAACCAGTCTTTTACCTATCTCCCATAGAATTTTTGTTTCAAACCAATTCTTATAGTAAGAAGAGAATAAAGATGATGGGAAATATTTAGTTCATGCACCATAGAAATATTTCTGGCAAGGTAACAATATGTTTACAAATCATGTACACACTAACCTCTAATTATAACCTTTTTCTATTGTTAGTTAGATAACAAAATTTGGTTAAATAAGGCTTTACTTGGAATCAAGACTTACGAGGGAATGAAAATAGTGAGAAAAACTGGGTAAAAATAATTAAATGTAAATGAAAACTTAAACATTTTTTTGTCTACTTTACAAAACAAAATACTAGGAAATAAATGACAAAAAATTTATTTTCTTATAATTTCCGAATATTTAAATAGAATTTCTTATAAGTTAATACGCCAAACAATCAAACTTTAGAAATTTTGATTATTAAGTTTTTTATAAGAGGTTAATACTTCTCAATTTTATATAATTTTTGAGGTCAATACTTTTACCTTATTGACAAGTTATTCTTGTTCTACTGGAGTTGAACATGTTGATATTAACTTGCATTTTACCCATCTCCCATTGAATTTTTGTTCCAAACCAATTCTTATAGTAAGAATCAAATAAATATGATGGGAAATATTGATTTCATGCATCGTAGAAATATTTCTGGCAAGGTAACAAGATGTTTACAAATCATGTACACACGAACATCTAATTATAACCTTTTTCTATTGTTAGTTAGATTACAAAATTCGGTTAAATTAGGCTTTACTTGGAATCAAGACTTACAAGGGAAAGAAAATAGTGAGAAAAACTGAGTAAAAATAATTAAATGTAAATGAAAACTTAAACATTTTTTTTGTCTACTTTAAAAACAAAATGCTAGGAAATAAATGACAGAAATTTTATTTTCTTATAATTTTCGAATATTTAAATAGAATTTCTTATAAGTTAATACGCCAAACAATCAAACTTTAGAAATTTTGATTATTAAGTTTTTTATAAGAGGTTAATACTTCTCAATTTTATATAATTTTTGACGTAAATACTATTAACTTATTGATAATTTATTCTTGTTCTACTGGAATTGAACCTGTTGATATTAACCAGTCTTTTACCTATCTCCCATAGAATTTTTGTTTCAAACCAATTCTTATAGTAAGAAGAGAATAAAGATGATGGGAAATATTTAGTTCATGCACCATAGAAATATTTCTGGCAAGGTAACAATATGTTTACAAATCATGTACACACTAACCTCTAATTATAACCTTTTTCTATTGTTAGTTAGATAACAAAATTTGGTTAAATAAGGCTTTACTTGGAATCAAGACTTACGAGGGAATGAAAATAGTGAGAAAAACTGGGTAAAAATAATTAAATGTAAATGAAAACTTAAACATTTTTTTGTCTACTTTACAAAACAAAATACTAGGAAATAAATGACAAAAAATTTATTTTCTTATAATTTCCGAATATTTAAATAGAATTTCTTATAAGTTAATACGCCAAACAATCAAACTTTAGAAATTTTGATTATTAAGTTTTTTATAAGAGGTTAATACTTCTCAATTTTATATAATTTTTGACGTCAATACTTTTACCTTATTGATAAGTTATTCTTGTTCTACTTGAGTTGAACATGTTGATATTAACTTGGGTTTTACCTATCTCCCATTGAATTTTTGTTTCAAACCAATTCTTATAGTAAGAAGCAAATAAATATGATGGGAAATATTTAGTTCATGCACCGTAGAAATATTTCTGGCAAGGTATTAAGATGTTTACAAATCATGTACACACTAACCTCTAATTATAACCTTTTTTCTATTGTTAGTTAGATAACAAAATTCGGTTAAATAAGGCTTTACTCGGAATCAAGATTTACAAGGGAAAGAAAATAGTGAGAAAAACTGAGTAAAAATAATTAAATGTAAATGAAAACTTAAACATTTTTTTGTCTACTTTTCAAAACAAAATGCTAGGAAATAAATGACAGAAATTTTATTTTCTTATAATTTTCGAATATTTAAATAGAATTTCTTATAAGTTAATACGCCAAACAATCAAACTTTAGAAATTTTGATTATTAAGTTTTTTATAAGTGGATAATACTTCACAATTTTATATAATTTTTGAGGTCAATACTTTTACCTTATTGACAAGTTATTCTTGTTCTACTGGAGTTGAACATGTTGATATTAACTTGCGTTTTACCTATCTCCCATTGAATTTTTGTTTCAAACCAATTCTTATAGTAAGAATCAAATAAATATGATGGGAAATATTGAGTTCATGCACCGTAGAAATATTTCTGGCAAGGTAACAAGATGTTTACAAATCATGTACACACTAACATCTAATTATAACCTTTTTCTATTGTTAGTTAGATAACAAAATTCGGTTAAATAAGGCTTTACTTGGAATCAAGACATACAAGGGAAAAAAATAGTGAGAAAAACTGAGTAAAAATAATTAAATGTAAATGAAAACTTAAACATTTTTTTGTCTACTTTACAAAACAAAAAGCTAGGACATAAATGCGAGAAATTTTATTTTCTTATAATTTTCAAATATTTAAATAGAATTTCTTATAAGTTAATACGCCAAACAATCAAACTTTAGAAATTTTGATTATTAAGTTTTTTATAAGAGGTTATTACTTCTCAATTTTATATAATTTTTGACGTCAATACTTTTAACTTATTGATAATTTATTCTTGTTCTACTGAAATTGAACCTGTTGATATTAACCTGTCTTTTACATATCTCCCATAGAATTTTTGTTTCAAACCAATTCTTATAGTAAGAAGAGAATAAAGATGATGGGAAATATTGAGTTCATGCACCATAGAAATATTTCTGGCAAGGTACCAAGATGTTCACAAATCATGTATACATCAACCACTAATCATCACCTTTTTCTATTGTTAGTTAGATAACAAAATTCGGTTAAATAATTCTTTACTTGGAATCAAGACTTACAAAGAATAGAAAATAGTGAGAAAAAATTAGTCAAAATAATTAAATGTAAATGAAAACTTAAACATTTATTTTGTCTACTTTACAAAACAAAATGCTAGGAAATAAATGCCAGAAATTTTATTTTGTTATCATTTTCAAATATTTAAATAGAATTTCTAATAAGTTAATACTCCAAACCATCAAACCTTAGAAATTTGGATTATTAAGTTTTTTATAAAAGGTTAATACTTCTCATTTTTATATATTTTCTAACGTCAATACGTTTAACTTATTGATAAGGTATTCTTGTTGTACTAGAATTGAACCTGTTTATATTAACTTGTTTTTACCTATCTCCCATAGTATTTCTCTTTCACACCAATTCTTATAGTAAGAAGCAAATAGAGATGATGAGAAATATTGAGTTCATACAACATAAAAATATTTCTGACAAGGTAACAACATGTTTAGAAAACATGTATACAACAACCTCTAATAAGAACCTTTTTCTATTGTTAGTTAGATAAGAAAATTCGGTTAAGTCAGGCTTTACTTGGAATCAAGACTTACAAGGGAAAGAAAATAGTGAGAAAAACTGAGTAAAAATAATTAAATGTAAATGAAAACTTAAACATTTCTTTGTCTACTTTTCAAAACAAAATGCTAGGAAATAAATGACAGAAATTTTATTTTCTTATAATTTTCGAATATTTAAATAGAATTTCTTATAAGTTAATACGCCAAACAATCATACTTTAGAAATTTTGATTATTAAGTTTTTTATAAGAGGTTAATACTTCTCAATTTTATATAATTTTTGAGGTCAATACTTTTACCTTATTGACAAGTTATTCTTGTTTTACTAGAGTTGAACATGTTGATATTAACTTGCGTTTTACCTATGTCCCATTGAATTTTTGTTTCAAACCAATTCTTATAGTAAGAATCAAATAAATATGATGGGAAATATTGAGTTCATGCACCGTAGAAATATTTCTGGCAAGGTAACAAGATGTTTACAAATCATGTACACACTAACATCTAATTATAACCTTTTTCTATTGTTAGTTAGATAACAAAATTCGGTTAAATAAGGCTTTACTTGGAATCAAGACTTACAAGGGAAAGAAAATAGTGAGAAAAACAGAGTAAAAATAATTAAATGTAAATGAAAACTTAAACATTTTTTTTGTCTACTTTACAAAACAAAATGCTAGGAAATAAATGACAGAAATTTTATTTTCTTATAATTTTCGAATATTTAAATAGAATTTCTTATAAGTTAATACGCCAAACAATCAAACTTTAAAAATTTTGATTATTAAGTTTTTTATAAGAGGTTAATACTTCTCAATTTTATATAATTTTTGACGTCAATACTTTTACCTTATTAACAAGTTATTCTTGTTCTACTCGAGTTGAACATGTTGATATTAACTTGCGTTTTACCTATCTCCCATTGAATTTTTGTTTCAAACCAATTCTTATAGTAAGAAGGAAATAAAGATGATGGGAAATATTGAGTTCATGCACCATAGAAATATTTCTAGCAATTTGACAATATGTTTACAAATCATGTACACAGTAACCTCTATTTATAACCTTTTTTCTATTGTCAGTTAGATAACAAAATTCGGTTAAATAAGGCTTTACTTGGAATCAAGACTTACAAGGGAAAGAAAATAGTGAGAAAAACTGAGTAAAAATAATTAAATGTAAATGAAAACTTAAACATTTTTTTTGTCTACTTTAAAAACAAAATGCTAGGAAATAAATGACAGATATTTTATTTTCTTATAATTTTCGAATATTTAAATAGAATTTCTTATAAGTTAATACGCCAAACAATCAAACTTTAGAAATTTTGATTATTAAGTTTTTTATAAGAGGTTAATACTTCTCAATTTTATATAATTTTTGACGTCAATACTTTTAACTTATTGATAATTTATTCTTGTTCTACTGGAATTGAACCTGTTGATATTAACCTGTCTTTTACCTATCTCCCATAGAATTTTTGTTTCAAACCAATTCTTATAGTAAGAAGAGAATAAAGATGATGGGAAATATTTAGTTCATGCACCATAGAAATATTTCTAGCAAGGTAACAATATGTTTACAAATCATGTACACACTAACCTCTAATTATAACCTTTTTCTATTGTTAGTTAGATAACAAAATTTGGTTAAATAAGGCTTTACTTGGAATCAAGACTTACGACTGAAAGAAAATAGTGAGAAAAATTGAGTAAAAATAATTAAATGCAAATGAAAACTTAAACATTTTTTTTGTCTACTTTACAAAACAAAATGCTAGGAAATAAATGCCAGAAATTTTATTTTGTTATCATTTTCAAATATTTAAATAGAATTTCTAATAAGTTAATACTCCAAACCATCAAACCTTAGAAATTTGGATTATTAAGTTTTTTATAAGAGGTTAATACTTCTCATTTTTATATATTTTCTAACGTCAATACGTTTAACTTATTGATAAGGTATTCTTGTTGTACTAGAATTGAACCTGTTTATATTAACTTGTTTTTACCTATCTCCCATAGTATTTCTCTTTCACACCAATTCTTATAGTAAGAAGTAAATAGAGATGATGAGAAATATTGAGTTCATACAACATAAAAATATTTCTGACAAGGTAACAACATGTTTAGAAAACATGTATACAACAACCTCTAATAAGAACCTTTTTCTATTGTTAGTTAGATAAGAAAATTCGGTTAAGTTAGGCTTTACTTGGAATCAAGACATACAAGGGAAAGAAAATAGTGAGAAAAACTGAGTAAAAATAATTAAATGTAAATGTAAACTTCAAAATGTTTTTTGCCTACTTTACAAAACAAAAGGCAAGGAAATAAATGCTAGAAATTTTATTTTTTTATAATTTTCCAATATTTAAATAGAATTTCTTATAAGTTAATACGCCAAACAATCAACATTTCGAAATTTTGATTATTAAGATTTTTATAAGAGGTTAATACTTCTGAATTTTATATAATTTTTGACGTCAATACTTTTAACTTATTGATAATTTATTCTTGTTTTACTGGAATTGAACCTGTTGATATTCACTTGTGTTTGACTTATCTCCCATAGAATTTTGGTATCAAACCAATTCTTATAGTAAGAAGAAAATAAAGATGATGAGAAATATTGAGTTCATGCACCATAGAAATATTTCTGGCAAGGTACCAAGATGTTTACAAATCATGTATACACCAACCACTAATCATCACCTTTTTCTATTGTTAGTTAGATAACAAAATTCGGTAAAATAATTCTTTACTTGGAATCAAGACTTACAAAGCAAAGAAAATAGTGAGAAAAAATTAGTCAAATAATTAAATGTAAATGAAAACTTAAACTTTTTTTTGTCTACTTCTCAAAACAAAAAGCTAGGAAATAAATGCGAGAAATTTTATTTTCTTATAATTTTCAAATATTTAAATAGAATTTCTTATAAGTTAATACGCCAAACAATCAAACTTTAGAAATTTTGATTATTAAGTTTTTTATAAGAGGTTAATACTTCTCAATTTTATATAATTTTTGACGTCAATACTTTTAACTTATTGATAATTTATTCTTGTTCTACTAGAATTAAACCTGTTGATATTAACTTGTGTTTGACCCATCTCCCATAGAATTTTTGTTTCAAACCAATTCTTATAGTAAGAAGAAAATAAAGATGATGAGAAATATTGAGTTCATGCACCATAGAAATATTTCTGGCAAGGTACCAAGATGTTTACAAATCATGTATACACCAACCACTAATCATCACCTTTTTCTATTGTTAGTTAGATAACAAAATTCGGTAAAATAATTCTTTACTTGGAATCGAGACATACAAAGGAAAGAAAATAGTGAGAAAACATTAGTCAAATAATTAAATGTAAATGAAAACTTAAACTTTTTTTTGTCTACTTCTCAAAACAAAAATCAAGGAAATAAATGCCAGAAATTTTATTTTCTTATAATTTTCAAATATTTAAATAGAATTTCTTATAAGTTAATACGCCAAACAATCAAACTTTAGAAATTTTGATTATTAAGTTTTTTATAAGAGGTTAATACTTCTAAATTTTATATAATTTTTGACGTCAATACTTTTAACTTATTGATAATTTATTCTTGTTCTACTAGAATTAAACCTATTGATATTAACTTGTGTTTGACCTATCTCCCATAGAATTTTTGTTTAAAACCAATTCTTATAGTAAGAAGCAAATAAAGATGATGGGAAATATTGAGTTCATGCACTGTAGAAATATTTCTGGCAAGGTAACAAGATGTTTACAAATCATGTACACACTAACCTCTAATTATAACCTTTTTCTATTGTTAGTTAGATAAGAAAATTCGGTTAAGTAAGGCTTCACTTGGAATCAAGACTTACAAGGGAAAGAAAATAGTGAGAAAAACTGAGTAAAAATAATTAAATGTAAATGAAAACTTCAAAATGTTTTTTGCCTACTTTTCAAAACAAAAAGCTAGGAAATAAATCCAGAAATTTTATTTTCTTATAATTATCAAATATTTAAATAGAATTTCTTATAAGTTAATACGCCAAACAATCAAACTATAGAAATTTTGATTATTAAGTTTTTTATAAGAGGTTAATAATTCTCAATTTTATATAATTTTTGACGTCAATACTTTTAACTTATTGATAATTTATTCTTGTTCTACTGGAATTGAACCTGTTGATATTAACTTGTGTTTGACCTATCTCCCATAGAATTTTTGTTTCAAACCAATTCTTATAGTAAGAAGAAAATAAAGATGATGGGAAATATTGAGTTTATGCACCATAGAAATTATTCTGGCAAGGTACCAAGATGTTCACAAATCATGTATACACCAACCACTAATCATCACCTTTTTCTATTGTTAGTGAGATAACAAAATTCGGTTAAATAATTCTTTACATGGAATCAAGACTTACAAAGAATAGAAAATAGTGAGAAAAAATTAGTCAAAATAATTAAATGTAAATGAAAACTTAAACATTTTTTTTGTCTACTTTACAAAACAAAATGCTAGGAAATAAATGCCAGAAATTTTATTTTGTTATCATTTTCAAATATTTAAATAGAATTTCTAATAAGTTAATACTCCAAACCATCAAACCTTAGAAATTTGGATTATTAAGTTTTTTATAAGAGGTTAATACTTCTCATTTTTATATATTTTCTAACGTCAATACGTTTAACTTATTGATAAGGTATTCTTGTTGTACTAGAATTGAACCTGTTTATATTAACTTGTTTTTACCTATCTCCCATAGTATTTCTCTTTCACACCAATTCTTATAGTAAGAAGCAAATAGAGATGATGAGACATATTGAGTTCATACAACATAAAAATATTTCTGACAAGGTAACAACATGTTTAGAAAACATGTATACAACAAACTCTAATAAGAACCTTTTTCTATTGTTAGTTAGATAAGAAAATTCGGTTAAGTCAGGCTTTACTTGGAATCAAGACTTACAAGGGAAAGAAAATAGTGAGAAAAACTGAGTAAAAATAATTAAATGTAAATGTAAACTTCAAAATGTTTTTTGCCTACTTTACAAAACAAAAGGCAAGGAAATAAATGCTAGAAATTTTATTTTTTTATAATTTTCCAATATTTAAATAGAATTTCTTATAAGTTAATACGCCAAACAATCAACATTTCGAAATTTTGATTATTAAGATTTTTATAAGAGGTTAATACTTCTGAATTTTATATAATTTTTGACGTCAATACTTTTAACTTATTGATAATTTATTCTTGTTTTACTGGAATTGAACCTGTTGATATTCACTTGTGTTTGACCTATCTCCCATAGAATTTTGGTATCAAACCAATTCTTATAGTAAGAAGAAAATAAAGATGATGAGAAATATTGAGTTCATGCAGCATAGAAATATTTCTGGCAAGGTACCAAGATGTTTACAAATCATGTATACACCAACCACTAATCATCACCTTTTTCTATTGTTAGTTAGATAACAAAATTCGGTAAAATAATTCTTTACTTGGAATCAAGACTTACAAAGGAAAGAAAATAGTGAGAAAAAATTAGTCAAATAATTAAATGTAAATGAAAACTTAAACTTTTTTTGTCAACTTCTCAAAACAAAAAGCTAGGAAATAAATGCGAGAAATTTTATTTTCTTATAATTTTCAAATATTTAAATAGAATTTCTTATAAGTTAATACGCCAAACAATCAAACTTTAGAAATTTTGATTATTAAGTTTTTTATAAGAGGTTAATACTTCTCAATTTTATATAATTTTTGACGTCAATACTTTTAACTTATTGATAATTTATTCTTGTTCTACTAGAATTAAACCTGTTGATATTATCTTGTGTTTGACCCATCTCCCATAGAATTTTTGTTTCAAACCAATTCTTATAGTAAGAAGAAAATAAAGATGATGAGAAATATTGAGTTCATGCACCATAGAAATATTTCTGGCAAGGTACCAAGATGTTTACAAATCATGTATACACCAACCACTAATCATCACCTTTTTCTATTGTTAGTTAGATAACAAAATTCGGTAAAATAATTCTTTACTTGGAATCAAGACATACAAAGGAAAGAAAATAGTGAGAAAACATTAGTCAAATAATTAAATGTAAATGAAAACTTAAACTTTTTTTTGTCTACTTCTCAAAACAAAAATCTAGGAAATAAATGCCAGAAATTTTATTTTCTTATAATTTTCAAATATTTAAATAGAATTTCTTATAAGTTAATACGCCAAACAATCAAACTTTAGAAATTTTGATTATTAAGTTTTTTATAAGAGGTTAATACTTCTCATTGTTATATATTTTCTAACGTCAATACATTTAACTTATTGATAAGTTATTCTTGTTGTACTAGAATTGAACCTGTTTATATTAACTTGTGTTTGACCTATCTCCCATAGAATTTTTGTTTAAAACCAATTCTTATAGTAAGAAGCAAATAAAGATGATGGGAAATATTGAGTTCATGCACTGTAGAAATATTTCTGGCAAGGTAACAAGATATTTACAAAACATGTACACACTAACCTCTAATTATAACCTTTTTCTATTGTTAGTTAGATAAGAAAATTCGGTTAAGTAAGGCTTCACTTGGAATCAAGACTTACAAGGGAAAGAAAATAGTGAGAAAAACTGAGTAAAAATAATTAAATGTAAATGAAAACTTCAAAATGTTTTTTGCCTACTTTACAAAACAAAAAGCTAGGAAATAAATCCAGAAATTTTATTTTCTTATAATTTTCAAATATTTAAATAGAATTTCGTATAAGTTAATACGCCAAACAATCAAACTATAGAAATTTTGATTATTAAGTTTTTTATAAGAGGTTAATACTTCTTAATTTTATATAATTTTTGACGTCAATACTTTTAACTTATTGATAATTTATTCTTGTACTACTGGAATTGAACCTGTTGATATTAACTTGTGTTTGACCTATCTCCCATAGAATTTTTGTTTCAAACCAATTCTTATAGTAAGAAGAAAATAAAGATGATGGGAAATATTGAGTTTATGCACCATAGAAATTATTCTGGCAAGGTAACAAGATGTTTACAAATCATATATACACCAACCACTAATCAGCACCTTTTTCTATTGTTAGTTAGATAACAAAATTCGGTTAAATAATTCTTTACTTGGAATCAAGACTAACAAAGAATAGAAAATAGTGAGAAAAAATTAGTCAAAATAATTAAATGTAAATGAAAACTTAAACATTTTTTTTGTCTACTTTACAAAACAAAATGCTAGGAAATAAATGCCAGAAATTTTATTTTCTTATAATTTTCAAATATTTAAATAGAATTTCTAATAAGTTAATACGCCAAACAATCAAACTTTAGAAATTTTGATTATTAAGTTTTTTATAAGAGGTTAATACTTCTCATTGTTATATATTTTCTAACGTCAATACATTTAACTTATTGATAAGTTATTCTTGTTGTACTAGAATTGAACCTGTTTATATTAACTTGTGTTTTACCTATCTCCCATAGTATTTCTATTTCACACCAATTCTTATAGTAAGAAGCAAATAAAGATGATGCGAAATATTGAGTTCATGCAACATAGAAATATTTCTGACAATGTAACAAGATGTTTAGAAAACATGTATACACCAACCTCTAATAATAACCTTTTTCTATTGTTAGTTAGATAAGAAAATTCGGTTAAGTAAGGTTTCACTTGGAATCAAGACTTACAAGGGAAAGAAAATATTGAGAAAAACTGAGTAAAAATAATTAAATGTAAACGAAAACTTCAAAATGTTTTTTGCCTACGTTACAAAACAAAAAGCTAGGAAATAAATCCAGAAATTTTATTTTCTTATAATTTTCAAATATTTAAATAGAATTTCTTATAAGTTAATACGCCAAACAATCAACATTTCGAAATTTTGATTATTAAGATTTTTATAAGAGGTTAATACTTCTGAATTTTATATAATTTTTGACGTCAATACTTTTAACTTATTGATAATTTATTCTTGTTTTACTGGAATTGAACCTGTTGATATTCACTTGTGTTTGACCTATCTCCCATAGAATTTTGGTATCAAACCAATTCTTATAGTAAGAAGAAAATAAAGATGATGAGAAATATTGAGTTCATGCAGCATAGAAATATTTCTGGCAAGGTACCAAGATGTTTACAAATCATGTATACACCAACCACTAATCATCACCTTTTTCTATTGTTAGTTAGATAACAAAATTCGGTAAAATAATTCTTTACTTGGAATCAAGACTTACAAAGGAAAGAAAATAGTGAGAAAAAATTAGTCAAATAATTAAATGTAAATGAAAACTTAAACTTTTTTTGTCAACTTCTCAAAACAAAAAGCTAGGAAATAAATGCGAGAAATTTTATTTTCTTATAATTTTCAAATATTTAAATAGAATTTCTTATAAGTTAATACGCCAAACAATCAAACTTTAGAAATTTTGATTATTAAGTTTTTTATAAGAGGTTAATACTTCTCAATTTTATATAATTTTTGACGTCAATACTTTTAACTTATTGATAATTTATTCTTGTTCTACTAGAATTAAACCTGTTGATATTAACTTGTGTTTGACCCATCTCCCATAGAATTTTTGTTTCAAACCAATTCTTATAGTAAGAAGAAAATAAAGATGATGAGAAATATTGAGTTCATGCACTATAGAAATATTTCTGGCAAGGTACCAAGATGTTTACAAATCATGTATACACCAACCACTAATCATCACCTTTTTCTATTGTTAGTTAGATAACAAAATTCGGTAAAATAATTCTTTACTTGGAATCAAGACATACAAAGGAAAGAAAATAGTGAGAAAACATTAGTCAAATAATTAAATGTAAATGAAAACTTAAACTTTTTTTTGTCTACTTCTCAAAACAAAAATCTAGGAAATAAATGCCAGAAATTTTATTTTCTTATAATTTTCAAATATTTAAATAGAATTTCTTATAAGTTAATACGCCAAACAATCAAACTTTAGAAATTTTGATTATTAAGTTTTTTATAAGAGGTTAATACTTCTCATTGTTATATATTTTCTAACGTCAATACATTTAACTTATTGATAAGTTATTCTTGTTGTACTAGAATTGAACCTGTTTATATTAACTTGTGTTTGACCTATCTCCCATAGAATTTTTGTTTAAAACCAATTCTTATAGTAAGAAGCAAATAAAGATGATGGGAAATATTGAGTTCATGCACTGTAGAAATATTTCTGGCAAGGTAACAAGATATTTACAAAACATGTACACACTAACCTCTTATTATAACCTTTTTCTATTGTTAGTTAGATAAGAAAATTCGGTTAAGTAAGGCTTCACTTGGAATCAAGACTTACAAGGGAAAGAAAATAGTGAGAAAAACTGAGTAAAAATAATTAAATGTAAATGAAAACTTCAAAATGTTTTTTGCCTACTTTACAAAACAAAAAGCTAGGAAATAAATCCAGAAATTTTATTTTCTTATAATTTTCAAATATTTAAATAGAATTTCGTATAAGTTAATACGCCAAACAATCAAACTATAGAAATTTTGATTATTAAGTTTTTTATAAGAGGTTAATACTTCTTAATTTTATATAATTTTTGACGTCAATACTTTTAACTTATTGATAATTTATTCTTGTACTACTGGAATTGAACCTGTTGATATTAACTTGTGTTTGACCTATCTCCCATAGAATTTTTGTTTCAAACCAATTCTTATAGTAAGAAGAAAATAAAGATGATGGGAAATATTGAGTTTATGCACCATAGAAATTATTCTGGCAAGGTAACAAGATGTTTACAAATCATATATACACCAACCACTAATCAGCACCTTTTTCTATTGTTAGTTAGATAACAAAATTCGGTTAAATAATTCTTTACTTGGAATCAAGACTAACAAAGAATAGAAAATAGTGAGAAAAAATTAGTCAAAATAATTAAATGTAAATGAAAACTTAAACATTTTTTTTGTCTACTTTACAAAACAAAATGCTAGGAAATAAATGCCAGAAATTTTATTTTTTTATAATTTTCAAATATTTAAATAGAATTTCTAATAAGTTAATACGCCAAACAATTAAACTTTAGAAATTTTGATTATTAAGTTTTTTATAAGAGGTTAATACTTCTCATTTTTATATATTTTCTAACGTCAATACATTTAACTTATTGATAAGTTATTCTTGTTGTACTAGAATTGAACCTGTTTATATTAACTTGTGTTTTACCTATCTCCCATAGTATTTCTATTTCACACCAATTCTTATAGTAAGAAGCAAATAAAGATGATGAGAAATATTGAGTTCATGCAACATAGAAATATTGCTGACAAGGTAACAAGATGTTTAGAAAACATGTATACACCAACCTCTAATAATAACCTTTTTCTATTGTTAGTTAGATAAGAAAATTCGGTTAAGTAAGGTTTCACTTGGAATCAATACTTACAAGGGAAAGAAAATAGTGAGAAAAACTGAGTAAAAATAATTAAATGTAAATGAAAACTTCAAAATGTTTTTTGCCTACTTTACAAAACAAAAAGCTAGGAAATAAATCCAGAAATTTTATTTTCTTATAATTTTCAAATATTTAAATAGAATTTCTTATAAGTTAATACGCCAAACAATCAAACTTTCGAAATTTTGATTATTAAGTTTTTTATAAGAGGTTAATACTTCTCAATTTTATATAATTTTTGACGTCAATACTTTTAACTTATTGATAATTTATTCTTGTTCTACTGGAATTGAACCTGTTGATATTAACTTGTGTTTGACCTATCTCCCATAGAATTTTTGTTTCAAACCAATTCTTATAGTAAGAAGAAAATAAAGATGATGGGAAATATTAAGTTTATGCACCATAGAAATTATTCTGGCAAGGTACCAAGATGTTTACAAATCATATATACACCAACCACTAATCATCACCTTTTTCTATTGTAAGTTAGATAACAAAATTCGGTTAAATAATTCTTTACTTGGAATCAAGACTAACAAAGAATAGAAAATAGTGAGAAAAAATTAGTCAAAATAATTAAATGTAAATGAAAACTTAAACATTTTTTTTGTCTACTTTACAAAACAAAATGCTAGGAAATAAATGCCAGAAATTTTATTTTCTTATAATTTTCAAATATTTAAATAGAATTTCTAATAAGTTAATACGCCAAACAATCAAACTTTAGAAATTTTGATTATTATGTTTTTTATAAGACGTTAATACTTCTCATTTTTATATATTTTCTAACGTCAATACATTTAACTTATTGATAAGTTATTCTTGTTGTACTAGAATTGAACCTGTTTATATTAACTTGTGTTTTACCTATCTCCCATAGTATTTCTATTTCACACCAATTCTTATAGTAAGAAGTAAATAAAGATGATGAGAAATATTGAGTTCATGCAACATAGAAATATTTCTGACAAGGTAACAAGATGTTTAGAAAACATGTATACACCAACCTCTAATAATAACCTTTTTCTATTGTTAGTTAGATAAGAAAATTCGGTTAAGTAAGGTTTCACTTGGAATCAAGACTTACAAGGGAAAGAAAATAGTGAGAAAAACTGAGTAAAAATAATTAAATGTAAATGAAAACTTCAAAATGTTTTTTGCCTACTTTAGAAAACAAAAAGCTAGGAAATAAATCCAGAAATTTTATTTTCTTATAATTTTCAAATATTTAAATAGAATTTCTTATAAGTTAATACGCCAAACAATCAAACTTTCGAAATTTTGATTATTAAGTTTTTTATAAGAGGTTAATACTTCTCAATTTTATATAATTTTTGACGTCAATACTTTTAACTTATTGATAATTTATTCTTGTTCTACTGGAATTGAACCTGTTGATATTAACTTGTGTTTGACCTATCTCCCATAGAATTTTTGTTTCAAACCAATTCTTATAGTAAGAAGAAAATAAAGATGATTTGAAATATTGAGTTTATGCACCATAGAAATTATTCTGGCAAGGTACCAAGATGTTTACAAATCATATATACACCAACCACTAATCATCACCTTTTTCTATTGTTAGTTAGATAACAAAATTCGGTTAAATAATTCTTTACTTGGAATCAAGACTAACAAAGAATAGATAATAGTGAGAAAAAATTAGTCAAAATAATTAAATGTAAATGAAAACTTAAACATTTTTTTTGTCTACTTTACAAAACAAAATGCTAGGAAATAAATGCCAGAAATTTTATTTTCTTATAATTTTCAAATATTTAAATAGAATTTCTAATAAGTTAATACGCCAAACAATCAAACTTTAGAAATTTTGATTATTATGTTTTTTATAAGACGTTAATACTTCTCATTTTTATATATTTTCTAACGTCAATACATTTAACTTATTGATAAGTTATTCTTGTTGTACTAGAATTGAACCTGTTTATATTAACTTGTGTTTTACCTATCTCCCATAGTATTTCTATTTCACACCAATTCTTATAGTAAGAAGCAAATAAAGATGATGAGAAATATTGAGTTCATGCAACATAGAAATATTTCTGACAAGGTAACAAGATGTTTAGAAAACATGTATACACCAACCTCTAATAATAACCTTTTTCTATTGTTAGTTAGATAAGAAAATTCGGTTAAGTAAGGTTTCACTTGGAATCAAGACTTACAAGGGAAAGAAAATAGTGAGAAAAACTGAGTAAAAATAATTAAATGTAAATGAAAACTTCAAAATGTTTTTTGCCTACTTTACAAAACAAAAAGCTAGGAAATAAATCCAGAAATTTTATTTTCTTATAATTTTCCAATATTTAAATAGAATTTCTTATAAGTTAATACGCCAAACAATCAAACTTTCGAAATTTTGATTATTAAGTTTTTTATAAGAGGTTAATACTTCTCAATTTTATATAATTTTTGACGTCAATACTTTTAACTTATTGATAATTTATTCTTGTTCTACTAGAATTGAACCTGTTGATATTAACTTGTGTTTGACCTATCTCCCATAGAATTTTTGTTTCAAACCAATTCTTATAGTAAGAAGAAAATAAAGATGATGGGAAATATTAAGTTTATGCACCATAGAAATTATTCTGGCAAGGTACCAAGATGTTTACAAATCATATATACACCAACCACTAATCATCACCTTTTTCTATTGTAAGTTAGATAACAAAATTCGGTTAAATAATTCTTTACTTGGAATCAAGACTAACAAAGAATAGAAAATAGTGAGAAAAAATTAGTCAAAATAATTAAATGTAAATGAAAACTTAAACATTTTTTTTGTCTACTTTACAAAACAAAATGCTAGGAAATAAATGCTAGAAATTTTATTTTCTTATAATTTTCAAATATTTAAATAGAATTTCTAATAAGTTAATACGCCAAACAATCAAACTTTAGAAATTTTGATTATTATGTTTTTTATAAGACGTTAATACTTCTCATTTTTATATATTTTCTAACGTCAATACATTTAACTTATTGATAAGTTATTCTTGTTGTACTAGAATTGAACCTGTTTATATTAACTTGTGTTTTACCTATCTCCCATAGTATTTCTATTTCACACCAATTCTTATAGTAAGAAGCAAATAAAGATGATGAGAAATATTGAGTTCATGCAACATAGAAATATTTCTGACAAGGTAACAAGATGTTTAGAAAACATGTATACACCAACCTCTAATAATAACCTTTTTCTATTGTTAGTTAGATAAGAAAATTCGGTTAAGTAAGGTTTCACTTGGAATCAAGACTTACAAGGGAAAGAAAATAGTGAGAAAAACTGAGTAAAAATAATTAAATGTAAATGAAAACTTCAAAATGTTTTTTGCCTACTTTACAAAACAAAAAGCTAGGAAATAAATCCAGAAATTTTATTTTCTTATAATTTTCCAATATTTAAATAGAATTTCTTATAAGTTAATACGCCAAACAATCAAACTTTCGAAATTTTGATTATTAAGTTTTTTATAAGAGGTTAATACTTCTCAATTTTATATAATTTTTGACGTCAATACTTTTAACTTATTGATAATTTATTCTTGTTCTACTAGAATTGAACCTGTTGATATTAACTTGTGTTTGACCTATCTCCCATAGAATTTTTGTTTCAAACCAATTCTTATAGTAAGAAGAAAATAAAGATGATGGGAAATATTAAGTTTATGCACCATAGAAATTATTCTGGCAAGGTACCAAGATGTTTACAAATCATATATACACCAACCACTAATCATCACCTTTTTCTATTGTAAGTTAGATAACAAAATTCGGTTAAATAATTCTTTACTTGGAATCAAGACTAACAAAGAATAGAAAATAGTGAGAAAAAATTAGTCAAAATAATTAAATGTAAATGAAAACTTAAACATTTTTTTTGTCTACTTTACAAAACAAAATGCTAGGAAATAAATGCCAGAAATTTTATTTTCTTATAATTTTCAAATATTTAAATGGAATTTCTAATAAGTTAATACGCCAAACAATCAAACTTTAGAAATTTTGATTATTAAGTTTTTTATAAGAGGTTAATACTTCTCATTTTTATATATTTTCTAACGTCAATACATTTAACTTATTGATAAGTTATTCTTGTTGTACTAGAATTGAACCTGTTTATATTAACTTGTGTTTTACCTATCTCCCATAGTATTTCTATTTCACACCAATTCTTATAGTAAGAAGCAAATAAAGATGATGAGAAATATTGAGTTCATGCAACATAGAAATATTTCTGACAAGGTAACAAGATGTTTAGAAAACATGTATACACCAACCTCTAATAATAACCTTTTTCTATTGTTAGTTAGATAAGAAAATTCGGTTAAGTAAGGTTTCACTTGGAATCAAGACTTACAAGGGAAAGAAAATAGTGAGAAAAACTGAGTAAAAATAATTAAATGTAAATGAAAACTTCAAAATGTTTTTTGCCTACTTTACAAAACAAAAAGCTAGGAAATAAATCCAGAAATTTTATTTTCTAATAATTTTCAAATATTTAAATAGAATTTCTTATAAGTTAATACGCCAAACAATCAAACTTTAGAAATTTTGATTATTAAGTTTTTTATAAGAGGTTAATACTTCTCAATTTTATATAATTTTTGACGTCAATACTTTTAACTTATTGATAATTTATTCTTGTTCTACTGGAATTGAACCTGTTGATATTAACTTGTGTTTGACCTATCTCCCATAGAATTTTTGTTTCAAACCAATTCTTATAGTAAGAAGAAAATAAAGATGATGGGAAATATTGAGTTCATGTACCATAGAAATATTTCTGGCAAGATACCAAGATGTTTACAACTCATGTATACACCAACCACTAATCATCACCTTTTTCTATTGTTAGTTAGATAACAAAATTCGGTTAAATAATTCTTTACTTGGAATCAAGACTTACAAAGGAAAGAAAATAGTGAGAAAAAATTAGTCAAATAATTAAATGTAAATGAAAACTTAAACTTTGTTTTTGTCTACTTCTCAAAACAAAAAGCCAGGAAATAAATGCCAAAAATTTTATTTTCTTATAATTTTCAAATATTTAAATAGAATTTCTTATAAATTAATACGCCAAATAATCAAACTTTAGAAATTTTGATTATTAAGTTTTTTATAAGAGGTTAATACTTCTCAATTTTATATAATTTTTGACGTCAATACTTTTAACTTATTGATAATTTATTCTTGGTCTACTAGAATTAAACCTGTTGATATTAACTTGTGTTTGACCCATCTCCCATAGAATTTTTGTTTCAAACCAATTCTTATAGTAAGAAGAAAATAAAGATGATGAGAAATATTGAGTTCATGCACCATAGAAATATTTCTGGCAAGGTACCAAGATGTTTACAACTCATGTATACACCAACCACTAATCATCACCTTTTTCTATTGTTAGTTAGATAACAAAATTCGGTTAAATAATTCTTTACTTGGAATCAAGACTTACAAAGGAAAGAAAATAGTGAGAAAAAATTAGTCAAATAATTAAATGTAAATGAAAACTTAAACTTTGTTTTTGTCTACTTCACAAAACAAAAAGCTAGGAAATAAATGCCAAAAATTTTATTTTCTTATAATTTTCAAATATTTAAATAGAATTTCTTATAAATTAATACGCCAAACAATCAAACTATAGAAATTTTGATTATTAAGTTTTTTATAAGAGGTTAATACTTCTCAATTTTATATAATATTTGACGTCAATACTTTTAACTTATTGATAATTTATTCTTGTTTTACTGGAATTGAACCTGTTGATATTAACTTGTGTTTGACCTATCTCCCATAGAATTTTTGTTTCAAACCAATTCTTATAGTAAGAAGAAAATAAAGATGATGGGAAATATTGAGTTCATGTACCATAGAAATATTTCTGGCAAGATACCAAGATGTTTACAACTCATGTATACACCAACCACTAATCATCACCTTTTTCTATTGTTAGTTAGATAACAAAATTCGGTTAAATAATTCTTTACTTGGAATCAAGACTTACAAAGGAAAGAAAATAGTGAGAAAAAATTAGTCAAATAATTAAATGTAAATGAAAACTTAAACTTTGTTTTTGTCTACTTCTCAAAACAAAAAGCCAGGAAATAAATGCCAAAAATTTTATTTTCTTATAATTTTCAAATATTTAAATAGAATTTCTTATAAATTAATACGCCAAATAATCAAACTTTAGAAATTTTGATTATTAAGTTTTTTATAAGAGGTTAATACTTCTCAATTTTATATAATTTTTGACGTCAATACTTTTAACTTATTGATAATTTATTCTTGTTCTACTAGAATTAAACCTGTTGATATTAACTTGTGTTTGACCCATCTCCCATAGAATTTTTGTTTCAAACCAATTCTTATAGTAAGAAGAAAATAAAGATGATGAGAAATATTGAGTTCATGCACCATAGAAATATTTCTGGCAAGGTACCAAGATGTTTACAACTCATGTATACACCAACCACTAATCATCACCTTTTTCTATTGTTAGTTAGATAACAAAATTCGGTTAAATAATTCTTTACTTGGAATCAAGACTTACAAAGGAAAGAAAATAGTGAGAAAAAATTAGTCAAATAATTAAATGTAAATGAAAACTTAAACTTTGTTTTTGTCTACTTCACAAAACAAAAAGCTAGGAAATAAATGCCAAAAATTTTATTTTCTTATAATTTTCAAATATTTAAATAGAATTTCTTATAAATTAATACGCCAAACAATCAAACTATAGAAATTTTGATTATTAAGTTTTTTATAAGAGGTTAATACTTCTCAATTTTATATAATATTTGACGTCAATACTTTTAACTTATTGATAATTTATTCTTGTTTTACTGGAATTGAACCTGTTGATATTAACTTGTGTTTGACCTATCTCCCATAGAATTTTTGTTTCAAACCAATTCTTATAGTAAGAAGAAAATAAAGATGATGGGAAATATTGAGTTCATGTACCATAGAAATATTTCTGGCAAGATACCAAGATGTTTACAACTCATGTATACACCAACCACTAATCATCACCTTTTTCTATTGTTAGTTAGATAACAAAATTCGGTTAAATAATTCTTTACTTGGAATCAAGACTTACAAAGGAAAGAAAATAGTGAGAAAAAATTAGTCAAATAATTAAATGTAAATGAAAACTTAAACTTTGTTTTTGTCTACTTCTCAAAACAAAAAGCCAGGAAATAAATGCCAAAAATTTTATTTTCTTATAATTTTCAAATATTTAAATAGAATTTCTTATAAATTAATACGCCAAATAATCAAACTTTAGAAATTTTGATTATTAAGTTTTTTATAAGAGGTTAATACTTCTCAATTTTATATAATTTTTGACGTCAATACTTTTAACTTATTGATAATTTATACTTGTTCTACTAGAATTAAACCTGTTGATATTAACTTGTGTTTGACCCATCTCCCATAGAATTTTTGTTTCAAACCAATTCTTATAGTAAGAAGAAAATAAAGATGATGAGAAATATTGAGTTCATGCACCATAGAAATATTTCTGGCAAGGTACCAAGATGTTTACAACTCATGTATACACCAACCACTAATCATCACCTTTTTCTATTGTTAGTTAGATAACAAAATTCGGTTAAATAATTCTTTACTTGGAATCAAGACTTACAAAGGAATGAAAATAGTGAGAAAAAATTAGTCAAATAATTAAATGTAAATGAAAACTTAAACTTTGTTTTTGTCTACTTCACAAAACAAAAAGCTAGGAAATAAATGCCAAAAATTTTATTTTCTTATAATTTTCAAATATTTAAATAGAATTTCTTATAAATTAATACGCCAAACAATCAAACTATAGAAATTTTGATTATTAAGTTTTTTATAAGAGGTTAATACTTCTCAATTTTATATAATATTTGACGTCAATACTTTTAACTTATTGATAATTTATTCTTGTTTTACTGGAATTGAACCTGTTGATATTAACTTGTGTTTGACCTATCTCCCATAGAATTTTTGTTTCAAACCAATTCTTATAGTAAGAAGAAAATAAAGATGATGGGAAATATTGAGTTCATGTACCATAGAAATATTTCTGGCAAGATACCAAGATGTTTACAACTCATGTATACACCAACCACTAATCATCACCTTTTTCTATTGTTAGTTAGATAACAAAATTCGGTTAAATAATTCTTTACTTGGAATCAAGACTTACAAAGGAAAGAAAATAGTGAGAAAAAATTAGTCAAATAATTAAATGTAAATGAAAACTTAAACTTTGTTTTTGTCTACTTCTCAAAACAAAAAGCCAGGAAATAAATGCCAAAAATTTTATTTTCTTATAATTTTCAAATATTTAAATAGAATTTCTTATAAATTAATACGCCAAATAATCAAACTTTAGAAATTTTGATTATTAAGTTTTTTATAAGAGGTTAATACTTCTCAATTTTATATAATTTTTGACGTCAATACTTTTAACTTATTGATAATTTATTCTTGTTCTACTAGAATTAAACCTGTTGATATTAACTTGTGTTTGACCCATCTCCCATAGAATTTTTGTTTCAAACCAATTCTTATAGTAAGAAGAAAATAAAGATGATGAGAAATATTGAGTTCATGCACCATAGAAATATTTCTGGCAAGGTACCAAGATGTTTACAACTCATGTATACACCAACCACTAATCATCACCTTTTTCTATTGTTAGTTAGATAACAAAATTCGGTTAAATAATTCTTTACTTGGAATCAAGACTTACAAAGGAAAGAAAATAGTGAGAAAAAATTAGTCAAATAATTAAATGTAAATGAAAACTTAAACTTTGTTTTTGTCTACTTCTCAAAACAAAAAGCTAGGAAATAAATGCCAAAAATTTTATTTTCTTATAATTTTCAAATATTTAAATAGAATTTCTTATAAATTAATACGCCAAATAATCAAACTTTAGAAATTTTGATTATTAAGTTTTTTATAAGAGGTTAATACTTCTCAATTTTATATAATTTTTGACGTCAATACTTTTAACTTATTGATAATTTATTCTTGTTTTACTGGAATTGAACCTGTTGATATTAACTTGTGTTTGACCTATCTCCCATTGAATTTTTGTTTCAAACCAATTCTTATAGTAAGAAGAAAATAAAGATGATGGGAAATATTGAGTTCATGCACCATAGAAATATTTCTGGCAAGGTACCAAGATGTTTACAAATCATGTATACACCAACCACTAATCATCACCTTTTTCTATTGTTAGTTACATAACAAAATTTGGTTAAATAATTCTTTACTTCGAATCAAGACTTACAAAGGAAAGAAAATAGTGAGAAAAAATTAGTCAAAATAATTAAATGAAATTGAAAACTTAAACATTTTTTTTGTCTACTTTACAAAACAAAAAGCTAGGAAATAAATGCCAGAAATTTTATTTTCTTATAATTTTCAAATATTTAAATAGAATTTCTAATAAATTAATATGCTAAACAATCAAACTTTAGAAATTTTGATTATTAAGTTTTTTATAAGAGGTTAATACTTCTCATTTTTATATATTTTCTAACGTCAATACTTTTAACTTATTGATAAGTTATTCTTGTTGTACTAGAAATGAACCTGTTTATATTAACTTGCGTTTTACCTATCTCCCATTGAATTTTTGTTTCAAACCAATTCTTATAGTAAGAAGCAAATAAAGATGATGGGAAATATTGAGTTGATGCACCATAGAAATATTTCTCGCAAGGTAACAACATGTTTACAAATCATGTACATACAAACCTCTAATTATAACCTTTTTCTATTGTTAGTTAGATAACAAAATTCGATTAAATAAGGCTTTACGTGGAATCAAGACTTACAAAGCAATGAAAATAGTGAGAAAAACGGAGTAAAAATAATTAAATGTAAATGAAAACTTAAACATTTATTTTGTCTACTTTATAAAACAAAAATCAAGGAAATAAATGCCAGAAATTTTATTTTCTTATAATTTTCCAATATTTAAATAAAATTTCTTATAAGTTAATGTTGTATGTTTTGCAACACATAGAAAAACGTGCAAGTATACACGGTCACAAGTAATAATATGATAAGTAAAATATCGTTTCCACAGAGATTTGTTACTAGTATTCGTTAATTATTAAAATTATTTCAACCTAATTCTATCCAAACAGTCGATAATTTGATGCAGTTTGACTAACTAACTTTTATAACAGATTGCAAGAAAATTCTAGGATTGCAGTTTCACCCAATTAATCCACTTGAATCATTATATTTTATCTTGATTTATGTTATCGTGTTTTAAGTTGTTAACCAAGAACTCCTAATTTATCCATATATCTCTCCCGAGCTCCATACAGAAACATCTAGTTAAAATGATTCACTATATTCCTATGCGAATTAAATTCAACCAAATTTATTAAGTTCTGAGTTCTCTAACAGTTACACATACAATAAAAGTATATTTCTATCTCTTATGTATATACGTTATTTCATCACGAGCAGCACACAAAAATGCCTTTTTCAAGTTTATTTAAATGTCACATATCAGTTAATTAATCTTCCGATAATTAAAAGCATTAAACACAGATACAATAAACAACTTAAAACAGTCCCTTAAATCATTCAAAAATATTTAATTCAAATTTCATAATTTACGCTACACTGCAATCCTAGAACAAATGTATTAGTTCATTGCAGAATTTAAAATTACAACACAACAAAAATAAAACATTCCAGAGAAAGAAAATTACAAGAAAATAGATAAGAAAAAAAACTCTTTCACGATTCCTCAATGAAAAATAAATTTCATTCCTTTTCTTCTTCTTTGTTGTCTTCTTTCTCTGTAATTTCCCTAAGAAAATACAACATAAAATGTTAAATCAATACTCTGCGTGTTTTGTGTAACACGCAAACAAGAAAAAAAGAAAACTTAAAATGTTACAAGGAAGAAAAAACTTGCAAGAACTGCTAGTTTTCTCCCAAAATTTCGAGAGAAAAAAGAAGAAAAGAAAAAAATGCTCGAACTAAAAAATGAACTCCAAAAAAGAAAAAGCCAGTTTCCTCCACGCGTATCCCCCCAAAAACATATATACCCTTTTTTCTTTTATTTTATTTTTATTTTTTTATATTTTTTTATCATCAGTGGGGAACAAGATTGTATGGGAGTAGCACGCGTAAATACACTCTGCAAATTTTTTGAATTTTTTTTCTTTTTCCGCATGCCACGTGTCACCATGTGATTCGTTGAGAGAACTGTAGTGCCACGTGGCAGATTTTTATTGGGCGGTAAGCCGGACGCATGAAGAACGCGTCGCACAGGATTTTTACGCGGGTGGCTCGGTGCGCGACAGCTTGGATGGACGCGCTTCAATCTGGACCGTTCAAGAGATCCAACGGTCAGCGATGGCCCCGGGGGAATCTGCGCAACCGACATGTGGGGCCCACTCTGACGCCGGCCTGCGCGACACATGGGACCCACTGGCACGCCGAGCCGCGCGTAGATTCTACACGCGATTTTGCCTCGTCTGGTTGTACTCGCCAAATCTGGACCGTTGAATTGATGATCGAACGGTGCGTGATGAACGTCGTGATTTGTACGAGTGCGATTCTTTTCCTTCGCAAAAAATTCAAACTTTTATTAATTATATTTTGACCCACAACTTTAATCCAAATTACATTTTGCACTTTCTTAAATTACAGTTAAGCCCTTTGCTAATTTTAAATTAAATTTTTAAACTTTTAATAATTATAATTAAGCCCAAATTTAATTTAAATTATATTTTCGATTTTTATAAATTGTAATTAAGAAACTATATTATCATAAATTATATTTGTGGACAGAAATATGAAATTAAGTACATTTTCGATACAAATTATTTAATTTTATTAAAAATGTATTTTTAGCACATAAAAGGAAAATATTAATTTATTTAACAAAAATTAACTAAATATTAATAGAACATAGCAATTATCATTACTAAAATTGATGAAAATAACTGTATAAAATACAGTTATCAGTTAATACGCCAAACAATCAAACTTTCGAAATTTTGATGATTAAGCTTTTTATAAGATGTTAATACTTCTCAGTTTTATATATTTTCTAACTTCAATACTTTTAACTTATTGATAAGTTATTCTTGTTGTACTAGAAATGAACCTGTTTATATTAACTTCTGTTTTACCTATCTCCCATTGAATTTTTGTTTCAAACCAATTCTTATAGTAAGAAGCAAATAAAGATGATGGGAAATATTGAGTTCATGCACCATAGAAATATTTCTCGCAAGGTAACAAGATGTTTACAAATCATGTACATACAAACCTCTAATTATAACCTTTTTCTATTGTTAGTTAGATAACAAAATTCAATTAAATAAGGCTTTACGTGGAATCAAGACTTACAAAGGAATGGAAATAGTGAGAAAAACTGAGTAAAAATAATTAAATGTAAATGAAAACTTAAACATTTATTTTGTCTACTTTATAAAACAAAAATCAAGGAAATAAATGCCAGAAATTTTATTTTCTTATAATTTTCCAATATTTAAATAAAATTTCTTATAAGTTAATACGCCAAACAATCAAACTTTCGAAATTTTGATGATTAAGTTTTTTATAAGAGGTTAATACTTCTCAATTTTATATAATTTTTGACGTCAATACTTTTACCTTATTGATAATTTTTTCTTGTCATACTGGAATTTAACCTGTTGATTTAACTTGCGTTTTACCTATCTCCCATAGTATATCTGTTTCATCCCAATTCTTATAGTATGAAGCAAATAAAGATGATGAGAAATATTGAGTTCATGAAACATGGAAATATTTCTGACAAGGTAACAAGATGTTTAGAAAACATGTATACACCAACTTCTAATAATAACCTTCATCTATTGTTAGTTAGATAATAAAATTCGGTTAAGTCAGGCTTTGCATGGAATCAAGACTTACAAGGGAAAGAAAATAGTGAGAAAAACTGAGTAAAAATAATTAAATGTAAATGAAAACTTAAACATTTGTTTGTCTACTTTACAAAACAAAATGCTAGGAAATAAATGACAGAAATTTTATTTTCTTATAATTTTCGAATATTTAAATAGAATTTCTTATAAGTTAATCCGCCAAACAATCAAACTTTAGAAATTTTGATTATTAAGTTTTTTATAAGAGGTTAATACTTCTCAATTTTATATAATTTTTGACGTCAATACTTTTACCTTATTCATAAGTTATTCTTGTTCTACTCGAGATGAACATGTTGATATTAACTTGCGTTTTCCCTATCTCCCATTGAATTTTTGTTTCAAACCAATTCTTATAGTAAGAAGCAAATAAAGATGATGGGAAATATTGAGTTCATGCACCGTAGAAATATTTCTGCCAAGGTAACAAGATGTTTACAAATCATGCACACACTAACCTCTAATTATAACCTTTTTCTATTGTTAGTTAGATAACAAAATTGGGTTAAATAATTCTTTACTTGGAATCAAGACTTACAAAGGAAAGAAAATAGTGAGAAAAACTGAGTAAAAATAATTAAATGTAAATTAAAACTTAAACATTTTTTTGTCTACTTTATAAAACAAAAGGATAGGAAATAAATGCCAGAAATTTTATTTTCTTATAATTTTTAAATATTTAAATAGAATTTCTTATAAGTTAATACGCCAAATAATCAAACTTTAGAAATTTTGATTATTAAGTTTTTTATAAGAGGTTAATACTTCTCAATTTTATATAATTTTTGACGTCAATACTTTTACCTTATTGATAATTTATTCTTGTCCTACTCGAATTTAACCTGTTGATTTAACATTGTTTTACCTATCTCCCATTGAATTTTTGTTTCAAACCAATTCTTATAGTAAGAAGCAAATAAAGATGACGAGAAATATTGAGTTCATGCACTATAGAAAATATTTCTTTCAAGGTACCAAGATGTTTACAAATCATGTATACACCAACCACTAATCATCACCTTTTTCTATTGTTAGTTACATAACAAAATTGGGTTAAATAATTCTTCACTTGGAATCAAGACTTACAAGGGAAAGAAAATAGTGAGAAAAAATTAGTCAAAATAAATAAATGTAAATGAAAACTTAAAAAAAATTTTGTCTACTTTACAAAACAAAAGGATAGGAAATAAATACGAGAAATTTTATTTTCTTATAATTTTTAAATATTTAAATAGAATTTCTTATAAGTTTATACGCCAAACGATCTAACTTTAGAAATTTTGATTATTAAGTTTTTTATAAGAGGTTAATACTTCTCAATTTTATATAATTTTTGACGTCAATACTTTTAACTTATTGATAATTTATTCTTGTTCTACTGGAATTGAACCTGTTGATATTAACTTGTGTTTTACCTATCTCCCATAGAATTTCTGTTTCAAACCAATTCTTATAGTAAGAAGAAAATAAAGATGAATGGAAATATTGAGTTCATGCACCATAGAAATATTTCTGGCAAGGTAGCAAGATGTTTACAAATCATGTATACACCAACCACTAATCATCACCTTTTTCTATTGTTAGTTAGATAACAAAATTCGGTTAAATAATTTTCTTTACTTGGAATCAAGACTTATAAGGGAAAGAAAATAGTGAGAAAATATTAGTAAAAATAATTAAATGTAAATGAAAACTTAAACATTTTTTTTGTCTACTTTACAAAACAAAATGCTAGGAAATAAATTCCAGAAATTTTATTTTCTTATAATTTTCAGCTATTTAAATAGAATTTCTAATAAGTTAATACGCAAAACAATCAAACTTTAGAAATTTTGATTATTAGGTTTTTTATAAGAGGTTAATACTTCTCATTTTTATATATTTTCTAACGTCAATACTTTTAACTTATTGATAAGTTATTCTTGTTGTACTAGAATTGAACCTGTTTATATTAACTTGTGTTTGACCTATCTCCCATAGTATTTCTATTTCACACCAATTCTTATAGTAAGAAGCAAATAAAGATGATGAGAAATATTGAGTTCACGCAACATAGAAATATGTCTGACAAGGTAACAAGACGTTTAGAAATCATGTACACACTAACCTCTAATTATAACCTTTTTCTATTGTTAGTTAGATAAGAAAATTCGGTTAAGTAAGGCTTCACTTGGAATCAAGACTTACAAGGGAAAGAAAATAGTGAGAAAAACTGAGTAAAAATAATTAAATGTAAATGAAAACTTCAAAATGTTTTTTGCCTACTTTACAAAACAAAAGGCAAGGAAATAAATGCCAGAAATTTTATTTTCTTATAATTTTCCAATATTTAAATAGAATTTCTTATAAGTTAATACGCCAAACAATCAAACTTTCGAAATATTGATCATTAAGTTTTTATAAGAGGTTAATACTTCTCAATTTTATATAATTTTTGACGTCAATACTTTTAACTTATTGATAATTTATTCTTGTTCTACTGGAATTGAACCTGTTGATATTAACTTGTGTTTTACCTATCTCCCATAGAATTTCTGTTTCAAACCAATTCTTATAGTAAGAAGAAAATAAAGATGATGGGAAATATTGAGTTCATGGACCATAGAAATATTTCTGGCAAGGTACCAAGATGTTTACAAATCATGTATACACCAACCACTAATCATCACCTTTTTCTGTTGTTACTTACATAACAAAATTTGGTTAAATAATTCTTTACTTCGAATCAAGACTTACAAAGGAAAGAAAATAGTGAGAAAAAATTAGTCAAAATAATTAAATGAAAATGAAAACTTAAACATTTTTTTTGTCTACTTTACAAAACAAAATGCTAGGAAATAAATGCCAGAAATTTTATTTTCTTATAATTTTCAAATATTTAAATAGAATTTCTAATAAATTAATATGCTAAACAATCAAACTTTAGAAATTTTGATTATTAAGTTTTTTATAAGAGGTTAATACTTCTCATTTTTATATATTTTCTAACGTCAATACTTTTAACTTATTGATAAGTTATTCTTGTTGTACTAGAAATGAACCTGTTTATATTAACTTGCGTTTTACCTATCTCCCATTGAATTTTTGTTTCAAACCAATTCTTATAGTAAGAAGCAAATAAAGATGATGGGAAATATTGAGTTGATGCACAATAGAAATATTTCTGACAAGGTAACAAGACGTTTAGAAATCATGTACACACTAACCTCTAATTATAACCTTTTTCTATTGTTAGTTAGATAACAAAATTCGATTAAATAAGGCTTTACGTGGAATCAAGACTTACAAAGCAATGAAAATAGTGAGAAAAACGGAGTAAACATAATTAAATGTAAATGAAAACTTAAACATTTATTTTGTCTACTTTATAAAACAAAAATCAAGGAAATAAATGCCAGAAATTTTATTTTCTTATAATTTTCCAATATTTAAATAAAATTTCTTATAAGTTAATACGCCAAACAATCAACCTTTCGAAATTTTGATTATTAAGTTTTTTATAAGAGGTTAATACTTCTATATTTTATATAATTTTTGACGTCAATACTTTTAACTTATTGATAATTTATTCTTGTTCTACGAGAATTGAACCTGTTGATATTAACTTGTGTTTTACCTATCTCCCATAGAATTTCTGTTTCAAAACCAATTCTTATAGTAAGAAGAAAATAAAGATGATGGGAAATATTGAGTTCATGCACCATAGAAATATTTCTGGCATGGTAACAACATGTTTATAAATGATGTATACACCAACCTCTAGCCATCACCTTTTCCTATTGGTAGGTAGGCAACGAAATTTGATGGAAGGAGGCTGTACTGTGAATCAAGACTTACAAAGTAAATAAAATACTGAGAGAACATGAGTAAAAATAAGTAAATGTAAAAAGAATTAAACATTGATTTACGTCCTCCATACAAAAACAAAACAAGGAAAATAAATGTCCCAAATTTTTTTCTTTTAAAATTATCAAATATTAATATAGAATTTGTTATAAATTAATACGCCAAAGAATCAAAGTTTAGAAATATGGTTTATAAATTTGTTTATAAGAGGTCAATACTTCTCATTTTACTTATTTTTTGACATCAATATTTTTAACTTATTAATAAGTTATTCTGGAAGTACTGGAATTGAGCGTATTGAATTTAACTTTGTTTTTACCTTTCTCTCATAGAATTTAAATTGCAAACCAATTCTTAGAGGAAGAAGAAAATAAAGATGATGGGAAATATTGAGTTCATGCACCACAGAAATATTTCTGGCATGGTAACAACATGTTTACAAATGATGTATACACGAACCTCTAGCCATCACATTTTCCTATTGGTAGGTAGGCAACGAAATTTGATGGAAGGAGGCTGTATTGTGAGTCAAGACTTACAAAGTAAATAAAATACTGAGAGAACAAGAGTAAAAATAAGTTAATGTAAAAGAAAATTAAACATTGATTTACGTCCTACTTACAAAAACAAAACAAGAAAATAAATGTCCCAAATTTTTTTCTTTTAAAATTATCAAATATTAATAGAGAATTTGTTATAAATTAATACGCCAAAGAATCAAAGTTTAGAAATATGGTTTATAAATTTGTTTATAAGAGGTCAATCCTTCTCATTTTACTTATTTTTTGACTTCAATATTTTTAACTTATTAATAAGTTATTCTGGAAATACTGGAATTGAACGTATTGAATTTAACTTTGTTTTTACCTTTCTCCCATAGAATTTACATTACAAACCAATTCTTAGAGGAAGAAGAAAAAAAAGATGATGGGAAATATTGAGTTCATGCACCATATAAATATTTCTGGCACGGTAACAACATGTTTATAAATGATGTATACACCAACCTCTAGCCATCACCTTTTCCTATTGGTAGGTAGGCAACGAAATTTGATGGAAGGAGTCTGTACTGTGAAGCAAGACTTACAAAGTAAATAAAATACTGAGAGAACATGAGTAAAAATAAGTAAATGTAAAAAGAATTAAACATTGATTTACGTCCTCCATACAAAAACAAAACAAGGAAAATAAATGTCCCAAATTTTTTTCTTTTAAAATTATCAAATATTAATATAGAATTTGTTATAAATTAATACGCCAAAGAATCAAAGTTTAGAAATATGGTTTATAAATTTGTTTATAAGAGGTCAATACTTCTCATTTTACTTATTTTTTGACATCAATATTTTTAACTTATTAATAAGTTATTCTGGAAGTACTGGAATTGAGCGTATTGAATTTAACTTTGTTTTTACCTTTCTCCCATAGAATTTAAATTGCAAACCAATTCTTAGAGGAAGAAGAAAATAAAGATGATGGGAAATATTGAGTTCATGCACCACAGAAATATTTCTGGCATGGTAACAACATGTTTACAAATGATGTATACACGAACCTCTAGCCATCACATTTTCCTATTGGTAGGTAGGCAACGAAATTTGATGGAAGGAGGCTGTATTATGAATCAAGACTTACAAAGTAAATAAAATACTGAGAGAACAAGAGTAAAAATAAGTTAATGTAAAAGAAAATTAAACATTGATTTACGTCCTACTTACAAAAACAAAACAAGGAAAATAAATGCCCCAAATTTTTTTCTTTCAAAATTATCAAATATTAATATAGAATTTGTTATAAATTAATACGCCAAATAATCAAAGTTTAGAAATATGGTTTATAAATTTGTTTATAAGAGGTCAATACTTCTCATTTTACTTATTTTTTGACATCAATATTTTTAACTTATTAATAAGTTATTCTAGAAGTACTGGAAATGAGCGTATTGAATTTAACTTTGATTTTACCTTTCTCACATAGAATTTACATTGCAAACCAGTTCTTAGACGAAGATGAAAATAAAGATGATGGGAAATATTGAGTTCCTGAACCATAGAAATATTTTTGGCAAGGTAACAACATGTTTACAAATAATGTATACACCAACCTCTAGCCATCACTTTTTTCCTATTGGTAGGTAGGCAACGAAGTTTGATGGAAGGAGGCTGTACTGTGAATCAAGACTTACAAAGTAAATAAAATACTGAGAGAACATGAGTAAAAATAAGTTAATTTAAAAGAAAATTAAACATTGATTTACGTCCTACTTATAAAAACAAAACAAGGAAAATAAATGTCCCAAATTTGTTTCTTTTAAAATTATCAAATATTAATATAGAATTTGTTATAAATTAAAACGCCAAAGAATCAAAGTTTAGAAATATGGTTTATAAATTTTTTTAGAAGAGGTCAATCCTTCTCATTTTACTTATTTTTTGACATCAATATTTTTAACTTATTAATAAGTTATTCTGGAAGTACTGGAATTGAGCGTATTGAATTTAACTTTGTTTTTACCTTTCTCCCATAGAATTTACATTGCAAACCAATTTTTAGAGGAAGAAGAAAATAAAGATGATGGGAAATATTGAGTTCATTCACCATTTAAATATTTCTGGCTTGGTAACAACATGTTTACAAATGATGTATGCACCAACCTCTAGCCATCACCTTTTCCTATTGGTAGGTAGGCAACGAAATTTGATGGAAGGAGGCTATACTGTGAATCAAGACTTAAAGAGTAAATAAAATACTGAGAGAACATGAGTAAAAAAAAGTTAATGTAAAAGAAAATTAAACATTGATTTACGTCCTACTTATAAAAAACAAAACAAGGAAAATAAATGTCCCAAATTTGTTTCTTTTAAAATTATCAAATATTAATATAGAAGTTGTTATAAATTAATACGCCAAAGAATCAAAGTTTAGAAATATGGTTTATAAATTTTTTTAGAAGAGGTCAATCCTTCTCATTTTACTTTTTTTTTACATCAATATTTTTAACTTATTAATAACTTATTCTGGATGTACTGGAATTGAGCGTATTGAATTTAACTTTCTTTTTACCTTTCTCAGAGGAAGAAGAAAATAAAGACGATGGGAAATATTGAGTTCATGCACCATATAAATATTTCTGGCAAGGTAACAAAATGTTTACAAATGATGTATGCACCAACCTCTAGCCATCACCTTTTCCTATTGGTAGGTAGGCAAAGAAATTTGATGGAAGGAGGCTGTACTATGAATCAAGACTGAAAAAGTAAATAAAATACTGAGATAACATGAGTAAAAATAAGTTAATGTAAAAGAAAATTGAACATTGATTTACGTCCTACTTATAAAAAATAAAACAAGGAAACTAAATGTCCCAAATTTGTTTCTTTTAAAATTATCAAATATTAATATAGAATTTGTTATAAATTAAAACGCCAAAGAATCAAAGTTTAGAAATATGGTTTATAAATTTGTTTAAAATAGGTCAATACTTCTTATTTTACGTATTTTTTACATCAATATTTTTAACTTATTAATAAGTTATTCTAGAAGTACTGGAATTGAGCGTATTGAATTTGACTTTGTTTTTACCTTTCTCAGAGGAAGAAGAAAATAAAGACGATGGGAAATATTGAGTTCATGCACCATATAAATATTTCTGGCAAGGTAACAAAATGTTTACAAATGATGTATGCACCAACCTCTAGCCATCATCTTTTCCTATTGGTAGGGAGGCAACGAAATTTGATGGAAGGAGGCTGTACTGTGAATCAAGACTTACAAAGTAAATAAAATACTCAGCGAACATGAGTAAAAATAAGTAAATGTAAAAGAAAATTAAACAATGATTTACGTCCTGCATACAAAAACAAAACCAGGAAAATAAATGCCCCAAATTTTATTCTTTTAAAATTGTCCAATATTAATATAGAATTTGTTATAATTTAATACGCCAAAGAATCATTGTTTAGAAATATGGTTTATAAATTTGTTTATAAGAGGTCAATCCTTCTTATTTTACTTATTTTTTGACATCAATATTTTTAACTTATTAATAAGTTATTCTGGAAGTACTGGAATTGAGCGTATTGAATTTAACTTTGTTTTTACCTTTCTCCCATAGAATTTACATTGTAAACCAATTCTTAGAGGAAGAAGAAAATAAAGATGATGGGAAATATTGAGTTCATGCACCACAGAAATATTTCTGGCAAGGTAACAACATGTTTACAAATGATGTATACACGAACCTCTAGCCATCACCTTTTCCTTTTGGTAGGTAGGCAACGAAATTTGATGGAAGGAGGCTATATTGTGAATCAAGACTTACAAAGTAAATAAAATACTGAGAGAACAAGAGTAAAAATAAGTTAATGTAAAAGAAAATTAAACATTGATTTACGTCCTACTTACAAAAACAAAACAAGGAAAATAAATGTCCCAAATTTGTTTCTTTTAAAATTATCAAATATTAATATAGAATTTGTTATAAATTAAAACGCCAAAGAATCAAAGTTTAGAAATATGGTTTATAAATTTTTTTATAAGAGGTCAATACTTCTCATTTTACTTATTTTTTGACATCAATATTTTTTACTTATTAATAACTTATTCTGGAAGTACTGGAATTGAGCGTATTGAATTTAACTTTGTTTCTACCTTTCTCCCATAGAATTTACATTGCAAACCAATTCTTAGAGGAAGAAGAAAATAAAGATGATGGGAGATATTGAGTTCATTCACCATATAAATATTTCTGGCATGGTAACAACATGTTTACAAATGATGTATACACGAACCTCTAGCCATCACCATTTCCTATTGGTAGGTAGACAACGAAATTTGATGGAAGGAGGCTGTACTGTAAATCAAGACTTACAAAGTAAATAAAATACTGAGAGAACATTAGTAAAAATAAGTAAATGTGAAAGAAAATTAAAGATGGATTTACGTCCTACTTACAAAAACAAAACAAGGAAAATAAATGTCCCAAATTTTTTTCTTTTAAAATTATCAAATATTAATATAGAATTTGTTATAAATTAATACGCCAAAGAATCAAAGTTTAGAAATATGGTTTATAAATTTGTTTATAAGAGGTCAATACTTCTCATTTTACTTATTTTTTGACATCAATATTTTTAACTTATTAATAAGTTATTCTGGAAGTAGTGGAATTGAGCGTATTGAATTTAACTTTGTTTTTACCTTTCTCCCATAGAATTTACATTGCAAACCAATTGTTAGAGGAAGAAGAAAATAAAGACGATGGGAAATATATAGTTCATTCACCATACAAATATTTCTGGCATGGTAGCAACATGTTTACAAATGATGTATGCACCAACCTCTAGCCATCACCTTTTCCTATTGGTAGGTAGGCAACGAAATTTGATGGAAGGAGGCTGTACTGTGAATCAAGACTTACAAAGTAAATAAAATACTGAGAGAACATGAGTAAAAATAAGTTAATTTAAAAGAAAATTAAACATTGATTTACGTCCTACTTATAAAAACAAAACAAGGAAAATAAATGTCCCAAATTTGTTTCTTTTAAAATTATCAAATATTAATATAGAATTTGTTATAAATTAATTCGCCAAAGAATCAAAGTTTAGAAATATGGTTTATAAATTTGTTTATAAGAGGTCAATACTTCTCATTTTACTTATTTTTTGACATCAATATTTTTTACTTATTAATAACTTATTCTGGAAGTAGTGGAATTGAGCGTATTGAATTTAACTTTGTTTTTACCTTTCTCCCATAGAATTTACATTGCAAACCAATACTTAGAGGAAGAAGAAAATAAAGAGGATGGGAGATATTGAGTTCATGCACCATAGAAATATTTCCGGCAAGATAACAACATGTTTACAAATGATGTATGCACCAACCTCTAGCCATCACCTTTTCCTATTGGTAGGTAGGCAACGAAATTTGATGGAAGGAGGTTGTACTGTGAATGAAGACTTACAAAGTAAATAATATACTGAGAGAACATGAGTAAAAATAAGTTAATGTAAAAGAAAATTAAACATTGATTTACGTCCTACTTATAAAAACAAAACAAGGAAAATAAATGTCCCAAATTTGTTTCTTTTAAAATTATCAAATATTAATATAGAATTTGTTATAAATTAAAACACCAAAGAATCAAAGTTTAGAAATATGGTTTATAAATTTTTTTATAAGAGGTCAATACTTCTCATTTTACTTATTTTTTGACATCAATATTTTTTACTTATTAATAACTTATTCTGGAAGTACTGGAATTGAGCGTATTGAATTTAACTTTGTTTCTACCTTTCTCCCATAGAATTTACATTGCAAACCAATTCTTAGAGGAAGAACAAAATAAAGATGATGGGAGATATTGAGTTCATTCACCATATAAATATTTCTGGCATGGTAACAACATGTTTACAAATGATGTATACACGAACCTCTAGCCATCACCATTTCCTATTGGTAGGTAGACAACGAAATTTGATGGAAGGAGGCTGTACTGTAAATCAAGACTTACAAAGTAAATAAAATACTGAGAGAACATTAGTAAAAATAAGTAAATGTGAAAGAAAATTAAAGATGGATTTACGTCCTACTTACAAAAACAAAACAAGGAAAATAAATGTCCCAAATTTTTTTCTTTTAAAATTATCAAATATTAATATAGAATTTGTTATAAATTAATACGCCAAAGAATCAAAGTTTAGAAATATGGTTTATAAATTTGTTTATAAGAGGTCAATACTTCTCATTTTACTTATTTTTTGACATCAATATTTTTAACTTATTAATAAGTTATTCTGGAAGTAGTGGAATTGAGCGTATTGAATTTAACTTTGTTTTTACCTTTCTCCCATAGAATTTACATTGCAAACCAATTGTTAGAGGAAGAAGAAAATAAAGACGATGGGAAATATATAGTTCATTCACCATACAAATATTTCTGGCATGGTAGCAACATGTTTACAAATGATGTATGCACCAACCTCTAGCCATCACCTTTTCCTATTGGTAGGTAGGCAACGAAATTTGATGGAAGGAGGCTGTACTGTGAATCAAGACTTACAAAGTAAATAAAATACTGAGAGAACATGAGTAAAAATAAGTTAATTTAAAAGAAAATTAAACATTGATTTACGTCCTACTTATAAAAACAAAACAAGGAAAATAAATGTCCCAAATTTGTTTCTTTTAAAATTATCAAATATTAATATAGAATTTGTTATAAATTAATTCGCCAAAGAATCAAAGTTTAGAAATATGGTTTATAAATTTGTGTATAAGAGGTCAATACTTCTCATTTTACTTATTTTTTGACATCAATATTTTTTACTTATTAATAACTTATTCTGGAAGTAGTGGAATTGAGCGTATTGAATTTAACTTTGTTTTTACCTTTCTCCCATAGAATTTACATTGCAAACCAATTGTTAGAGGAAGAAGAAAATAAAGACGATGGGAAATATATAGTTCATTCACCATACAAATATTTCTGGCATGGTAGCAACATGTTTACAAATGATGTATGCACCAACCTCTAGCCATCACCTTTTCCTATTGGTAGGTAGGCAACGAAATTTGATGGAAGGAGGCTGTACTGTGAATCAAGACTTACAAAGTAAATAAAATACTGAGAGAACATGAGTAAAAATAAGTTAATTTAAAAGAAAATTAAACATTGATTTACGTCCTACTTATAAAAACAAAACAAGGAAAATAAATGTCCCAAATTTGTTTCTTTTAAAATTATCAAATATTAATATAGAATTTGTTATAAATTAAAACGCCAAAGAATCAAAGTTTAGAAATATGGTTTATAAATTTTTTTATAAGAGGTCAATACTTCTCATTTTACTTATTTTTTGACATCAATATTTTTTACTTATTAATAACTTATTCTGGAAATAGCGGAATTGAGCGTATTGAATTTAACTTTGTTTTTACATTTCTCCCATAGAATTTACATTGCAAACCAATTCTTAGAGGAAGAAGAAAATAAAGAGGATGGGAGATATTGAGTTCATGCACCATAGAAATATTTCCGGCAAGATAACAACATGTTTACAAATGATGTATGCACCAACCTCTAGCCATCACCTTTTCCTATTGGTAGGTAGGCAACGAAATTTGATGGAAGGAGGTTGTACTGTGAATGAAGACTTACAAAGTAAATAATATACTGAGAGAACATGAGTAAAAATAAGTTAATGTAAAAGAAAATTAAACATTGATTTACGTCCTACTTATAAAAACAAAACAAGGAAAATAAATGTCCCAAATTTGTTTCTTTTAAAATTATCAAATATTAATATAGAATTTGTTATAAATTAAAACGCCAAAGAATCAAAGTTTAGAAATATGGTTTATAAATTTTTTTATAAGAGGTCAATACTTCTCATTTTACTTATTTTTTGACATCAATATTTTTTACTTATTAATAACTTATTCTGGAAGTACTGGAATTGAGCGTATTGAATTTAACTTTGTTTCTACCTTTCTCCCATAGAATTTACATTGCAAACCAATTCTTAGAGGAAGAAGAAAATAAAGATGATGGGAGATATTGAGTTCATTCACCATATAAATATTTCTGGCATGGTAACAACATGTTTACAAATGATGTATACACGAACCTCTAGCCATCACCATTTCCTATTGGTAGGTAGACAACGAAATTTGATGGAAGGAGGCTGTACTGTAAATCAAGACTTACAAAGTAAATAAAATACTGAGAGAACATTAGTAAAAATAAGTAAATGTGAAAGAAAATTAAAGATGGATTTACGTCCTACTTACAAAAACAAAACAAGGAAAATAAATGTCCCAAATTTTTTTCTTTTAAAATTATCAAATATTAATATAGAATTTGTTATAAATTAATACGCCAAAGAATCAAAGTTTAGAAATATGGTTTATAAATTTGTTTATAAGAGGTCAATACTTCTCATTTTACTTATTTTTTGACATTAATATTTTTAACTTATTAATAAGTTATTCTGGAAGTAGTGGAATTGAGCGTATTGAATTTAACTTTGTTTTTACCTTTCTCCCATAGAATTTACATTGCAAACCAATTGTTAGAGGAAGAAGAAAATAAAGACGATGGGAAATATATAGTTCATTCACCATACAAATATTTCTGGCATGGTAGCAACATGTTTACAAATGATGTATACACCAACCTCTAGCCATCACCTTTTCCTATTGGTAGGTAGGCAACGAAATTTGATGGAAGGAGGCTGTACTGTGAATCACGACTTACAAAGTAAATAAAATACTGAGAGAACATGAGTAAAAATAAGTTAATTTAAAAGAAAATTAAACATTGATTTACGTCCTACTTATAAAAACAAAACAAGGAAAATAAATGTCCCAAATTTGTTTCTTTTAAAATTATCAAATATTAATATAGAATTTGTTATAAATTAAAACGCCAAAGAATCAAAGTTTAGAAATATGGTTTATAAATTTTTTTATAAGAGGTCAATACTTCTCATTTTACTTATTTTTTGACATCAATATTTTTAACTTATTAATAAGTTATTCTGGAAGTACTGGAATTGAGCGTATTGAATTTAACTTTGTTTTTAACTTTCTCCCATAGAATTTACATTGCAAACCAATTCTTAGAGGAAGAAGAAAATAAAGATGGGAGATATTGAGTTCATTCACGATATAAATATTTCTGGCATGGTAACAGCATGTTTACAAATGATGTATACACGAACCTCTAGCCATCACCATTTCCTATTGGTAGGTAGACAACGAAATTTGATGGAAGGAGGCTGTACTGTAAATCAAGACTTACAAAGTAAATAAAATACTGAGAGAACATTAGTAAAAATAAGTAAATGGGAAAGAAAATTAAAGATGGATTTACGTCCTACTTACAAAAACAAAACAAGGAAAATAAATGTCCCAAATTTTTTTCTTTTAAAATTATCAAATATTAATATAGAATTTGTTATAAATTAATACGCCAAAGAATCAAAGTTTAGAAATATGGTTTATAAATTTGTTTATAAGAGGTCAATACTTCTCATTTTACTTATTTTTTGACATCAATATTTTTAACTTATTAATAAGTTATTCTGGAAGTAGTGGAATTGAGCGTATTGAATTTAACTTTGTTTTTACCTTTCTCCCATAGAATTTACATTGCAAACCAATTGTTAGAGGAAGAAGAAAATAAAGACGATGGGAAATATATAGTTCATTCACCATACAAATATTTCTAGCATGGTAGCAACATGTTTACAAATGATGTATGCACCAACCTCTAGCCATCACCTTTTCCTATTGGTAGGTAGGCAATGAAATTTGATGGAAGGAGGCTGTACTGTGAATCAAGACTTACAAAGTAAATAAAATACTGAGAGAACATGAGTAAAAATAAGTTAATTTAAAAGAAAATTAAACATTGATTTACGTCCTACTTATAAAAACAAAACAAGGAAAATAAATGTCCCAAATTTGTTTCTTTTAAAATTATCAAATATTAATATAGAATTTGTTATAAATTAATTCGCCAAAGAATCAAAGTTTAGAAATATGGTTTATAAATTTGTTTATAAGAGGTCAATACTTCTCATTTTACTTATTTTTTGACATCAATATTTTTTACTTATTAATAACTTATTCTGGAAGTACTGGAATTGAGCGTATTGAATTTAACTATGTTTCTACCTTTCTCCAATAGAATTTACATTGCAAACCAATTCTTAGAGGAAGAAGAAAATAAAGATGATGGGAGATATTGAGTTCATTCACCATATAAATATTTCTGGCATGGTAACAACATGTTTACAAATGATGTATACACGAACCTCTAGCCATCACCATTTCCTATTGGTAGGTAGACAACGAAATTTGATGGAAGGAGGCTGTACTGTAAATCAAGACTTACAAAGTAAATAAAATACTGAGAGAACATTAGTAAAAATAAGTAAATGTGAAAGAAAATTAAAGATGGATTTACGTCCTACTTACAAAAACAAAACAAGGAAAATAAATGTCCCAAATTTTTTTCTTTTAAAATTATCAAATATTAATATAGAATTTGTTATAAATTAATTCGCCAAAGAATCAAAGTTTAGAAATATGGTTTATAAATTTGTTTATAAGAGGTCAATACTTCTCATTTTACTTATTTTTTGACATCAATATTTTTTACTTATTAATAACTTATTCTGGAAATAGCGGAATTGAGCGTATTGAATTTAACTTTGTTTTTACATTTCTCCCATAGAATTTACATTGCAAACCAATTCTTAGAGGAAGAAGAAAATAAAGAGGATGGGAGATATTGAATTCATGCACCATAGAAATATTTCCGGCAAGATAACAACATGTTTACAAATGATGTATGCACCAACCTCTAGCCATCACCTTTTCCTATTGGTAGGTAGGCAACGAAATTTGATGGAAGGACGTTGTACTGTGAATCAAGACTTACAAAGTAAATAATATACTGAGAGAACATGAGTAAAAATAAGTTAATGTAAAAGAAAATTAAACATTGATTTACGTCCTACTTATAAAAACAAAACAAGGAAAATAAATGTCCCAAATTTGTTTCTTTTAAAATTATCAAATATTAATATAGAATTTGTTATAAATTAAAACGCCAAAGAATCAAAGTTTAGAAATATGGTTTATAAATTTTTTTATAAGAGGTCAATACTTCTCATTTTACTTATTTTTTGACATCAATATTTTTAACTTATTAATAAGTTATTCTGGAAGTACTGGAATTGAGCGTATTGAATTTAACTTTGTTTTTAACTTTCTCCCATAGAATTTACATTGCAAACCAATTCTTAGAGGAAGAAGAAAATAAAGATGGGAGATATTGAGTTCATTCACCATATAAATATTTCTGGCATGGTAACAGCATGTTTACAAATGATGTATACACGAACCTCTAGCCATCACCATTTCCTATTGGTAGGTAGACAACGAAATTTGATGGAAGGAGGCTGTACTGTAAATCAAGACTTACAAAGTAAATAAAATACTGAGAGAATATTAGTAAAAATAAGTAAATGTGAAAGAAAATTAAAGATGGATTTACGTCCTACTTACAAAAACAAAACAAGGAAAATAAATGTCCCAAATTTTTTTCTTTTAAAATTATCAAATATTAATATAGAATTTGTTATAAATTAATACGCCAAAGAATCAAAGTTTAGAAATATGGTTTATAAATTTGTTTATAAGAGGTCAATACTTCTCATTTTACTTATTTTTTGACATCAATATTTTTAACTTATTAATAAGTTATTCTGGAAGTACTGGAATTGAGCGTATTGAATTTAACTTTGTTTTTACCTTTCTCCCATAGAATTTACATTGCAAACCAATTGTTAGAGGAAGAAGAAAATAAAGACGATGGGAAATATATAGTTCATTCACCATACAAATATTTCTGGCATGGTAGCAACATGTTTACAAATGATGTATGCACCAACCTCTAGCCATCACCTTTTCCTATTGGTAGGTAGGCAACGAAATTTGATGGAAGGAGGCTGTACTGTGAATCAAGACTTACAAAGTAAATAAAATACTGAGAGAACATGAGTAAAAATAAGTTAATTTAAAAGAATATTAAACATTGATTTACGTCCTACTTATAAAAACAAAACAAGGAAAATAAATGTCCCAAATTTGTTTCTTTTAAAATTATCAAATATTAATATAGAATTTGTTATAAATTAATTCGCCAAAGAATCAAACTTTAGAAATATGGTTTATAAATTTGTTTATAAGAGGTCAATACTTCTCATTTTACTTATTTTTTGACATCAATATTTTTTACTTATTAATAAGTTATTCTGGAAGTAGTGCAATTGAGCGTATTGAATTTAACTTTGTTTTTACCTTTCTCCCATAGAATTTACATTGCAAACCAATTCTTAGAGGGAGAAGAAAATAAAGACGATGGGAAATATATAGTTCATTCACCATACAAATATTTCTGGCATGGTAGCAACATGTTTACAAATGATGTATGCACCAACCTCTAGCCATCACCTTTTCCTATTGCTAGGTAGGCAACGAAATTTGATGGAAGGAGGTTGTACTGTGAATCAAGACTTACAAAGTAAATAAAATACTGAGAGAACATGAGTAAAAAAATAAGTAAATGTAAAGAAAATTAAACATTGATTTACGTCCTGCATACAAAAACAAAACAAGGAAAATAAATGTCCCAAATTTGTTTTTTTTAAAATTATCAAATATTAATATAGAATTTGTTATAAATTAATACGCCAAAGAATCAAAGTTTAGAAATATGGTTTATAAATTTGTTTATAAGAGGTCAATACTTCTCATTTTACTTATTTTTTGACATCAATATTTTTTACTTATTAATAACTTATTCTGGAAGTAGTGGAATTGAGCGTATTGAATTTAACTTTGTTTTTACCTTTCTCCCATAGAATTTACATTGCAAACCAATTCTTAGAGGAAGAAAAAATAAAGATGATGGTAAATATTGAGTTCATTCACCATATAAATATTTCTGGCATGGTAACACCATGTTTACAAATGATGTATACACTAACCTCTAGCCATCACCATTTCCTATTGCTAGGTAGGCAACGAAATTTGATGGAAGGAGGCTGTACTGTGAATCAAGACTTACAAAGTAAATAAAATACTGAGAGAACATGAGTAAAAAAATAAGTAAATGTAAAAAAAATTAAACATTGATTTACGTCCTGCATACAAAAACAAAACAAGGAAAATAAATGCGCCAAATTTTTTTCTTTTAAAATTATCAAATATTAATATAGAATTTGTTATAAATTAATACGCCAAAGAATAAAAGTTTAGAAATATGTTTTATAAATTTGTTTATAAGAGGTCAATAGTTCTCATTTTACTTATTTTTTGACATCAATATTTTTAACTTATTAATAAGTTATTCTGGAAGTAGTGGAATTGAGCGTATTGAATTTAACTTTGTTTTTACCTTTCTCCCATAGAATTTACATTGCAAACCAATTGTTAGAGGAAGAAGAAAATAAAGACGATGGGAAATATATAGTTCATTCACCATACAAATATTTCTGGCATGGTAGCAACATGTTTACAAATGATGTATGCACCAACCTCTAGCCATCACCTTTTCCTATTGGTAGGTAGGCAACGAAATTTGATGGAAGGAGGCTGTACTGTGAATCAAGACTTACAAAGTAAATAAAATACTGAGAGAACATGAGTAAAAATAAGTTAATTTAAAAGAAAATTAAACATTGATTTACGTCCTACTTATAAAAACAAAACAAGGAAAATAAATGTCCCAAATTAGTTTCTTTTAAAATTTTCAAATATTAATATAGAATTTGTTATAAATTAAAACGCCAAAGAATCAAAGTTTAGAAATATGGTTTATAAATTTGTTTATAAGAGGTCAATACTTCTCATTTTACTTATTTTTTGACATCAATATTTTTAACTTATTAATAAGTTATTCTGGAAGTACTGGAATTGAGCGTATTGAATTTAACTTTGTTTTTACATTTCTCCCATAGAATTTACATTGCAAACCAATTCTTAGAGGAAGAAGAAAACAAAGAGGATGGGAGATATTGAGTTCATGCACCATAGAAATATTTCCGGCAAGATAACAACATGTTTAAAAATGATGTATGCACCAACCTCTAGCCATCACCTTTTCCTATTGGTAGGTAGGCAACGAAATTTGATGGAAGGAGGTTGTACTGTGAATCAAGACTTACAAAGTAAATAATATACTAAGAGAACATGAGTAAAAATAAGTTAATGTAAAAGAAAATTAAACATTGATTTACGTCCTACTTATAAAAACAAAACAAGGAAAATAAATGTCCAAAATTTGTTTCTTTTAAAATTATCAAATATTAATATAGAATTTGTTATAAATTAAAACGCCAAAGAATCAAAGTTTAGAAATATGGTTTATAAATTTGTTTATAAGAGGTCAATACTTCTCATTTTACTTATTTTTTGACATCAATATTTTTAACTTATTAATAAGTTATTCCGGAAGTACTGGAATTGAGCGTATTGAATTTAACTTTGTTTTTAACTTTCTCCCATAGAATTTACATTGCAAACCAATTCTTAGAGGAAGAAGAAAATAAAGATGATGGGAGATATTGAGTTCATTCACCATATAAATATTTCTGGCATGGTAACAACATGTTTACAAATGATGTATACACGAACCTCTAGCCATCACCATTTCCTATTGGTAGGTAGACAACGAAATTTGATGGAAGGAGGCTGTACTGTAAATCAAGACTTACAAAGTAAATAAAATACTGACAGAACATGAGTAAAAATAAGTAAATGTGAAAGAAAATTAAAGATTGATTTACGTCCTACTTACAAAAACAAAACAAGGAAAATAAATGTCCCAAATTTTTTTCTTTTAAAATTATCAAATATTAATATAGAATTTGTTATAAATTAATACGCCAAAGAATCAAAGTTTAGAAATATGGTTTATAAATTTGTTTATAAGAGGTCAATACTTCTCATTTTACTTATTTTTTGACATCAATATTTTTTACTTATTAATAACTTATTCTGGAAGTAGTGGAATTGAGCGTATTGAATTTAACTTTGTTTTTACCTTTCTCCCATAGAATTTACATTGCAAACCAATTCTTAGAGGAAGAAGAAAATAAAGATGATGGGAGATATTGAGTTCATTCACCATATAAATATTTCTGGCATGGTAACAACATGTTTACAAATGATGTATACACGAACCTCTAGCCATCACCATTTCCTATTGGTAGGTAGACAACGAAATTTCATGGAAGGAGGCTGTACTGTAAATCAAGACTTACAAAGTAAATAAAATACTGAGAGAACATTAGTAAAAATAAGTAAATGTGAAAGAAAATTAAAGATGGATTTACGTCCTACTTACAAAAACAAAACAAGGAAAATAAATGTCCCAAATTTTTTTCTTTTAAAATTATCAAATATTAATATAGAATTTGTTATAAATTAATATGCCAAAGAATCAAAGTTTAGAAATATGGTTTATAAATTTTTTTATAAGAGGTCAATACTTCTCATTTTACTTATTTTTTGACATCAATATTTTTAACTTATTAATAACTTATTCTGGAAGTAGTGGAATTGAGCGTATTGAATTTAACTTTGTTTTTACCTTTCTCCCATAGAATTTACATTGCAAACCAATTCTTAGAGGAAGAAGAAAATAAAGATGATGGTAAATATTGAGTTCATTCACCATATAAATATTTCTGGCATGGTAACAAAATGTTTACAAATGATGTATACACTAACCTCTAGCCATCACCATTTCCTATTGCTAGGTAGGCAACGAAATTTGATGGAAGGAGGCTGAACTGTGAATCAAGACTTACAAAGTAAATAAAATACTAAGAGAACATGAGTAAAAAAATAAGTAAATGTAAAAAAAATTAAACATTGATTTACGTCCTGCATACAAAAACAAAACAAGGAAAATAAATGCGCCAAATTTTTTTCTTTTAAAATTATCAAATATTAATATAGAATTTGTTATAAATTAATACGCCTAAGAATCAAAGTTTAGAAATATGTTTTATAAATTTGTTTATAAGAGGTCAATAGTTCTCATTTTACTTATTTTTTGACATCAATATTTTTAACTTATTAATAAGTTGTTCTGGAAGTACTGGAGTTGAGCGTATTGAATTTAACTTTGTTTTTACCTTTCTCCCATAGAATTTACATTGCAAACCAATTCTTAGAGGAAGAAGAAAATAAAGACGATGGGAAATATTGAGTTCATTCACCATATAAATATTTATGGCATGGTAACAACATGTTTACAAATGATGTATGCACCAACCTCTAGCCATCACCTTCTCTTATTGGTAGGTAGGCAACGAAATTTGATGGAAGGAGGCTGTACTGTGAATCAAGACTTACAAAGTAAATAAAATACTGAGAGAACATGAGTAAAAATAAGTTAATTTAAAAGAAAATTAAACATTGATTTACGTCCTACTTATAAAAACAAAACAAGGAAAATAAATGTCCCAAATTAGTTTCTTTTAAAATTATCAAATATTAATATAGAATTTGTTATAAATTAAAACGCCAAAGAATCAAAGTTTAGAAATATGGTTTATAAATTTGTTTATAAGAGGTCAATACTTCTCATTTTACTTATTTTTTGACATCAATATTTTTAACTTATTAATAAGTTATTCTGGAAGTACTGGAATTGAGCGTATTGAATTTAACTTTGTTTTTACATTTCTCCCATAGAATTTACATTGCAAACCAATTCTTAGAGGAAGAAGAAAATAAAGAGGATGGGAGATATTGAGTTCATGCACCATAGAAATATTTCCGGCAAGATAACAAAATGTTTACAAATGATGTATGCACCAACCTCTAGCCATCATCTTTTCCTATTGGTAGGTAGGCAACGAAATTTGATGGAAGGAGGTTGTACTGTGAATCAAGACTTACAAAGTAAATAATATACTGAGAGAACATGAGTAAAAATAAGTTAATGTAAAAGAAAATTAAACATTGATTTACGTCCTACTTATAAAAACAAAACAAGGAAAATAAATGTCCCAAATTTGTTTCTTTTAAAATTATCAAATATTAATATATAATTTGTTATAAATTAAAACGCCAAAGAATCAAAGTTTAGAAATATGGTTTATAAATTTTTTTTATAAGAGGTCAATACTTCTCATTTTACTTATTTTTTGACATCAATATTTTTAACTTATTAATAAGTTATTCTGGAAGTACTGGAATTGAGCGTATTGAATTTAACTTTGTTTTTAACTTTCTCCCATAGAATTTACATTGCAAACCAATTCTTAGAGGAAGAAGAAAATAAAGATGATGGGAGATATTGAGTTCATTCACCATATAAATATTTCTGGCATGGTAACAACATGTTTACAAATGATGTATACACTAACCTCTAGCCATCACCATTTCCTATTGCTAGGTAGGCAACGAAATTTGATGGAAGGAGGCTGTACTGTGAATCAAGACATACAAAGTAAATAAATTACTGAGAGAACATGAGTAAAAAAATAAGTAAATGTAAAAAAAATTAAACATTGAATTACGTCCTGCATACAAAAACAAAACAAGGAAAATAAATGCGCCAAATTTTTTTTCTTTTAAAATTATCAAATATTAATATAGAATTTGTTTTAAATTTATACGCCAAAGAATCAAAGTTTAGAAATATGTTTTATAAATTTGTTTATAAGAGGTCAATAGTTCTCATTTTACTTATTTTTTGACATCAATATTTTTAACTTATTAATAAGTTGTTCTGGAAGTACTGGAGTTGAGCGTATTGAATTTAACTTTGTTTTTACCTTTCTCCCATAGAATTTACATTGCAAACCAATTCTTAGAGGAAGAAGAAAATAAAGACGATGGGAAATATTGAGTTCATTCACCATATAAATATTTATGGCATGGTAACAACATGTTTACAAATGATGTATGCACCAACCTCTAGCCATCACCTTCTCTTATTGGTAGGTAGGCAACGAAATTTGATGGAAGGAGGCTGTACTGTGAATCAAGACTTACAAAGTAAATAAAATACTGAGAGAACATGAGTAAAAATAAGTTAATTTAAAAGAAAATTAAACATTGATTTACGTCCTACTTATAAAAACAAAACAAGGAAAATAAATGTCCCAAATTAGTTTCTTTTAAAATTATCAAATATTAATATAGAATTTGTTATAAATTAAAACGCCAAAGAATCAAAGTTTAGAAATATGGTTTATAAATTTGTTTATAAGAGGTCAATACTTCTCATTTTACTTATTTTTTGACATCAATATTTTTAACTTATTAATAAGTTATTCTGGAAGTACTGGAATTGAGCGTATTGAATTTAACTTTGTTTTTACATTTCTCCCATAGAATTTACATTGCAAACCAATTCTTAGAGGAAGAAGAAAATAAAGAGGATGGGAGATATTGAGTTCATGCACCATAGAAATATTTCCGGCAAGATAACAAAATGTTTACAAATGATGTATGCACCAACCTCTAGCCATCATCTTTTCCTATTGGTAGGTAGGCAACGAAATTTGATGGAAGGAGGTTGTACTGTGAATCAAGACTTACAAAGTAAATAATATACTGAGAGAACATGAGTAAAAATAAGTTAATGTAAAAGAAAATTAAACATTGATTTACGTCCTACTTATAAAAACAAAACAAGGAAAATAAATGTCCCAAATTTGTTTCTTTTAAAATTATCAAATATTAATATATAATTTGTTATAAATTAAAACGCCAAAGAATCAAAGTTTAGAAATATGGTTTATAAATTTTTTTATAAGAGGTCAATACTTCTCATTTTACTTATTTTTTGACATCAATATTTTTTACTTATTAATAAGTTATTCTGGAAGTAGTGGAATTGAGCGTATTGAATTTAACTTTGTTTTTACCTTTCTCCCATAGAATTTACATTGCAAACCAATTCTTAGAGGGAGAAGAAAATAAAGACGATGGGAAATATATAGTTCATTCACCATACAAATATTTCTGGCATGGTAGCAACATGTTTACAAATGATGTATGCACCAACCTCTAGCCATCACCTTTTCCTATTGCTAGGTAGGCAACGAAATTTGATGGAAGGAGGTTGTACTGTGAATCAAGACTTACAAAGTAAATAAAATACTGAGAGAACATGAGTAAAAAAATAAGTAAATGTAAAGAAAATTAAACATTGATTTACGTCCTGCATACAAAAACAAAACAAGGAAAATAAATGTCCCAAATTTGTTTTTTTTAAAATTATCAAATATTAATATAGAATTTGTTATAAATTAATACGCCAAAGAATCAAAGTTTAGAAATATGGTTTATAAATTTGTTTATAAGAGGTCAATACTTCTCATTTTACTTATTTTTTGACATCAATATTTTTTACTTATTAATAACTTATTCTGGAAGTAGTGGAATTGAGCGTATTGAATTTAACTTTGTTTTTACCTTTCTCCCATAGAATTTACATTGCAAACCAATTCTTAGAGGAAGAAAAAATAAAGATGATGGTAAATATTGAGTTCATTCACCATATAAATATTTCTGGCATGGTAACACCATGTTTACAAATGATGTATACACTAACCTCTAGCCATCACCATTTCCTATTGCTAGGTAGGCAACGAAATTTGATGGAAGGAGGCTGTACTGTGAATCAAGACTTACAAAGTAAATAAAATACTGAGAGAACATGAGTAAAAAAATAAGTAAATGTAAAAAAAATTAAACATTGATTTACGTCCTGCATACAAAAACAAAACAAGGAAAATAAATGCGCCAAATTTTTTTCTTTTAAAATTATCAAATATTAATATAGAATTTGTTATAAATTAATACGCCAAAGAATAAAAGTTTAGAAATATGTTTTATAAATTTGTTTATAAGAGGTCAATAGTTCTCATTTTACTTATTTTTTGACATCAATATTTTTAACTTATTAATAAGTTATTCTGGAAGTAGTGGAATTGAGCGTATTGAATTTAACTTTGTTTTTACCTTTCTCCCATAGAATTTACATTGCAAACCAATTGTTAGAGGAAGAAGAAAATAAAGACGATGGGAAATATATAGTTCATTCACCATACAAATATTTCTGGCATGGTAGCAACATGTTTACAAATGATGTATGCACCAACCTCTAGCCATCACCTTTTCCTATTGGTAGGTAGGCAACGAAATTTGATGGAAGGAGGCTGTACTGTGAATCAAGACTTACAAAGTAAATAAAATACTGAGAGAACATGAGTAAAAATAAGTTAATTTAAAAGAAAATTAAACATTGATTTACGTCCTACTTATAAAAACAAAACAAGGAAAATAAATGTCCCAAATTAGTTTCTTTTAAAATTTTCAAATATTAATATAGAATTTGTTATAAATTAAAACGCCAAAGAATCAAAGTTTAGAAATATGGTTTATAAATTTGTTTATAAGAGGTCAATACTTCTCATTTTACTTATTTTTTGACATCAATATTTTTAACTTATTAATAAGTTATTCTGGAAGTACTGGAATTGAGCGTATTGAATTTAACTTTGTTTTTACATTTCTCCCATAGAATTTACATTGCAAACCAATTCTTAGAGGAAGAAGAAAACAAAGAGGATGGGAGATATTGAGTTCATGCACCATAGAAATATTTCCGGCAAGATAACAACATGTTTAAAAATGATGTATGCACCAACCTCTAGCCATCACCTTTTCCTATTGGTAGGTAGGCAACGAAATTTGATGGAAGGAGGTTGTACTGTGAATCAAGACTTACAAAGTAAATAATATACTAAGAGAACATGAGTAAAAATAAGTTAATGTAAAAGAAAATTAAACATTGATTTACGTCCTACTTATAAAAACAAAACAAGGAAAATAAATGTCCAAAATTTGTTTCTTTTAAAATTATCAAATATTAATATAGAATTTGTTATAAATTAAAACGCCAAAGAATCAAAGTTTAGAAATATGGTTTATAAATTTGTTTATAAGAGGTCAATACTTCTCATTTTACTTATTTTTTGACATCAATATTTTTAACTTATTAATAAGTTATTCCGGAAGTACTGGAATTGAGCGTATTGAATTTAACTTTGTTTTTAACTTTCTCCCATAGAATTTACATTGCAAACCAATTCTTAGAGGAAGAAGAAAATAAAGATGATGGGAGATATTGAGTTCATTCACCATATAAATATTTCTGGCATGGTAACAACATGTTTACAAATGATGTATACACGAACCTCTAGCCATCACCATTTCCTATTGGTAGGTAGACAACGAAATTTGATGGAAGGAGGCTGTACTGTAAATCAAGACTTACAAAGTAAATAAAATACTGACAGAACATGAGTAAAAATAAGTAAATGTGAAAGAAAATTAAAGATTGATTTACGTCCTACTTACAAAAACAAAACAAGGAAAATAAATGTCCCAAATTTTTTTCTTTTAAAATTATCAAATATTAATATAGAATTTGTTATAAATTAATACGCCAAAGAATCAAAGTTTAGAAATATGGTTTATAAATTTGTTTATAAGAGGTCAATACTTCTCATTTTACTTATTTTTTGACATCAATATTTTTTACTTATTAATAACTTATTCTGGAAGTAGTGGAATTGAGCGTATTGAATTTAACTTTGTTTTTACCTTTCTCCCATAGAATTTACATTGCAAACCAATTCTTAGAGGAAGAAGAAAATAAAGATGATGGGAGATATTGAGTTCATTCACCATATAAATATTTCTGGCATGGTAACAACATGTTTACAAATGATGTATACACGAACCTCTAGCCATCACCATTTCCTATTGGTAGGTAGACAACGAAATTTCATGGAAGGAGGCTGTACTGTAAATCAAGACTTACAAAGTAAATAAAATACTGAGAGAACATTAGTAAAAATAAGTAAATGTGAAAGAAAATTAAAGATGGATTTACGTCCTACTTACAAAAACAAAACAAGGAAAATAAATGTCCCAAATTTTTTTCTTTTAAAATTATCAAATATTAATATAGAATTTGTTATAAATTAATATGCCAAAGAATCAAAGTTTAGAAATATGGTTTATAAATTTTTTTATAAGAGGTCAATACTTCTCATTTTACTTATTTTTTGACATCAATATTTTTAACTTATTAATAACTTATTCTGGAAGTAGTGGAATTGAGCGTATTGAATTTAACTTTGTTTTTACCTTTCTCCCATAGAATTTACATTGCAAACCAATTCTTAGAGGAAGAAGAAAATAAAGATGATGGTAAATATTGAGTTCATTCACCATATAAATATTTCTGGCATGGTAACAAAATGTTTACAAATGATGTATACACTAACCTCTAGCCATCACCATTTCCTATTGCTAGGTAGGCAACGAAATTTGATGGAAGGAGGCTGAACTGTGAATCAAGACTTACAAAGTAAATAAAATACTAAGAGAACATGAGTAAAAAAATAAGTAAATGTAAAAAAAATTAAACATTGATTTACGTCCTGCATACAAAAACAAAACAAGGAAAATAAATGCGCCAAATTTTTTTCTTTTAAAATTATCAAATATTAATATAGAATTTGTTATAAATTAATACGCCTAAGAATCAAAGTTTAGAAATATGTTTTATAAATTTGTTTATAAGAGGTCAATAGTTCTCATTTTACTTATTTTTTGACATCAATATTTTTAACTTATTAATAAGTTGTTCTGGAAGTACTGGAGTTGAGCGTATTGAATTTAACTTTGTTTTTACCTTTCTCCCATAGAATTTACATTGCAAACCAATTCTTAGAGGAAGAAGAAAATAAAGACGATGGGAAATATTGAGTTCATTCACCATATAAATATTTATGGCATGGTAACAACATGTTTACAAATGATGTATGCACCAACCTCTAGCCATCACCTTCTCTTATTGGTAGGTAGGCAACGAAATTTGATGGAAGGAGGCTGTACTGTGAATCAAGACTTACAAAGTAAATAAAATACTGAGAGAACATGAGTAAAAATAAGTTAATTTAAAAGAAAATTAAACATTGATTTACGTCCTACTTATAAAAACAAAACAAGGAAAATAAATGTCCCAAATTAGTTTCTTTTAAAATTATCAAATATTAATATAGAATTTGTTATAAATTAAAACGCCAAAGAATCAAAGTTTAGAAATATGGTTTATAAATTTGTTTATAAGAGGTCAATACTTCTCATTTTACTTATTTTTTGACATCAATATTTTTAACTTATTAATAAGTTATTCTGGAAGTACTGGAATTGAGCGTATTGAATTTAACTTTGTTTTTACATTTCTCCCATAGAATTTACATTGCAAACCAATTCTTAGAGGAAGAAGAAAATAAAGAGGATGGGAGATATTGAGTTCATGCACCATAGAAATATTTCCGGCAAGATAACAAAATGTTTACAAATGATGTATGCACCAACCTCTAGCCATCATCTTTTCCTATTGGTAGGTAGGCAACGAAATTTGATGGAAGGAGGTTGTACTGTGAATCAAGACTTACAAAGTAAATAATATACTGAGAGAACATGAGTAAAAATAAGTTAATGTAAAAGAAAATTAAACATTGATTTACGTCCTACTTATAAAAACAAAACAAGGAAAATAAATGTCCCAAATTTGTTTCTTTTAAAATTATCAAATATTAATATATAATTTGTTATAAATTAAAACGCCAAAGAATCAAAGTTTAGAAATATGGTTTATAAATTTTTTTATAAGAGGTCAATACTTCTCATTTTACTTATTTTTTGACATCAATATTTTTAACTTATTAATAAGTTATTCTGGAAGTACTGGAATTGAGCGTATTGAATTTAACTTTGTTTTTAACTTTCTCCCATAGAATTTACATTGCAAACCAATTCTTAGAGGAAGAAGAAAATAAAGATGATGGGAGATATTGAGTTCATTCACCATATAAATATTTCTGGCATGGTAACAACATGTTTACAAATGATGTATACACTAACCTCTAGCCATCACCATTTCCTATTGCTAGGTAGGCAACGAAATTTGATGGAAGGAGGCTGTACTGTGAATCAAGACATACAAAGTAAATAAATTACTGAGAGAACATGAGTAAAAAAATAAGTAAATGTAAAAAAAATTAAACATTGAATTACGTCCTGCATACAAAAACAAAACAAGGAAAATAAATGCGCCAAATTTTTTTCTTTTAAAATTATCAAATATTAATATAGAATTTGTTTTAAATTTATACGCCAAAGAATCAAAGTTTAGAAATATGTTTTATAAATTTGTTTATAAGAGGTCAATAGTTCTCATTTTACTTATTTTTTGACATCAATATTTTTAACTTATTAATAAGTTGTTCTGGAAGTACTGGAGTTGAGCGTATTGAATTTAACTTTGTTTTTACCTTTCTCCCATAGAATTTACATTGCAAACCAATTCTTAGAGGAAGAAGAAAATAAAGACGATGGGAAATATTGAGTTCATTCACCATATAAATATTTATGGCATGGTAACAACATGTTTACAAATGATGTATGCACCAACCTCTAGCCATCACCTTCTCTTATTGGTAGGTAGGCAACGAAATTTGATGGAAGGAGGCTGTACTGTGAATCAAGACTTACAAAGTAAATAAAATACTGAGAGAACATGAGTAAAAATAAGTTAATTTAAAAGAAAATTAAACATTGATTTACGTCCTACTTATAAAAACAAAACAAGGAAAATAAATGTCCCAAATTAGTTTCTTTTAAAATTATCAAATATTAATATAGAATTTGTTATAAATTAAAACGCCAAAGAATCAAAGTTTAGAAATATGGTTTATAAATTTGTTTATAAGAGGTCAATACTTCTCATTTTACTTATTTTTTGACATCAATATTTTTAACTTATTAATAAGTTATTCTGGAAGTACTGGAATTGAGCGTATTGAATTTAACTTTGTTTTTACATTTCTCCCATAGAATTTACATTGCAAACCAATTCTTAGAGGAAGAAGAAAATAAAGAGGATGGGAGATATTGAGTTCATGCACCATAGAAATATTTCCGGCAAGATAACAAAATGTTTACAAATGATGTATGCACCAACCTCTAGCCATCATCTTTTCCTATTGGTAGGTAGGCAACGAAATTTGATGGAAGGAGGTTGTACTGTGAATCAAGACTTACAAAGTAAATAATATACTGAGAGAACATGAGTAAAAATAAGTTAATGTAAAAGAAAATTAAACATTGATTTACGTCCTACTTATAAAAACAAAACAAGGAAAATAAATGTCCCAAATTTGTTTCTTTTAAAATTATCAAATATTAATATATAATTTGTTATAAATTAAAACGCCAAAGAATCAAAGTTTAGAAATATGGTTTATAAATTTTTTTATAAGAGGTCAATACTTCTCATTTTACTTATTTTTTGACATCAATATTTTTAACTTATTAATAAGTTATTCTGGAAGTACTGGAATTGAGCGTATTGAATTTAACTTTGTTTTTAACTTTCTCCCATAGAATTTACATTGCAAACCAATTCTTAGAGGAAGAAGAAAATAAAGATGATGGGAGATATTGAGTTCATTCACCATATAAATATTTCTGGCATGGTAACAACATGTTTACAAATGATGTATACACTAACCTCTAGCCATCACCATTTCCTATTGCTAGGTAGGCAACGAAATTTGATGGAAGGAGGCTGTACTGTGAATCAAGACATACAAAGTAAATAAATTACTGAGAGAACATGAGTAAAAAAATAAGTAAATGTAAAAAAAATTAAACATTGAATTACGTCCTGCATACAAAAACAAAACAAGGAAAATAAATGCGCCAAATTTTTTTCTTTTAAAATTATCAAATATTAATATAGAATTTGTTTTAAATTTATACGCCAAAGAATCAAAGTTTAGAAATATGTTTTATAAATTTGTTTATAAGAGGTCAATAGTTCTCATTTTACTTATTTTTTGACATCAATATTTTTAACTTATTAATAAGTTGTTCTGGAAGTACTGGAGTTGAGCGTATTGAATTTAACTTTGTTTTTACCTTTCTCCCATAGAATTTACATTGCAAACCAATTCTTAGAGGAAGAAGAAAATAAAGACGATGGGAAATATTGAGTTCATTCACCATATAAATATTTATGGCATGGTAACAACATGTTTACAAATGATGTATGCACCAACCTCTAGCCATCACCTTCTCTTATTGGTAGGTAGGCAACGAAATTTGATGGAAGGAGGCTGTACTGTGAATCAAGACTTACAAAGTAAATAAAATACTGAGAGAACATGAGTAAAAATAAGTTAATTTAAAAGAAAATTAAACATTGATTTACGTCCTACTTATAAAAACAAAACAAGGAAAATAAATGTCCCAAATTAGTTTCTTTTAAAATTATCAAATATTAATATAGAATTTGTTATAAATTAAAACGCCAAAGAATCAAAGTTTAGAAATATGGTTTATAAATTTGTTTATAAGAGGTCAATACTTCTCATTTTACTTATTTTTTGACATCAATATTTTTAACTTATTAATAAGTTATTCTGGAAGTACTGGAATTGAGCGTATTGAATTTAACTTTGTTTTTACATTTCTCCCATAGAATTTACATTGCAAACCAATTCTTAGAGGAAGAAGAAAATAAAGAGGATGGGAGATATTGAGTTCATGCACCATAGAAATATTTCCGGCAAGATAACAAAATGTTTACAAATGATGTATGCACCAACCTCTAGCCATCATCTTTTCCTATTGGTAGGTAGGCAACGAAATTTGATGGAAGGAGGTTGTACTGTGAATCAAGACTTACAAAGTAAATAATATACTGAGAGAACATGAGTAAAAATAAGTTAATGTAAAAGAAAATTAAACATTGATTTACGTCCTACTTATAAAAACAAAACAAGGAAAATAAATGTCCCAAATTTGTTTCTTTTAAAATTATCAAATATTAATATATAATTTGTTATAAATTAAAACGCCAAAGAATCAAAGTTTAGAAATATGGTTTATAAATTTTTTTATAAGAGGTCAATACTTCTCATTTTACTTATTTTTTGACATCAATATTTTTAACTTATTAATAAGTTATTCTGGAAGTACTGGAATTGAGCGTATTGAATTTAACTTTGTTTTTAACTTTCTCCCATAGAATTTACATTGCAAACCAATTCTTAGAGGAAGAAGAAAATAAAGATGATGGGAGATATTGAGTTCATTCACCATATAAATATTTCTGGCATGGTAACAACATGTTTACAAATGATGTATACACTAACCTCTAGCCATCACCATTTCCTATTGCTAGGTAGGCAACGAAATTTGATGGAAGGAGGCTGTACTGTGAATCAAGACATACAAAGTAAATAAATTACTGAGAGAACATGAGTAAAAAAATAAGTAAATGTAAAAAAAATTAAACATTGAATTACGTCCTGCATACAAAAACAAAACAAGGAAAATAAATGCGCCAAATTTTTTTCTTTTAAAATTATCAAATATTAATATAGAATTTGTTTTAAATTTATACGCCAAAGAATCAAAGTTTAGAAATATGTTTTATAAATTTTTTTATAAGAGGTCAATAGTTCTCATTTTACTTATTTTTTGACATCAATATTTTTAACTTATTAATAAGTTGTTCTGGAAGTACTGGAGTTGAGCGTATTGAATTTAACTTTGTTTTTACCTTTCTCCCATAGAATTTACATTGCAAACCAATTCTTAGAGGAAGAAGAAAATAAAGACGATGGGAAATATTGAGTTCATTCACCATATAAATATTTATGGCATGGTAACAACATGTTTACAAATGATGTATGCACCAACCTCTAGCCATCACCTTTTCCTATTGTTAGGTAGGCAACGAAATTTGATGGAAGGAGGCTGTACTGTGAATCAAGACTTACAAAGTAAATAAAATACTGAGAGAACATGAGTAAAAATAAGTTAATTTAAAAGAAAATTAAACATTGATTTACGTCCTACTTATAAAAACAAAACAAGGAAAATAAATGTCCCAAATTAGTTTCTTTTAAAATTATCAAATATTAATATAGAATTTGTTATAAATTAAAACGCCAAAGAATCAAAGTTTAGAAATATGGTTTATAAATTTGTTTATAAGAGGTCAATACTTCTCATTTTACTTATTTTTTGACATCAATATTTTTAACTTATTAATAAGTTATTCTGGAAGTACTGGAATTGAGCGTATTGAATTTAACTTTGTTTTTACATTTCTCCTATAGAATTTACATTGCAAACCAATTCTTAGAGGAAGAAGAAAATAAAGAGGATGGGAGATATTGAGTTCATGCACCATAGAAATATTTCCTGCAAGATAACAAAATGTTTACAAATGATGTATGCACCAACCTCTAGCCATCATCTTTTCCTATTGGTAGGTAGGCAACGAAATTTGATGGAAGGAGGTTGTACTGTGAATCAAGACTTACAAAGTAAATAATATACTGAGAGAACATGAGTAAAAATAAGTTAATGTAAAAGAAAATTAAACATTGATTTACGTCCTACTTATAAAAACAAAACAAGGAAAATAAATGTCCCAAATTTGTTTCTTTTAAAATTATCAAATATTAATATATAATTTGTTATAAATTAAAACGCCAAAGAATCAAAGTTTAGAAATATGGTTTATAAATTTTTTTATAAGAGGTCAATACTTCTCATTTTACTTATTTTTTGACATCAATATTTTTAACTTATTAATAAGTTATTCTGGAAGTACTGGAATTGAGCGTATTGAATTTAACTTTGTTTTTAACTTTCTCCCATAGAATTTACATTGCAAACCAATTCTTAGAGGAAGAAGAAAATAAAGTTGATGGGAGATATTGAGTTCATTCACCATATAAATATTTCTGGCATGGTAACAACATGTTTACAAATGATGTATACACTAACCTCTAGCCATCACCATTTCCTATTGCTAGGTAGGCAACGAAATTTGATGGAAGGAGGCTGTACTGTGAATCAAGACTTACAAAGTAAATAAAATACTGAGAGAACATGAGTAAAAAAATAAGTAAATGAAAAAAAATTAAACATTGAATTACGTCCTGCATACAAAAACAAAACAAGGAAAATAAATGCGCCAAATTTTTTTCTTTTAAAATTATCAAATATTAATATAGAATTTGTTATAAATTTATACGCCAAAGAATCAAAGTTTAGAAATATGTTTTATAAATTTGTTTATAAGAGGTCAATAGTTCTCATTTTACTTATTTTTTGACATCAATATTTTTAACTTATTAATAAGTTGTTCTGGAAGTACTGGAGTTGAGCGTATTGAATTTAACTTTGTTTTTACCTTTCTCCCATAGAATTTACATTGCAAACCAATTCTTAGAGGAAGAAGAAAATAAAGACGATGGGAAATATTGAGTTCATTCACCATATAAATATTTATGGCATGGTAACAACATGTTTACAAATGATGTATGCACCAACCTCTAGCCATCACCTTTTCCTATTGTTAGGTAGGCAACGAAATTTGATGGAAGGAGGCTGTACTGTGAATCAAGACTTACAAAGTAAATAAAATACTGAGAGAACATGAGTAAAAATAAGTAAATGTAAAAGAAAATTAAACATTGATTTACGACCTACTTACAAAAACAAAACAAGGAAAATAAATGCGCCAAATTTTTTTCTTTTAAAATTATCAAATATTAATATAGAATTTGTTATAAATTTATACGCCAAAGAATCAAAGTTTAGAAATATGTTTTATAAATTTGTTTATAAGAGGTCAATAGTTCTCATTTTACTTATTTTTTGACATCAATATTTTTAACTTATTAATAAGTTGTTCTAGAAGTACTGGAGTTGAGCGTATTGAATTTAACTTTGTTTTTACCTTTCTCCCATAGAATTTACATTGCAAACCAATTCTTAGAGCAAGAAGAAAATAAAGACGATGGGAAATATTGAGTTCATTCACCATATAAATATTTATGGCATGGTAACAACATGTTTACAAATGATGTATGCACCAACCTCTAGCCATCACCTTTTCCTATTGTTAGGTAGGCAAGGAAATTTGATGGAAGGAGGCTGTACTGTGAATCAAGACTTACAAAGTAAATAAAATACTGAGAGAACATGAGTAAAAATAAGTTAATTTAAAAGAAAATTAAACATTGATTTACGTCCTACTTATAAAAACAAAACAAGGAAAATAAATGTCCCAAATTATTTTCTTTTAAAATTATCAAATATTAATATAGAATTTGTTATAAATTAAAACGCCAAAGAATCAAAGTTTAGAAATATGGTTTATAAATTTGTTTATAAGAGGTCAATACTTCTCATTTTACTTATTTTTTGACATCAATATTTTTAACTTATTAATAAGTTATTCTGGAAGTAGTGGAATTGAGCGTATTGAATTTAACTTTGTTTTTACCTTTCTCCCATAGAATTTACATTGCAAACCAATTCTTAGAGGAAGAAGAAAATAAAGACGATGGGAAATATTGAGTTCATTCACCATACAAATATTTCTGGCATGGTAGCAACATGTTTACAAATGATGTATGCACCAACCTCTAGCCATCACCATTTCCTATTGGTAGGTAGACAACGAAATTTGATGGAAGGAGGCTGTACTGTAAATAAAGACTTACAATGTAAATAAAATACTGAGAGAACATGAGTAAAAATAAGTAAATGTGAAAGAAAATTAAAGATTGATTTACGTCCTACTTACAAAAACAAAACAAGGAAAATAAATGTCCCAAATTTTTTTCTTTTAAAATTATCAAATATTAATATAGAATTTGTTATAAATTAATACGCCAAAGAATCAAAGTTTAGAAATATGGTTTATAAATTTGTTTATAAGAGGTCAATACTTCTCATTTTACTTATTTTTTGACATCAATATTTTTAACTTATTAATAAGTTATTCTGGAAGTAGTGGAATTGAGCGTATTGAATTTAACTTTGTTTTTACCTTTCTCCCATAGAATTTACATTGCAAACCAATTGTTAGAGGAAGAAGAAAATAAAGACGATGGGAAATATATAGTTCATTCACCATACAAATATTTCTGGCATGGTAGCAACATGTTTACAAATGATGTATGCACCAACCTCTAGCCATCACCTTTTCCTATTGGTAGGTAGGCAACGAAATTTGATGGAAGGAGGCTGTACTGTGAATCAAGACTTACAAAGTATATAAAATACTGAGAGAACATGAGTAAAAATAAGTTAATTTAAAAGAAAATTAAACATTGATTTACGTCCTACTTATAAAAACAAAACAAGGAAAATAAATGTCCCAAATTTGTTTCTTTTAAAATTATCAAATATTAATATAGAATTTGTTATAAATTAATACGCCAAAGAATCAAAGTTTAGAAATATGGTTTATAAATTTGTTTATAAGAGGTCAATACTTCTCATTTTACTTATTTTTTGACATCAATATTTTTAACTTATTAACAACTTATTCTGGAAGTAGTGTAATTGAGCGTATTGAATTTAACTTTGTTTTTACCTTTCTCCCATTGAATTTACATTGCAAACCAATTCTTAGAGGAAGAAGAAAATAAAGATGATGGTAAATATTGAGTTCATTCACCATATAAATATTTATGGCATGGTAACAACATGTTTACAAATGATGTATACACTAACCTCAAGCCATCACCATTTCCTATTGCTAGGTAGGCAACGAAATTTGATGGAAGGAGGCTGTACTGTGAATCAAGACTTACAAAGTAAATAAAATACTGAGAGAACATGAGTAAAAAAATAAGTAAATGTAAAAAAAATTAAACATTGATTTAAGTCCTGCATACAAAAACAAAACAAGGAAAATAAATGCGCCAAATTTTTTTCTTTTAAAATTATCAAATATTAATATAGAATTTGTTATAAATTAATACGCCAAAGAATCAAAGTTTAGAAATATGTTTTATAAATTTGTTTATAAGAGGTCAATAGTTCTCATTTTACTTATTTTTTGACATCAATATTTTTAACTTATTAATAAGTTGTTCTGGAAGTACTCGAGTTGAGCGTATTGAATTTAACTTTGTTTTTACCTTTATCCCATAGAATTTACATTGCAAACCAATTCTTAGAGGAAAAAGAAAATAAAGACGATGGGAAATATTGAGTTCATTCACCATATAAATATTTATGGCATGGTAACAACATGTTTACAAATGATGTATGCACCAACCTCTAGCCATCACCTTTTCCTATTGGTAGGTAGGCAACGAAATTTGATGGAAGGAGGCTATACTGTGAATCAAGACTTACAAAGTAAATAAAATACTGAGAGAACATGAGTAAAAATAAGTTAATTTAAAAGAAAATTAAACATTGATTTACGTCCTACTTATAAAAACAAAACAAGGAAAATAAATGTCCCAAATTAGTTTCTTTTAAAATTATCAAATATTAATATAGAATTTGTTATAAATTAAAACGCCAAAGAATCAAAGTTTAGAAATATGGTTTATAAATTTGTTTATAAGAGGTCAATACTTCTCATTTTACTTATTTTTTGACATCAATATTTTTAACTTATTAATAAGTTATTCTGGAAGTACTGGAATTGAGCGTATTGAATTTAACTTTGTTTTTACATTTCTCCCATAGAATTTACATTGCAAACCAATTCTTAGAGGAAGAAGAAAACAAAGAGGATGGGAGATATTGAGTTCATGCACCATAGAAATATTTCCGGCAAGATAACAACATGTTTAAAAATGATGTATGCACCAACCTCTAGCCATCACCTTTTCCTATTGGTAGGTAGGCAACGAAATTTGATGGAAGGAGGTTGTACTGTGAATCAAGACTTACAAAGTAAATAATATACTGAGAGAACATGAGTAAAAATAAGTTAATGTAAAAGAAAATTAAACATTGATTTACGTCCTACTTATAAAAACAAAACAAGGAAAATAAATGTCCCAAATTTGTTTCTTTTAAAATTATCAAATATTAATATAGAATTTGTTATAAATTAAAACGCCAAAGAATCAAAGTTTAGAAATATGGTTTATAAATTTTTTTATAAGAGGTCAATACTTCTCATTTTACTTATTTTTTGACATCAATATTTTTAACTTATTAATAAGTTATTCTGGAAGTACTGGAATTGAGCGTATTGAATTTAACTTTGTTTTTACCTTTCTCCCATAGAATTTACATTGCAAACCAATTCTTAGAGGAAGAAGAAAATAAAGATGATGGGAGATATTGAGTTCATTCACAATATAAATATTTCTGGCATGGTAACAACATGTTTACAAATGATGTATACACGAACCTCTAGCCATCACCATTTCCTATTGGTAGGTAGACAACGAAATTTGATGGAAGGAGGCTGTACTGTAAATCAAGACTTACAAAGTAAATAAAATACTGAGAGAACATTAGTAAAAATAAGTAAATGTGAAAGAAAATTATAGATTGATTTACGTCCTACTTACAAAAACAAAACAAGGAAAATAAATGTCCCAAATTTTTTTCTTTTAAAATTATCAAATATTAATATAGAATTTGTTATAAATTAATACGCCAAAGAATCAAAGTTTAGAAATATGGTTTATAAATTTTTTTATAAGAGGTCAATACTTCTCATTTTACTTATTTTTTGACATCAATATTTTTAACTTATTAATAAGTTATTCTGGAAGTAGTGGAATTGAGCGTATTGAATTTAACTTTGTTTTTACCTTTCTCCCATAGAATTTACATTGCAAACCAATTGTTAGAGGAAGAAGAAAATAAAGACGATGGGAAATATATAGTTCATTCACCATACAAATATTTCTAGCATGGTAGCAACATGTTTACAAATGATGTATGCACCAACCTCTAGCCATCACCTTTTCCTATTGGTAGGTAGGCAACGAAATTTGATGGAAGGAGGCTGTACTGTGGATCAAGACTTACAAAGTAAATAAAATACTGAGAGAACATGAGTAAAAATAAGTTAATTTAAAAGAAAATTAAACATTGATTTACGTCCTACTTATAAAAACAAAACAAGGAAAATAAATGTCCCAAATTTGTTTCTTTTAAAATTATCAAATATTAATATAGAATTTGTTATAAATTAATACGCTAAAGAATCAAAGTTTAGAAATATGGTTTATAAATTTGTTTATAAGAGGTCAATACTTCTCATTTTACTTATTTTTTGACATCAATATTTTTAACTTATTAATAACTTATTCTGGAAGTAGTGGAATTGAGCGTATTTAATTTAACTTTGTTTTTACCTTTCTCCCATACAATTTACATTGCAAACCAATTCTTAGAGGAAGAAGAAAATAAAGATGATGGTAAATATTGAGTTCATTCACCATATAAATATTTCTGGCATGGTAACAAAATGTTTACAAATGATGTATACACTAACCTCTAGCCATCACCATTTCCTATTGCTAGGTAGGCAACGAAATTTGATGGAAGGAGGCTGTACTGTGAATCAAGACTTACAAAGTAAATAAAATACTGAGAGAACATGAGTAAAAAAATAAGTAAATGTAAAAAAAATTAAACATTGATTTACGTCCTCCATACAAAAACAAAACAAGGAAAATAAATGCGCCAAATTTTTTTCTTTTAAAATTATCAAATATTAATATAGAATTTGTTATAAATTAATACGCCAAAGAATCAAAGTTTAGAAATATGTTTTATAAATTTGTTTATAAGAGGTCAATAGTTCTCATTTTACTTATTTTTTGACATCAATATTTTTAACTTATTAATAAGTTGTTCTGGAAGTACTGGAGTTGAGCGTATTGAATTTAACTTTGTTTTTACCTTTCTCCCATAGAATTTACATTGCAAACCAATTCTTAGAGGAAGAAGAAAACAAAGAGGATGGGAGATATTGAGTTCATGCACCATAGAAATATTTCCGGCAAGATAACAACATGTTTAAAAATGATGTATGCACCAACCTCTAGCCATCACCTTTTCCTATTGGTAGGTAGGCAACGAAATTTAATGGAAGGAGGTTGTACTGTGAATCAAGACTTACAAAGTAAATAATATACTGAGAGAACATGAGTAAAAATAAGTTAATGTAAAAGAAAATTAAACATTGATTTACGTCCTACTTATAAAAACAAAATAAGGAAAATAAATGTCCCAAATTTGTTTCTTTTAAAATTATCAAATATTAATATAGAATTTGTTATAAATTAATACGCCAAAGAATCAAAGTTTAGAAATATGGTTTATAAATTTGTTTATAAGAGGTCAATACTTCTCATTTTACTTATTTTTTGACATCAATATTTTTAACTTATTAATAAGTTATTCTGGAAGTACTGGAATTGAGCGTATTGAATTTAACTTTGTTTTTACCTTTCTTCAATAGAATTTACATTGCAAACCAATTCTTAGAGGAAGAAGAAAATAAAGATGATGGGAGATATTGAGTTCATTCACCATATAAATATTTCTGGCATGGTAACAACATGTTTACAAATGATGTATACACGAACCTCTAGCCATCACCATTTCCTATTGGTAGGTAGACAACGAAATTTGATGGAAGGAGGCTGTACTGTAAATCAAGACTTACAAAGTAAATAAAATACTGAGAGAACATTAGTAAAAATAAGTAAATGTGAAAGAAAATTAAAGATTGATTTACGTCCTACTTACAAAAACAAAACAAGGAAAATAAATGTCCCAAATTTTTTTCTTTTAAAATTATCAAATATTAATATAGAATTTGTTATAAATTAATACGCCAAAGAATCAAAGTTTAGAAATATGGTTTATAAATTTGTTTATAAGAGGTCAATACTTCTCATTTTACTTATTTTTTGACATCAATATTTTTAACTTATTAATAAGTTATTCTGGAAGTAGTGGAATTGAGCGTATTGAATTTAACTTTGTTTTTACCTTTCTCCCATAGAATTTACATTGCAAACCAATTGTTAGAGGAAGAAGAAAATAAAGACGATGGGAAATATATAGTTCATTCACCATACAAATATTTCTGGCATGGTAGCAACATGTTTACAAATGATGTATGCACCAACCTCTAGCCATCACCTTTTCCTATTGGAAGGTAGGCAACGAAATTTGATGGAAGGAGGCTGTACTGTGAATCAAGACTTACAAAGTATATAAAATACTGAGAGAACATGAGTAAAAATAAGTTAATTTAAAAGAAAATTAAACATTGATTTACGACCTACTTATAAAAACAAAACAAGGAAAATAAATGTCCCAAATTGGTTTCTTTTAAAATTATCAAATATTAATATAGAATTTGTTATAAATTAATACGCCAAAGAATCAAAGTTTAGAAATATGGTTTATAAATTTGTTTATAAGAGGTCAATACTTCTCATTTTACTTATTTTTTGACATCAATATTTTTAACTTATTAATAACTTATTCTGGAAGTAGTGGAATTGAGCGTATTTAATTTAACTTTGTTTTTACCTTTCTCCCATACAATTTACATTGCAAACCAATTCTTAGAGGAAGAAGAAAACAAAGAGGATGGGAGATATTGAGTTCATGCACCATAGAAATATTTCCGGCAAGATAACAACATGTTTAAAAATGATGTATGCACCAACCTCTAGCCATCACCTTTTCCTATTGGTAGGTAGGCAACGAAATTTGATGGAAGGAGGTTGTACTGTGAATCAAGACTTACAAAGTAAATAATATACTGAGAGAACATGAGTAAAAATAAGTTAATGTAAAAGAAAATTAAACATTGATTTACGTCCTACTTATAAAAACAAAACAAGGAAAATAAATGTCCCAAATTTGTTTCTTTTAAAATTATCAAATATTAATATAGAATTTGTTATAAATTAAAACGCCAAAGAATCAAAGTTTAGAAATATGGTTTATAAATTTTTTTATAAGAGGTCAATACTTCTCATTTTACTTATTTTTTGACATCAATATTTTTAACTTATTAATAAGTTATTCTGGAAGTACTGGAATTGAGCGTATTGAATTTAACTTTGTTTTTACCTTTCTCCCATAGAATTTACATTGCAAACCAATTCTTAGAGGAAGAAGAAAATAAAGATGATGGGAGATATTGAGTTCATTCACCATATAAATATTTCTGGCATGGTAACAACATGTTTACAAATGATGTATACACGAACCTCTAGCCATCACCATTTCCTATTGGTAGGTAGACAACGAAATTTGATGGAAGGAGGCTGTACTGTAAATCAAGACTTACAAAGTAAATAAAATACTGAGAGAACATTAGTAAAAATAAGTAAATGTGAAAGAAAATTATAGATTGATTTACGTCCTACTTACAAAAACAAAACAAGGAAAATAAATGTCCCAAATTTTTTTCTTTTAAAATTATCAAATATTAATATAGAATTTGTTATAAATTAATACGCCAAAGAATCAAAGTTTAGAAATATGGTTTATAAATTTTTTTATAAGAGGTCAATACTTCTCATTTTACTTATTTTTTGACATCAATATTTTTAACTTATTAATAAGTTATTCTGGAAGTAGTGGAATTGAGCGTATTGAATTTAACTTTGTTTTTACCTTTCTCCCATAGAATTTACATTGCAAACCAATTGTTAGAGGAAGAAGAAAATAAAGACGATGGGAAATATATAGTTCATTCACCATACAAATATTTCTAGCATGGTAGCAACATGTTTACAAATGATGTATGCACCAACCTCTAGCCATCACCTTTTCCTATTGGTAGGTAGGCAACGAAATTTGATGGAAGGAGGCTGTACTGTGGATCAAGACTTACAAAGTAAATAAAATACTGAGAGAACATGAGTAAAAATAAGTTAATTTAAAAGAAAATTAAACATTGATTTACGTCCTACTTATAAAAACAAAACAAGGAAAATAAATGTCCCAAATTTGTTTCTTTTAAAATTATCAAATATTAATATAGAATTTGTTATAAATTAATACGCTAAAGAATCAAAGTTTAGAAATATGGTTTATAAATTTGTTTATAAGAGGTCAATACTTCTCATTTTACTTATTTTTTGACATCAATATTTTTAACTTATTAATAACTTATTCTGGAAGTAGTGGAATTGAGCGTATTTAATTTAACTTTGTTTTTACCTTTCTCCCATACAATTTACATTGCAAACCAATTCTTAGAGGAAGAAGAAAATAAAGATGATGGTAAATATTGAGTTCATTCACCATATAAATATTTCTGGCATGGTAACAAAATGTTTACAAATGATGTATACACTAACCTCTAGCCATCACCATTTCCTATTGCTAGGTAGGCAACGAAATTTGATGGAAGGAGGCTGTACTGTGAATCAAGACTTACAAAGTAAATAAAATACTGAGAGAACATGAGTAAAAAAATAAGTAAATGTAAAAAAAATTAAACATTGATTTACGTCCTCCATACAAAAACAAAACAAGGAAAATAAATGCGCCAAATTTTTTTCTTTTAAAATTATCAAATATTAATATAGAATTTGTTATAAATTAATACGCCAAAGAATCAAAGTTTAGAAATATGTTTTATAAATTTGTTTATAAGAGGTCAATAGTTCTCATTTTACTTATTTTTTGACATCAATATTTTTAACTTATTAATAAGTTGTTCTGGAAGTACTGGAGTTGAGCGTATTGAATTTAACTTTGTTTTTACCTTTCTCCCATAGAATTTACATTGCAAACCAATTCTTAGAGGAAGAAGAAAACAAAGAGGATGGGAGATATTGAGTTCATGCACCATAGAAATATTTCCGGCAAGATAACAACATGTTTAAAAATGATGTATGCACCAACCTCTAGCCATCACCTTTTCCTATTGGTAGGTAGGCAACGAAATTTAATGGAAGGAGGTTGTACTGTGAATCAAGACTTACAAAGTAAATAATATACTGAGAGAACATGAGTAAAAATAAGTTAATGTAAAAGAAAATTAAACATTGATTTACGTCCTACTTATAAAAACAAAATAAGGAAAATAAATGTCCCAAATTTGTTTCTTTTAAAATTATCAAATATTAATATAGAATTTGTTATAAATTAATACGCCAAAGAATCAAAGTTTAGAAATATGGTTTATAAATTTGTTTATAAGAGGTCAATACTTCTCATTTTACTTATTTTTTGACATCAATATTTTTAACTTATTAATAAGTTATTCTGGAAGTACTGGAATTGAGCGTATTGAATTTAACTTTGTTTTTACCTTTCTTCAATAGAATTTACATTGCAAACCAATTCTTAGAGGAAGAAGAAAATAAAGATGATGGGAGATATTGAGTTCATTCACCATATAAATATTTCTGGCATGGTAACAACATGTTTACAAATGATGTATACACGAACCTCTAGCCATCACCATTTCCTATTGGTAGGTAGACAACGAAATTTGATGGAAGGAGGCTGTACTGTAAATCAAGACTTACAAAGTAAATAAAATACTGAGAGAACATTAGTAAAAATAAGTAAATGTGAAAGAAAATTAAAGATTGATTTACGTCCTACTTACAAAAACAAAACAAGGAAAATAAATGTCCCAAATTTTTTTCTTTTAAAATTATCAAATATTAATATAGAATTTGTTATAAATTAATACGCCAAAGAATCAAAGTTTAGAAATATGGTTTATAAATTTGTTTATAAGAGGTCAATACTTCTCATTTTACTTATTTTTTGACATCAATATTTTTAACTTATTAATAAGTTATTCTGGAAGTAGTGGAATTGAGCGTATTGAATTTAACTTTGTTTTTACCTTTCTCCCATAGAATTTACATTGCAAACCAATTGTTAGAGGAAGAAGAAAATAAAGACGATGGGAAATATATAGTTCATTCACCATACAAATATTTCTGGCATGGTAGCAACATGTTTACAAATGATGTATGCACCAACCTCTAGCCATCACCTTTTCCTATTGGAAGGTAGGCAACGAAATTTGATGGAAGGAGGCTGTACTGTGAATCAAGACTTACAAAGTATATAAAATACTGAGAGAACATGAGTAAAAATAAGTTAATTTAAAAGAAAATTAAACATTGATTTACGACCTACTTATAAAAACAAAACAAGGAAAATAAATGTCCCAAATTGGTTTCTTTTAAAATTATCAAATATTAATATAGAATTTGTTATAAATTAATACGCCAAAGAATCAAAGTTTAGAAATATGGTTTATAAATTTGTTTATAAGAGGTCAATACTTCTCATTTTACTTATTTTTTGACATCAATATTTTTAACTTATTAATAACTTATTCTGGAAGTAGTGGAATTGAGCGTATTTAATTTAACTTTGTTTTTACCTTTCTCCCATACAATTTACATTGCAAACCAATTCTTAGAGGAAGAAGAAAACAAAGAGGATGGGAGATATTGAGTTCATGCACCATAGAAATATTTCCGGCAAGATAACAACATGTTTAAAAATGATGTATGCACCAACCTCTAGCCATCACCTTTTCCTATTGGTAGGTAGGCAACGAAATTTGATGGAAGGAGGTTGTACTGTGAATCAAGACTTACAAAGTAAATAATATACTGAGAGAACATGAGTAAAAATAAGTTAATGTAAAAGAAAATTAAACATTGATTTACGTCCTACTTATAAAAACAAAACAAGGAAAATAAATGTCCCAAATTTGTTTCTTTTAAAATTATCAAATATTAATATAGAATTTGTTATAAATTAAAACGCCAAAGAATCAAAGTTTAGAAATATGGTTTATAAATTTTTTTATAAGAGGTCAATACTTCTCATTTTACTTATTTTTTGACATCAATATTTTTAACTTATTAATAAGTTATTCTGGAAGTACTGGAATTGAGCGTATTGAATTTAACTTTGTTTTTACCTTTCTCCCATAGAATTTACATTGCAAACCAATTCTTAGAGGAAGAAGAAAATAAAGATGATGGGAGATATTGAGTTCATTCACCATATAAATATTTCTGGCATGGTAACAACATGTTTACAAATGATGTATACACGAACCTCTAGCCATCACCATTTCCTATTGGTAGGTAGACAACGAAATTTGATGGAAGGAGGCTGTACTGTAAATCAAGACTTACAAAGTAAATAAAATACTGAGAGAACATTAGTAAAAATAAGTAAATGTGAAAGAAAATTATAGATTGATTTACGTCCTACTTACAAAAACAAAACAAGGAAAATAAATGTCCCAAATTTTTTTCTTTTAAAATTATCAAATATTAATATAGAATTTGTTATAAATTAATACGCCAAAGAATCAAAGTTTAGAAATATGGTTTATAAATTTTTTTATAAGAGGTCAATACTTCTCATTTTACTTATTTTTTGACATCAATATTTTTAACTTATTAATAAGTTATTCTGGAAGTAGTGGAATTGAGCGTATTGAATTTAACTTTGTTTTTACCTTTCTCCCATAGAATTTACATTGCAAACCAATTGTTAGAGGAAGAAGAAAATAAAGACGATGGGAAATATATAGTTCATTCACCATACAAATATTTCTAGCATGGTAGCAACATGTTTACAAATGATGTATGCACCAACCTCTAGCCATCACCTTTTCCTATTGGTAGGTAGGCAACGAAATTTGATGGAAGGAGGCTGTACTGTGGATCAAGACTTACAAAGTAAATAAAATACTGAGAGAACATGAGTAAAAATAAGTTAATTTAAAAGAAAATTAAACATTGATTTACGTCCTACTTATAAAAACAAAACAAGGAAAATAAATGTCCCAAATTTGTTTCTTTTAAAATTATCAAATATTAATATAGAATTTGTTATAAATTAATACGCTAAAGAATCAAAGTTTAGAAATATGGTTTATAAATTTGTTTATAAGAGGTCAATACTTCTCATTTTACTTATTTTTTGACATCAATATTTTTAACTTATTAATAACTTATTCTGGAAGTAGTGGAATTGAGCGTATTTAATTTAACTTTGTTTTTACCTTTCTCCCATACAATTTACATTGCAAACCAATTCTTAGAGGAAGAAGAAAATAAAGATGATGGTAAATATTGAGTTCATTCACCATATAAATATTTCTGGCATGGTAACAAAATGTTTACAAATGATGTATACACTAACCTCTAGCCATCACCATTTCCTATTGCTAGGTAGGCAACGAAATTTGATGGAAGGAGGCTGTACTGTGAATCAAGACTTACAAAGTAAATAAAATACTGAGAGAACATGAGTAAAAAAATAAGTAAATGTAAAAAAAATTAAACATTGATTTACGTCCTCCATACAAAAACAAAACAAGGAAAATAAATGCGCCAAATTTTTTTCTTTTAAAATTATCAAATATTAATATAGAATTTGTTATAAATTAATACGCCAAAGAATCAAAGTTTAGAAATATGTTTTATAAATTTGTTTATAAGAGGTCAATAGTTCTCATTTTACTTATTTTTTGACATCAATATTTTTAACTTATTAATAAGTTGTTCTGGAAGTACTGGAGTTGAGCGTATTGAATTTAACTTTGTTTTTACCTTTCTCCCATAGAATTTACATTGCAAACCAATTCTTAGAGGAAGAAGAAAACAAAGAGGATGGGAGATATTGAGTTCATGCACCATAGAAATATTTCCGGCAAGATAACAACATGTTTAAAAATGATGTATGCACCAACCTCTAGCCATCACCTTTTCCTATTGGTAGGTAGGCAACGAAATTTGATGGAAGGAGGCTGTACTGTGAATCAAGACTTACAAAGTAAATAAAATACTGAGAGAACATGAGTAAAAATAAGTTAATGTAAAAGAAAATTAAACATTGATTTACGTCCTACTTATAAAAACAAAATAAGGAAAATAAATGTCCCAAATTTGTTTCTTTTAAAATTATCAAATATTAATATAGAATTTGTTATAAATTAATACGCCAAAGAATCAAAGTTTAGAAATATGGTTTATAAATTTGTTTATAAGAGGTCAATACTTCTCATTTTACTTATTTTTTGACATCAATATTTTTAACTTATTAATAAGTTATTCTGGAAGTACTGGAATTGAGCGTATTGAATTTAACTTTGTTTTTACCTTTCTTCAATAGAATTTACATTGCAAACCAATTCTTAGAGGAAGAAGAAAATAAAGATGATGGGAGATATTGAGTTCATTCACCATATAAATATTTCTGGCATGGTAACAACATGTTTACAAATGATGTATACCCGAACCTCTAGCCATCACCATTTCCTATTGGTAGGTAGACAACGAAATTTGATGGAAGGAGGCTGTACTGTAAATCAAGACTTACAAAGTAAATAAAATACTGAGAGAACATTAGTAAAAATAAGTAAATGTGAAAGAAAATTAAAGATTGATTTACGTCCTACTTACAAAAACAAAACAAGGAAAATAAATGTCCCAAATTTTTTTCTTTTAAAATTATCAAATATTAATATAGAATTTGTTATAAATTAATACGCCAAAGAATCAAAGTTTAGAAATATGGTTTATAAATTTGTTTATAAGAGGTCAATACTTCTCATTTTACTTATTTTTTGACATCAATATTTTTAACTTATTAATAAGTTATTCTGGAAGTAGTGGAATTGAGCGTATTGAATTTAACTTTGTTTTTACCTTTCTCCCATAGAATTTACATTGCAAACCAATTGTTAGAGGAAGAAGAAAATAAAGACGATGGGAAATATATAGTTCATTCACCATACAAATATTTCTGGCATGGTAGCAACATGTTTACAAATGATGTATGCACCAACCTCTAGCCATCACCTTTTCCTATTGGAAGGTAGGCAACGAAATTTGATGGAAGGAGGCTGTACTGTGAATCAAGACTTACAAAGTATATAAAATACTGAGAGAACATGAGTAAAAATAAGTTAATTTAAAAGAAAATTAAACATTGATTTACGTCCTACTTATAAAAACAAAACAAGGAAAATAAATGTCCCAAATTGGTTTCTTTTAAAATTATCAAATATTAATATAGAATTTGTTATAAATTAATACGCCAAAGAATCAAAGTTTAGAAATATGGTTTATAAATTTGTTTATAAGAGGTCAATACTTCTCATTTTACTTATTTTTTGACATCAATATTTTTAACTTATTAATAACTTATTCTGGAAGTAGTGGAATTGAGCGTATTTAATTTAACTTTGTTTTTACCTTTCTCCCATACAATTTACATTGCAAACCAATTCTTAGAGGAAGAAGAAAATAAAGATGATGGTAAATATTGAGTTCATTCACCATATAAATATTTCTGGCATGGTAACAAAATGTTTACAAATGATGTATACACTAACCTCTAGCCATCACCATTTCCTATTGCTAGGTAGGCAACGAAATTTGATGGAAGGAGGCTGTACTGTGAATCAAGACTTACAAAGTAAATAAAATACTGAGAGAACATGAGTAAAAAAATAAGTAAATGTAAAAAAAATTAAACATTGATTTACGTCCTCCATACAAAAACAAAACAAGGAAAATAAATGCGCCAAATTTTTTTCTTTTAAAATTATCAAATATTAATATAGAATTTGTTATAAATTAATACGCCAAAGAATCAAAGTTTAGAAATATGTTTTATAAATTTGTTTATAAGAGGTCAATAGTTCTCATTTTACTTATTTTTTGACATCAATATTTTTAACTTATTAATAAGTTGTTCTGGAAGTACTGGAGTTGAGCGTATTGAATTTAACTTTGTTTTTACCTTTCTCCCATAGAATTTACATTCCAAACCAATTCTTAGAGGAAGAAGAAAATAAAGACTATGGGAAATATTGAGTTCATTCACCATATAAATATTTATGGCATGGTAACAACATGTTTACAAATGATGTATGCACCAACCTCTAGCCATCACCTTCTCTTATTGGTAGGTAGGCAACGAAATTTGATGGAAGGAGGCTGTACTGTGAATCAAGACTTACAAAGTAAATAAAATACTGAGAGAACATGAGTAAAAATAAGTTAATTTAAAAGAAAATTAAACATTGATTTACGTCCTACTTATAAAAACAAAACAAGGAAAATAAATGTCCCAAATTAGTTTCTTTTAAAATTATCAAATATTAATATAGAATTTGTTATAAATTAAAACGCCAAAGAATCAAAGTTTAGAAATATGGTTTATAAATTTGTTTATAAGAGGTCAATACTTCTCATTTTACTTATTTTTTGACATCAATATTTTTAACTTATTAATAAGTTATTCTGGAAGTACTGGAATTGAGCGTATTGAATTTAACTTTGTTTTTACATTTCTCCCATAGAATTTACATTGCAAACCAATTCTTAGAGGAAGAAGAAAACAAAGAGGATGGGAGATATTGAGTTCATGCACCATAGAAAAATTTCCGGCAAGATAACAACATGTTTAAAAATGATGTATGCACCAACCTCTAGCCATCACCTTTTCCTATTGGTAGGTAGGCAACGAAATTTGATGGAAGGAGGTTGTACTGTGAATCAAGACTTACAAAGTAAATAATATACTGAGAGAACATGAGTAAAAATAAGTTAATGTAAAAGAAAATTAAACATTGATTTACGTCCTACTTATAAAAACAAAACAAGAAAAATAAATGTCCCAAATTTGTTTCTTTTAAAATTATCAAATATTAATATAGAATTTGTTATAAATTAAAACGCCAAAGAATCAAAGTTTAGAAATATGGTTTATAAATTTGTTTATAAGAGGTCAATACTTCTCATTTTACTTATTTTTTGACATCAATATTTTTAACTTATTAATAAGTTATTCTGGAAGTAGTGGAATTGAGCGTATTTAATTTAACTTTGTTTTTACCTTTCTCCCATAGAATTTACATTGCAAACCAATTCTTAGAGGAAGAAGAAAATAAAGATGATGGTAAATATTGAGTTCATTCACCATATAAATATTTCTGGCATGGTAACAAAATGTTTACAAATGATGTATACACTAACCTCTAGCCATCACCATTTCCTATTGCTAGGTAGGCAACGAAATTTGATGGAAGGAGGCTGTACTGTGAATCAAGACTTACAAAGTAAATAAAATACCGAGAGAACATGAGTAAAAAAATAAGTAAATGTAAAAAAAATTAAACATTGATTTACGTCCTCCATACAAAAACAAAACAAGGAAAATAAATGCGCCAAATTTTTTTCTTTTAAAATTATCAAATATTAATATAGAATTTGTTATAAATTAATACGCCAAAGAATCAAAGTTTAGAAATATGTTTTATAAATTTGTTTATAAGAGGTCAATAGTTCTCATTTTACTTATTTTTTGACATCAATATTTTTAACTTATTAATAAGTTGTTCTGGAAGTACTGGAGTTGAGCGTATTGAATTTAACTTTGTTTTTACCTTTCTCCCATAGAATTTACATTCCAAACCAATTCTTAGAGGAAGAAGAAAATAAAGAGGATGGGAGATATTGAGTTCATGCACCATAGAAATATTTCCGGCAAGATAACAACATGTTTACAAATGATGTATGCACCAACCTCTAGCCATCACCTTTTCCTATTGGTAGGTAGGCAACGAAATTTGATGGAAGGAGGTTGTACTGTGAATCAAGACTTACAAAGTAAATAATATACTGAGAGAACATGAGTAAAAATAAGTTAATGTAAAAGAAAATTAAACATTGATTTACGTCCTACTTATAAAAACAAAACAAGGAAAATAAATGTCCCAAATTTGTTTCTTTTAAAATTATCAAATATTAATATAGAATTTGTTATAAATTAAAACGCCAAAGAATCAAAGTTTAGAAATATGGTTTATAAATTTTTTTATAAGAGGTCAATACTTCTCATTTTACTTATTTTTTGACATCAATATTTTTAACTTATTAATAAGTTATTCTGGAAGTACTGGAATTGAGGGTATTGAATTTAACTTTGTTTTTAACTTTCTCCCATAGAATTTACATTGCAAACCAATTCTTAGAGGAAGAAGAAAATAAAGATGATGAGAGATATTGAGTTCATTCACCATATAAATATTTCTGGCATGGTAACAACATGTTTACAAATGATGTATACACTAACCTCTAGCCATCACCATTTCCTATTGCTAGGTAGGCAACGAAATTTGATGGAAGGAGGCTGTACTGTGAATCAAGACTTACAAAGTAAATAAAATACTGAGAGAACATGAGTAAAAAAATAAGTAAATGTAAAAAAAATTAAACATTGATTTACGTCCTGCATACAAAAACAAAACAAGGAAAAAAATGCGCCAAATTTTTTTCTTTTAAAATTATCAAATATTAATATAGAATTTGTTATAAATTAATACGCCAAAGAATCAAAGTTTAGAAATAGGTTTTATAAATTTGTTTATAAGAGGTCAATAGTTCTCATTTTACTTATTTTTTGACATCAATATTTTTAACTTATTAATAAGTTGTTCTGGAAGTACTGGAGTTGAGCGTATTGAATTTAACTTTGTTTTTACCTTTCTCCCATAGAATTTACATTGCAAACCAATTCTTAGAGGAAGAAGAAAATAAAGACGATGGGAAATATTGAGTTCATTCACCATATAAATATTTATGGCATGGTAACAACATGTTTACAAATGATGTATGCACCAACCTTTAGCCATCACCTTTTCCTATTGGTAGGTAGGCAACGAAATTTGATGGAAGGAGGCTGTACTGTGAATCAAGACTTACAAAGTAAATAAAATACTGAGAGAACATGAGTAAAAATAAGTTAATTTAAAAGAAAATTAAACATTGATTTACGTCCTACTTATAAAAACAAAACAAGGAAAATAAATGTCCCAAATTAGTTTCTTTTACAATTATCAAATATTAATATAGAATTTTTTATAAATTAAAACGCCAAAGAATCAAAGTTTAGAAATATGGTTTATAAATTTGTTTATAAGAGGTCAATACTTCTCATTTTACTTATTTTTTGACATCAATATTTTTAACTTATTAATAAGTTATTCTGGAAGTACTGGAATTGAGCGTTTTGAATTTAACTTTGTTTTTACCTTTCTCCCATAGAATTTACATTGCAAACCAATTCTTAGAGGAAGAAGAAAATAAAGACGATGGGAAATATTGAGTTCATTCACCATACAAATATTTCTGGCATGGTAGCAACATGTTTACAAATGATGTATGCACCAACCTCTAGCCATCACCTTTTCCTATTGGTAGGTAGGCAACGAAATTTGATGGAAGGAGGCTGTACTGTGAATCAAGACTTACAAAGTAAATAAAATACTTGGAGAACATGAGTAAAAATAAGTTAATTTAAAAGAAAATTAAACATTGATTTACGTCCTACTTATAAAAACAAAACAAGGAAAATAAATATCCCAAATTTGTTTCTTTTAAAATTATCTAATGTTAATATAGAATTTGTTATAAATTAAAACACCAAAGAATCAAAGTTTAGAAATATGGTTTATAAATTTGTTTATAAGAGGTCTATACTTCTCATTTTACTTATTTTTTGACATCAATATTTTTAACTTATTAATAAGTTATTATGGAAGTACTGGAATTGAGCGTATTGAATTTAACTTTGTTTTTACATTTCTCCCATAGAATTTACATTGCAAACCAATTCTTAGAGGAAGAAGAAAATAAAGAGGATGGGAGATATTGAGTTCATGCACCATAGAAATATTTCCGGCAAGATAACAACATGTTTACAAATGATGTATGCACCAACCTCTAGCCATCACCTTTTCCATTTGGTAGGTAGGCAACGAAATTTGATGGAAGGAGGTTGTACTGTGAATCAAGACTTACAAAGTAAATAATATACTGAGAGAACATGAGTAAAAATAAGTTAATGTAAAAGAAAATTAAACATTGATTTACGTCCTACTTATAAAAACAAAACAAGGAAAATAAATGTCCCAAATTTGTTTCTTTTAAAATTATCAAATATTAATATAGAATTTGTTATAAATTAAAAGGCCAAAGAATCAAAGTTTAGAAATATGGTTTATAAATTTTTTTATAAGAGGTCAATACTTCTCATTTTACTTATTTTTTGACATCAATATTTTTAACTTATTAATAAGTTATTCTAGAAGTACTGGAGTTGAGCGTATTGAATTTAACTTTGTTTTTACCTTTCTCCCATAGAATTTACATTGCAAACCAATTCTTAGAGGAAGAAGAAAATAAAGACGATGGGAAATATTGAGTTCATTCACCATATAAATATTTATGGCATGGTAACAACATGTTTACAAATGATGTATGCACCAACCTCTAGCCATCACCATTTCCTATTGCTAGGTAGGCAACGAAATTTGATGGAAGGAGGCTGTACTGTGAATCAAGACTTACAAAGTAAATAAAATACTGAGAGAACATGAGTAAAAAAATAAGTAAATGTAAAAAAAATTAAACATTGATTTACGTCCTGCATACAAAAACAAAACAAGGAAAAAAATGCGCCAAATTTTTTTCTTTTAAAATTATCAAATATTAATATAGAATTTGTTATAAATTAATACGCCAAAGAATCAAAGTTTAGAAATAGGTTTTATAAATTTGTTTATAAGAGGTCAATAGTTCTCATTTTACTTATTTTTTGACATCAATATTTTTAACTTATTAATAAGTTGTTCTGGAAGTACTGGAGTTGAGCGTATTGAATTTAACTTTGTTTTTACCTTTTTCCCATAGAATTTACATTGCAAACCAATTCTTAGAGGAAGAAGAAAATAAAGACGATGGGAAATATTGAGTTCATTCACCATATAAATATTTATGGCATGGTAACAACATGTTTACAAATGATGTATGCACCAACCTTTAGCCATCACCTTTTCCTATTGGTAGGTAGGCAACGAAATTTGATGGAAGGAGGCTGTACTGTGAATCAAGACTTACAAAGTAAATAAAATACTGAGAGAACATGAGTAAAAATAAGTTAATTTAAAAGAAAATTAAACATTGATTTACGTCCTACTTATAAAAACAAAACAAGGAAAATAAATGTCCCAAATTAGTTTCTTTTACAATTATCAAATATTAATATAGAATTTTTTATAAATTAAAACGCCAAAGAATCAAAGTTTAGAAATATGGTTTATAAATTTGTTTATAAGAGGTCAATACTTCTCATTTTACTTATTTTTTGACATCAATATTTTTAACTTATTAATAAGTTCTTCTGGAAGTACTGGAATTGAGCGTTTTGAATTTAACTTTGTTTTTACCTTTCTCCCATAGAATTTACATTGCAAACCAATTCTTAGAGGAAGAAGAAAATAAAGACGATGGGAAATATTGAGTTCATTCACCATACAAATATTTCTGGCATGGTAGCAACATGTTTACAAATGATGTATGCACCAACCTCTAGCCATCACCTTTTCCTATTGGTAGGTAGGCAACGAAATTTGATGGAAGGAGGCTGTACTGTGAATCAAGACTTACAAAGTAAATAAAATACTTGGAGAACATGAGTAAAAATAAGTTAATTTAAAAGAAAATTAAACATTGATTTACGTCCTACTTATAAAAACAAAACAAGGAAAATAAATATCCCAAATTTGTTTCTTTTAAAATTATCTAATGTTAATATAGAATTTGTTATAAATTAAAACCCCAAAGAATCAAAGTTTAGAAATATGGTTTATAAATTTGTTTATAAGAGGTCTATACTTCTCATTTTACTTATTTTTTGACATCAATATTTTTAACTTATTAATAAGTTATTCTGGAAGTACTGGAATTGAGCGTATTGAATTTAACTTTGTTTTTACATTTCTCCCATAGAATTTACATTGCAAACCAATTCTTAGAGGAAGAAGAAAATAAAGAGGATGGGAGATATTGAGTTCATGCACCATAGAAATATTTCCGGCAAGATAACAACATGTTTACAAATGATGTATGCACCAACCTCTAGCCATCACCTTTTCCATTTGGTAGGTAGGCAACGAAATTTGATGGAAGGAGGTTGTACTGTGAATCAAGACTTACAAAGTAAATAATATACTGAGAGAACATGAGTAAAAATAAGTTAATGTAAAAGAAAATTAAACATTGATTTACGTCCTACTTATAAAAACAAAACAAGGAAAATAAATGTCCCAAATTTGTTTCTTTTAAAATTATCAAATATTAATATAGAATTTGTTATAAATTAAAAGGCCAAAGAATCAAAGTTTAGAAATATGGTTTATAAATTTTTTTATAAGAGGTCAATACTTCTCATTTTACTTATTTTTTGACATCAATATTTTTAACTTATTAATAAGTTATTCTAGAAGTACTGGAGTTGAGGGTATTGAATTTAACTTTGTTTTTACCTTTCTCCCATAGAATTTACATTGCAAACCAATTCTTAGAGGAAGAAGAAAATAAAGACGATGGGAAATATTGAGTTCATTCACCATATAAATATTTATGGCATGGTAACAACATGTTTACAAATGATGTATGCACCAACCTCTAGCCATCACCTTTTCCTATTGGTAGGTAGGCAACGAAATTTGATGGAAGGAGGCTGTACTGTGAATCAAGACTTACAAAGTAAATAAAATACTGAGAGAACATGAGTAAAAATAAGTAAATGTGAAAGAAAATTAAAGATTGATTTACGTCCTACTTACAAAAACAAAACAAGGAAAATAAATGTCCCAAATTTTTTTCTTTTAAAATTATCAAATATTAATATAGAATTTGTTATAAATTAATACGCCAAAGAATCAAAGTTTAGAAATATGTTTTATAAATTTGTTTATAAGAGGTCAATAGTTCTCATTTTACTTATTTTTTGACATCAATATTTTTAACTTATTAATAAGTTGTTCTGGAAGTACTGGAGTTGAGCGTATTGAATTTAACTTTGTTTTTACCTTTCTCCCATAGAATTTACATTGCAAACCAATTCTTAGAGGAAGAAGAAAATAAAGACGATAGGAAATATTGAGTTCATTCACCATATAAATATTTATGGCATGGTAACAACATGTTTACAAATGATGTATGCACCAACCTCTAGCCATCACCTTTTCCTATTGGTAGGTAGGCAACGAAATTTGATGGAAGGAGGCTGTACTGTGAATCAAGACTTACAATGTAAATAAAATACTGAGAGAACATGAGTAAAAATAAGTTAATTTAAAAGAAAATTAAACATTGATTTACGTCCTACTTATAAAAACAAAACAAGGAAAATAAATGTCCCAAATTAGTTTCTTTTAAAATTATCAAATATTAATATAGAATTTGTTATAAATTAAAACGCCAAAGAATCAAAGTTTAGAAATATGGTTTATAAATTTGTTTATAAGAGGTCAATACTTCTCATTTTACTTATTTTTTGACATCAATATTTTTAACTTATTAATAAGTTATTCTGGAAGTACTGGAATTGAGCGTATTGAATTTAACTTTGTTTTTACCTTTCTCCCATAGAATTTACATTGCAAACCAATTCTTAGAGGAAGAAGAAAATAAAGACGATAGGAAATATTGAGTTCATTCACCATACAAATATTTCTGGCATGGTAGCAACATGTTTACAAATGATGTATGCACCAACCTCTAGCCATCACCATTTCCTATTGGTAGGTAGACAACGAAATTTGATGGAAGGAGGCTGTACTGTAAATCAAGACTTACAAAGTAAATAAAATACTGAGAGAACATGAGTAAAAATAAGTAAATGTGAAAGAAAATTAAAGATTGATTTACGTCCTACTTACAAAAACAAAACAAGGAAAATAAATGTCCCAAATTTTTTTCTTTTAAAATTATCAAATATTAATATAGAATTTGTTATAAATTAATACGCCAAAGAATCAAAGTTTAGAAATATGGTTTATAAATTTGTTTATAAGGGGTCAATACTTTTCATTTTACTTATTTTTTGACATCAATATTTTTAACTTATTAATAAGTTATTCTGGAAGTAGTGGAATTGAGCGTATTGAATTTAACTTTGTTTTTACCTTTCTCCCATAGAATTTACATTGCAAACCAATTGTTAGAGGAAGAAGAAAATAAAGACGATGGGAAATATACAGTTCATTCACCATACAAATATTTCTGGCATGGTAGCAACATGTTTACAAATGATGTATGCACCAACCTCTAGCCATCACCTTTTCCTATTGGTAGGTAGGCAACGAAATTTGATGGAAGGAGGCTGTACTGTGAATCAAGACTTACAAAGTAAATAAAATACTGAGAGAACATGGGTAAAAATAAGTTAATTTAAAAGAAAATTAAACATTGATTTACGTCCTACTTATAAAAACAAAACAAGGAAAATAAATGTCCCAAATTAGTTTCTTTTACAATTATCAAATATTAATATAGAATTTTTTATAAATTAAAACGCCAAAGAATCAAAGTTTAGAAATATGGTTTATAAATTTGTTTATAAGAGGTCAATACTTCTCATTTTACTTATTTTTTGACATCAATATTTTTAACTTATTAATAAGTTATTCTGGAAGTACTGGAATTGAGCGTTTTGAATTTAACTTTGTTTTTACCTTTCTCCCATAGAATTTACATTGCAAACCAATTCTTAGAGGAAGAAGAAAATAAAGACGATGGGAAATATTGAGTTCATTCACCATACAAATATTTCTGGCATGGTAGCAACATGTTTACAAATGATGTATGCACCAACCTCTAGCCATCACCTTTTCCTATTGGTAGGTAGGCAACGAAATTTGATGGAAGGAGGCTGTACTGTGAATCAAGACTTACAAAGTAAATAAAATACTTGGAGAACATGAGTAAAAATAAGTTAATTTAAAAGAAAATTAAACATTGATTTACGTCCTACTTATAAAAACAAAACAAGGAAAATAAATATCCCAAATTTGTTTCTTTTAAAATTATCTAATATTAATATAGAATTTGTTATAAATTAAAACACCAAAGAATCAAAGTTTAGAAATATGGTTTATAAATTTGTTTATAAGAGGTCTATACTTCTCATTTTACTTATTTTTTGACATCAATATTTTTAACTTATTAATAAGTTATTCTGGAAGTACTGGAATTGAGCGTATTGAATTTAACTTTGTTTTTACATTTCTCCCATAGAATTTACATTGCAAACCAATTCTTAGAGGAAGAAGAAAATAAAGAGGATGGGAGATATTGAGTTCATGCACCATAGAAATATTTCCGGCAAGATAACAACATGTTTACAAATGATGTATGCACCAACCTCTAGCCATCACCTTTTCCATTTGGTAGGTAGGCAACGAAATTTGATGGAAGGAGGTTGTACTGTGAATCAAGACTTACAAAGTAAATAATATACTGAGAGAACATGAGTAAAAATAAGTTAATGTAAAAGAAAATTAAACATTGATTTACGTCCTACTTATAAAAACAAAACAAGGAAAATAAATGTCCCAAATTTGTTTCTTTTAAAATTATCAAATATTAATATAGAATTTGTTATAAATTAAAACGCCAAAGAATCAAAGTTTAGAAATATGGTTTATAAATTTTTTTATAAGAGGTCAATACTTCTCATTTTACTTATTTTTTGACATCAATATTTTTAACTTATTAATAAGTTATTCTAGAAGTACTGGAGTTGAGCGTATTGAATTTAACTTTGTTTTTACCTTTCTCCCATAGAATTTACATTGCAAACCAATTCTTAGAGGAAGAAGAAAATAAAGACGATGGGAAATAATGAGTTCATTCACCATATAAATATTTATGGCATGGTAACAACATGTTTACAAATGATGTATGCACCAACCTCTAGCCATCACCTTTTCCTATTGGTAGGTAGGCAACGAAATTTGATGGAAGGAGGCTGTACTGTGAATCAAGACTTACAAAGTAAATAAAATACTGAGAGAACATGAGTAAAAATAAGTAAATGTGGAAGAAAATTAAAGATTGATTTACGTCCTACTTACAAAAACAAAACAAGGAAAATAAATGTCCCAAATTTTTTTCTTTTAAAATTATCAAATATTAATATAGAATTTGTTATAAATTAATACGCCAAAGAATCAAAGTTTAGAAATATGTTTTATAAATTTGTTTATAAGAGGTCAATAGTTCTCATTTTACTTATTTTTTGACATCAATATTTTTAACTTATTAATAAGTTGTTCTGGAAGTACTGGAGTTGAGCGTATTGAATTTAACTTTGTTTTTACCTTTCTCCCATAGAATTTACATTGCAAACCAATTCTTAGAGGAAGAAGAAAATAAAGACGATAGGAAATATTGAGTTCATTCACCATATAAATATTTATGGCATGGTAACAACATGTTTACAAATGAGGTATGCACCAACCTCTAGCCATCACCTTTTCCTATTGGTAGGTAGGCAACGAAATTTGATGGAAGGAGGCTGTACTGTGAATCAAGACTTACAAAGTAAATAAAATACTTGGAGAACATGAGTAAAAATAAGTTAATTTAAAAGAAAATTAAACATTGATTTACGTCCTACTTATAAAAACAAAACAAGGAAAATAAATATCCCAAATTTGTTTCTTTTAAAATTATCTAATATTAATATAGAATTTGTTATAAATTAAAACACCAAAGAATCAAAGTTTAGAAATATGGTTTATAAATTTGTTTATAAGAGGTCTATACTTCTCATTTTACTTATTTTTTGACATCAATATTTTTAACTTATTAATAAGTTATTCTGGAAGTACTGGAATTGAGCGTATTGAATTTAACTTTGTTTTTACATTTCTCCCATAGAATTTACATTGCAAACCAATTCTTAGAGGAAGAAGAAAATAAAGAGGATGGGAGATATTGAGTTCATGCACCATAGAAATATTTCCGGCAAGATAACAACATGTTTACAAATGATGTATGCACCAACCTCTAGCCATCACCTTTTCCATTTGGTAGGTAGGCAACGAAATTTGATGGAAGGAGGTTGTACTGTGAATCAAGACTTACAAAGTAAATAATATACTGAGAGAACATGAGTAAAAATAAGTTAATGTAAAAGAAAATTAAACATTGATTTACGTCCTACTTATAAAAACAAAACAAGGAAAATAAATGTCCCAAATTTGTTTCTTTTAAAATTATCAAATATTAATATAGAATTTGTTATAAATTAAAACGCCAAAGAATCAAAGTTTAGAAATATGGTTTATAAATTTTTTTATAAGAGGTCAATACTTCTCATTTTACTTATTTTTTGACATCAATATTTTTAACTTATTAATAAGTTATTCTAGAAGTACTGGAGTTGAGCGTATTGAATTTAACTTTGTTTTTACCTTTCTCCCATAGAATTTACATTGCAAACCAATTCTTAGAGGAAGAAGAAAATAAAGACGATGGGAAATATTGAGTTCATTCACCATATAAATATTTATGGCATGGTAACAACATGTTTACAAATGATGTATGCACCAACCTCTAGCCATCACCTTTTCCTATTGGTAGGTAGGCAACGAAATTTGATGGAAGGAGGCTGTACTGTGAATCAAGACTTACAAAGTAAATAAAATACTGAGAGAACATGAGTAAAAATAAGTAAATGTGAAAGAAAATTAAAGATTGATTTACGTCCTACTTACAAAAACAAAACAAGGAAAATAAATGTCCCAAATTTTTTTCTTTTAAAATTATCAAATATTAATATAGAATTTGTTATAAATTAATACGCCAAAGAATCAAAGTTTAGAAATATGTTTTATAAATTTGTTTATAAGAGGTCAATAGTTCTCATTTTACTTATTTTTTGACATCAATATTTTTAACTTATTAATAAGTTGTTCTGGAAGTACTGGAGTTGAGCGTATTGAATTTAACTTTGTTTTTACCTTTCTCCCATAGAATTTACATTGCAAACCAATTCTTAGAGGAAGAAGAAAATAAAGACGATAGGAAATATTGAGTTCATTCACCATATAAATATTTATGGCATGGTAACAACATGTTTACAAATGAGGTATGCACCAACCTCTAGCCATCACCTTTTCCTATTGGTAGGTAGGCAACGAAATTTGATGGAAGGAGGCTGTACTGTGAATCAAGACTTACAATGTAAATAAAATACTGAGAGAACATGAGTAAAAATAAGTTAATTTAAAAGAAAATTAAACATTGATTTACGTCCTACTTATAAAAACAAAACAAGGAAAATAAATGTCCCAAATTAGTTTCTTTTAAAATTATCAAATATTAATATAGAATTTGTTATAAATTAAAACGCCAAAGAATCAAAGTTTAGAAATATGGTTTATAAATTTGTTTATAAGAGGTCAATACTTCTCATTTTACTTATTTTTTGACATCAATATTTTTAACTTATTAATAAGTTATTCTGGAAGTACTGGAATTGAGCGTATTGAATTTAACTTTGTTTTTACCTTTCTCCCATAGAATTTACATTGCAAACCAATTCTTAGAGGAAGAAGAAAATAAAGACGATAGGAAATATTGAGTTCATTCACCATACAAATATTTCTGGCATGGTAGCAACATGTTTACAAATGATGTATGCACCAACCTCTAGCCATCACCATTTCCTATTGGTAGGTAGACAACGAAATTTGATGGAAGGAGGCTGTACTGTAAATCAAGACTTACAAAGTAAATAAAATACTGAGAGAACATGAGTAAAAATAAGTAAATGTGAAAGAAAATTAAAGATTGATTTACGTCCTACTTACAAAAACAAAACAAGGAAAATAAATGTCCCAAATTTTTTTCTTTTAAAATTATCAAATATTAATATAGAATTTGTTATAAATTAATACGCCAAAGAATCAAAGTTTAGAAATATGGTTTATAAATTTGTTTATAAGAGGTCAATACTTCTCATTTTACTTATTTTTTGACATCAATATTTTTAATTATTAATAAGTTATTCTGGAAGTACTGGAATTGAGCGTATTGAATTTAACTTTGTTTTTACATTTCTCCCATAGAATTTACATTGCAAACCAATTCTTAGAGGAAGAAGAAAATAAAGAGGATGGGAGATATTGAGTTCATGCACCATAGAAATATTTCCGGCAAGATAACAACATGTTTACAAATGATGTATGCACCAACCTCTAGCCATCACCTTTTCCTATTGGTAGGTAGGCAACGAAATTTGATGGAAGGAGGTTGTACTGTGAATCAAGACTTACAAAGTAAATAATATACTGAGAGAACATGAGTAAAAATAAGTTAATGTAAAAGAAAATTAAACATTGATTTACGTCCTACTTATAAAAACAAAACAAGGAAAATAAATGTCCCAAATTTGTTTCTTTTAAAATTATCAAATATTAATATAGAATTTGTTATAAATTAAAACGCCAAAGAATCAAAGTTTAGAAATATGGTTTATAAATTTTTTTATAAGAGGTCAATACTTCTCATTTTACTTATTTTTTGACATCAATATTTTTAACTTATTAATAAGTTATTCTGGAAGTACTAGAGTTGAGCGTATTGAATTTAACTTTGTTTTTACCTTTCTCCCATAGAATTTACATTGCAAACCAATTCTTAGAGGAAGAAGAAAATAAAGACGATGGGAAATATTGAGTTCATTCACCATATAAATATTTATGGCATGGTAACAACATGTTTACAAATGATGTATGCACCAACCTCTAGCCATCACCTTTTCCTATTGGTAGGTAGGCAACGAAATTTGATGGAAGGAGGCTGTACTGTGAATCAAGACTTACAAAGTAAATAAAATACTGAGAGAACATGAGTAAAAATAAGTAAATGTGAAAGAAAATTAAAGATTGATTTACGTCCTACTTACAAAAACAAAACAAGGAAAATAAATGTCCCAAATTTTTTTCTTTTAAAATTATCAAATATTAATATAGAATTTGTTATAAATTAATACGCCAAAGAATCAAAGTTTAGAAATATGTTTTATAAATTTGTTTATAAGAGGTCAATAGTTCTCATTTTACTTATTTTTTGACATCAATATTTTTAACTTATTAATAAGTTGTTCTGGAAGTACTGGAGTTGAGCGTATTGAATTTAACTTTGTTTTTACCTTTCTCCCATAGAATTTACATTGCAAACCAATTCTTAGAAGAAGAAGAAAATAAAGACGATTGGAAATATTGAGTTCATTCACCATATAAATATTTATGGCATGGTAACAACATGTTTACAAATGATGTATGCACCAACCTCTAGCCATCACCTTTTCCTATTGGTAGGTAGGCAACGAAATTTGATGGAAGGAGGCTATACTGTGAATCAAGACTTACAATGTAAATACAATACTGAGAGAACATGAGTAAAAATAAGTTAATTTAAAAGAAAATTAAACATTGATTTACGTCCTACTTATAAAAACAAAACAAGGAAAATAAATGTCCCAAATTAGTTTCTTTTAAAATTATCAAATATTAATATAGAATTTGTTATAAATTAAAACGCCAAAGAATCAAAGTTTAGAAATATGGTTTATAAATTTGTTTATAAGAGGTCAATACTTCTCATTTTACTTATTTTTTGACATCAATATTTTTAACTTATTAATAAGTTATTCTGGAAGTACTGGAATTGAGCGTATTGAATTTAACTTTGTTTTTACCTTTCTCCCATAGAATTTACATTGCAAACCAATTCTTAGAGGAAGAAGAAAATAAAGACGATGGGAAATATTGAGTTCATTCACCATACAAATATTTCTGGCATGGTAGCAACATGTTTACAAATGATGTATGCACCAACCTCTAGCCATCACCATTTCCTATTGGTAGGTAGACAACGAAATTTGATGGAAGGAGGTTGTACTGTAAATCAAGACTTACAAAGTAAATAAAATACTGAGAGAACATGAGTAAAAATAAGTAAATGTGAAAGAAAATTAAAGATTGATTTACGTCCTACTTACAAAAACAAAACAAGGAAAATAAATGTCCCAAATTTTTTTCTTTTAAAATTATCAAATATTAATATAGAATTTGTTATAAATTAATACGCCAAAGAATCAAAGTTTAGAAATATGGTTTATAAATTTGTTTATAAGAGGTCAATACTTTTCATTTTACTTATTTTCTGACATCAATATTTTTAACTTATTAATAAGTTATTCTGGAAGTCGTGGAATTGAGCGTATTGAATTTAACTTTGTTTTTACCTTTCTCCCATAGAATTTACATCGCAAACCAATTGTTAGAGGAAGAAGAAAATAAAGACAATGGGAAATATATAGTTCATTCACCATACAAATATTTCTGGCATGGTAGCAACATGTTTACAAATGATGTATGCACCAACCTCTAGCCATCACCTTTTCCTATTGGTAGGTAGGCAACGAAATTTGATGGAAGGAGGCTGTACTGTGAATCAAGACTTACAAAGTAAATAAAATACTGAGAGAACATGAGTAAAAATAAGTTAATTTAAAAGAAAATTAAACATTGATTTACGTCCTACTTATAAAAATTAAACAAGGAAAATGAATGTCCCAAATTTGTTTCTTTAAAAATTATCAAATATTAATATAGAATTTGTTATAAATTAATACGCCAAAGAATCAAAGTTTAGAAATATGGTTTATAAATTTGTTTATAAGAGGTCAATACTTCTCATTTTACTTATTTTTTGACATCAATATTTTTAACTTATTAATAACTTATTCTGGAAGTAGTGGAATTGAGCGTATTGAATTTAACTTTGTTTTTACCTTTCTCCGATAGAATTTACATTGCAAACCAATTCTTAGAGGAATAAGAAAATAAAGATGATGGTAAATATTGAGTTCATTCACCATATAAATATTTATGGCATGGTAACAACATGTTTACAAATGATGTATACACTAACCTCTAGCCATCACCATTTCCTATTGCTAGGTAGGCAACGAAATTTGATGGAAGGAGGCTGTACTGTGAATCAAGACTTACAAAGTAAATAAAATACTGAGAGAACATGAGTAAAAATAAGTAAATATGAAAGAAAATTAAAGATTGATTTACGTCCTACTTACAAAAACAAAACAAGGAAAATAAATGTCCCAAATTTTTTTCTTTTAAAATTATCAAATATTAATATAGAATTTGTTATAAATTAATACGCCAAAGAATCAAAGTTTAGAAATATGGTTTATAAATTTGTTTATAAGAGGTCAATACTTTTCATTTTACTTATTTTTTGACATCAATATTTTTAACTTATTAATAAGTTATTCTGGAAGTACTGGAATTGAGCGTATTGAATTTAACTTTGTTTTTACCTTTCTCCCATAGAATTTACATTGCAAACCAATTCTTAGAGGAAGAAGAAAATAAAGACGATGGGAAATATTGAGTTCATTCACCATATAAATATTTATGGCATGGTAACAACATGTTTACAAATGATGTATGCACCAACCTCTAGCCATCACCTTTTCCTATTGGTAGGTAGGCAACGAAATTTGATGGAAGGAGGCTGTACTGTGAATCAAGACTTACAAAGTAAATAAAATACTGAGAGAACATGAGTAAAAATAAGTAAATGTGAAAGAAAATTAAAGATTGATTTACGTCCTACTTACAAAAACAAAACAAGGAAAATAAATGTCCCAAATTTTTTTCTTTTAAAATTATCAAATATTAATATAGAATTTGTTATAAATTAATACGCCAAAGAATCAAAGTTTAGAAATATGTTTTATAAATTTGTTTATAAGAGGTCAATAGTTCTCATTTTACTTATTTTTTGACATCAATATTTTTAACTTATTAATAAGTTGTTCTGGAAGTACTGGAGTTGAGCGTATTGAATTTAACTTTGTTTTTACCTTTCTCCCATAGAATTTACATTGCAAACCAATTCTTAGAAGAAGAAGAAAATAAAGACGATAGGAAATATTGAGTTCATTCACCATATAAATATTTATGGCATGGTAACAACATGTTTACAAATGATGTATGCACCAACCTCTAGCCATCACCTTTTCCTATTGGTAGGTAGGCAACGAAATTTGATGGAAGGAGGCTATACTGTGAATCAAGACTTACAATGTAAATACAATACTGAGAGAACATGAGTAAAAATAAGTTAATTTAAAAGAAAATTAAACATTGATTTACGTCCTACTTATAAAAACAAAACAAGGAAAATAAATGTCCCAAATTAGTTTCTTTTAAAATTATCAAATATTAATATAGAATTTGTTATAAATTAAAACGCCAAAGAATCAAAGTTTAGAAATATGGTTTATAAATTTGTTTATAAGAGGTCAATACTTCTCATTTTACTTATTTTTTGACATCAATATTTTTAACTTATTAATAAGTTATTCTGGAAGTACTGGAATTGAGCGTATTGAATTTAACTTTGTTTTTACCTTTCTCCCATAGAATTTACATTGCAAACCAATTCTTAGAGGAAGAAGAAAATAAAGACGATGGGAAATATTGAGTTCATTCACCATACAAATATTTCTGGCATGGTAGCAACATGTTTACAAATGATGTATGCACCAACCTCTAGCCATCACCATTTCCTATTGGTAGGTAGACAACGAAATTTGATGGAAGGAGGTTGTACTGTAAATCAAGACTTACAAAGTAAATAAAATACTGAGAGAACATGAGTAAAAATAAGTAAATGTGAAAGAAAATTAAAGATTGATTTACGTCCTACTTACAAAAACAAAACAAGGAAAATAAATGTCCCAAATTTTTATCTTTTAAAATTATCAAATATTAATATAGAATTTGTTATAAATTAATACGCCAAAGAATCAAAGTTTAGAAATATGGTTTATAAATTTGTTTATAAGAGGTCAATACTTTTCATTTTACTTATTTTCTGACATCAATATTTTTAACTTATTAATAAGTAATTCTGGAAGTCGTGGAATTGAGCGTATTGAATTTAACTTTGTTTTTACCTTTCTCCCATAGAATTTACATCGCAAACCAATTGTTAGAGGAAGAAGAAAATAAAGACAATGGGAAATATATAGTTCATTCACCATACAAATATTTCTGGCATGGTAGCAACATGTTTACAAATGATGTATGCACCAACCTCTAGCCATCACCTTTTCCTATTGGTAGGTAGGCAACGAAATTTGATGGAAGGAGGCTGTACTGTGAATCAAGACTTACAAAGTAAATAAAATACTGAGAGAACATGAGTAAAAATAAGTTAATTTAAAAGAAAATTAAACATTGATTTACGTCCTACTTATAAAAATTAAACAAGGAAAATGAATGTCCCAAATTTGTTTCTTTTAAAATTATCAAATATTAATATAGAATTTGTTATAAATTAATACGCCAAAGAATCAAAGTTTAGAAATATGGTTTATAAATTTGTTTATAAGAGGTCAATACTTCTCATTTTACTTATTTTTTGACATCAATATTTTTAACTTATTAATAACTTATTCTGGAAGTAGTGGAATTGAGCGTATTGAATTTAACTTTGTTTTTACCTTTTTCCCATAGAATTTACATTGCAAACCAATTCTTAGAGGAAGAAGAAAATAAAGATGATGGTAAATATTGAGTTCATTCACCATATAAATATTTATGGCATGGTAACAACATGTTTACAAATGATGTATACACTAACCTCTAGCCATCACCATTTCCTATTGCTAGGTAGGCAACGAAATTTGATGGAAGGAGGCTGTACTGTGAATCAAGACTTACAAAGTAAATAAAATACTGAGAGAACATGAGTAAAAATAAGTAAATATGAAAGAAAATTAAAGATTGATTTACGTCCTACTTACAAAAACAAAACAAGGAAAATAAATGTCCCAAATTTTTTTCTTTTAAAATTATCAAATATTAATATAGAATTTGTTATAAATTAATACGCCAAAGAATCAAAGTTTAGAAATATGGTTTATAAATTTGTTTATAAGAGGTCAATACTTCTCATTTTACTTATTTTTTGACATCAATATATTTAACTTATTAATAAGTTATTCTGGAAGTACTGGAATTGAGCATATTGAATTTAACTTTGATTTTACCTTTCTCACATAGAATTTACATTGCAAACCAATTCTTAGAGGAAGAAGAAAATAAAGACGATGGGAAATATTGAGTTCCTGAACCATAGAAATATTTTTGGCAAGGTAACAACATGTTTACAAATGATGTATGCACCAACCTCTAGCCATCACTTTTTTCCTATTGGTAGGTAGGCAACGAAGTTTGATGGAAGGAGGCTGTACTGTGAATCAAGACTTACAAAGTAAATAAAATACTCAGCAAACATAAGTAAAAATAAGTAAATTTAAAAGAAAATTAAACATTGATTGACGTCCTGCATACAAAAACAAAACCAGGAAAATAAATGCCCCAAATATTATTCTTTTAAAATTGTCAAATATTAATATAGAAGTTGTTATAAATTAATACGCCAAAGAATCAAAGTTTAGAAATATGGTTTATAAATTTTTTTACAAGAGGTCAATCCTTCTCATTTTACTTATTTTTTGATATCAATATTTTTAACTTATTAATAAGTTATTCTGGAAGTACTGGAATTGAGCATATTGAATTTAACTTTGATTTTACCTTTCTCACATAGAATTTACATTGCAAACCAATTCTTAGAGGAAGAAGAAAATAAAGACGATGAGAAATATTGAGTTCCTGAACCATAGAAATATATTTGGCAAGGTAACAACATGTTTACAAATGATGTATGCACCAACCTCTAGCCATCACTTTTTTCCTATTGGTAGGTAGGCAGCGAAGTTTGATGGAAGGCGGCTGTACTGTGAATCAAGTCTTACAAAGTAAATAAAATACTCAGCAAACATAAGTAAAAATAAGTAAATTTAAAAGAAAATTAAACATTGATTGACGTCCTGCATACAAAAACAAAACCAGGAAAATAAATGCCCCAAATATTATTCTTTTAAAATTGTCAAATATTAATATAGAAGTTGTTATAAATTAATACGCCAAAGAATCAAAGTTTAGAAATATGGTTTATAAATTTGATTATAAGAGGTCAATACTTCTCATTTTACTTATTTTTTGACATCAATATATTTAACTTATTAATAAGTTATTCTGGAAGTACTGGAATTGAGCATATTGAATTTAACTTTGATTTTACCTTTCTCACATAGAATTTACATGGAAAACCAATTCTTAGAGGAAGAAGAAAATAAAGACGATGGGAAATATTGAGTTCCTGAACCATAGAAATATTTTTGGCAAGGTAACAACATGTTTACAAATGATGTATGCACCAACCTCTAGCCATCACTTTTTTCCTATTGGTAGGTAGGCAACGAAGTTTGATGGAAGGAGGCTGTACTGTGAATCAAGACTTACAAAGTAAATAAAATACTCAGCAAACATAAGTAAAAATAAGTAAATTTAAAAGAAAATTAAACATTGATTGACGTCCTGCATACAAAAACAAAACCAGGAAAATAAATGCCCCAAATATTATTCTTTTAAAATTGTCAAATATTAATATAGAAGTTGTTATAAATTAATACGCCAAAGAATCAAAGTTTAGAAATATTGTTTATAAATTTTTTTACAAGAGGTCAATCCTTCTCATTTTACTTATTTTTTTATATCAATATTTTTAACTTATTAATAAGTTATTCTGGAAGTACGGGAATTGAGCGTATTGAATTTAACTTTGTTTTTACCTTTCTCCCATAGAATTTACATTGCAAACCAATTCTTAGAGGAAGAAGAAAATAAAGATGATGGAAAATACTGAGTTCATACACCATAGAAACATTTCTGGCAATGTAACAACATGTTTCCAAATGATGTATACACGAACCGCTAGCCATCACCTTTTCCTATTGGTAGGTACGGAACGAAATTTGATGGAAGAAGGCTGTACTGTGAATCAAGACTTACAAAGTAAATAAAATACTGAGAGAACATGAGTAAAAATAAGTTAATGGAAAAGAAAATTATACATTGATTTGTGTCCTACTTTCAAAAACAAAACAAGGAAAATAAATGCCCCAAATTATTTCTTTTAAAATTATCAAATATTAATATAGAATTTGTTATAAATTAATACGCCAAAGTATCAAATTTTAGAAATATGGTCTATAAATTTGTTTATAAGAGGTCAATACTTCTCATTTTACTTATTTTTTGACATCAATATTTTTAACTTATTAATAAGTTATTCTGGAAGTACTGGAATTGAGCATATTGAATTTAACTTTGATTTTACCTTTCTCACATAGAATTTACATTGCAAACCAATTCTTAGAGGAAGAAGAAAATAAAGACGATGGGAAATATTGAGTTCCTGAACCATAGAAATATTTCTGGCATGGTAGCAACATGTTTACAAATGATGTATGCACCAACCTCTAGCCATCACCATTTCCTATTGGTAGGTAGACAACGAAATTTGATGGAAGGAGGTTGTACTGTAAATCAAGACTTACAAAGTAAATAAAATACTGAGAGAACATGAGTAAAAATAAGTAAATGTGAAAGAAAATTAAAGATTGATTTACGTCCTACTTACAAAAACAAAACAAGGAAAATAAATGTCCCAAATTTTTTTCTTTTAAAATTATCAAATATTAATATAGAATTTGTTATAAATTAATACGCCAAAGAATCAAAGTTTAGAAATATGGTTTATAAATTTGTTTATAAGAGGTCAATACTTTTCATTTTACTTATTTTTTGACATCAATATTTTTAACTTATTAATAAGTTATTCTGGAAGTACTGGAATTGAGCGTATTGAATTTAACTTTGTTTTTACCTTTCTCCCATAGAATTTACATTGCAAACCAATTCTTAGAGGAAGAAGAAAATAAAGACGATGGGAAATATTGAGTTCATTCACCATATAAATATTTATGGCATGGTAACAACATGTTTACAAATGATGTATGCACCAACCTCTAGCCATCACCTTTTCCTATTGGTAGGTAGGCAACGAAATTTGATGGAAGGAGGCTGTACTGTGAATCAAGACTTACAAAGTAAATAAAATACTGAGAGAACATGAGTAAAAATAAGTAAATGTGAAAGAAAATTAAAGATTGATTTACGTCCTACTTACAAAAACAAAACAAGGAAAATAAATGTCCCAAATTTTTTTCTTTTAAAATTATCAAATATTAATATAGAATTTGTTATAAATTAATACGCCAAAGAATCAAAGTTTAGAAATATGTTTTATAAATTTGTTTATAAGAGGTCAATAGTTCTCATTTTACTTATTTTTTGACATCAATATTTTTAACTTATTAATAAGTTGTTCTGGAAGTACTGGAGTTGAGCGTATTGAATTTAACTTTGTTTTTACCTTTCTCCCATAGAATTTACATTGCAAACCAATTCTTAGAAGAAGAAGAAAATAAAGACGATAGGAAATATTGAGTTCATTCACCATATAAATATTTATGGCATGGTAACAACATGTTTACAAATGATGTATGCACCAACCTCTAGCCATCACCTTTTCCTATTGGTAGGTAGGCAACGAAATTTGATGGAAGGAGGCTATACTGTGAATCAAGACTTACAATGTAAATACAATACTGAGAGAACATGAGTAAAAATAAGTTAATTTAAAAGAAAATTAAACATTGATTTACGTCCTACTTATAAAAATTAAACAAGGAAAATGAATGTCCCAAATTTGTTTCTTTTAAAATTATCAAATATTAATATAGAATTTGTTATAAATTAATACGCCAAAGAATCAAAGTTTAGAAATATGGTTTATAAATTTGTTTATAAGAGGTCAATACTTCTCATTTTACTTATTTTTTGACATCAATATTTTTAACTTATTAATAACTTATTCTGGAAGTACTGGAATTGAGCGTATTGAATTTAACTTTGTTTTTACCTTTCTCCGATAGAATTTACATTGCAAACCAATTCTTAGAGGAATAAGAAAATAAAGATGATGGTAAATATTGAGTTCATTCACCATATAAATATTTATGGCATGGTAACAACATGTTTACAAATGATGTATACACTAACCTCTAGCCATCACCATTTCCTATTGCTAGGTAGGCAACGAAATTTGATGGAAGGAGGCTGTACTGTGAATCAAGACTTACAAAGTAAATAAAATACTGAGAGAACATGAGTAAAAATAAGTAAATATGAAAGAAAATTAAAGATTGATTTACGTCCTACTTACAAAAACAAAACAAGGAAAATAAATGTCCCAAATTTTTTTCTTTTAAAATTATCAAATATTAATATAGAATTTGTTATAAATTAATACGCCAAAGAATCAAAGTTTAGAAATATGGTTTATAAATTTGTTTATAAGAGGTCAATACTTTTCATTTTACTTATTTTTTGACATCAATATTTTTAACTTATTAATAAGTTATTCTGGAAGTACTGGAATTGAGCGTATTGAATTTAACTTTGTTTTTACCTTTCTCCCATAGAATTTACATTGCAAACCAATTCTTAGAGGAAGAAGAAAATAAAGACGATGGGAAATATTGAGTTCATTCACCATATAAATATTTATGGCATGGTAACAACATGTTTACAAATGATGTATGCACCAACCTCTAGCCATCACCTTTTCCTATTGGTAGGTAGGCAACGAAATTTGATGGAAGGAGGCTGTACTGTGAATCAAGACTTACAAAGTAAATAAAATACTGAGAGAACATGAGTAAAAATAAGTAAATGTGAAAGAAAATTAAAGATTGATTTACGTCCTACTTACAAAAACAAAACAAGGAAAATAAATGTCCCAAATTTTTTTCTTTTAAAATTATCAAATATTAATATAGAATTTGTTATAAATTAATACGCCAAAGAATCAAAGTTTAGAAATATGTTTTATAAATTTGTTTATAAGAGGTCAATAGTTCTCATTTTACTTATTTTTTGACATCAATATTTTTAACTTATTAATAAGTTGTTCTGGAAGTACTGGAGTTGAGCGTATTGAATTTAACTTTGTTTTTACCTTTCTCCCATAGAATTTACATTGCAAACCAATTCTTAGAAGAAGAAGAAAATAAAGACGATAGGAAATATTGAGTTCATTCACCATATAAATATTTATGGCATGGTAACAACATGTTTACAAATGATGTATGCACCAACCTCTAGCCATCACCTTTTCCTATTGGTAGGTAGGCAACGAAATTTGATGGAAGGAGGCTATACTGTGAATCAAGACTTACAATGTAAATACAATACTGAGAGAACATGAGTAAAAATAAGTTAATTTAAAAGAAAATTAAACATTGATTTACGTCCTACTTATAAAAACAAAACAAGGAAAATAAATGTCCCAAATTAGTTTCTTTTAAAATTATCAAATATTAATATAGAATTTGTTATAAATTAAAACGCCAAAGAATCAAAGTTTAGAAATATGGTTTATAAATTTGTTTATAAGAGGTCAATACTTCTCATTTTACTTATTTTTTGACATCAATATTTTTAACTTATTAATAAGTTATTCTGGAAGTACTGGAATTGAGCGTATTGAATTTAACTTTGTTTTTACCTTTCTCCCATAGAATTTACATTGCAAACCAATTCTTAGAGGAAGAAGAAAATAAAGACGATGGGAAATATTGAGTTCATTCACCATACAAATATTTCTGGCATGGTAGCAACATGTTTACAAATGATGTATGCACCAACCTCTAGCCATCACCATTTCCTATTGGTAGGTAGACAACGAAATTTGATGGAAGGAGGTTGTACTGTAAATCAAGACTTACAAAGTAAATAAAATACTGAGAGAACATGAGTAAAAATAAGTAAATGTGAAAGAAAATTAAAGATTGATTTACGTCCTACTTACAAAAACAAAACAAGGAAAATAAATGTCCCAAATTTTTATCTTTTAAAATTATCAAATATTAATATAGAATTTGTTATAAATTAATACGCCAAAGAATCAAAGTTTAGAAATATGGTTTATAAATTTGTTTATAAGAGGTCAATACTTTTCATTTTACTTATTTTCTGACATCAATATTTTTAACTTATTAATAAGTAATTCTGGAAGTCGTGGAATTGAGCGTATTGAATTTAACTTTGTTTTTACCTTTCTCCCATAGAATTTACATCGCAAACCAATTGTTAGAGGAAGAAGAAAATAAAGACAATGGGAAATATATAGTTCATTCACCATACAAATATTTCTGGCATGGTAGCAACATGTTTACAAATGATGTATGCACCAACCTCTAGCCATCACCTTTTCCTATTGGTAGGTAGGCAACGAAATTTGATGGAAGGAGGCTGTACTGTGAATCAAGACTTACAAAGTAAATAAAATACTGAGAGAACATGAGTAAAAATAAGTTAATTTAAAAGAAAATTAAACATTGATTTACGTCCTACTTATAAAAATTAAACAAGGAAAATGAATGTCCCAAATTTGTTTCTTTTAAAATTATCAAATATTAATATAGAATTTGTTATAAATTAATACGCCAAAGAATCAAAGTTTAGAAATATGGTTTATAAATTTGTTTATAAGAGGTCAATACTTCTCATTTTACTTATTTTTTGACATCAATATTTTTAACTTATTAATAACTTATTCTGGAAGTAGTGGAATTGAGCGTATTGAATTTAACTTTGTTTTTACCTTTTTCCCATAGAATTTACATTGCAAACCAATTCTTAGAGGAAGAAGAAAATAAAGATGATGGTAAATATTGAGTTCATTCACCATATAAATATTTATGGCATGGTAACAACATGTTTACAAATGATGTATACACTAACCTCTAGCCATCACCATTTCCTATTGCTAGGTAGGCAACGAAATTTGATGGAAGGAGGCTGTACTGTGAATCAAGACTTACAAAGTAAATAAAATACTGAGAGAACATGAGTAAAAATAAGTAAATATGAAAGAAAATTAAAGATTGATTTACGTCCTACTTACAAAAACAAAACAAGGAAAATAAATGTCCCAAATTTTTTTCTTTTAAAATTATCAAATATTAATATAGAATTTGTTATAAATTAATACGCCAAAGAATCAAAGTTTAGAAATATGGTTTATAAATTTGTTTATAAGAGGTCAATACTTCTCATTTTACTTATTTTTTGACATCAATATATTTTACTTATTAATAAGTTATTCTGGAAGTACTGGAATTGAGCATATTGAATTTAACTTTGATTTTACCTTTCTCACATAGAATTTACATTGCAAACCAATTCTTAGAGGAAGAAGAAAATAAAGACGATGGGAAATATTGAGTTCCTGAACCATAGAAATATTTTTGGCAAGGTAACAACATGTTTACAAATGATGTATGCACCAACCTCTAGCCATCACTTTTTTCCTATTGGTAGGTAGGCAACGAAGTTTGATGGAAGGAGGCTGTACTGTGAATCAAGACTTACAAAGTAAATAAAATACTCAGCAAACATAAGTAAAAATAAGTAAATTTAAAAGAAAATTAAACATTGATTGACGTCCTGCATACAAAAACAAAACCAGGAAAATAAATGCCCCAAATATTATTCTTTTAAAATTGTCAAATATTAATATAGAAGTTGTTATAAATTAATACGCCAAAGAATCAAAGTTTAGAAATATGGTTTATAAATTTTTTTACAAGAGGTCAATCCTTCTCATTTTACTTATTTTTTGATATCAATATTTTTAACTTATTAATAAGTTATTCTGGAAGTACTGGAATTGAGCATATTGAATTTAACTTTGATTTTACCTTTCTCACATAGAATTTACATTGCAAACCAATTCTTAGAGGAAGAAGAAAATAAAGACGATGAGAAATATTGAGTTCCTGAACCATAGAAATATATTTGGCAAGGTAACAACATGTTTACAAATGATGTATGCACCAACCTCTAGCCATCACTTTTTTCCTATTGGTAGGTAGGCAGCGAAGTTTGATGGAAGGCGGCTGTACTGTGAATCAAGTCTTACAAAGTAAATAAAATACTCAGCAAACATAAGTAAAAATAAGTAAATTTAAAAGAAAATTAAACATTGATTGACGTCCTGCATACAAAAACAAAACCAGGAAAATAAATGCCCCAAATATTATTCTTTTAAAATTGTCAAATATTAATATAGAAGTTGTTATAAATTAATACGCCAAAGAATCAAAGTTTAGAAATATGGTTTATAAATTTGATTATAAGAGGTCAATACTTCTCATTTTACTTATTTTTTGACATCAATATATTTAACTTATTAATAAGTTATTCTGGAAGTACTGGAATTGAGCATATTGAATTTAACTTTGATTTTACCTTTCTCACATAGAATTTACATGGAAAACCAATTCTTAGAGGAAGAAGAAAATAAAGACGATGGGAAATATTGAGTTCCTGAACCATAGAAATATTTTTGGCAAGGTAACAACATGTTTACAAATGATGTATGCACCAACCTCTAGCCATCACTTTTTTCCTATTGGTAGGTAGGCAACGAAGTTTGATGGAAGGAGGCTGTACTGTGAATCAAGACTTACAAAGTAAATAAAATACTCAGCAAACATAAGTAAAAATAAGTAAATTTAAAAGAAAATTAAACATTGATTGACGTCCTGCATACAAAAACAAAACCAGGAAAATAAATGCCCCAAATATTATTCTTTTAAAATTGTCAAATATTAATATAGAAGTTGTTATAAATTAATACGCCAAAGAATCAAAGTTTAGAAATATTGTTTATAAATTTTTTTACAAGAGGTCAATCCTTCTCATTTTACTTATTTTTTTATATCAATATTTTTAACTTATTAATAAGTTATTCTGGAAGTACGGGAATTGAGCGTATTGAATTTAACTTTGTTTTTACCTTTCTCCCATAGAATTTACATTGCAAACCAATTCTTAGAGGAAGAAGAAAATAAAGATGATGGAAAATACTGAGTTCATACACCATAGAAACATTTCTGGCAATGTAACAACATGTTTCCAAATGATGTATACACGAACCGCTAGCCATCACCTTTTCCTATTGGTAGGTACGGAACGAAATTTGATGGAAGAAGGCTGTACTGTGAATCAAGACTTACAAAGTAAATAAAATACTGAGAGAACATGAGTAAAAATAAGTTAATGGAAAAGAAAATTATACATTGATTTGTGTCCTACTTTCAAAAACAAAACAAGGAAAATAAATGCCCAAAATTATTTCTTTTAAAATTATCAAATATTAATATAGAATTTGTTATAAATTAATACGCCAAAGTATCAAATTTTAGAAATATGGTCTATAAATTTGTTTATAAGAGGTCAATACTTCTCATTTTACTTATTTTTTGACATCAATATTTTTAACTTATTAATAAGTTATTCTGGAAGTACTGGAATTGAGCATATTGAATTTAACTTTGATTTTACCTTTCTCACATAGAATTTACATTGCAAACCAATTCTTAGAGGAAGAAGAAAATAAAGACGATGGGAAATATTGAGTTCCTGAACCATAGAAATATTTTTGGCAAGGTAACAACATGTTTACAAATGATGTATACACGAACCGCTAGCCATCACCTTTTCCTATTGGTCGGTACGGAACGAAATTTGATGGAAGAAGGCTGTACTGTGAATCAAGACTTACAAAGTAAATAAAATACTGAGAGAACATGAGTAAAAATAAGTTAATGGAAAAGAAAATTAAACATTGATTTACATCCTACTTTCAAAAACAAAACAAGGAAAATAAATGCCCCAAATTATTTCTTTTAAAATTATCAAATATTAATATAGAATTTGTTATAAATTAAAACGCCAAAGAATCAAAGTTTAGAAATATGGTTTATAAATTTGTTTATAAGAGGTCAATACTTCTCATTTTACTTATTTTTTGACATCAATATTTTTAACTTATTAATAAGTTATTCTGGAAGTACAGGAATTGAGCATATTGAATTTAACTTTGATTTTACCTTTCTCACATAGAATTTACATTGCAAAACAATTCTTAGAGGAAGAAGAAAATAAAGACGATGGGAAATATTGAGTTCCTGAACCATAGAAATATATTTGGCAAGGTAACAACATGTTTACAAATGATGTATGCACCAACCTCTAGCCATCACTTTTTTCCTATTGGTAGGTAGGCAACGAAGTTTGATGGAAGGAGGCTGTACTGTGAATCAAGTCTTACAAAGTAAATAAAATACTCAGCAAACAAAAGTAAAAATAAGTAAATTTAAAAGAAAATTAAACATTGATTGACGTCCTGTATACAAAAACAAAACCAGGAAAATAAATGCCCCAAATATTATTCTTTTAAAATTGTCAAATATTAATATAGAAGTTGTTATAAATTAATACGCCAAAGAATCAAAGTTTAGAAATATGGTTTATAAATTTTTTTACAAGAGGTCAATCCTTCTCATTTTAGTTATTTTTTGATATCAATATTTTTAACTTATTAATAAGTTATTCTGGAAGTACTGGAATTGAGCGTATTGAATTTAACTTTGTTTTTACCTTTCTCCCATAGAATTTACATTGCAAACCAATTCTTAGAGGAAGAAGAAAATAAAGATGATGGGAAATATTGAGTTCATACACCATAGAAACATTTCTGGCAAGGTAACAACATGTTTACAAATGATGTATACACGAACCGCTAGCCATCACCTTTTCCTATTGGTTGGTACGGAACGAAATTTGATGGAAGAAGGCTGTACTGTGAATCAAGACTTACAAAGTAAATAAAATACTGAGAGAACATGAGTAAAAATAAGTTAATGGAAAAGAAAATTATACATTGATTTGTGTCCTACTTTCAAAAACAAAACAAGGAAAATAAATGCCCCAAATTATTTCTTTTAAAATTATCAAATATTAATATAGAATTTGTTATAAATTAATACGCCAAAGTATCAAATTTTAGAAATATGGTCTATAAATTTGTTTATAAGAGGTCAATACTTCTCATTTTACTTATTTTTTGACATCAATATTTTTAACTTATTAATAAGTTATTCTGGAAGTACTGGAATTGAGCGTATTGAATTTAACTTTGTTTTTACCTTTCTCCCATAGAATTTACATTGCAAACCAATTCTTAGAGGAAGAAGAAAATGAAGATGATGGGAAATATTGAGTTCATACACCATAGAAACATTTCTAGCAAGGTAACAACTTGTTTACAAATGATGTATACACGAACTGCTAGCCATCACCTTTTCCTATTGGTAGGTACAGAACGAAATTTGATGGAAGAAGGCTGTACTGTGAATCAAGACTTACAAAGTAAATAAAATACTGAGAGAACATGAGTAAAAATAAGTTAATGGAAAAGAAAATTATACATTGATTTGTGTCGTACTTTCAAAAACAAAACAAGGAAAATAAATGCCCCAAATTATTTCTTTTAAAATTATCAAATATTAATATAGAATTTGTTATAAATTAATACGCCAAAGAATCAACGTTTAGAAATATGGTTTATAAATTTGTTTATAAGAGGTCAATACTTCTCATTTTATTTATTTTTTGACATCAATATATTTAACTTATTAATAAGTTATTCTGGAAGTACTGGAATTGAGCATATTGAATTTAACTTTGATTTTACCTTTCTCACATAGAATTTACATTGCAAACCAATTCTTAGAGGAAGAAGAAAATAAAGATGATGGGAAATATTGAGTTCATACACCATAGAAACATTTCTGGCAAGGTAACAACATGTTTACAAATGATGTATACACGAACCGCTAGCCATCACCTTTTCCTATTGGTAGGTACGGAACGAAATTTGATGGAAGAAGGCTGTACTGTGAATCAAGACTTACAAAGTAAATAAAATACTGAGAGAAGATGAGTAAAAATAAGTTAATGGAAAAGAAAATTAAACATTGATTTACGTCCTACTTTCAAAAACAAAACAAGGAAAATAAATGCCCCAAATTATTTCTTTTAAAATTATCAAATATTAATATAGAATTTGTTATAAATTAATACGTTAAAGAATCAAATTTTAGAAATATGGTTTATAAATTTGTTTATAAGAGGTCAATACTTCTCATTTTACTTATTTTTTGACATCAATATTTTTAACTTATTAATAAATTATTCTGGAAGTACTGGAATTGAGCATATTGAATTTAACTTTGATTTTACCTTTCTCACATAGAATTTACATTACAAACCAATTCTTAGAGGAAGAAGAAAATAAAGACGATGGGAAATATTGAGTTCCTGAACCATAGAAATATTTTTGGCAAGGTAACAACATGTTTACAAATGATGTATGCACCAACCTCTAGCCATCACTTTTTTCCTTTTGGTAGGTAGGCAACGAAGTTTGATGGAAGGAGGCTGTACTGTGAATCAAGACTTACAAAGTAAATAAAATACTCAGCAAACATAAGTAAAAATAAGTAAATTTAAAAGAAAATTAAACATTGATTGACGTCCTCCATACAAAAACAAAACCAGGAAAATAAATGCCCCAAATATTATTCTTTTAAAATTGTCAAATATTAATATAGAAGTTGTTATAAATTAATACGCCAAAGAATCAAAGTTTAGAAATATGGTTTATAAATTTTTTTACAAGAGGTCAATCCTTCTCATTTTACTTATTTTTTGATATCAATATTTTTAACTTATTAATAAGTTATTCTGGAAGTACTGGAATTGAGCGTATTGAATTTAACTTTGTTTTTACCTTTCTCCCATAGAATTTACATTGCAAACCAATTCTTAGAGGAAGAAGAAAATAAAGATGATGGGAGATATTGAGTTCATTCACCATATAAATATTTCTGGCATGGTAACAACATGTTTACAAATGATGTATACACGAACCTCTAGCCATCACCATTTCCTATTGGTAGGTAGACAACGAAATTTGATGGAAGGAGGCTGTACTGTAAATCAAGACTTACAAAGTAAATAAAATACTGAGAGAACATGAGTAAAAATAAGTAAATATGAAAGAAAATTAAAGATTGATTTACGTCCTACTTACAAAAACAAAACAAGGAAAATAAATGTCCCAAATTTTTTTCTTTTAAAATTATCAAATATTAATATAGAATTTGTTATAAATTAATACGCCAAAGAATCAAAGTTTAGAAATATGGTTTATAAATTTGTTTATAAGAGGTCAATACTTCTCATTTTACTTATTTTTTGACATCAATATATTTAACTTATTAATAAGTTATTCTGGAAGTACTGGAATTGAGCATATTGAATTTAACTTTGATTTTACCTTTCTCACATAGAATTTACATTGCAAACCAATTCTTAGAGGAAGAAGAAAATAAAGACGATGGGAAATATTGAGTTCCTGAACCATAGAAATATTTTTGGCAAGGTAACAACATGTTTACAAATGATGTATGCACCAACCTCTAGCCATCACTTTTTTCCTATTGGTAGGTAGGCAACGAAGTTTGATGGAAGGAGGCTGTACTGTGAATCAAGACTTACAAAGTAAATAAAATACTCAGCAAACATAAGTAAAAATAAGTAAATTTAAAAGAAAATTAAACATTGATTGACGTCCTGCATACAAAAACAAAACCAGGAAAATAAATGCCCCAAATATTATTCTTTTAAAATTGTCAAATATTAATATAGAAGTTGTTATAAATTAATACGCCAAAGAATCAAAGTTTAGAAATATGGTTTATAAATTTTTTTACCAGAGGTCAATCCTTCTCATTTTAGTTATTTTTTTATATCAATATTTTTAACTTATTAATAAGTTATTCTGGAAGTACTGGAATTGAGCGTATTGAATTTAACTTTGTTTTTACCTTTCTCCCATAGAATTTACATTGCAAACCAATTCTTAGAGGAAGAAGAAAATGAAGATGATGGGAAATATTGAGTTCATACACCATAGAAACATTTCTGGCAAGGTAACAACATGTTTACAAATGATGTATACACGAACTGCTAGCCATCACCTTTTCCTATTGGTAGGTACAGAACGAAATTTGATGGAAGAAGGCTGTACTGTGAATCAAGACTTACAAAGTAAATAAAATACTGAGAGAATATGAGTAAAAATAAGTAAATATGAAAGAAAATTAAAGATTGATTTACGTCTTACTTACAAAAACAAAACAAGGAAAATAAATGTCCCAAATTTTTTTCTTTTAAAATTATCAAATATTAATATAGAATTTGTTATAAATTAATACGCCAAAGAATCAAAGTTTAGAAATATGGTTTATAAATTTGTTTATAAGAGGTCAATACTTCTCATTTTACTTATTTTTTGACATCAATATATTTAACTTATTAATAAGTTATTCTGGAAGTACTGGAATTGAGCATATTGAATTTAACTTTGATTTTACCTTTCTCACATAGAATTTACATTGCAAACCAATTCTTAGAGGAAGAAGAAAATAAAGACGATGGGAAATATTGAGTTCCTGAACCATAGAAATATTTTTGGCAAGGTAACAACATGTTTACAAATGATGTATGCACCAACCTCTAGCCATCACTTTTTTCCTATTGGTAGGTAGGCAACGAAGTTTGATGGAAGGAGGCTGTACTGTGAATCAAGACTTACAAAGTAAATAAAATACTCAGCAAACATAAGTAAAAATAAGTAAATTTAAAAGAAAATTAAACATTGATTGACGTCCTGCATACAAAAACAAAACCAGGAAAATAAATGCCCCAAATATTATTCTTTTAAAATTGTCAAATATTAATATAGAAGTTGTTATAAATTAATACGCCAAAGAATCAAAGTTTAGAAATATGGTTTATAAATTTTTTTACAAGAGGTCAATCCTTCTCATTTTACTTATTTTTTGATATCAATATTTTTAACTTATTAATAAGTTATTCTGGAAGTACTGGAATTGAGCGTATTGAATTTAACTTTGTTTTTACCTTTCTCCCATAGAATTTACATTGCAAACCAATTCTTAGAGGAAGAAGAAAATAAAGATGATGGGAGATATTGAGTTCATTCACCATATAAATATTTCTGACATGGTAACAACATGTTTACAAATGATGTATACACGAACCTCTAGCCATCACCATTTCCTATTGGTAGGTAGACAACGAAATTTGATGGAAGGAGGCTGTACTGTAAATCAAGACTTACAAAGTAAATAAAATACTGAGAGAACATGAGTAAAAATAAGTAAATATGAAAGAAAATTAAAGATTGATTTACGTCCTACTTACAAAAACAAAACAAGGAAAATAAATGTCCCAAATTTTTTTCTTTTAAAATTATCAAATATTAATATAGAATTTGTTATAAATTAATACGCCAAAGAATCAAAGTTTAGAAATATGGTTTATAAATTTGTTTATAAGAGGTCAATACTTCTCATTTTACTTATTTTTTGACATCAATATATTTAACTTATTAATAAGTTATTCTGGAAGTACTGGAATTGAGCATATTGAATTTAACTTTGATTTTACCTTTCTCACATAGAATTTACATTGCAAACCAATTCTTAGAGGAAGAAGAAAATAAAGACGATGGGAAATATTGAGTTCCTGAACCATAGAAATATTTTTGGCAAGGTAACAACATGTTTACAAATGATGTATGCACCAACCTCTAGCCATCACTTTTTTCCTATTGGTAGGTAGGCAACGAAGTTTGATGGAAGGAGGCTGTACTGTGAATCAAGACTTACAAAGTAAATAAAATACTCAGCAAACATAAGTAAAAATAAGTAAATTTAAAAGAAAATTAAACATTGATTGACGTCCTGCATACAAAAACAAAACCAGGAAAATAAATGCCCCAAATATTATTCTTTTAAAATTGTCAAATATTAATATAGAAGTTGTTATAAATTAATACGCCAAAGAATCAAAGTTTAGAAATATGGTTTATAAATTTTTTTACCAGAGGTCAATCCTTCTCATTTTAGTTATTTTTTTATATCAATATTTTTAACTTATTAATAAGTTATTCTGGAAGTACTGGAATTGAGCGTATTGAATTTAACTTTGTTTTTACCTTTCTCCCATAGAATTTACATTGCAAACCAATTCTTAGAGGAAGAAGAAAATGAAGATGATGGGAAATATTGAGTTCATACACCATAGAAACATTTCTGGCAAGGTAACAACATGTTTACAAATGATGTATACACGAACTGCTAGCCATCACCTTTTCCTATTGGTAGGTACAGAACGAAATTTGATGGAAGAAGGCTGTACTGTGAATCAAGACTTACAAAGTAAATAAAATACTGAGAGAATATGAGTAAAAATAAGTTAATGGAAATGAAAATTAAACATTGATTTACATCCTACTCTCAAAAACAAAACAAGGAAAATAAATGCCCCAAATTATTTCTTTTAAAATTATCAAATATTAATATAGAATTTGTTATAAATTAATACGCCAAAGAATCAAATTTAGAAATATGGTTTATAAATTTGTTTATAAGAGGTCAATACTTCTCATTTTACTTATTTTTTGACATCAATATTTTTAACTTATTAATAAGTTATTCTGGAAGTACTGGAATTGAGCATATTGAATTTAACTTTGATTTTACCTTTCTCACATAGAATTTACATTGCAAACCAATTCTTAGAGGAAGAAGAAAATAAAGACGATGGGAAATATTGAGTTCCTGAACCATAGAAATATTTTTGGCAAGGTAACAACATGTTTACAAATGATGTATGCACCAACCTCTAGCCATCACTTTTTTCCTATTGGTAGGTAGGCAACGAAGTTTGATGGAAGGAGGCTGTACTGTGAATCAAGACTTACAAAGTAAATAAAATACTCAGCAAACATAAGTAAAAATAAGTAAATTTAAAAGAAAATTAAACATTGATTGACGTCCTGCATACAAAAACAAAACCAGGAAAATAAATGCCCCAAATATTATTCTTTTAAAATTGTCAAATATTAATATAGAAGTTGTTATAAATTAATACGCCAAAGAATCAAAGTTTAGAAATATGGTTTATAAATTTTTTTACAAGAGGTCAATCCTTCTCATTTTACTTATTTTTTAATATCAATATTTTTAACTTATTAATAAGTTATTCTGGAAGTACTGGAATTGAGCGTATTGAATTTAACTTTGTTTTTACCTTTCTCCCATAGAATTTACATTGCAAACCAATTCTTAGAGGAAGAAGAAAATAAAGATGATGGGAGATATTGAGTTCATTCACCATATAAATATTTCTGACATGGTAACAACATGTTTACAAATGATGTATACACGAACCTCTAGCCATCACCATTTCCTATTGGTAGGTAGACAACGAAATTTGATGGAAGGAGGCTGTACTGTAAATCAAGACTTACAAAGTAAATAAAATACTGAGAGAACATGAGTAAAAATAAGTAAATATGAAAGAAAATTAAAGATTGATTTACGTCTTACTTACAAAAACAAAACAAGGAAAATAAATGTCCCAAATTTTTTTCTTTTAAAATTATCAAATATTAATATAGAATTTGTTATAAATTAATACGCCAAAGAATCAAAGTTTAGAAATATGGTTTATAAATTTGTTTATAAGAGGTCAATACTTCTCATTTTACTTATTTTTTGACATCAATATATTTAACTTATTAATAAGTTATTCTGGAAGTACTGGAATTGAGCATATTGAATTTAACTTTGATTTTACCTTTCTCACATAGAATTTACATTGCAAACCAATTCTTAGAGGAAGAAGAAAATAAAGACGATGGGAAATATTGAGTTCCTGAACCATAGAAATATTTTTGGCAAGGTAACAACATGTTTACAAATGATGTATGCACCAACCTCTAGCCATCACTTTTTTCCTATTGGTAGGTAGGCAACGAAGTTTGATGGAAGGAGGCTGTACTGTGAATCAAGACTTACAAAGTAAATAAAATACTCAGCAAACATAAGTAAAAATAAGTAAATTTAAAAGAAAATTAAACATTGATTGACGTCCTGCATACAAAAACAAAACCAGGAAAATAAATGCCCCAAATATTATTCTTTTAAAATTGTCAAATATTAATATAGAAGTTGTTATAAATTAATACGCCAAAGAATCAAAGTTTAGAAATATGGTTTATAAATTTTTTTACAAGAGGTCAATCCTTCTCATTTTACTTATTTTTTGATATCAATATTTTTAACTTATTAATAAGTTATTCTGGAAGTACTGGAATTGAGCGTATTGAATTTAACTTTGTTTTTACCTTTCTCCCATAGAATTTACATTGCAAACCAATTCTTAGAGGAAGAAGAAAATAAAGATGATGGGAGATATTGAGTTCATTCACCATATAAATATTTCTGACATGGTAACAACATGTTTACAAATGATGTATACACGAACCTCTAGCCATCACCATTTCCTATTGGTAGGTAGACAACGAAATTTGATGGAAGGAGGCTGTACTGTAAATCAAGACTTACAAAGTAAATAAAATACTGAGAGAACATGAGTAAAAATAAGTAAATATGAAAGAAAATTAAAGATTGATTTACGTCCTACTTACAAAAACAAAACAAGGAAAATAAATGTCCCAAATTTTTTTCTTTTAAAATTATCAAATATTAATATAGAATTTGTTATAAATTAATACGCCAAAGAATCAAAGTTTAGAAATATGGTTTATAAATTTGTTTATAAGAGGTCAATACTTCTCATTTTACTTATTTTTTGACATCAATATATTTAACTTATTAATAAGTTATTCTGGAAGTACTGGAATTGAGCATATTGAATTTAACTTTGATTTTACCTTTCTCACATAGAATTTACATTGCAAACCAATTCTTAGAGGAAGAAGAAAATAAAGACGATGGGAAATATTGAGTTCCTGAACCATAGAAATATTTTTGGCAAGGTAACAACATGTTTACAAATGATGTATGCACCAACCTCTAGCCATCACTTTTTTCCTATTGGTAGGTAGGCAACGAAGTTTGATGGAAGGAGGCTGTACTGTGAATCAAGACTTACAAAGTAAATAAAATACTCAGCAAACATAAGTAAAAATAAGTAAATTTAAAAGAAAATTAAACATTGATTGACGTCCTGCATACAAAAACAAAACCAGGAAAATAAATGCCCGAAATATTATTCTTTTAAAATTGTCAAATATTAATATAGAAGTTGTTATAAATTAATACGCCAAAGAATCAAAGTTTAGAAATATGGTTTATAAATTTGTTTATAAGAGGTCAATACTTCTCATTTTACTTATTTTTTGACATCAATATTTTTAACTTATTAATAAGTTATTCTGGAAGTACTGGAATTGAGCATATTGAATTTAACTTTGATTTTACCTTTCTCACATAGAATTTACATTGCAAACCAATTCTTAGAGGAAGAAGAAAATAAAGACGATGGGAAATATTGAGTTCCTGAACCATAGAAATATTTTTGGCAAGGTAACAACATGTTTACAAATGATGTATGCACCAACCTCTAGCCATCACTTTTTTCCTATTGGTAGGTAGGCAACGAAGTTTGATGGAAGGAGGCTGTACTGTGAATCAAGACTTACAACGTAAATAAAATACTCAGCAAACATAAGTAAAAATAAGTAAATTTAAAAGAAAATTAAACATTGATTGACGTCCTGCATACAAAAACAAAACCAGGAAAATAAATGCCCCAAATATTATTCTTTTAAAATTGTCAAATATTAATATAGAAGTTGTTATAAATTAATACGCCAAAGAATCAAAGTTTAGAAATATGGTTTATAAATTTGTTTATAAGAGGTCAATACTTCTCATTTTACTTATTTTTTGACATCAATATTTTTAACTTATTAATAAGTTATTCTGGAAGTACTGGAATTGAGCATATTGAATTTAACTTTGATTTTACCTTTCTCACATAGAATTTACATTGCAAACCAATTCTTAGAGGAAGAAGAAAATAAAGACGATGGGAAATATTGAGTTCCTGAACCATAGAAATATTTTTGGCAAGGTAACAACATGTTTACAAATGATGTATGCACCAACCTCTAGCCATCACTTTTTTCCTATTGGTAGGTAGGCAACGAAGTTTGATGGAAGGAGGCTGTACTGTGAATCAAGACTTACAAAGTAAATAAAATACTCAGCAAACATAAGTAAAAATAAGTAAATTTAAAAGAAAATTAAACATTGATTGACGTCCTGCATACAAAAACAAAACCAGGAAAATAAATGCCCCAAATATTATTCTTTTAAAATTGTCAAATATTAATATAGAAGTTGTTATAAATTAATACGCCAAAGAATCAAAGTTTAGAAATATGGTTTATAAATTTTTTTACCAGAGGTCAATCCTTCTCATTTTAGTTATTTTTTTATATCAATATTTTTAACTTATTAATAAGTTATTCTGGAAGTACTGGAATTGAGCGTATTGAATTTAACTTTGTTTTTACCTTTCTCCCATAGAATTTACATTGCAAACCAATTCTTAGAGGAAGAAGAAAATGAAGATGATGGGAAATATTGAGTTCATACACCATAGAAACATTTCTGGCAAGGTAACAACATGTTTACAAATGATGTATACACGAACTGCTAGCCATCACCTTTTCCTATTGGTAGGTACAGAACGAAATGTGATGGAAGAAGGCTGTACTGTGAATCAAGACTTACAAAGTAAATAAAATACTGAGAGAACATGAGTAAAAATAAGTTAATGGAAAAGAAAATTAAACATTGATTTACGTCCTACATTCAAAAACAAAACAAGGAAAATAAATGCCCCAAATTATTTCTTTTAAAATTATCAAATATTAATATAGAATTTGTTATAAATTAATACGTTAAAGAATCAAATTTTAGAAATATGGTTTATAAATTTGTTTATAAGAGGTCAATACTTCTCATTTTACTTATTTTTTGACATCAATATTTTTAACTTATTAATAAGTTATTCTAGAAGTACTGGAATTGAGCGTATTGAATTTAACTTTGTTTTTACCTTTCTCCCATAGAATTTACATTGCAAACCAATTCTTAGAGGAAGAAGAAAATAAAGACGATGGGAAATATTGAGTTCCTGAACCATAGAAATATTTTTGGCAAGGTAACAACATATTTACAAATGATGTATGCACCAACCTCTAGCCATCACTTTTTTCCTATTGGTAGGTAGGCAACGAAGTTTGATGGAAGGAGGCTGTACTGTGAATCAAGACTTACAAAGTAAATAAAATACTCAGCAAACATAAGTAAAAATAAGTAAATTTAAAAGAAAATTAAACATTGATTGACGTCCTGCATACAAAAACAAAACCAGGAAAATAAATGCCCGAAATATTATTCTTTTAAAATTGTCAAATATTAATATAGAAGTTGTTATAAATTAATACGCCAAAGAATCAAAGTTTAGAAATATGGTTTATAAATGTTTTTACAAGAGGTCAATCCTTCTCATTTTACTTATTTTTTGATATAAATATTTTTAACTTATTAATAAGTTATTCTGGAAGTACTGGAATTGAGCGTATTGAATTTAACTTTGTTTTTACCTTTCTCCCATAGAATTTACATTGCAAACCAATTCTTAGAGGAAGAAGAAAATAAAGATGATGGGAGATATTGAGTTCATTCACCATATAAATATTTCTGGCATGGTAACAACATGTTTACAAATGATGTATACACGAACCTCTAGCCATCACCATTTCCTATTGGTAGGTAGACAACGAAATTTGATGGAAGGAGGCTGTACTGTAAATCAAGACTTACAAAGTAAATAAAATACTGAGAGAACATGAGTAAAAATAAGTAAATATGAAAGAAAATTAAAGATTGATTTACGTCCTACTTACAAAAACAAAACAAGGAAAATAAATGTCCCAAATTTTTTTCTTTTAAAATTATCAAATATTAATATAGAATTTGTTATAAATTAATACGCCAAAGAATCAAATTTAGAAATATGGTTTATAAATTTGTTTATAAGAGGTCAATACATCTCATTTTACTTATTTTTTGACATCAATATTTTTAACTTATTAATAAGTTATTCTGGAAGTAGTGGAATTGAGCGTATTGAATTTAACTTTGTTTTTACCTTTCTCCCATAGAATTTACATTGCAAACCAATTGTTAGAGGAAGAAGAAAATAAAGACGATGGGAAATATATAGTTCATTCACCATACAAATATTTCTGGCATGGTAGCAACATGTTTACAAATGATGTATGCACCAACCTCTAGCCATCACCTTTTCCTATTGGTAGGTAGGCAACGAAATTTGATGGAAGGAGGCTGTACTGTGAATCAAGACTTACAAAGTAAATAAAATACTGAGAGAACATGAGTAAAAATAAGTTAATTTAAAAGAAAATTAAACATTGATTTACGTCCTACTTATAAAAACAAAACAAGGAAAATAAATGTCCCAAATTTGTTTCTTTTAAAATTATCAAATATTAATATAGAATTTGTTATAAATTAACACGCCAAAGAATCAAAGTTTAGAAATATGGTTTATAAATTTTTTTACCAGAGGTCAATCCTTCTCATTTTACTTATTTTTTTATATCAATATTTTTAACTTATTAATAAGTTATTCTGGAAGTACTGGAATTGAGCGTATTGAATTTAACTTTGTTTTTACCTTTCTCCCATAGAATTTACATTGCAAACCAATTCTTAGAGGAAGAAGAAAATGAAGATGATGGGAAATATTGAGTTCATACACCATAGAAACATTTCTGGCAAGGTAACAACATGTTTACAAATGATGTATACACGAACTGCTAGCCATCACCTTTTCCTATTGGTAGGTACAGAACGAAATGTGATGGAAGAAGGCTGTACTGTGAATCAAGACTTACAAAGTAAATAAAATACTGAGAGAACATGAGTAAAAATAAGTTAATGGAAAAGAAAATTAAACATTGATTTACGTCCTACATTCAAAAACAAAACAAGGAAAATAAATGCCCCAAATTATTTCTTTTAAAATTATCAAATATTAATATAGAATTTGTTATAAATTAATACGTTAAAGAATCAAATTTTAGAAATATGGTTTATAAATTTGTTTATAAGAGGTCAATACTTCTCATTTTACTTATTTTTTGACATCAATATTTTTAACTTATTAATAAGTTATTCTAGAAGTACTGGAATTGAGCGTATTGAATTTAACTTTGTTTTTACCTTTCTCCCATAGAATTTACATTGCAAACCAATTCTTAGAGGAAGAAGAAAATAAAGACGATGGGAAATATTGAGTTCATTCACCATACAAATATTTCTGGCATGGTAGCAACATGTTTACAAATGATGTATGCACCAACCTCTAGCCATCACCTTTTCCTATTGGTAGGTAGGCAACGAAAGTTGATGGAAGGAGGCTGTACTGTGAATCAAGACTTACAAAGTAAATAAAATACTGAGAGAACAAGAGTAAAAAAATAAGTAAATGTAAAAAAAATTAAACATTGATTTACGTCCTGCATACAAAAACAAAACAAGGAAAATAAATGCGCCAAATTTTTTTCTTTTAAAATTATCAAATATTAATATAGAATTTGTTATAAATTAATACGCCAAAGAATCAAAGTTTAGAAATATGGTTTATAAATTTGTTTATAAGAGGTCAATACTTCTCATTTTACTTATTTTTTGACATCAATATTTTTAACTTATTAATAAGTTATTCTGGAAGTACTGGAATTGAGCATATTGAATTTAACTTTGATTTTACCTTTCTCACATAGAATTTACATTGCAAACCAATTCTTAGAGGAAGAAGAAAATAAAGACGATGGGAAATATATAGTTCATTCACCATACAAATATTTCTGGCATGGTAGCAACATGTTTACAAATGATGTATGCACCAACCTCTAGCCATCACCTTTTCCTATTGGTAGGTAGGCAACGAAGTTTGATGGAAGGAGGCTGTACTGTGAATCAAGACTTACAAAGTAAATAAAATACTCAGCAAACATAAGTAAAAATAAGTAAATTTAAAAGAAAATTAAACATTGATTGACGTCCTGCATACAAAAACAAAACCAGGAAAATAAATGCCCGAAATATTATTCTTTTAAAATTGTCAAATATTAATATAGAAGTTGTTATAAATTAATACGCCAAAGAATCAAAGTTTAGAAATATGGTTTATAAATGTTTTTACAAGAGGTCAATCCTTCTCATTTTACTTATTTTTTGATATCAATATTTTTAACTTATTAATAAGTTATTCTGGAAGTACTGGAATTGAGCGTATTGAATTTAACTTTGTTTTTACCTTTCTCCCATAGAATTTACATTGCAAACCAATTCTTAGAGGAAGAAGAAAATAAAGATGATGGGAGATATTGAGTTCATTCACCATATAAATATTTCTGGCATGGTAACAACATGTTTACAAATGATGTATACACGAACCTCTAGCCATCACCATTTCCTATTGGTAGGTAGACAACGAAATTTGATGGAAGGAGGATGTACTGTAAATCAAGACTTACAAAGTAAATAAAATACTGAGAGAACATGAGTAAAAATAAGTAAATATGAAAGAAAATTAAAGATTGATTTACGTCCTACTTACAAAAACAAAACAAGGAAAATAAATGTCCCAAATTTTTTTCTTTTAAAATTATCAAATATTAATATAGAATTTGTTATAAATTAATACGCCAAAGAATCAAAGTTTAAAAATATGGTTTATAAATTTGTTTATAAGAGGTCAATACTTCTCATTTTACTTATTTTTTGACATCAATATTTTTAACTTATTAATAAGTTATTCTGGAAGTAGTGGAATTGAGCGTATTGAATTTAACTTTGTTTTTACCTTTCTCCCATAGAATTTACATTGCAAACCAATTGTTAGAGGAAGAAGAAAATAAAGACGATGGGAAATATATAGTTCATTCACCATACAAATATTTCTGGCATGGTAGCAACATGTTTACAAATGATGTATGCACCAACCTCTAGCCATCACCTTTTCCTATTGGTAGGTAGGCAACGAAATTTGATGGAAGGAGGCTGTACTGTGAATCAAGACTTACAAAGTAAATAAAATACTGAGAGAACATGAGTAAAAATAAGTTAATTTAAAAGAAAATTAAACATTGATTTACGTCCTACTTATAAAAACAAAACAAGGAAAATAAATGTCCCAAATTTGTTTCTTTTAAAATTATCAAATATTAATATAGAATTTGTTATAAATTAACACGCCAAAGAATCAAAGTTTAGAAATATGGTTTATAAATTTGTTTATAAGAGGTCAATACTTCTCATTTTACTTATTTTTTGACATCAATATTTTTAACTTATTAATAACTTATTCTGGAAGTTGTGGAATTGAGCGTATTGAATTTAACTTTGTTTTTACCTTTCTCCCATAGAATTTACATTGCAAACCAATTCTTAGAGGAAGAAGAAAATAAAGATGATGGTAAATATTGAGTTCATTCACCATATAAATATTTCTGGCATGGTAACAACATGTTTACAAATGATGTATACACTAACCTCTAGCCATCACCATTTCCTATTGCTAGGTAGGCAACGAAATTTGATTGAAGGAGGTTGTACTGTGAATCAAGACTTACAAAGTAAATAAAATATTGAGAGAACATGAGTAAAAAAATAAGTAAATGTAAAAAAAATTAAACATTGATTTACGTCCTGCATACAAAAACAAAACAAGGAAAATAAATGCGCCAAATTTTTTTCTTTTAAAATTATCAAATATTAATATAGAATTTGTTATAAATTAATACGCCAAAGAATTAAAGTTTAGAAATATGTTTTATAAATTTGTTTATAAGAGGTCAATAGTTCTCATTTTACTTATTTTTTGACATCAATATTTTTAACTTATTAATAACTTATTCTGGAAGTAGTGGAATTGAGCGTATTGAATTTAACTTTGTTTTTACCTTTCTCCCATAGAATTTACATTGCAAACCAATTCTTAGAGGAAGAAAAAATAAAGATGATGGTAAATATTGAGTTCATTCACCATATAAATATTTCTGGCATGGTAACACCATGTTTACAAATGATGTATACACTAACCTCTAGCCATCACCATTTCCTATTGCTAGGTAGGCAACGAAATTTGATGGAAGGAGGCTGTACTGTGAATCAAGACTTACAAAGTAAATAAAATACTGAGAGAACATGAGTAAAAAAATAAGTAAATGTAAAAAAAATTAAACATTGATTTACGTCCTGCATACAAAAACAAAACAAGGAAAATAAATGCGCCAAATTTGTTTCTTTTAAAATTATCAAATATTAATATAGAATTTGTTATAAATTAAAACACCAAAGAATCAAAGTTTAGAAATAAGGTTTATAAATTTGTTTATAAGAGGTCTATACTTCTTATTTTCCTTATTTTTTGACATCAATATTTTTAACTTATTAATAAGTTATTCTGGAAGTACTCGAATTGAGCGTATTGAATTTAACTTTGTTTTTATCTTTCTCCCATAGAATTTACATTGCAAACCAATTCTTAGAGGAAGAAGAAAATAAAGATGATGGTAAATATTGAGTTCATTCACCATATAAATATTTCTGGCATGGTAACAACATGTTTACAAATGATGTATACACTAACCTCTAGCCATCACCATTTCCTATTGCTAGGTAGGCAACGAAATTTGATGGAAGGAGGCTGTACTGTGAATCAAGACTTACAAAGTAAATAAAATACTGAGAGAACAAGAGTAAAAAAATAAGTAAATGTAAAAAAAATTAAACATTGATTTACGTCCTGCATACAAAAACAAAACAAGGAAAATAAATGCGCCAAATTTTTTTCTTTTAAAATTATCAAATATTAATATAGAATTTGTTATAAATTAATACGCCAAAGAATCAAAGTTTAGAAATATGGTTTATAAATTTGTTTATAAGAGGTCAATACTTCTCATTTTACTTATTTTTTGACATCAATATTTTTAACTTATTAATAAGTTATTCTGGAAGTACTGGAATTGAGCATATTGAATTTAACTTTAATTTTACCTTTCTCACATAGAAATTACATTACAAACCAATTCTTAGAGGAAGAAGAAAATAAAGACGATGGGAAATATTGAGTTCCTGAACCATAGAAATATTTTTGGCAAGGTAACAACATGTTTACAAATGATGTATACAAGAACCGCTAGCCATCACCTTTTCCTATTGGTAGGTACGGAACGAAATTTGATGGAAGAAGGCTGTACTGTGAATCAAGACTTACAAAGTAAATAAAATACTGAGAGAACATGAGTAAAAATAAGTTAATGGAAATGAAAATTAAACATTGATTTACATCCTACTTTCAAAAACAAAACAAGGAAAATAAATGCCTCAAATTATTTCTTTTTAAAATTATCAAATATTAATATAGAATTTGTTATAAATTAATACGCCAAAGAATCAAAGTTTAGAAATATGGTTTATAAATTTGTTTATAAGAGGTCAATACTTCTCATTTTACTTATTTTTTGACATCAATATTTTTAACTTATTAATAAGTTATTCTGGAAATACTGGAATTGAGCATATTGAATTTAATTTTGATTTTACCTTTCTCACATAGAATTTACATTGCAAACCAATTCTTAGAGGAAGAAGAAAATAAAGACGATGGGAAATATTGAGTTCCTGAACCATAGAAATATTTTTGGCAAGGTAACAACATGTTTACAAATGATGTATGCACCAACCTCTAGCCATCACTTTTTTCCTATTGGTAGGTAGGCAACGAAGTTTGATGGAAGGAGGCTGTACTGTGAATCAAGACTTACAAAGTAAATAAAATACTCAGCAAACATAAGTAAAAATAAGTAAATTTAAAAGAAAATTAAACATTGATTGACGTCCTGCATACAAAAACAAAACCAGCAAAATAAATGCCCCAAATATTATTCTTTTAAAATTGTCAAATATTAATATAAAAGTTGTTATAAATTAATACGCCAAAGAATCAAAGTTTAGAAATATGGTTTATAAATTTTTTTACAAGAGGTCAATCCTTCTCATTTTAGTTATTTTTTGATATCAATATTTTTAACTTATTAATAAGTTATTCTGGAAGTACTGGAATTGAGCGTATTGAATTTAACTTTGTTTTTACCTTTCTCCCATAGAATTTACATTGCAAACCAATTCTTAGAGGAAGAAGAAAATGAAGATGATGGGAAATATTGAGTTCATACACCATAGAAACATTTCTGGCAAGGTAACAACATGTTTACAAATGATGTATACACGAACTGCTAGCCATCACCTTTTCCTATTGGTAGGTACGGAACGAAATTTGATGGAAGAAGGCTGTACTGTGAATCAAGACTTACAAAGTAAATAAAATACTGAGAGAACATGAGTAAAAATAAGTTAATGGAAAAGAAAATTAAACATTGATTTACGTCCTACTTTCAAAAACAAAACAAGGAAAATAAATGCCCCAAATTATTTCTTTTAAAATTATCAAATATTAATATAGAATTTGTTATAAATTAATACGCCAAAGAATCAAATTTTAGAAATATGGTTTATAAATTTGTTTATAAGAGGTCAATACTTCTCATTTTACTTATTTTTTGACATCAATATTTTTAACTTATTAATAAGTTATTCTGGAAGTACTGGAATTGAGCATATTGAATTTAACTTTGATTTTACCTTTCTCACATAGAATTTACATTGCAAACCAATTCTTAGAGGAAGAAGAAAATAAAGACGATGGGAAATATTGAGTTCCTGAACCATACAAATATTTCTGGCATGCTAGCAACATGTTTACAAATGATGTATGCACCAACCTCTAGCCATCACCTTTTCCTATTGGTAGGTAGGCAACGAAATTTGATGGAAGGAGGCTGTACTGTGAATCAAGACTTACAAAGTAAATAAAATACTGAGAGAACAAGAGTAAAAAAATAAGTAAATGTAAAAAAAATTAAACATTGATTTACGTCCTGCATACAAAAACAAAACAAGGAAAATAAATGCGCCAAATTTTTTTCTTTTAAAATTATCAAATATTAATATAGAATTTGTTATAAATTAATACGCCAAAGAATCAAAGTTTAGAAATATGGTTTATAAATTTGTTTATAAGAGGTCAATACATCTCATTTTACTTATTTTTTGACATCAATATTTTTAACTTATTAATAAGTTATTCTGGAAGTAGTGGAATTGAGCGTATTGAATTTAACTTTGTTTTTACTTTTCTCCCATAGAATTTACATTGCAAACCAATTGTTAGAGGAAGAAGAAAATAAAGACGATGGGAAATATATAGTTCATTCACCATACAAATATTTCTGGCATGGTAGCAACATGTTTACAAATGATGTATGCACCAGCCTCTAGCCATCACCTTTTCCTATTGGTAGGTAGGCAACGAAATTTGATGGAAGGAGGCTGTACTGTGAATCAAGACTTACAAAGTAAATAAAATACTGAGAGAACATGAGTAAAAATAAGTTAATTTAAAAGAAAATTAAACATTGATTTACGTCCTACTTATAAAAACAAAACAAGGAAAATAAATGTCCCAAATTTGTTTCTTTTAAAATTATCAAATATTAATATAGAATTTGTTATAAATTAACACGCCAAAGAATCAAAGTTCAGAAATATGGTTTATAAATTTGTTTATAAGAGGTCAATACTTCTCATTTTACTTATTTTTTGACATCAATATTTTTAATTATTAATAACTTATTCTGGAAGTTGTGGAATTGAGCGTATTGAATTTAACTTTGTTTTTACCTTTCTCCCATAGAATTTACATTGCAAACCAATTCTTAGAGGAAGAAGAAAATAAAGATGATGGTAAATATTGAGTTCATTCACCATATAAATATTTCTGGCATGGTAACAACATGTTTACAAATGATGTATACACTAACCTCTAGCCATCACCATTTCCTATTGCTAGGTAGGCAACGAAATTTGATGGAAGGAGGCTGTACTGTGAATCAAGACTTACAAAGTAAATAAAATACTGAGAGAACATGAGTAAAAAAATAAGTAAATGTAAAAAACATTAAACATTGATTTACGTCCTGCATACAAAAACAAAACAAGGAAAATAAATGTGCCAAATTTTTTTCTTTTAAAATTATCAAATATTAATATAGAATTTGTTATAAATTAATACGCCAAAGAATTAAAGTTTAGAAATATGTTTTATAAATTTGTTTATAAGAGGTCAATAGTTCTCATTTTACTTATTTTTTGACATCAATATTTTTAACTTATTAATAAGTTATTCTAGAAGTACTGGAGTTGAGCGTATTGAATTTAACTTTGTTTTTACCTTTCTCCCATAGAATTTACATTGCAAACCAATTCTTAGAGGAAGACGAAAATAAAGACGATGGGAAATATTGAGTTCATTCACCATATAAATATTTCTGGCATGGTAACAACATGTTTACAAATGATGTATGCACCAACCTCTAGCCATCACCTTTTCCTATTGGTAGGTAGGCAACGAAATTTGATGGAAGGAGGCTGTACTGTGAATCAAGACTTACAAAGTAAATAAAATACTGAGAGAACATGAGTAAAAATAAGTTAATTTAAAAGAAAATTAAACATTGATTTACGTCCTACTTATAAAAACAAAACAAGGAAAATAAATGTCCCAAATTTGTTTCTTTTAAAATTATCAAATATTAATATAGAATTTGTTATAAATTAATACGCCAAAGAATCAAAGTTTAGAAATATGGTTTATAAATTTGTTTATAAGAGGTCAATACTTCTCATTTTACTTATTTTTTGACATCAATATTTTTAACTTATTAATAACTTATTCTAGAAGTAGTGGAATTGAGCGTATTGAATTTAACTTTGTTTTTACCTTTCTCCCATAGAATTTACATTGCAAACCAATTCTTAGAGGAAGAAAAAATAAAGATGATGGTAAATATTGAGTTCATTCACCATATAAATATTTCTGGCATGGTAACACCATGTTTACAAATGATGTATACACTAACCTCTAGCCATCACCATTTCCTATTGCTAGGTAGGCAACGAAATTTGATGGAAGGAGGCTGTACTGTGAATCAAGACTTACATAGTAAATAAAATACTGAGAGAACATGAGTAAAAAAATAAGTAAATGTAAAAAAAATTAAACATTGATTTACGTCCTGCATACAAAAACAAAACAAGGAAAACTAAATGCGCCAAATTTTTTTCTTTTAAAATTATCAAATATTAATATAGAATTTGTTATAAATTAATACGCCAAAGAATCAAAGTTTAGAAATATGTTTTATAAATTTGTTTATAAGAGGTCAATAGTTCTCATTTTACTTATTTTTTGACATCAATATTTTTAACTTATTAATAAGTTATTCTAGAAGTACTGGAATTGAGCGTATTGAATTTAACTTTGTTTTTACCTTTCTCCCATAGAATTTACATTGCAAACCAATTCTTAGAGGAAGACGAAAATAAAGACGATGGGAAATATTGAGTTCATTCACCATATAAATATTTCTGGCATGGTAACAACATGTTTACAAATGATGTATGCACCAACCTCTAGCCATCACCTTTTCCTATTGGTAGGTAGGCAACGAAATTTGATGGAAGGAGGCTGTACTGTGAATCAAGACTTACAAAGTAAATAAAATACTGAGAGAACATGAGTAAAAATAAGTTAATTTAAAAGAAAATTAAACATTGATTTACGTCCTACTTATAAAAACAAAACAAGGAAAATAAATGTCCCAAATTTGTTTCTTTTAAAATTATCAAATATTAATATAGAATTTGTTATAAATTAATACGCCAAAGAATCAAAGTTTAGAAATATGGTTTATAAATTTGTTTATAAGAGGTCAATACTTCTCATTTTACTTATTTTTTGACATCAATATTTTTAACTTATTAATAACTTATTTTGGAAGTACTGGAATTGAGCGTATTGAATTTAACTTTGTTTTTACCTTTCTCCCATAGAATTTACATTGCGAACCAATTCTTAGAGGAAGAAGAAAATAAAGACTATGGGAAATATTGAGTTCATTCACCATAGAAATATTTCTGGTATGGTAACAACATGTTTACAAATGATGTATACACGAACTGCTAGCCATCACCTTTTCCTATTGGTAGGTACGGAACGAAATTTGATGGAAGAAGGCTGTACTGTGAATCAAGACTTACAAAGTAAATAAAATACTGAGAGAACATGAGTAAAAATAAGTTAATGGAAATGAAAATTAAACATTGATTTACATCCTACTTTCAAAAACAAAACAAGGAAAATAAATGCCCCAAATTATTTCTTTTTAAAATTATCAAATATTAATATAGAATTTGTTATAAATTAATACGCCAAAGAATCAAAGTTTAGAAATATGGTTTATAAATTTGTTTATAAGAGGTCAATACTTCTCATTTTACTTATTTTTTGACATCAATATTTTTAACTTATTAATAAGTTATTCTGGAAGTACTGGAATTGAGCATATTGAATTTAACTTTGATTTTACCTTTCTCACATAGAATTTACATTGCAAACCAATTCTTAGAGGAAGAAGAAAATAAAGACGATGGGAAATATTGAGTTCCTGAACCATACAAATATTTCTGGCATGCTAGCAACATGTTTACAAATGATGTATGCACCAACCTCTAGCCATCACCTTTTCCTATTGGTAGGTAGGCAACGAAATTTGATGGAAGGAGGCTGTACTGTGAATCAAGACTTACAAAGTAAATAAAATACTGAGAGAACAAGAGTAAAAAAATAAGTAAATGTAAAAAAAATTAAACATTGATTTACGTCCTGCATACAAAAACAAAACAAGGAAAATAAATGCGCCAAATTTTTTTCTTTTAAAATTATCAAATATTAATATAGAATTTGTTATAAATTAATACGCCAAAGAATCAAAGTTTAGAAATATGGTTTATAAATTTGTTTATAAGAGGTCAATACATCTCATTTTACTTATTTTTTGACATCAATATTTTTAACTTATTAATAAGTTATTCTGGAAGTAGTGGAATTGAGCGTATTGAATTTAACTTTGTTTTTACTTTTCTCCCATAGAATTTACATTGCAAACCAATTGTTAGAGGAAGAAGAAAATAAAGACGATGGGAAATATATAGTTCATTCACCATACAAATATTTCTGGCATGGTAGCAACATGTTTACAAATGATGTATGCACCAGCCTCTAGCCATCACCTTTTCCTATTGGTAGGTAGGCAACGAAATTTGATGGAAGGAGGCTGTACTGTGAATCAAGACTTACAAAGTAAATAAAATACTGAGAGAACATGAGTAAAAATAAGTTAATTTAAAAGAAAATTAAACATTGATTTACGTCCTACTTATAAAAACAAAACAAGGAAAATAAATGTCCCAAATTTGTTTCTTTTAAAATTATCAAATATTAATATAGAATTTGTTATAAATTAACACGCCAAAGAATCAAAGTTCAGAAATATGGTTTATAAATTTGTTTATAAGAGGTCAATACTTCTCATTTTACTTATTTTTTGACATCAATATTTTTAATTATTAATAACTTATTCTGGAAGTTGTGGAATTGAGCGTATTGAATTTAACTTTGTTTTTACCTTTCTCCCATAGAATTTACATTGCAAACCAATTCTTAGAGGAAGAAGAAAATAAAGATGATGGTAAATATTGAGTTCATTCACCATATAAATATTTCTGGCATGGTAACAACATGTTTACAAATGATGTATACACTAACCTCTAGCCATCACCATTTCCTATTGCTAGGTAGGCAACGAAATTTGATGGAAGGAGGCTGTACTGTGAATCAAGACTTACAAAGTAAATAAAATACTGAGAGAACATGAGTAAAAAAATAAGTAAATGTAAAAAACATTAAACATTGATTTACGTCCTGCATACAAAAACAAAACAAGGAAAATAAATGTGCCAAATTTTTTTCTTTTAAAATTATCAAATATTAATATAGAATTTGTTATAAATTAATACGCCAAAGAATTAAAGTTTAGAAATATGTTTTATAAATTTGTTTATAAGAGGTCAATAGTTCTCATTTTACTTATTTTTTGACATCAATATTTTTAACTTATTAATAAGTTATTCTAGAAGTACTGGAGTTGAGCGTATTGAATTTAACTTTGTTTTTACCTTTCTCCCATAGAATTTACATTGCAAACCAATTCTTAGAGGAAGACGAAAATAAAGACGATGGGAAATATTGAGTTCATTCACCATATAAATATTTCTGGCATGGTAACAACATGTTTACAAATGATGTATGCACCAACCTCTAGCCATCACCTTTTCCTATTGGTAGGTAGGCAACGAAATTTGATGGAAGGAGGCTGTACTGTGAATCAAGACTTACAAAGTAAATAAAATACTGAGAGAACATGAGTAAAAATAAGTTAATTTAAAAGAAAATTAAACATTGATTTACGTCCTACTTATAAAAACAAAACAAGGAAAATAAATGTCCCAAATTTGTTTCTTTTAAAATTATCAAATATTAATATAGAATTTGTTATAAATTAATACGCCAAAGAATCAAAGTTTAGAAATATGGTTTATAAATTTGTTTATAAGAGGTCAATACTTCTCATTTTACTTATTTTTTGACATCAATATTTTTAACTTATTAATAACTTATTCTAGAAGTAGTGGAATTGAGCGTATTGAATTTAACTTTGTTTTTACCTTTCTCCCATAGAATTTACATTGCAAACCAATTCTTAGAGGAAGAAAAAATAAAGATGATGGTAAATATTGAGTTCATTCACCATATAAATATTTCTGGCATGGTAACACCATGTTTACAAATGATGTATACACTAACCTCTAGCCATCACCATTTCCTATTGCTAGGTAGGCAACGAAATTTGATGGAAGGAGGCTGTACTGTGAATCAAGACTTACATAGTAAATAAAATACTGAGAGAACATGAGTAAAAAAATAAGTAAATGTAAAAAAAATTAAACATTGATTTACGTCCTGCATACAAAAACAAAACAAGGAAAACTAAATGCGCCAAATTTTTTTCTTTTAAAATTATCATATATTAATATAGAATTTGTTATAAATTAATACGCCAAAGAATCAAAGTTTAGAAATATGTTTTATAAATTTGTTTATAAGAGGGTAATAGTTCTCATTTTACTTATTTTTTGACATCAATATTTTTAACTTATTAATAAGTTATTCTAGAAGTACTGGAATTGAGCGTATTGAATTTAACTTTGTTTTTACCTTTCTCCCATAGAATTTACATTGCAAACCAATTCTTAGAGGAAGACGAAAATAAAGACGATGGGAAATATTGAGTTCATTCACCATATAAATATTTCTGGCATGGTAACAACATGTTTACAAATGATGTATGCACCAACCTCTAGCCATCACCTTTTCCTATTGGTAGGTAGGCAACGAAATTTGATGGAAGGAGGCTGTACTGTGAATCAAGACTTACAAAGTAAATAAAATACTGAGAGAACATGAGTAAAAATAAGTTAATTTAAAAGAAAATTAAACATTGATTTACGTCCTACTTATAAAAACAAAACAAGGAAAATAAATGTCCCAAATTTGTTTCTTTTAAAATTATCAAATATTAATATAGAATTTGTTATAAATTAATACGCCAAAGAATCAAAGTTTAGAAATATGGTTTATAAATTTGTTTATAAGAGGTCAATACTTCTCATTTTACTTATTTTTTGACATCAATATTTTTAACTTATTAATAAGTTATTCTGGAAGTCGTGGAATTGAGCGTATTGAATTTAACTTTGTTTTTACCTTTCTCCCATAGAATTTACATTGCAAACCAATTCTTAGAGGAAGAAAAAATAAAGATGATGGTAAATATTGAGTTCATTCACCATATAAATATTTCTGGCATGGTAACACCATGTTTACAAATGATGTATACACTAACCTCTAGCCATCACCATTTCCTATTGCTAGGTAGGCAACGAAATTTGATGGAAGGAGGCTGTACTGTGAATCAAGACTTACATAGTAAATAAAATACTGAGAGAACATGAGTAAAAAAATAAGTAAATGTAAAAAAAATTAAACATTGATTTACGTCCTGCATACAAAAACAAAACAAGGAAAACTAAATGCGCCAAATTTTTTTCTTTTAAAATTATCAAATATTAATATAGAATTTGTTATAAATTAATACGCCAAAGAATCAAAGTTTAGAAATATGTTTTATAAATTTGTTTATAAGAGGTCAATAGTTCTCATTTTACTTATTTTTTGACATCAATATTTTTAACTTATTAATAAGTTATTCTAGAAGTACTGGAATTGAGCGTATTGAATTTAACTTTGTTTTTACCTTTCTCCCATAGAATTTACATTGCAAACCAATTCTTAGAGGAAGAAGAAAATAAAGACGATGGGAAATATTAAGTTCATTCACCATACAAATATTTCTGGCATGGTAGCAACATGTTTACAAATGATGTATGCACCAACCTCTAGCCATCACCTTTTCCTATTGGTAGGTAGGCAACGAAATTTGATGGAAGGAGGCTGTACTGTGAATCAAGACTTACAAAGTAAATAAAATACTGAGAGAACATGAGTAAAAATAAGTTAATTTAAAAGAAAATTAAACATTGATTTACGTCCTACTTATAAAAACAAAACAAGGAAAATAAATGTCCCAAATTAGTTTCTTTTAAAATTATCAAATATTAATATAGAATTTGTTATAAATTAATACGCCAAAGAATCAAAGTTTAGAAATATGTTTTATAAATTTGTTTATAAGAGGTCAATAGTTCTCATTTTACTTATTTTTTGACATCAATATTTTTAACTTATTAATAAGTTATTCTAGAAGTACTGGAATTGAGCGTATTGAATTTAACTTTGTTTTTACCTTTCTCCCATAGAATTTACATTGCAAACCAATTCTTAGAGGAAGAAGAAAATAAAGACGATGGGAAATATATAGTTCATTCACCATACAAATATTTCTGGCATGGTAGCAACATGTTTACAATTGATGTATGCACCAACCTCTAGCCATCACCTTTTCCTATTGGTAGGTAGGCAACGAAATTTGATGGAAGGAGGCTGTACTGTGAATCAAAACTTACAAAGTAAATAAAATACTGAGAGAACATGAGTAAAAATAAGTTAATTTAAAAGAAAATTAAACATTGATTTACGTCCTACTTATAAAAACAAAACAAGGAAAATAAATGTCCCAAATTTGTTTCTTTTAAAATTATCAAATATTAATATAGAATTTGTTATAAATTAACACGCCAAAGAATCAAAGTTTAGAAATATGGTTTATAAATTTGTTTATAAGAGGTCAATACTTCTCATTTTACTTATTTTTTGACATCAATATTTTTAACTTATTAATAACTTATTCTGGAAGTTGTGGAATTGAGCGTATTGAATTTAACTTTGTTTTTACCTTTCTCCCATAGAATTTACATTGCAAACCAATTCTTAGAGGAAGAAGAAAATAAAGATGATGGTAAATATTGAGTTCATTCACCATATAAATATTTCTGGCATGGTAACAACATGTTTACAAATGATGTATACACTAACCTCTAGCCATCACCATTTCCTATTGCTAGGTAGGCAACGAACTTTGATGGAAGGAGGCTGTACTGTGAATCAAGACTTACAAAGTAAATAAAATACTGAGAGAACATGAGTAAAAAAATAAGTAAATGTAAAAAAAATTAAATATTGATTTACGTCCTGCATACAAAAACAAAACAAGGAAAATAAATGTGCCAAATTTTTTTCTTTTAAAATTATCAAATATTAATATAGAATTTGTTATAAATTAATACGCCAAGGAATTAACGTTTAGAAATATGTTTTATAAATTTGTTTATAAGAGGTCAATAGTTCTCATTTTACTTATTTTTTGACATCAATATTTTTAACTTATTAATAAGTTGTTCTGGAAGTACTGGAGTTGAGCGTATTGAATTTAACTTTGTTTTTACCTTTCTCCCATAGAATTTACATTGCAAACCAATTCTTAGAGGAAGAAGAAAATAAAGACGATGGGAAATATTGAGTTCATTCACCATATAAATATTTCTGGCATGGTAACAACATGTTTACAAATGATGTATGCACCAACCTCTAGCCATCACCTTTTCCTATTGGTAGGTAGGCAACGAAATTTGATGGAAGGAGGCTGTACTGTGAATCAAGACTTACAAAGTAAATAAAATACTGAGAGAACATGAGTAAAAATAAGTTAATTTAAAAGAAAATTAAACATTGATTTACGTCCTACTTATAAAAACAAAACAAGGAAAATAAATGTCCCAAATTTGTTTCTTTTAAAATTATCAAATATTAATATAGAATTTGTTATAAATTAATACGCCAAAGAATCAAAGTTTAGAAATATGGTTTATAAATTTGTTAATAAGAGGTCAATACTTCTCATTTTACTTATTTTTTGACATCAATATTTTTAACTTATTAATAACTTATTCTGGAAGTAGTGGAATTGAGCGTATTGAATTTAACTTTGTTTTTACCTTTCTCCCATAGAATTTACATTGCAAACCAATTCTTAGAGGAAGAAAAAATAAAGATGATGGTAAATATTGAGTTCATTCACCATATAAATATTTCTGGCATGGTAACACCATGTTTACAAATGATGTATACACTAACCTCTAGCCATCACCATTTCCTATTGCTAGGTAGGCAACGAAATTTGATGGAAGGAGGCTGTACTGTGAATCAAGACTTACAAAGTAAATAAAATACTGAGAGAACATGAGTAAAAAAATAAGTAAATGTAAAAAAAATTAAACATTGATTTACGTCCTGCATACAAAAACAAAACAAGGAAAACTAAATGCGCCAAATTTTTTTCTTTTAAAATTATCAAATATTAATATAGAATTTGTTATAAATTAATACGCCAAAGAATCAAAGTTTAGAAATATGTTTTATAAATTTGTTTATAAGAGGTCAATAGTTCTCATTTTACTTATTTTTTGACATCAATATTTTTAACTTATTAATAAGTTCTTCTAGAAGTACTGGAATTGAGCGTATTGAATTTAACTTTGTTTTTACCTTTCTCCCATAGAATTTACATTGCAAACCAATTCTTAGAGGAAGAAGAAGATAAAGACGATGGGAAATATTAAGTTCATTCACCATACAAATATTTCTGGCATGGTAGCAACATGTTTACAAATGATGTATGCACCAACCTCTAGCCATCACCTTTTCCTATTGGTAGGTAGGCAACGAAATTTGATGGAAGGAGGCTGTAATGTGAATCAAGACTTACAAAGTAAATAAAATACTGAGAGAACATGAGTAAAAATAAGTTAATTTAAAAGAAAATTAAACATTGATTTACGTCCTACTTATAAAAACAAAACAAGGAAAATAAATGCCCCAAATTAGTTTCTTTTAAAATTATCAAATATTAATATAGAATTTGTTATAAATTAAAACGCCAAAGAATCAAAGTTTAGAAATATGGTTTATAAATTTGTTTATAAGAGGTCAATAGTTCTCATTTTACTTATTTTTTGACATCAATATTTTTAACTTATTAATAAGTTATTCTAGAAGTACTGGAATTGAGCGTATTGAATTTAACTTTGTTTTTACCTTTCTCCCATAGAATTTACATTGCAAACCAATTCTTAGAGGAAGAAGAAAATAAAGACGATGGGAAATATATAGTTCATTCACCATACAAATATTTCTGGCATGGTAGCAACATGTTTACAATTGATGTATGCACCAACCTCTAGCCATCACCTTTTCCTATTGGTAGGTAGGCAACGAAATTTGATGGAAGGAGGCTGTACTGTGAATCAAGACTTACAAAGTAAATAAAATACTGAGAGAACATGAGTAAAAATAAGTTAATTTAAAAGAAAATTAAACATTGATTTACGTCCTACTTATAAAAACAAAACAAGGAAAATAAATGTCCCAAATTTGTTTCTTTTAAAATTATCAAATATTAATATAGAATTTGTTATAAATTAACACGCCAAAGAATCAAAGTTTAGAAATATGGTTTATAAATTTGTTTATAAGAGGTCAATACTTCTCATTTTACTTATTTTTTGACATCAATATTTTTAACTTATTAATAACTTATTCTGGAAGTTGTGGAATTGAGCGTATTGAATTTAACTTTGTTTTTACCTTTCTCCCATAGAATTTACATTGCAAACCAATTCTTAGAGGAAGAAGAAAATAAAGATGATGGTAAATATTGAGTTCATTCACCATATAAATATTTCTGGCATGGTAACAACATGTTTACAAATGATGTATACACTAACCTCTAGCCATCACCATTTCCTATTGCTAGGTAGGCAACGAACTTTGATCTAAGGAGGCTGTACTGTGAATCAAGACTTACAAAGTAAATAAATTACTGAGAGAACATGAGTAAAAAAATAAGTAAATGTAAAAAAAATTAAATATTGATTTACGTCCTGCATACAAAAACAAAACAAGGAAAATAAATGTGCCAAATTTTTTTCTTTTAAAATTATCAAATATTAATATAGAATTTGTTATAAATTAATACGCCAAGGAATTAACGTTTAGAAATATGTTTTATAAATTTGTTTATAAGAGGTCAATAGTTCTCATTTTACTTATTTTTTGACATCAATATTTTTAACTTATTAATAAGTTGTTCTGGAAGTACTGGAGTTGAGCGTATTGAATTTAACTTTGTTTTTACCTTTCTCCCATAGAATTTACATTGCAAACCAATTCTTAGAGGAAGAAGAAAATACAGACGATGGGAAATATTGAGTTCATTCACCATATAAATATTTCTGGCATGGTAACAACATGTTTACAAATGATGTATGCACCAACCTCTAGCCATCACCTTTTCCTATTGGTAGGTAGGCAACGAAATTTGATGGAAGGAGGCTGTACTGTGAATCAAGACTTACAAAGTAAATAAAATACTGAGAGAACATGAGTAAAAATAAGTTAATTTAAAAGAAAATTAAACATTGATTTACGTCCTACTTATAAAAACAAAACAAGGAAAATAAATGTCCCAAATTTGTTTCTTTTAAAATTATCAAATATTAATATAGAATTTGTTATAAATTAATACGCCAAAGAATCAAAGTTTAGAAATATGGTTTATAAATTTGTTAATAAGAGGTCAATACTTCTCATTTTACTTATTTTTTGACATCAATATTTTTAACTTATTAATAACTTATTCTGGAAGTAGTGGAATTGAGCGTATTGAATTTAACTTTGTTTTTACCTTTCTCCCATAGAATTTACATTGCAAACCAATTCTTAGAGGAAGAAAAAATAAAGATGATGGTAAATATTGAGTTCATTCACCATATAAATATTTCTGGCATGGTAACACCATGTTTACAAATGATGTATACACTAACCTCTAGCCATCACCATTTCCTATTGCTAGGTAGGCAACGAAATTTGATGGAAGGAGGCTGTACTGTGAATCAAGACTTACAAAGTAAATAAAATACTGAGAGAACATGAGTAAAAAAATAAGTAAATGTAAAAAAAATTAAACATTGATTTACGTCCTGCATACAAAAACAAAACAAGGAAAACTAAATGCGCCAAATTTTTTTCTTTTAAAATTATCAAATATTAATATAGAATTTGTTATAAATTAATACGCCAAAGAATCAAAGTTTAGAAATATGTTTTATAAATTTGTTTATAAGAGGTCAATAGTTCTCATTTTACTTATTTTTTGACATCAATATTTTTAACTTATTAATAAGTTATTCTAGAAGTACTGGAATTGAGCGTATTGAATTTAACTTTGTTTTTACCTTTCTCCCATAGAATTTACATTGCAAACCAATTCTTAGAGGAAGAAGAAGATAAAGACGATGGGAAATATTAAGTTCATTCACCATACAAATATTTCTGGCATGGTAGCAACATGTTTACAAATGATGTATGCACCAACCTCTAGCCATCACCTTTTCCTATTGGTAGGTAGGCAACGAAATTTGATGGAAGGAGGCTGTAATGTGAATCAAGACTTACAAAGTAAATAAAATACTGAGAGAACATGAGTAAAAATAAGTTAATTTAAAAGAAAATTAAACATTGATTTACGTCCTACTTATAAAAACAAAACAAGGAAAATAAATGCCCCAAATTAGTTTCTTTTAAAATTATCAAATATTAATATAGAATTTGTTATAAATTAAAACGCCAAAGAATCAAAGTTTAGAAATATGGTTTATAAATTTGTTTATAAGAGGTCAATACTTCTCATTTTACTTATTTTTTGACATCAATATTTTTAACTTATTAATAAGTTATTCTAGAAGTACTGGAATTGAGCGTATTGAATTTAACTTTGTTTTTACCTTTCTCCCATAGAATTTACATTGCAAACCAATTCTTAGAGGAAGAAGAAAATAAAGACGATGGGAAATATTGAGTTCATTCACCATACAAATATTTCTAGCATGGTAGCAATATGTTTACAAATGATGTATGCACCAACCTCTAGCCATCACCTTTTCCTATTGGTAGGTAGGCAACGAAATTTGATGGAAGGAGGCTGTACTGTGAATCAAGACTTACAAAGTAAATAAAATACTGAGAGAACATGAGTAAAAATAAGTTAATTTAAAAGAAAATTAAACATTGATTTACGTCCTACTTATAAAATCAAAACAAGGAAAATAAATATCCCAAATTTGTTTCTTTTAAAATTATCAAATATTAATATAGAATTTGTTATAAATTAAAACACCAAAGAATCAAAGTTTAGAAATAAGGTTTATAAATTTGTTTATAAGAGGTCTATACTTCTTATTTTACTTATTTTTTGACATCAATATTGTTAACTTATTAATAAGTTATTCTGGAAGTACTCGAATTGAGCGTATTGAATTTAACTTTGTTTTTATCTTTCTCCCATAGAATTTACATTGCAAACCAATTCTTAGAGAAGAAGAAAATAAAGATGATGGGAAATATTGAGTTCATTCACCATATAAATATTTTTGGCATGGTAACAACATGTTTACAAATGATGTATAAACCAACCTCTAGCCATCACCATTTCCTATTGGTAGGTAGACAACGAAATTTGATGGAAGGAGGCTGTACTGTGAATCAAGACTTACAAAGTAAATAAAATACTGAGAGAACAAGAGTAAAAAAATAAGTAAATGTAAAAAAAATTAAACATTGATTTACGTCCTACTTTCAAAAACAAAACAAGGAAAATAAATGCCCCAAATTATTTCTTTTAAAATTATCAAATATTAATATAGAATTTGTTATAAATTAATACGCCAAAGAATCAAATTTTAGAAATATGGTTTATAAATTTGTTTATAAGAGGTCAATACTTCTCATTTTACTTATTTTTTGACATCAATATTTTTAACTTATTAATAAGTTATTCTGGAAGTACTGGAATTGAGCATATTGAATTTAACTTTGATTTTACCTTTCTCACATAGAATTTACATTACAAACCAATTCTTAGAGGAAGAAGAAAATAAAGACGATGGGAAATATTGAGTTCCTGAACCATAGAAATATTTTTGGCAAGGTAACAACATGTTTACAAATGATGTATACAAGAACCGCTAGCCATCACCTTTTCCTATTGGTAAGTACGGAACGAAATTTGATGGAAGAAGGCTGTACTGTGAATCAAGACTTAAAAAGTAAATAAAATACTGAGAGAACATGAGTAAAAATAAGTTAATGGAAATGAAAATTAAACATTGATTTACATCCTACTTTCAAAAACAAAACAAGGAAAATAAATGCCCCAAATTATTTCTTTTTAAAATTATCAAATATTAATATAGAATTTGTTATAAATTAATACGCCAAAGAATCAAAGTTTAGAAATATGGTTTATAAATTTGTTTATAAGAGGTCAATACTTCTCATTTTACTTATTTTTTGACATCAATATTTTTAACTTATTAATAAGTTATTCTGGAAGTACTGGAATTGAGCATATTGAATTTAACTTTGATTTTACCTTTCTCACATAGAATTTACATTGCAAACCAATTCTTAGAGGAAGAAGAAAATAAAGACGATGGAAAATATTGAGTTCCTGAACCATAGAAATATTTTTGGCAAGGTAACAACATGTTTACAAATGATGTATGCACCAACCTCTAGCCATCACTTTTTTCCTATTGGTAGGTAGGCAACGAAGTTTGATGGAAGGAGGCTGTACTGTGAATCAAGACTTACAAAGTAAATAAAATACTTAGAGAACATGAGTAAAAATAAGTTAATGTAAAAGAAAATTAAACATTGATTTACGTCCTACTTATAAAAAATAAAACAAGGAAAATAAATGTGCCAAATTTGTTTCTTTTAAAATTATCAAATATTAATATAGAAGTTGTTATAAATTAATACGCCAAAGAATCAAAGTTTAGAAATATGGTTTATAAATTTTTTTAGAACAGGTCAATCCTTCTCATTTTACTTATTTTTTGACATCAATATTTTTAACTTATTAATAAGTTATTCTGGAAGTACTGGAATTGAGCGTATTGAATTTAACTTTGTTTTTACCTTTCTCAGAGGAAGAAGAAAATAAAGACGATGGGAAATATTGAGTTCATGCACCATATAAATATTTCTGGCAAGGTAACCAAATGTTTACAAATGATGTATGCACCAACCTCTAGCCATCACCTTTTCCCATTGGTAGGTAGGCAACGAAATTTGATGGAAGGAGGCTGTACTGTGAATCAAGACTTAAAAAGTAAATAAAATACTGAGATAACATGAGTAAAAATAAGTTAATGTAAAAGAAAATTAAACATTGATTTACGTCCTACTTAGAAAAAATAAAACAAGGAAAATAAATGTCCCAAATTTGTTTCTTTTAAAATTATCAAATATTAATATAGAAGTTGTTATAAATTAATACGCCAAAGAATCAAAGTTTAGAAATATGGTTTATAAATTTTTTTAGAACAGGTCAATCCTTCTCATTTTACTTATTTTTTGACATCAATATTTTTAACTTATTAATAAGTTATTCTGGAAGTACTGGAATTGAGCGTATTGAATTTAACTTTGTTTTTACCTTTCTCCCATAGAATTTACATTGCAAACCAATTCTTAGAGGAAGAAGAAGATAAAGACGATGGGAAATATTAAGTTCATTCACCATACAAATATTTCTGGCATGGTAGCAACATGTTTACAAATGATGTATGCACCAACCTCTAGCCATCACCTTTTCCTATTGGTAGGTAGGCAACGAAATTTGATGGAAGGAGGCTGTACTGTGAATCAAGACTTACAAAGTAAATAAAATACTGAGAGAACATGAGTAAAAATAAGTTAATTTAAAAGAAAATTAAACATTGATTTACGTCCTACTTATAAAAACAAAACAAGGAAAATAAATATCCCAAATTTGTTTCTTTTAAAATTATCAAATATTAATATAGAATTTGTTATAAATTAAAACACCAAAGAATCAAAGTTCAGAAATAAGGTTTATAAATTTGTTTATAAGAGGTCTATACTTCTTATTTTACGTATTTTTTGACATCAATATTTTTAACTTATTAATAAGTTATTCTGGAAGTACTGGAATTGAGCGTATTGAATTTAACTTTGTTTTTACCTTTCTCCCATAGAATTTACATTGCAAACCAATTCTTAGAGGAAGAAGAAAATAAAGACGATGGGAAATATTGAGTTCCTGAACCATAGAAATATTTTTGGCAAGGTAACAACATGTTTACAAATGATGTATACAAGAACCGCTAGCCATCACCTTTTCCTATTGGTAGGTACGGAACGAAATTTGATGGAAGAAGGCTGTACTGTGAATCAAGACTTACAAAGTAAATAAAATACTGAGAGAACATGAGTAAAAATAAGTTAATGGAAATGAAAATTAAACATTGATTTACATCCTACTTTCAAAAACAAAACAAGGAAAATAAATGCCCCAAATTATTTCTTTTTAAAATTATCAAATATTAATATAGAATTTGTTATAAATTAATATGCCAAAGAATCAAAGTTTAGCAATATGGTTTATAAATTTGTTTATAAGAGGTCAATACTTCTCATTTTACTTATTTTTTGACATCAATATTTTTAACTTATTAATAAGTTATTCTGGAAATACTGGAATTGAGCATATTGAATTTAATTTTGATTTTACCTTTCTCACATAGAATTTACATTGCAAACCAATTCTTAGAGGAAGAAGAAAATAAAGACGATGGGAAATATTGAGTTCCTGAACCATAGAAATATTTTTGGCAAGGTAACAACATTTTTACAAATGATGTATCCCCCAACCTCTAGCCATCACTTTTTTCCTATTTGTAGGTAGGCAACGAAGTTTGATGGAAGGAGGCTGTACTGTGAATCAAGACTTACAAAGTAAATAAAATAATCAGCAAACAAAAGTAAAAATAAGTTAATTTAAAAGAAAATTAAACATTGATTTACGTCCTACTTATAAAAACAAAACAAGGAAAATAAATATCCCAAATTTGTTTCTTTTAAAATTATCAAATATTAATATAGAATTTGTTATAAATTAAAACCCCAAAGAATCAAAGTTTAGAAATAAGGTTTATAAATTTGTTTATAAGAGGTCTATACTTCTTATTTTACGTATTTTTTGACATCAATATTTTTAACTTATTAATAAGTTATTCTGGAAGTACTGGAATTGAGCGTATTGAATTTAACTTTGTTTTTACCTTTCTCCCATAGAATTTACATTGCAAACCAATTCTTAGAGGAAGAAGAAAATAAAGATGATGGGAAATATTGAGTTCATACACCATAGAAACATTTCTGGCAAGGTAACAACATGTTTACAAATGATGTATACACGAACCGCTAGCCATCACCTTTTCCTATTGGTAGGTACGGAACGAAATTTTGATGGAAGAAGGCTGTACTGTGAATCAAGACTTACAAAGTAAATAAAATACTGAGAGAACATGAGTAAAAATAAGTTAATGGAAAAGAAAATTAAACATTGATTTACGTCCTACTTTCAAAAACAAAACAAGGAAAATAAATGCCCCAAATTATTTCTTTTAAAATTATCAAATATTAATATAGAATTTGTTATAAATTAATACGCCAAAGAATCAAATTTTAGAAATATGGTTTATAAATTTGTTTATAAGAGGTCAATACTTCGCATTTTACTTATTTTTTGACATCAATATTTTTAACTTATTAATAAGTTATTCTGGAAGTACTGGAATTGAGCATATTGAATTTAACTTTGATTTTACCTTTCTCACATAGAATTTACATTGCAAACCAATTCTTAGAGGAAGAAGAAAATAAAGACGATGGGAAATATTGAGTTCCTGAACCATAGAAATATTTTTGGCAAGGTAACAACATGTTTACAAATGATGTATACACGAACCGCTAGCCATCACCTTTTCCTATTGGTAGGTACGGAACGAAATTTGATGGAAGAAGGCTGTACTGTGAATCAAGACTTACAAAGTAAATAAAATACTGAGAGAACATGAGTAAAAATAAGTTAATGGAAAAGAAAATTAAACATTGATTTACATCCTAATTTCAAAAACAAAACAAGGAAAATAAATGCCCCAAATTATTTCTTTTAAAATTATCAAATATTAATATAGAATTTGTTATAAATTAATACGCCAAAGAATCAAAGTTTAGAAATATGGTTTATAAATTTTTTTACAAGAGGTCAATCCTTCTCATTTTAGTTATTTTTTGAAATCAATATTTTTAACTTATTAATAAGTTATTCTGGAAGTACGGGAATTGAGATATTGAATTTAACTTTGTTTTTACCTTTCTCCCATAGAATTTACATTGCAAACCAATTCTTAGAAGAAGAAGAAAATAAAGATGATGGGAAATATTGAGTTCATACACCATAGAAACATTTCTGGCAAGGTAACAACATGTTTACAAATGATGTATACACGAACCGCTAGCCATCACCTTTTCCTATTGGTAGGTACGGAACGAAATTTGATGGAAGAAGGCTGTACTGTGAATCAAGACTTACAAAGTAAATAAAATACTGAGAGAACATGAGTAAAAATAAGTTAATGGAAAAGAAAATTAAACATTGATTTACGTCCTACTTTCAAAAACAAAACAAGGAAAATAAATGCCCCAAATTATTTCTTTTAAAATTATCAAATATTAATATAGAATTTGTTATAAATTAATACGCCAAAGAATCAAAGTTTAGAAATATGGTTTATAAATTTGTTTATAAGAGGTCAATACTTCTCATTTTAATTATTTTTTGACATCAATATTTTTAACTTATTAATAAGTTATTCTGGAAGTACTGGAATTGAGCATATTGAATTTAACTTTGATTTTACCTTTCTCACATAGAATTTACATTGCAAACAAATTCTTAGAGGAAGAAGAAAATAAAGACGCTGGGAAATATTGAGTTCATTCACCATATAAATATTTCTGGCTTGGTAACAACATGTTTACAAATGATGTATGCACCAACCTCTAGCCATCACCTTTTCCTATTGGTAGGTAAACAACGAAATTTGATGGAAGGAGGCTGTACTGTGAATCAAGACTTAAAAAGTAAATAAAATACTGAGAGAACATGAGTAAAAATAAGTTAATGTAAAAGAAAATTAAACATTGATTTACGTCTTACTTATAAAAAATAAAACAAGGAAAATAAATGTCCCAAATTTGTTTCTTTTAAAATTATCAAATATTAATATAGAATTTGTTATAAATTAATACGCCAAAGAATCAAATTTTAGAAATATGGTTTATAAATTTGTTTATAAGAGGTCAATACTTCTCATTTTACTTATTTTTTGACACAATATTTTTAACTTATTAATAAGTTATTCTGGAAGTACTGGAATTGAGCATATTGAATTTAACTTTGATTTTACATTCTCACATAGAATTTACATTGCAAACCAATTCTTAGAGGAAGAAGAAAATAAAGACGATGGGAAATATTGAGTTCCTGAACCATAGAAATATTTTTGGCAAGGTAACAACATGTTTACAAATGATGTATCTACGAACCGCTAGCCATCACCTTTTCCTATTGGTAGGTACGGAACGAAATTTGATGGAAGAAGGCTGTACTGTGAATCAAGACTTACAAAGTAAATAAAATACTGAGAGAACATGAGTAAAAATAAGTTAATGGAAAAGAAAATTAAACATTGATTTACATCCTACATTCAAAAGCAAAACAAGGAAAATAAATGCCCCAAATTATTTCTTTTAAAATTATCAAATATTAATATAGAATTTGTTATAAATTAATACGCCAAAGAATCAAAGTTTAGAAATATGTTTTGTAAATTTGTTTATAAGAGGTCAATACTTCTCATTTTACTTATTTTTTGACATCAATATTTTTAACTTATTAATAAGTTATTCTGGAAGTACTGGAATTGAGCGTATTGAATTTAACTTTGTTTTTACCTTTCTCCCATAGAATTTACATTGCAAACCAATTCTTAGAGGAAGAAGAAAATAAAGATGATGGGAAATATTGAGTTCATACACCATAGAAACATTTCTGGCAAGGTAACAACATGTTTACAAATGATGTATACACGAACCGCTAGCCATCACCTTTTCCTATTGGTAGGTACGGAACGAAATTTGATGGAAGAAGGCTGTACTGTGAATCAAGACTTACAAAGTAAATAAAATACTGAGAGAACATGAGTAAAAATAAGTTATTGGAAAAGAAAATTAAACATTGATTTACGTCCTACTTTCAAAAACAAAACAAGGAAAATAAATATCCCAAATTTGTTTCTTTTAAAATTATCAAATATTAATATAGAATTTGTTATAAATTAATACGCCAAAGAATCAAATTTTAGAAATATGGTTTATAAATTTGTTTATAAGAGGTCAATACTTCTCATTTTACTTATTTTTTGACATCAATATTTTTAACTTATTAATAAGTTATTCTGGAAGTACTGGAATTGAGCATATTGAATTTAACTTTGATTTTACCTTTCTCACATAGAATTTACATTGCAAACCAATTCTTAGAGGAAGAAGAAAATAAAGACGATGGGAAATATTGCGTTCCTGAACCATAGAAATATTTTTGGCAAGGTAACAACATGTTTACAAATGATGTATACACGAACCGCTAACCATCACCTTTTCCTATTGGTAGGTACGGAACGAAATTTGATGGAAGAAGGCTGTACTGTGAATCAAGACTTACAAAGTAAATAAAATACTGAGAGAACATGAGTAAAAATAAGTTAATGGAAAAGAAAATTAAACATTGATTTACATCCTACTTTCAAAAACAAAACAAGGAAAATAAATGCCCCAAATTATTTCTTTTAAAATTATCAAATATTAATATAGAATTTGTTATAAATTAATACGCCAAAGAATCAAAGTTTAGAAATATGGTTTATAAATTTTTTTACAAGAGGTCAATCCTTCTCATTTTAGTTATTTTTTGATATCAATATTTTTAACTTATTAATAAGTTATTCTGGAAGTACTGGAATTGAGCGTATTGAATTTAACTTTGTTTTTACCTTTCTCCCATAGAATTTACATTGCAAACCAATTCTTAGAAGAAGAAGAAAATAAAGATGATGGGAAATATTGAGTTCATACACCATAGAAACATTTCTGGCAAGGTAACAACATGTTTACAAATGATGTATACACGAACCGCTAGCCATCACCTTTTCCTATTGGTAGGTACGGAACGAAATTTGATGGAAGAAGGCTGTACTGTGAATCAAGACTTACAAAGTAAATAAAATACTGAGAGAACATGAGTAAAAATAAGTTAATGGAAAAGAAAATTAAACATTGATTTACGTCCTACTTTCAAAAACAAAACAAGGAAAATAAATGCCCCAAATTATTTCTTTTAAAATTATCAAATATTAATATAGAATTTGTTATAAATTAATACGCCAAAGAATCAAATTTTAGAAATATGGTTTATAAATTATTTTATAAGAGGTCAATACTTCTCATTTTACTTATTTTTTGACATCAATATTTTGAACTTATTAATAAGTTATTCTGGAAGTACTGGAATTGAGCATATTGAATTTAACTTTGATTTTACCTTTCTCACATAGAATTTACATTGCAAACCAATTCTTAGAGGAAGAAGAAAATAAAGACGATGGGAAATATTGCGTTCCTGAACCATAGAAATATTTTTGGCAAGGTAACAACATGTTTACAAATGATGTATACACGAACCGCTAGCCATCACCTTTTCCTATTGGTAGGTACGGAACGAAATTTGATGGAAGAAGGCTGTACTGTGAATCAAGACTTACAAAGTAAATAAAATACTGAGAGAACATGAGTAAAAATAAGTTAATGGAAAAGAAAATTAAACATTGATTTACATCCTACTTTCAAAAACAAAACAAGGAAAATAAATGCCCCAAATTATTTCTTTTAAAATTATCAAATATTAATATAGAATTTGTTATAAATTAATACGCCAAAGAATCAAATTTTAGAAATATGGTTTATAAATTATTTTATAAGAGGTCAATACTTCTCATTTTACTTATTTTTTTACATCAATATTTTTAACTTATTAATAAGTTATTCTGGAAGTACAGGAATTGAGCATATTGAATTTAACTTTGATTTTACCTTTCTCACATAGAATTTACATTGCAAACCAATTCTTAGAGGAAGAAGAAAATAAAGACGATGGGAAATATTGAGTTCCTGAACCATAGAAATATTTTTGGCAAGGTAACAACATGTTTACAAATGATGTATACACGAACCGCTAGCCATCACCTTTTCCTATTGGTAGGTACGGAACGAAATTTGATGGAAGAAGGCTGTACTGTGAATCAAGACTTACAAAGTAAATAAAATACTGAGAGAACATGAGTAAAAATAAGTTAATGGAAAAGAAAATTAAACATTGATTTACATCCTACATTCAAAAACAAAACAAAGAAAATAAATGCCCCAAATTATTTCTTTTAAAATTATCAAATATTAATATAGAATTTGTTATAAATTAATACGCCAAAGAATCAAAGTTTAGAAATATGGTTTATAAATTTGTTTATAAGAGGTCAATACTTCTCATTTTACTTATTTTTTGACATCAATATTTTTAACTTATTAATAAGTTATTCTGGAAGTACTGGAATTGAGCATATTGAATTTAACTTTGATTTTACCTTTCTCACATAGAATTTACATTGCAAACAAATTCTTAGAGGAAGAAGAAAATAAAGACGATGGGAAATATTGAGTTCCTGAACTATAGAAATATTTTTGGCAAGGTAACAACATGTTTACAAATGATGTATGCACCAACCTCTAGCCATAACTTTTTTCCTATTGGTAGGTAGGCAACGAAGTTTGATGGAAGGAGGCTGTACTGTGAATCAAGACTTACAAAGTAAATAAAATACTCAGCAAACATAAGTAAAAATAAGTAAATTTAAAAGAAAATTAAACATTGATTGACGTCCTGCATACAAAAACAAAACCAGGAAAATAAATGCCCCAAATATTATTCTTTTAAAATTGTCAAATATTAATATAGAAGTTGTTATAAATTAATACGCCAACGAATCAAAGTTTAGAAATATGGTTTATAAATTTTTTTACAAGAGGTCAATCCTTCTCATTTTACTTATTTTTTGATATCAATATTTTTAACTTATTAATAAGTTATTCTGGAAGTACTGGAAATGAGCGTATTGAATTTAACTTTGTTTTTACCTTTCTCCCATAGAATTTTCATTGCAAACCAATTTTTAGAGGAAGAAGAAAATAAAGATGATGGGAAATATTGAGTTCATTCACCATATAAATATTTCTGGCTTGGTAACAACATGTTTACAAATGATGTATGCACCAACCTCTAGCCATCACCTTTTCCTATTGGTAGGTAGGCAACGAAATTTGATGGAAGGAGGCTGTACTGTGAATCAAGACTTAAAAAGTAAATAATATACTGAGAGAACATGAGTAAAAATAAGTTAATGTAAAAGAAAATTAAACATTGATTTACGTCCTACTTATAAAAAATAAAACAAGGAAAATAAATGTCCCAAATTTGTTTCTTTTAAAATTATCAAATATTAATATTGAATTTGTTATAAATTAAAACGCCAAAGAATCAAAGTTTAGAAATATGGTTTATAAATTTGTTTATAAGAGGTCAATACTTCTTATTTTACGTATTTTTTGACATCAATATTTTTAACTTATTAATAAGTTATTCTGGAAGTCCTGGAATTGAGCGTATTGAATTTAACTTTGTTTTTACCTTTATCAGAGGAAGAAGAAAATAAAGACGATGGGAAATATTGAGTTCATGCACCATATAAATATTTCTGGCAAGGTAACAAAATGTTTACAAATGATGTATGCACCAACCTCTAGCCATCACCTTTTCTTATTGGTAGGGAGGCAACGAAATTTGATGGAAGGAGGCTGTACTGTGAATCAAGACTTAAAAAGTAAATAAAATACTGAGATAACATGAGTAAAAATAAGTTAATGTAAAAGAATATTAAACATTGATTTACGTCCTACTTATAAAAAATAAAACAAGGAAAATAAATGCCCCAAATTTTATTCTTTTAAAATTATCAAATATTAATATAGAATTTGTTATAAATTAAAACGCCAAAGAATCAAAGTTTAGAAATATGGTTTATAAATTTGTTTATAAGAGGTCAATACTTCTTATTTTACGTATTTTTTGACATCAATATTTTTAACTTATTAATAAGTTATTCTGGAAGTACTGGAATTGAGCGTATTGAATTTAACTTTGTTTTTACCTTTCTCCCATAGAATTTACATTGCAAACCAATTCTTAGAGGAAGAAGAAAATAAAGATGATGGGAGATATTGAGTTCATTCACCATATAAATATTTCTGGCATGGTAACAACATGTTTACAAATGATGTATGCACCAACCTCTAGCCATCACCTTTTCCTATTGATAGGTAGGCAACGAAGTTTGATGGAAGGAGGCTGTACTGTGAATCAAGACTTACAAAGTAAATAAAATACTCAGCAAACATAAGTAAAAATAAGTAAATTTAAAAGAAAATTAAACATTGATTGACGTCCTGCATACAAAAACAAAACCAGGAAAATAAATGCCCCAAATATTATTCTTTTAAAATTGTCAAATATTAATATAGAAGTTGTTATAAATTAATACGCCAAAGAATCAAAGTTTAGAAATATGGTTTATAAATTTTTTTACAAGAGGTCAATCCATCTCATTTTACTTATTTTTTGATATCAATTTTTTTAACTTATTAATAAGTTATTCTGGAAGTACTGGAATTGAGCGTATTGAATTTAACTTTGTTTTTACCTTTCTCCCATAGAATTTTCATTGCAAACCAATTTTTAGAGGAAGAAGAAAATAAAGATGATGGGAAATATTGAGTTCATTCACCATATAAATATTTCTGGCTTGGTAACAACATGTTTACAAATGATGTATGCACCAACCTCTAGCCATCACCTTTTCCTATTGGTAGGGAGGCAACGAAATTTGATGGAAGGAGGCTGTACTTTGAATCAAGACTTAAAAAGTAAATAAAATACTGAGATAACATGAGTAAAAATAAGTTAATGTAAAAGAATATTAAACATTGATTTACGTCCTACTTATAAAAAATAAAACAAGGAAAATAAATGCCCCAAATTTTATTCTTTTAAAATTATCAAATATTAATATAGAATTTGTTATAAATTAAAACGCCAAAGAATCAAAGTTTAGAAATATGGTTTATAAATTTGTTTATAAGAGGTCAATACTTCTTATTTTACGTATTTTTTGACATCACTATTTTTAACTTATTAATAAGTTATTCTGGAAGTACTGGAATTGAGCGTATTGAATTTAACTTTGTTTTTACCTTTCTCCCATAGAATTTACATTGCAAACCAATTCTTAGAGGAAGAAGAAAATAAAGATGATGGGAGATATTGAGTTCATTCACCATATAAATATTTCTGGCATGGTAACAACATGTTTACAAATGATGTATACACCAACCTCTAGCCATCACCTTTTCCTATTGATAGGTAGGCAACGAAGTTTGATGGAAGGAGGCTGTACTGTGAATCAAGACTTACAAAGTAAATAAAATACTCAGCAAACATAAGTAAAAATAAGTAAATTTAAAAGAAAATTAAACATTGATTGACGTCCTGCATACAAAAACAAAACCAGGAAAATAAATGCCCCAAATATTATTCTTTTAAAATTGTCAAATATTAATATAGAAGTTGTTATAAATTAATACGCCAAAGAATCAAAGTTTAGAAATATGGTTTATAAATTTTTTTACAAGAGGTCAATCCTTCTCATTTTACTTATTTTTTGATATCAATATTTTTAACTTATTAATAAGTTATTCTGGAAGTACTGGAATTGAGCGTATTGAATTTAACTTTGTTTTTACCTTTCTCCCATAGAATTTACATTGCAAACCAATTTTTAGAGGAAGAAGAAAATAAAGATGATGGGAAATATTGAGTTCATTCACCATATAAATATTTCTGGCTTGGTAACAACATGTTTACAAATGATGTATGCACCAACCTCTAGCCATCACCTTTTCCTATTGGTAGGTAGGCAACGAAATTTGATGGAAGGAGGCTGTACTGTGAATCAAGACTTAAAAAGTAAATAAAATACTGAGAGAACATGAGTAAAAATAAGTTAATGTAAAAGAAAATTAAACATTGATTTACGTCTTACTTATAAAAAATAAAACAAGGAAAATAAATGTCCCAAATTTGTTTCTTTTAAAATTATCAAATATTAATATAGAAGTTGATATAAATTAATACGCCAAAGAATCAAAGTTTAGAAATATGGTTTATAAATTTTTTTAGAAGAGGTCAATCCTTCTCATTGTACTTATTTTTTGACATCAATATTTTTAAATTATTAATAAGTTATTCTGGAAGTACTGGAATTGAGCGTATTGAATTTAACTTTGTTTTTACCTTTCTCAGAGGAAGAAGAAAATAAAGACGATGGGAAATATTGAGTTCATGCACCATATAAATATTTCTGGCAAGGTAACAAAATGTTTACAAATGATGTATGCACCAACCTCTAGCCATCACCTTTTCCTATTGGTAGGGTGGCAACGAAATTTGATGGAAGGAGGCTGTACTGTGAATCAAGACTTAAAAAGTAAATAAAATACTGAGATAACATGAGTAAAAATAAGTAAATGTAAAAGAAAATTAAATAATGATTTACGTCCTGCATACAAAAACAAAACCAGGAAAATAAATGCCCCAAATTTTATTCTTTTAAAATTGTCCAATATTAATATAGAATTTGTTATAAGTTAATACGCCAAAGAATCAATGTTTAGAAATATGGTTTATAAATTTCTTTATAAGAGGTCAATCCATCTCATTTTACTTATTTTTTGACATCAATATTTTTAACTTCTTAATAAGTTATTCTGGAAGTACTGGAATTGAGCGTATTGAATTTAACTTTGTTTTTACCTTTCTCCCATAGAATTTACATTGCAAACCAATTTTTAGAGGTAGAATAAAATAAAGATGATGGGAAATATTGAGTTCATTCACCATATAAATATTTCTGACTTGGTAACAACATGTTTACAAATGATGTATGCACCAACCTCTAGCCATCACCTTTTCCTATTGGTAGGTAGGCAACGAAATTTGATGGAAGGAGGCTGTACTGTGAATCAAGACTTAAAAAGTAAATAAAATACTGAGAGAACATGAGTAAAAATAAGTTAATGTAAAAGAAAATTAAACATTGATTTACGTCTTACTTATAAAAAATAAAACAAGGAAAATAAATGTCCCAAATTTGTTTCTTTTAAAATTATCAAATATTAATATAAAAGTTGTTATAAATTAATATGCCAAAGAATCAAAGTTTAGAAATATGCTTTATAAATCTTTTTAGAAGAGGTCAATCCTTCTCATTGTACTTATTTTTTGACATCAATATTTTTAACTTATTAATAAATTATTCTGGAAGTACTGGAATTGAGCGTATTGAATTTAACTTTGTTTTTACCTTTCTCAGAGGAAGAAGAAAATAAAGACGATGGGAAATATTGAGTTCATGCACCATATAAATATTTCTGGCAAGGTAACAAAATGTTTACAAATGATGTATGCACCAACCTCTAGCCATCACCTTTTCCTATTGGTAGGTAGGCAACGAAATTTGATGGAAGGAGGCTGTACTGTGAATCAAGACTTAAAAAGTAAATAAAATACTGAGAGAACATGAGAAAAAATAAGTTAATGTAAAAGAAAATTAAACATTGATTTACGTCCTACTTATAAAAAATAAAACAAGGAAAATAAATGTGCCAAATTTGTTTCTTTTAAAATTATCAAATATTAATACAGAAGTTGTTATAAATTAATACGCCAAAGAATCAAAGTTTAGAAATATGGTTTATAAATTTTTTTAGAAGAGGTCAATCCTTCTCATTTTACTTATTTTTTTACATCAATATTTTTAACTTATTAATAAGTTATTCTAGAAGTACTGGAAATGAGCGTATTGAATTTAACTTTGATTTTACCTTTCTCACATAGAATTTACATTGCAAAACAATTCTTAGACGAAGATGAAAATAAAGATTATGGGAAATAATGAGTTCCTGAACCATAGAAATATTTTTGGCAAGGTAACAACATGTTTACAAATGATGTATACACCAACCTCTAGCCATCACCTTTTCCTATTGGTAGGTAGGCAACGAAGTTTGATGGAAGGTGGCTGTACTGTGAATCAAGACTTACAAAGTAAATAAAATACTCAGCGAACATGAGTAAAAATAAGTAAATGTAAAAGAAAATTAAATAATGATTTACGTCCTGCATACAAAAACAAAACCAGGAAAATAAATGCCCCAAATTTTATTGTTTTAAAATTGTCCAATATTAATATAGAATTTGTTATAAGTTAATACGCCAAAGAATCAATGTTTAGAAATATGGTTTATAAATTTCTTTATAAGAGGTCAATCCATCTCATTTTACTTATTTTTTGACATTAATATTTTTAACTTCTTAATAAGTTATTCTGGAAGTACTGGAATTGAGCGTATTGAATTTAACTTTGTTTTTACCTTTCTCCCATAGAATTTACATTGCAAACCAATTTTTAGAGGTAGAATAAAATAAAGATGATGGGAAATATTGAGTTCATTCACCATATAAATATTTCTGACTTGGTAACAACATGTTTACAAATGATGTATGCACCAACCTCTAGCCATCACCTTTTCCTATTGGTAGGTAGGCAACGAAATTTGATGGAAGGAGGCTGTACTGTGAATCAAGACTTAAAAAGTAAATAAAATACTGAGAGAACATGAGTAAAAATAAGTTAATGTAAAAGAAAATTAAACATTGATTTACGTCTTACTTATAAAAAATAAAACAAGGAAAATAAATGTCCCAAATTTGTTTCTTTTAAAATTATCAAATATTAATATAAAAGTTGTTATAAATTAATATGCCAAAGAATCAAAGTTTAGAAATATGCTTTATAAATTTTTTTAGAAGAGGTCAATCCTTCTCATTGTACTTATTTTTTGACATCAATATTTTTAACTTATTAATAAATTATTCTGGAAGTACTGGAATTGAGCGTATTGAATTTAACTTTGTTTTTACCTTTCTCAGAGGAAGAAGAAAATAAAGACGATGGGAAATATTGAGTTCATGCACCATATAAATATTTCTGGCAAGGTAACAAAATGTTTACAAATGATGTATGCACCAACCTCTAGCCATCACCTTTTCCTATTGGTAGGTAGGCAACGAAATTTGATGGAAGGAGGCTGTACTGTGAATCAAGACTTAAAAAGTAAATAAAATACTGAGAGAACATGAGAAAAAATAAGTTAATGTAAAAGAAAATTAAACATTGATTTACGTCCTACTTATAAAAAATAAAACAAGGAAAATAAATGTGCCAAATTTGTTTCTTTTAAAATTATCAAATATTAATATAGAAGTTGTTATAAATTAATACGCCAAAGAATCAAAGTTTAGAAATATGGTTTATAAATTTTTTTAGAAGAGGTCAATCCTTCTCATTTTACTTATTTTTTTACATCAATATTTTTAACTTATTAATAAGTTATTCTAGAAGTACTGGAAATGAGCGTATTGAATTTAACTTTGATTTTACCTTTCTCACATAGAATTTACATTGCAAAACAATTCTTAGACGAAGATGAAAATAAAGATTATGGGAAATAATGAGTTCCTGAACCATAGAAATATTTTTGGCAAGGTAACAACATGTTTACAAATGATGTATACACCAACCTCTAGCCATCACCTTTTCCTATTGGTAGGTAGGCAACGAAGTTTGATGGAAGGTGGCTGTACTGTGAATCAAGACTTACAAAGTAAATAAAATACTCAGCGAACATGAGTAAAAATAAGTAAATGTAAAAGAAAATTAAATAATGATTTACGTCCTGCATACAAAAACAAAACCAGGAAAATAAATGCCCCAAATTTTATTGTTTTAAAATTGTCCAATATTAATATAGAATTTGTTATAAGTTAATACGCCAAAGAATCAATGTTTAGAAATATGGTTTATAAATTTCTTTATAAGAGGTCAATCCATCTCATTTTACTTATTTTTTGACATCAATATTTTTAACTTATTAATAAGTTATTCTGGAAGTACTGGAATTGAGCGTATTGAATTTAACTTTGTTTTTACCTTTCTCCCATAGAATTTACATTGCAAACCAATTCTTAGAGGAAGAAGAAAATAAAGATGATGGGAAATATTAAGTTCATGCACCATATAAATATTTCTCGCAAGGTAACAACATGTTTACAAATGATGTATACACCAACCTCTAGCCATCACCTTTTCCTATTGGTAGGTAGGCAACGAAGTTTGATGGAAGGTGGCTGTACTGTGAATCAAGACTTACAAAGTAAATAAAATACGGAGAGAACATTAGTAAAAATAAGTTAATTTAAAAGAAAATTAAACATTGATTTACGTCCTACTTATAAAAACAAAACAAAGAAAATAAATATCCCAAATTTGTTTCTTTTAAAATTATCAAATATTAATATAGAATTTGTTATAAATTAAAACACCAAAGAATCAAAGTTTAGAAATAAGGTTTATCAATTTGTTTATAAGAGGTCTATACTTCTTATTTTACGTATTTTTTGACATCAATATTTTTAACTTATTAATAAGTTATTCTGGAAGTACTGGAATTGAGCGTATTGAATTTAACTTTGTTTTTACCTTTCTCCCATAGAATTTACATTGCAAACCAATTTTTAGAGGAAGAAGAAAATAAAGATGATGGGAAATATTGAGTTCATTCACCATATAAATATTTCTGGCTTGGTAACAACATGTTTACAAATGATGTATGCACCAACCTCTAGCCATCACCTTTTCCTATTGGTAGGTAGGCAACGAAATTTGATGGAAGGAGGCTGTACTGTGAATCAAGACTTAAAAAGTAAATAAAATACTGAGAGAACATGAGTAAAAATAAGTTAATGTAAAAGAAAATTAAACATTGATTTACGTCCTACTTATAAAAAATAAAACAAGGAAAATAAATGTCCCAAATTTGTTTCTTTTAAAATTATCAAATATTAATATAGAAGTTGTTATAAATTAATACGCCAAAGAATCAAAGTTTAGAAATATGGTTTATAAATTTTTTTAGAAGAGGTCAATCCTTCTCATTTTACTTATTTTTTGACATCAATATTTTTAACTTATTAATAAGTTATTCTAGAAGTACTGGAAATGAGCGTATTGAATTTAACTTTGATTTTACCTTTCTCACATAGAATTTACAATGCAAAACAATTCTTAGACGAAGATGAAAATAAAGATTATGGGAAATAATGAGTTCCTGAACCATAGAAATATTTTTGGCAAGGTAACAACATGTTTACAAATGATGTATACACCAACCTCTAGCCATCACTTTTTTCCTATTGGTAGGTAGGCACCGAAGTTTGATGGAAGGAGGCTGTACTGTGAATCAAGACTTACAAAGTAAGTAAAATACTCAGCAAACATAAGTAAAAATAAGTAAATGTAAAAGAAAATTAAACAATGATTTACGTCCTGCATACAAAAACAAAACCAGGAAAATAAATGCCCCAAATTTTATTCTTTTAAAATTGTCCAATATTAATATAGAATTTGTTATAAGTTAATACGCCAAAGAATCAATGTTTAGAAATATGGTTTATAAATTTCTTTATAAGAGGTCAATCCTTCTCATTTTACTTATTTTTTGACATCAATATTTTTAACTTATTAATAAGTTATTCTGGAAGTACTGGAATTGAGCGTATTGAATTTAACTTTGTTTTTACATTTCTCAGAGGAAGAAGAAAATAAAGACGATGGGAAATATTGAGTTCATGCACCATATAAATATTTCTGGCAAGGTAACAAAATGTTTACAAATGATGTATGCACCAACCTCTAGCCATCACCTTTTCCCATTGGTAGGTACGCAACGAAATTTGATGGAAGGAGGCTGTACTATGAATCAAGACTTAAAAAGTAAATAAAATACTGAGATAACATGAGTAAAAATAAGTTAATGTAAAAGAAAATTAAACATTGATTTACGTCCTACTTATAAAAAATAAAACAAGGAAAATAAATGTCCCAAATTTGTTTCTTTTAAAATTATCAAATATTAATATAGAATTTGTTATAAATTAAAACGCCAAAGAATCAAAGTTTAGAAATATGGTTTATAAATTTGTTTATAAGAGGTCAATACTTCTTATTTTACGTATTTTTTGACATTAATATTTTTAACTTATTAATAAGTTATTCTGGAAGTACTGGAATTGAGCGTATTGAATTTAACTTTCTTTTCACCTTTCTCAGAGGAAGAAGAAAATAAAGACGATGGGATATATTGAGTTCATGCACCATATAAATATTTCTGGCAAGGTAACAAAATGTTTACAAATGATGTATGCACCAACCTCTAGCCATCACCTTTTCCTATTGGTAGGGAGGCAACGAAATTTGATGGAAGGAGGCTGTACTGTGAATCAAGACTTAAAAAGTAAATAAAATACTTAGATAACATGAGTAAAAATAAGTTAATGTAAAAGAAAATTAAACATTGATTTACGTCCTACTTATAAAAAATAAAACATGGAAAATAAATGCCCCAAATTTTATTCTTTTAAAATTATCAAATATTAATATAGAATTTGTTATAAATTAAAACGCCAAAGAATCAAAGTTTAGAAATATGGTTTATAAATTTGTTTATAAGAGGTCAATACTTCTTATTTTACGTATTTTTTGACATCAATATTTTTAACTTATTAATAAGTTATTCTAGAAGTGCTGGAATTGAGCGTATTGAATTTAACTTTGTTTTCACCTTTCTCCCATAGAATTTACATTGCAAACCAATTTTTAGAGGAAGAAGAAAATAAAGATGATGGGAAATATTGAGTTCATTCACCATATAAATATTTCTGGCTTGGTAACAACATGTTTACAAATGATGTATGCACCAACCTCTAGCCATCACCTTTTCCTATTGGTAGGTAGGCAACGAAATTTGATGGAAGGAGGGTGTACTGTGAATCAATACTTAAAAAGTAAATAAAATACTGAGAGAACATGAGTAAAAATAAGTTAATGTAAAAGAAAATTAAACATTGATTTACGTCCTACTTATAAAAAATAAAACAAGGAAAATAAATTTCCCAAATTTGTTTCTTTTAAAATTATCAAATATTAATATAGAAGTTGTTATAAATTAATACGGCAAAGAATCAAAGTTTAGAAATATGGTTTATAAATTTTTTTAGAAGAGGTCAATCCTTCTCATTTTACTTATTTTTTGACATCAATATTTTTAACATATTAAGAAGTTATTCTGGAAGTACTGGAATTGAGCGTATTGAATTTAACTTTGTTTTTACCTTTCTCAGAGGAAGAAGAAAATAAAGACGATGGGAAATATTGAGTTCATGCACCATATAAATATTTCTGGCAAGGTAACAAAATGTTTACAAATGATGCATGCACCAACCTCTAGCCATCACCTTTTCCCATTGGTAGGTAGGCAACGAAATTTGATGGAAGGAGGCTGTACTGTGAATCAAGACTTAAAAAGTAAATAAAATACTGAGATAACATGAGTAAAAATAAGTTAATGTAAAAGAAAATTAAACATTGATTTACGTCCTACTTATAAAAAATAAAACAAGGAAAATAAATGTCCCAAATTTGTTTCTTTTAAAATTATCAAATATTAATATAGAATTTGTTATAAATTAAAACGCCAAAGAATCAAAGTTTAGAAATATGGTTTATAAATTTGTTTATAAGAGGTCAATACTTCTTATTTTACGTATTTTTTGACATCAATATTTTTAACTTATTAATAAGTTATTCTGGAAGTACTGGAATTGAGCGTATTGAATTTAACTTTGTTTTTACCTTTCTCAGAGGAAGAAGAAAATAAAGACGATGGGAAATATTGAGTTCATGCACCATATAAATATTTCTGGCAAGGTAACAAAATGTTTACAAATGATGTATGCACCAACCTCTAGCCATCACCTTTTCCTATTGGTAGGGAGGCAACGAAATTTGATGGAAGGAGGCTGTACTGTGAATCAAGACTTAAAAAGTAAATAAAATACTGAGATAACATGAGTAAAAATAAGTTAATGTAAAAGAAAATTAAACATTGATTTACGTCCTACTTACAAAAACAAAACAAGGAAAATAAATGTCCCAAATTTGTTTCTTTTAAAATTATCAAATATTAATATAGAATTTGTTATAAATTAAAACACCAAAGAATCAAAGTTTAGAAATATGGTTTATAAATTTGTTTATAAGAGGTCAATACTTCTCATTTTACTTATTTTTTGACATCAATATTTTTAACTTATTAATAAGTTATTCTGGAAGTACTGGAACTGAGCGTATTCAATTTAACTTTGTTTTTACGTTTCTCCCATAGAATTTACTTTGCAAACCAATTCTTAGAGGAAGAAGAAAATAAAGACGATGGGAAATATTGAGTTCATGCACCATATAAATATTTCTGGCAAGGTAACAAAATGTTTAGAAATGATGTATGCACCAACCTCTAGCCATCACCTTTTCCCATTGGTAGGTAGGCAACGAAATTTGATGGAAGGAGGCTGTACTGTGAATCAAGACTTAAAAAGTAAATAAAATACTGAGATAACATGAGTAAAAATAAGTTAATGTAAAAGAAAATTAAACATTGATTTACGTCCTACTTATAAAAAATAAAACAAGGAAAATAAATGTCCCAAATTTGTTTCTTTTAAAATTATCAAATATTAATATAGAATTTGTTATAAATTAAAACGCCAAAGAATCAAAGTTTAGAAATATGGTTTATAAATTTGTTTATAAGAGGTCAATACTTCTTATTTTACGTATTTTTTGACATCAATATTTTTAACTTATTAATAAGTTATTCTGGAAGTACTGGAATTGAGCGTATTGAATTTAACTTTGTTTTTACCTTTCTCAGAGGAAGAAGAAAATAAAGACGATGGGAAATATTGAGTTCATGCACCATATAAATATTTCTGGCAAGGTAACAAAATGTTTACAAATGATGTATGCACCAACCTCTAGCCATCACCTTTTCCTATTGGTAGGGAGGCAACGAAATTTGATGGAAGGAGGCTGTACTGTGAATCAAGACTTAAAAAGTAAATAAAATATTTAGATAACATGAGTAAAAATAAGTTAATGTAAAAGAAAATTAAACATTGATTTACGTCCTACTTATAAAAAATAAAACAAGGAAAATAAATGCCCCAAATTTTATTCTTTTAAAATTATCAAATATTAATATAGAATTTGTTATAAATTAAAACGCCAAAGAATCAAAGTTTAGAAATATGGTTTATAAATTTGTTTATAAGAGGTCAATACTTCTTATTTTACGTATTTTTTGACATCAATATTTTTAACTTATTAATAAGTTATTCTAGAAGTGCTGGAATTGAGCGTATTGAATTTAACTTTGTTTTTACCTTTCTCCCATAGAATTTACATTGCAAACCAATTTTTAGAGGAAGAAGAAAATAAAGATGATGGGAAATATTGAGTTCATTCACCATATAAATATTTCTGGCTTGGTAACAACATGTTTACAAATGATGTATGCACCAACCTCTAGCCATCACCTTTTCCTATTGGTAGGTAGGCAATGAAATTTGATGGAAGGAGGCTGTACTGTGAATCAAGACTTAAAAAGTAAATAAAATACTGAGAGAACATGAGTAAAAATAAGTTAATGTAAAAGAAAATTAAACATTGATTTACGTCCTACTTATAAAAAATAAAACAAGGAAAATAAATGTCCCAAATTTTATTCTTTTAAAATTATCAAATATTAATATAGAAGTTGTTATAAATTAATACGCCAAAGAATCAAAGTTTAGAAATATGGTTTATAAATTTTTTTAGAAGAGGTCAATCCTTCTCATTTTACTTATTTTTTGACATCAATATTTTTAACTTATTAATAAGTTATTCTAGAAGTACTGGAAATGAGCGTATTGAATTTAACTTTGATTTTACCTTTCTCACATAGAATTTACATTGCAAACCAATTCTTAGACGAAGATGAAAATAAAGATTATGGGAAATAATGAGTTCCTGAACCATAGAAATATTTTTGGCAAGGTAACAACATGTTTACAAATGATGTATACACCAACCTCTAGCCATCACTTTTTTCCTATTGGTAGGTAGGCAACGAAGTTTGATGGAAGGAGGCTGTACTGTGAATCAAGACTTACAAAGTAAATAAAATACTCAGCAAACATAAGTAAAAATAAGTAAATGTAAAAGAAAATTAAACAATGATTTACGTCCTGCATACAAAAACAAAACCAGGAAAATAAATGCCCCAAATTTTATTCTTTTAAAATTGTCCAATATTAATATTGAATTTGTCATAAGTTAATACGCCAAAGAATCAATGTTTAGAAATATGGTTTATAAATTTCTTTATAAGAGGTCAATCCTTCTCATTTTACTTATTTTTTGACATCAATATTTTTAACTTATTAATAAGTTATTCTGGAAGTACTGGAATTGAGCGTATTGAATTTAACTTTGTTTTTACATTTCTCAGAGGAAGAAGAAAATAAAAACGATGGGAAATATTGAGTTCATGCACCATATAAATATTTCTGGCAAGGTAACAAAATGTTTACAAATGATGTATGCACCAACCTCTAGCCATCACCTTTTCCCATTGGTAGGTAGGCAACGAAATTTGATGGAAGGAGGCTGTACTGTGAATCAAGACTTAAAAAGTAAATAAAATACTGAGATAACATGAGTAAAAATAAGTTAATGTAAAAGAAAATTAAACATTGATTTACGTCCTACTTATAAAAAATAAAACAAGGAAAATAAATGTCCCAAATTTGTTTCTTTTAAAATTATCAAATATTAATATAGAATTTGTTATAAATTAAAACGCCAAAGAATCAAAGTTTAGAAATATGGTTTATAAATTTGTTTATAAGAGGTCAATACTTCTTATTTTACGTATTTTTTGACCTCAATATTTTTAACTTATTAATA